>OX336392.1:27273981-28473981 GCA_946902985.2 Meconema thalassinum
TGTTACACGCTGTATCGTCTTATGATCCACGGCAGTTATGACTCCCCGAGGATCATATTTCTCTGTTATGAGCAGCACTGACAAGCCTACAAGCAAGTCCCTCCTCCAACAAGTGTCTGCACGCGATTTAGCATCGGCTCTTGACTTCTGAACTCCCAGAGTCCTGAGTTTGAATCTCAGTACTGTTAAAAGTCGTCATTCTGATTTGACGGCTGGGACGGCCAGCACACAGCCTCGTGAGGAAAATTAAGATCTTGCTAATTTGTATTAGAGGGTTGGAACTTTTTTGATCATCAGCCTCACGTAAGCTACTAGTGTGTGACTGTTGAATTTGTCTGTTAACCTGTGTTTCTGTGGTAACTGTAGTGGTGCGCCTAAGTATAATTACTAGGGCCCGGATGTGGATGCCGTAAAAAGGTTAAAAAAATGCACTTAACATTTTTAACAAGATGTTCAGTAAAGAACATATAGCCTACTTTCTCCTAAATGCATGGGTATTGTTATAATTCTTTGTCCTTTTCAAGGAGTATAATTGAATGTTGGTTGTAGTAGCTTGTTGAAATACAACGTGTTATACGGATATTAAACATGAATATGAGGTGCCCTTTGCTAGTGCTACCTATGTAAAAAAAAAATCATTCAATTCGGTTTCACCGTGTTCGAATTAATAGGGGTAATCGATTTTGACACAAAGATGGCCGCCATCCGCAAACTATTAGGCTAATGACCTATTAGATTTGTCAAAGGATGCTTCCTCCATAAAGGTATGTTGTTGCAAAATTTGGTAGAGATCGGATGATTAGGTTAGTCGTAATTTGATTTAAGCTTTGAACATTTGGGAGGCCGCCATTACGTTTCCGTCAAGATGGCGGCGATATAAAACATAACACTGGGGTGCCCTTTGCTAGTACTACCTCTGTACCAAATTTCGTTCCATTCGGTTTCACCGTGTTCGAATTAATAGGGGCAATCGATTTTCACACAAAGATGGCCGCCATCCGCAAACTATTAGGCTGATGACCTATTAGTTTGGTCAAAGGATGCTGCCCCCATAAAGGTATGTTGTTGCAAAATTTGGTAGAGATCGGATGATTAGGTTAGTCGTAATTTGATTTAAGCTTTGAACATTTGGGTGGCCGCCATTACGTTTCCGTCAAGATGGCGGCGATATAAAACATGACACTGAGGTGTCCTTTGCTAGTGCTACCTTTGTACCAAATTTCGTTCAATTTGCGCTCACCGTGTTCGAATTGATAGGGGGGACAGACATTCAGAGTACACACACACACTCACACACACACAGACTCACACACATACACACACACATACACAGACTCACACACATACACTCACACACACACAGACTCACACACATACACACACTCATACACACACACAGACAGACACACTTTTTTTCGCCCTGTAGTGATCTCATAAGTCTACTTTCATTTTTTGCAAAAATCGAAAGTAGGCTAAAAATGACAGTAAAAAATGTCTTTAAAAATCGAAAAATGCACCATAACATGGAGAAAATGATCTATAATAATAAACTCACCAATATTTCAAAAATGACATCTGAAGCACGAACTGAAAAGTCAATCAAAATAGATTTCTAGCACTTAACAAAATGTTTATGTTCATAGCTGCTAGCTTCTTGTTAACTCTGAAAGACGTAACTCCCTCATATAAAGCTGTGACATGACTAAATTTGAGAGAAAAAAAAAAAAGACCTTAAAAGGCTGATATCTCTAAAATATGACCAAAAAATCTACCAAACTTAAAAAAATGCTCTTAAAATGGAAAAATAGCAAAAAATGCAAGAAGATGCAAAATAAAAATGACATATTTGAAGACAGGGCCGGCCTGTCCAGAGTTTCTATGTACTTCAGCATTGTTTTAGACAGTTCATTAAAAAGATTACATGTCATCAACATCCGGACCCTAATAATTACTATAGTGGGAAATAAGGTAGGTGCCCCAGGGATTGAAATAAGTTAGTATCGCGGCATTTTCCTGGAGGGAGTGTGGAGAATTCGTGGTAAACCATGTTTAACCCTTTATGGGATAGTGGTCTCTATATTAACCACCTCTCACAAGGACAGTTTATGCTTTCAAAGATGCTGATAGTTGAATCTCTAAGCCAAATTTCGGAGAATTTTCATGCCGAAATGCTAGTATTTCTAATAATCAAATATTATATACGTAGGCTATCTACTGGACGTAAAGAGTTGGGTAACATTTAAAACTAAAGCATTAACATTTAAAGGGAAAAAATAAAATATTAATATAGAAATAGCAATCATCATCTTGCACAGCTTCCAGCCAATGGCCGGGTCTGTTTGGAACACAAGCCTCTCCAACGTCTTCTGTCTTCCCACCGTCTCTCAGCCTCCACCCTTGTCCAGTCTTCTCCTCTCTTCTTCACGCTTTCTTCCACCCCCTTCAGCCACCTGTCTCTCGGTCTCTTTCCTTACCACTTCGTCTCGTGCACTCTCCTGGGTATCCTTTTCTCCTCCATTCGTTTTACATGTCCATACCATCTAAGTCTAGATTTCTCTATACCATCCTGTAATGGTTCCTCCTTCATTAATTCTCTGGTCCTCTCATTTCTTATTCTGTCCATCTTTGTAGCTCCAATACTGCTTCTCAAGAACCTCATCTCACTGGCCTGTATTTTGCTCTTCTCCCTTCCTTTCATAACCCAGGTCTCCAAGGCATACGTCAGGATAGGGACATAGTACCTCCGATATATGATCTTTTTGCTGTTCTGAGGGACATCCTTGCTCCATAACATGCTTCTCACGCTCCTCCGAAATGCTTCTGCCTGCCTCCCCCGCTCATTTATTTCTCAATCGTTTCTTCCATTAGCTTGTATCAGGCTTCCCAGATACTTGAAACTCTCCACTTTCTTCAGCTGTTCCCCACCAATTGTTATTCTCGTTGTGGTTCTTTCCTTCTTCCTTGTTGTGATCACCACCTCACTCTTATTTATGCTAAATTTCATCCCATATCCTTGTATTATTCCTTCCCACACGTCCAACTGTTCCTGTACCTCCTCCGCCTTGTTTCCCCAAATCATCAAATCATCTGCAAACACCATTGCTTTCATCTTTCCGTCCCCAATTACTTGTGCCACTCGGGTCATTATGTCATCCATCACCACAATGAAAAGTAACGGTGACAGTGCACTTCCTTGTTTCAGGCCGTTTCTCTGTTCCAACCAGTCAGATCTCTCTCCTCCCACTTTCACACAGCTCACGCTTCCCTTGTAAATCTCCTTTATCCTCTTAATAGTCAATTTCTCTACTCCTCTATCCTCCAGGGACTTCCATACTTTGTTTCTGCATACACTGTCATATGCTTTCTCAATGTCCAGGAAGGCCATCAGTAGATCTGTTCCATACTCATAGTGTTGTTCTTGTAACTGCCTTACAGCAAAAATCAAATCCACTGTGGACCTTCCTGCTCTGAAGCCATGTTGTTCTTCCCTCATCCCTCCTTCTATCCTTGTCCTAATTCTCTTTTCCAAAACTTTCTCGAAGATCTTTGCACAATGACTCATCAGTGTTATTCCCCGATAGTTTCTGCAATCTGTTCTACTACCATTCTTGAAGATCGGGACAATTATTCCTTTTTCCAGTCCTCTGGGGTCTTCCTTTCCTTCCATGCTGTCCTCATCACTCGGTACAACCATTGTATCCCCACCTCTCCTGCTGCTCTCACCATCTCCACACTCAACTCATCCACACCCGGTGCCTTCCCTCCTTTCATCTTGTTCACTGCATCTTCCACTCTTTCCATGTTAAGTCCCTTTCTGTTTGCAGTTCATCTTCCTCTTCCCCGATTTCTTCCTCCTCACCATCTTTTCCATTTGGGTTCAGAAGTTCTTCAAAATATTCTTTCCACATTTTCATCAGTTCTTCCCTATTTTCTATCTCTTGTCCCCTTTTGTTCACCATTCTAACATAATCCGTAGGATCCTTCCGCCTCTTATTTTTTACCATCCCATACAGGACCTTTTTTGTACCTTCACTATCCTCCTTCATCATCTTTGTCCCCTCTTCCATCCACTTTCTTCTCTCCTCAGCCACTACTCTCTTCGCCTCCATCTTTCTTTCCTGGTACTCTTCCCTTGTCTCTACCGTCCTATTTTGATACCACCTCCTAAAGGCTCTATTCTTTTCCCTTACTATATCTTTTGTCTTCTCATTCCACCAAGGTGTTTCCTTCCACCTGTTCTTACTACTTGTCCTCCCAGATACTGCTTCTGCTGCACCTACTAGTGTCTTCTTAAATCTAGCCCATTCCTCTTCCGCCCCTCTTTCTTTATCTGTTGGAATTCCTTCCTTTACCATTTTGAGGTACTCGACCCTTCTATCCCCTTCTTTCAGTTTCCATATCCTTATACGTCTTTCCTGGTTCTCAGTCCCTTTCTTCTCCTTACGCCCTCTCAGGTTCATTACCAGCAATCGATGGTCGCTATCCAGGTTCTCCGATGGTATAACCTTGATGTTCTTATTTAGTTCTTTCTCATACAGTATATAGTCGACCACCAACTTCCTGGTCAAGTCATCACTGTACCATGTGATTGTGTGGCTCTCTCTTTTCTTAAACCAGTAGTTCCCAACTAGCAGGCTGTTCCTCTGGCAGAAGTCCAACAGTCTCTTTTCTTCCTCATTTCTTCCGCCCCAACCCTCTGGTCCTAGAACACTCTCATAACCTTGTCTTTTTCTTCCTACATGGGCGATGAGATCCCCCATAACAATCATATTTCTTCCTACCAGCTGCTTCTGCAATTCCTCTTCAAACTCCTCCTTCTCTTCAGAGGCGCAGCCTACTTGTGGAGCATAAGTCCAACCCCTCGTCCACGTCGTGGGAGCTGGGCAACGGCACAAAGTAGGGGATCGCCTGTAGGGGCGAAGTACAGTGGGGACTTCGTGTGCCCCGGGACCGTTACGGTAGCTGTGATGGTCCTACAGGAACCCTGAAAAGTGACGGCTAACGGGGCTCTGGTGAAGCTACGATAGGCCCAGCAAGTCAGTAGTGGATGAAACCAAATGCTTTCAAAAATGGAACGGGCCTCGGACATGATGGATATAATAGACGACGACACGGCTGTAAACACGGACTAAGATTTGGAACTTTAAACATAAGAACGCTGACGGGGAAGGTGGAGGAGATAGTGGATATGATGGAAAGAAGGAAGTTGGATTTATTGGGATTGGCAGAAACAAAGTGGAAAGGGGAAGGAAGGAGAGAAATAGCAATCATAACAAGAAGTTCCGTGAAGAACTATACAGCCTACATTTCATGCCAATGATTATTCTACAGTACATGAACCTATCTAGAATAATGACAAAATTAAGTTGGTAATATCGAAATATCTAATTAGTTCAAAATATATCTGGTATAATGTAGCCTAATAGAGCACTACAGTTGGCAGCCCTGGTGACTGAATATATTCTTTAGTTCCATCTCTTAAAGTAGAGAATACAAAATTTGGTTGAAGTCCAATGGACGTTACATGCAGTTAGACACTGGATTTATCAGTACGCGTAAAAGCATGTTGCCAACAATACCATGCGTGTGCTGGTCAGAAATAATCTGAAATATTATGATATCTTGTTGTGCCAATTTCGGATGAAATCCATTTGTTAGTATGGAAGTTACATGTATTTTAAAATTGGACATATCAGCAAGCATAGAATCATGTTGGCAGCACTGCCTTGTATTAATTACTCCAAATTAATCTAGAATGTCGGGTGCTATACGTGTGCAAATTATAGAGCTGTTGGCTTGCATACTTTCTGATATATTGATATTAAGGTAAAAAAATATAGACAGCATTTATTAACAGTTGGCAGCCCTGATTGCTCTTAACCATTCTTATAGTCATATCTGTTATGGTACACATAGCATATACGAAATTTGGTTGAAATCCAACTGATAGTATAGAAGTTACATGTATTTAAAAATTGGTACTATCAGCAGGCTTATAATCATGTTGGTAGAACTGACGTATATAAGTTACTCTAAATTAATCTAAAATGTCAGAATATACGTGTGCATAGTTTAAAGCTGTTGGCTTGCATACTTTCTGATATATTGGTATTTGGATAAAAAAAATAGAGAGAGCAATTATTAACAGTTGGCAGCCCTGGTGGCTCTTAAGAATACGCTCAGTCATATCTGTTTATGTACAGATATTACATACAAAATTTGGTTGAAATCCAATTAATAGTGTAGAAGTTATAAGCATTTAAACATTGGACCTATCAGAAGGCTTAAAATTATTTTGGCAACACTGTCATGGTTGGCCTCCTGGAAATTAAACTGAAATAGTCTTATCTACACGTGTACCAATTTTGGAATAGTTCCCATGCATACCTTCCATGATATCCAACATGGAGCTCAAATTTCTAGTGCGTTTTTTCAGCAGTTGGTAGCACTGACATCATTTTTAAATATGGACGTGAGATATTCCGGTGCACATCTTTACTCATACTAAATTTGGTTTTGATTGCTGCAGCCGTTTAGGAGTTGATAGGGGGGGGGGGCACACACACAGCCAGCCAGACAGACAGACAGACAGACAGACAGACAGAGACACATTTTCCCGGATCGATCTCATAAGTCTACTTTTTCCTCATTTTTGCAAAATGTGAAAAGTAGGGTAAAAATTTGAAAAACAAAAATAACATTATTAATAATTATGATAATTAAAATAAATTAAAATGTAGAAACACATGAAAGTAAAAAGGAGTTTTGCCCTGTAGAGGGTTAAGATAGCCACTGCCAGTGCCGGAATTTGAACCCCGATCTTTGGCCTTGCTGTAGTTCCCCTTCACAGTCGTCACTTATAGCTAAAGCCCTGCGCCACGCGGATATAGTTTGCATTGCTGTACGGATAGCGGATACGCTGCGGATAATGTTTCGAGTAAATTTGCGGATAGTTTTTAGAATACAAACTTACGATAATATTATATAGCCTATTGCGTACGAAATATTCAGGCACGTATTGCACTTATACTCAGGGGGAATAATTTACTCATATGCTTTCAACTGCATTTATTAAGTATCGTATGTTTGTAGTAGATTGTCTTGACATCTCATCAATTCTCACTGCCATTATTACTATACGTACGAGATATAATGCTGTCAATAAGCCTGTTAGTTCATAGTGGTGACATCATTAACATTCCTCAAGTCAGCTACTTCGCCGTCTAAGCTATCCTGGAAGATCTGGTTCCTGGTTTATCTGTAGATTTATTTCCAACTCGGCACTGACACACGTTGACTGTGATATTGCAACGCAGAGAGTTATGACATCAACACTTTATGCTTTATCTAATAAATTAAAACTAATATTGAAATATCAGCGGATTTGGATTAAAGTCATGCGGATGCGGATAACAGTCGTGCGGATGCGGGGCGAATGCGGATAACGTTTTGTTCATCCGCGCAGGGCTCTACTTATAGCGCACGGCCACGCCGCGGACTGTACAGTTGGGAAGAGATTGGTTGAATCGCACCTTGTACAGTGAGTCTCTCTCACGACTCGGCCGGCCGGCGCGCCCAGCTTATCTGCCTCCCGTTGACTCATCACTGCCTGCTCGGCATAGCATAGCAATAAGAACAGAACAGCGCTTGGCTCACTTTATCCGTGCATGACAGGAGATGTTGGAAATGTTCTCCTCCTACATCCACACATTTCTGGTATCGTCTTAGGAAACTCCGATACACACACATAAGTTCGTCTTCCGTAATTGAGGCCATTTTTCTCCGGATATGTTCTGCGATTTCATTTACTTTTTCCTCGTTAAGTACACGTTTTTAAACACTTCGCTTCTTATCGAGTAGAGAACCAGTTCCCCTCAACTTGTTTACGAGATTCCGCATGGTCTCTCTATGTGGAGGGCGCACACCTGGAAAATGTGTTTTAAAACGATTAACGACTTCCCTGCAAGACTCTGTTTTCACATAATTATCGTACATAAATTCCCTTTCCTCTACCGTGTACACACGTGGAGGCATTATGAGAATTATAACCAAAAGTAACACTTCACAACTCGAGAATAGTTGGAGCGATAGATGAACACTAAATACACGTTATAAGCATGGATCAGAACTGCGAAGTACGCGCTGTGTAACAGGAAGTGATCAGTCAACGGGACGCAGATAAGCTTGGTATGCTGGCCGGCCGAGTCGTGAGAGAGACTCACTGTATTTTGTGGTGGGCAAAACCACCAACTTCCTTCAATTAGTGGAGGGAATGTGTGGGGAGGACAGCACTTATGTAACAAAAACAGAAGGCAATAATATCTGTGTCCACTTCCTGGTGTAGCGGCTAGCATACTTGTCCGAGGTCGATTCCCGGTTCTACCAAGACATTTAGTTCTGGTGTGGGGGCTGGAACAGGGTACACTCAGCCTGGTGAAGCAAAACTGAGAAGAAGAGGTGAGTCTGATTCCAACCTCAGGCAACCTGGAAGTGATTTTCCGTGATTTCCCCACTTCTACTCCAGGCAAATGCCGGGATGGTTCCTAACGTTAGGCTACGGCCGCCTCCTTCCCAATTTACAAATACACACACAAGAACAGTCACGGCAATAAAACAGGTTATCACACAGATTCCACAGACACACCCAAATACAGGGGGCTATAATATGACCACGATGTCACAGCCCAAAAATAAGCCATATCAAAAAACTAAGTAATATTTGTGTTCACCTCGTAGTGTGGCGGCTAGAGTTCTTGTCTGTCGACTCGGAGGTCCAGGTTCGATTCCCACCTCTGACAAGAAACTTTAATTCTGACCTAAGGGCTGGAACGGTGTACTCACATTTTGTAAAAATGATGAAAGATGAAAGATGGAAATTAGCAGAAGAATACAACTCGGGAGTGCTTTCTACCAACTGGTACGGGGACTAGTATAGAAAAAGGATATACCAATTAAGGCTAAAGAAGTTATGTACAAAGCATATTATGTTCCTATAATGACATATGCAGCGGAATCTTGGACAATGACTAAGAGGGATGAGAGCAGAGTACAGGCAGCTGAGATGAGATTCCAGAGAAGTATGGTCCAGAAAACTAGGAGGGACAGAGTGAGAAATGAAGATATACGGAAAGAACTGGGAGTACAGAAACTAAATGACAAACTGGAGCGGAACAGATTGAGATGGTTTGGACATGTCAAACGGATGAATGAATTTAGGCTACCAAGACGAGCACTGGAACGACGGATGACAGGGAAGAGGGGACGAGGAAGACCAAGAATACGTTGGATGAACTCCGTGGAGAATAGTACTAGAAAACGGAACCTGGATTGGAACACCGTGTCGGAAGAGGAATGGTGGAACGACAGAACAAAGTGGAGAGGAACCATATTTGCCCCCACCCAGTGTCAACTGGAAAAGGGGAAATGAAGATGATGATGATGATGATGAAAGATGAAGGAATGGACAACAATCTCATCTAGTTTTTATTCTGTAAGAACACAACGTTGTCTGTCAACATTTTTATTAGTCGGATCATGGATATACACACGTTCGCGCAATGTGAATTGGTGTCTAGGCATGACCAACAATCACAGTAATCACAACACTCACTAAACGTGCAACACGTCGAAGCTTTGCAGATACACGTCCATATGAATGACAAAACACGTGTGAACTGACGATATGAGTCAGTGGAGCGGGGTATTGTGAGTTCCACTCGCTCCGCACCTGGCCAGCCGGCTGAGTGGACCGCGGCAAATTATTGCGTCGTTTGTCTGGCCAGGTGCGGACCATGCAATACCCCACTCCACTGACTCATATCGCTTAGTGAGTTGCCTGAAACAAGACGAAAATTTCATATCAAGTTTCCTGGAACACCTATGCCTAATGCCAGTACAATTAGGAGGCTCGCTAAAAGATTCAAGAAAACTGGCTCTGCAAATAATAAAGAAGTTGACAGACAACAAAAATTACATGAGATTTTTGGCCATTCTTTCATCAGAAGATGTCAGGTGTGTGTTACAAGAGAGGGAGGACATTTTCAGCATCGGCTATGAGCACTGTAAGTACACATTAATGAACATGTTTGGTAAACGTGTAAAAGTGCGCGACAACCACCGGCTGAACCGTGAACGCGCACCCGCGATCTGCGCCAGTCAAAGCCGGCTTAGCTTGCCGTGTTTATCTGGGCGCACATAGATAATTATTACGCCATTTTATTCTTCTGAAGTTTATCAAGTAACCAATTTAATCCCGAGGTGAATGTGATGTTCTCAGGACTGCTGCATTCTTGATGAATAAGCTACTTCAGTTTTATCGAGCACGTGTGTCCAGTCTTCTCTGGTATCGAGCAGTCTTTTACCCAACCCCACTTCTCCTTAGTGTAAATATTGCAACACTGCTATTGCATTAGTACCTAAAAACATGAATCTAGTTTTACATTATGTGACCAAATATTAAAAATCATGCTTCATTTACTGTTATTGGACTAGAACTTGTGTATTTTTTTGTTAACAATTTCATTTTATATTTTAAATTTTTAAATTATTAAATTATTAAACTTTTACTTTTTAATTATAAATTATAAATTTTAAATTTTGAATTTAAAATTTTTATTTTTTAATTTTAAATGTTTAATTTTAAATTTTTATTTTTTAATTTTTAATTTTTAATTTTTAATTTTAAATTTTAAATTTTAAATTTTAAATTTTAAATTTTAAATTTTAAATTTTAAATTTTAAATTTTTATTTTTTAATTTTTAATTTTTAATTTTTAATTTTAAATTTTAAATTTTAAATTTTAAATTTTAAATTTTTAATTTTTAACTTTTAATTTTAAAATTTTAAATTTTTATTTTTTTATTTTTAATCTTTAATTTTTAATTTTTTAATTTTTTATATTTTTTAATTTTTAATTTTCAATTTTTAATTTTCAATTTTCAATTTTTAATTTTCAATTTTTATTTTGTATTCTAATGTATTTTTATTTTGTATTTTAATGTATTTTCATGTATTATCTAGGGGCAGATAACTTCGTAGTGTGCCCTTGCAGCAAGAAATATGCAAATCACAGTATGCCAGCATTGCTCAATTCGGGATTTTTCGGGGCTGCGGTAAGTTCTCCCACTCTGTGACTTACATATTTTGGATTAAATAGAGGATACACTTGCAAAAATAACAACAAAATCAACTCCTATTTTAACACATTTAATTAATCAAAAATTATGGCGCTACAAACAAATAAACACATAAACTACTGACCAATATCATTCTACTTGTCCAAAGTGAACAAGGAATAGCATAAAAATAAAACAAATATTAGATTAAAACACATGGTTTTCTTTAAAACCAACAATTCACGATTTGTTTCACTTCCATAAAGTACTTATCCTGAAGTTCCAAATAACTACGAGCTCCTTTGGCTCGATACTTTCCCATAATAATGGTGTCATATTTTTGTACACCTCAAGGATTATTTTTATCTTTTCTTATCATCAAAACAAATATATAATTACATTTAAAATTACATGTTAATTATTCACTTCAATATTTGGGCATATCACATGTTCTCCATATTTACTATCTCTCTCAAGTTTTGCAAATTCACTACGATGATCGGGAAAACTATTTGTGTACTCCAGAGTTATAAAGATTACTTGACAAAGTCAAAAACTATGATCACTCCCGAAACCTAGTTATCTTCACAAAACTCGTGGATTCCTTCTTTTCCATACAATATTACAATAGGGATTTTATTTAATTCATTTGTCTTATAAGACCATTATCACATAAGAAAACCACGATCTGAATTGGCAAGCGATAATATCAATCTACAAGGACCTCGGTTCAACGCCCGGGTCATTAACAACTTTAAACACTCACGGTGTATTTAACACATCTTACAAGACGGTTTTTACCCACCCTCGCTCTATGAGGGTCAGGCCATTATACTCGGGCGTGATTTATGACAAGGAAAGCGACTCTCTGCCTAACCTACGGTGGCAGCTCTCTTCGATGCTTTAAAACAAACCTTCACATTATTCTCAGTTCTGTGGAGAGACCTGGCTTTTACTTGCTTATTTTCATTCAACAATATTCTTTGGCTCATAAACCACTTTCGTAACCTTGGCATTTATTAATTATGAGAGGGTCCTCATTGATTGGGAAGATTAATACACATTCTACGACGAATAATTAGGGGCTTTAACAACAAAAGGATTCTAGATTCGAATCTCTTAACATGCCTCGGGAACATTTCCACATCAGAGGACTTATACAAAACGCGATTTAGGGTCAAGCCGTAGCTTACAGGACCTACTCTCAATAATACCATACATTAGCTCCCTTTTAAATAATACACACATGGCATCGTTATCTACGTCACAATTTAGAGGACTTACAACATATCTCAATTCACTGCAATCAACTACCCTCCATAAGTAACTTACCAAGTACTTTAACTTTTACGCGTTCCTAGCGTGACTTTTTATTTAATTGCGTTCCATTACGCTACACATTCACTTACGGCCGAATGTCTTCCAAAGAACTGATAAATTTCATAGTAACAATTGATACATATCTTAATTCTTATATTAATCTTTTCCGTTGACAATAAATCGCTCCCTTTTTAAGAACATGCATTTACATCATGTCTTATACATTTGTTAAGGCTTCAACGCTCTATATTTTTATATCATTCAATTTAATCTTTATTTAGATTTCTTTACCTTGTTATTCACATCATGTTTTCATTCCTTACAAAAGCTCAAAAGCTATTTCTTTCATATAATTCAAATTTACCTTTATGTAAATATCTTTGTTATAATTATTATTATCACGCTTGCTTTTATAACATTCATTAAATACTGACATTTTATTCCATGCATTTCCTCTACAGGATTTATTATTTCACATACTTATTTATTATTTCTTAAAACTTTATTTTCGTTCAGATCGCGTTCTTATTTAGTTATTATTCATTTAAAAACATCCCTTCTACTCAAAACTCCGGTGGAATTGTACACAAAATTTCTCCCGACACCAAAACATGATGAAAATCTTTACTTACATGTTTAAGGTCGCTTTCTGACCTTTATTCTCGTTTGATGTGACATTTTGGCCCACCTTCTTGACCTACTCCATATTGTACAATCTCATCTTATGTACAGAAATTTCTTGACACATATTCACTATATTTAACACTGACAACATTTTTTTATACACTGGTGTATCCGTTTTGAACACACATTAAAACACTAAAAAATATTACTCTGGTACATATTATAACACATATCACTGTGCATAAAACGCTTTCACTTTACCTAAAACACTTAAAATGACACTCTTATTTCTTTTCTTACAATATTTACACTTCACTCCTATCACACGGGCGTATCTCAACGATTTTAACAATTTCTGTCGGCTGTTGATGATCCCTGATGTGAATCCTATCGACCTGCATTGGACGTGTGATTTTACTCGTTCAAAGTTTCTCTCTCCTACAATGGAAACTACTGGTTTCAGTCTCTCAAAACCGCTTCTATTGTCTATTACTCGGCTTTACTTTATCTGCTTTAACTAGGCGATAAATGTCTTTACTTTGCCGTCACCTCTATTTATATATGGTGGTCTATCGCCCCCTATGGTTTCTATATCTTGGCCTCCCTTCGAGGACCGTATACTGTCTATCGTACCGTTTAGTTTCTATATCTTGGCCTCCCTTCGAGGACCGTATACTGTCTATCGTATATTTTTGACGTTTTCTCACTAGAGTACGTTTCCCTCTGGTTTCGAACCTAAGTTCCTAAGTTCCTTTCGCTTGAACTTCTATCTTTCGCGATCGTAATTACTGTTTATTCTTGTCCTTTACAGGACTTAATGTCTTTAACAATGTCTTTACTAGACGTAACGCCGTTTATTTGTTGGAGTTCTTATAACTTCGTAACTGTGTTGAACTAGTATTCTTCTGGAACTCGAAGTTCCCTACTAATCGCTTGTAACGTGTTTTTCGAGGGGTTTTATGCAACTGGCATAAGTCAGTAGGAAGCCATTCTATATTTATTTACGCGGCAAATTGTTCAGCCAAGAGAATTTTTCATGGTAATTTATTATTATTATTAATTTATTATAATTATTATTAAGGTATTTTCGGAGCATTTTATAAAAATTATTAGCATTCAGATAGGTTTTCTATGTCTTAGAAAACGCTATCATGCAAATTATTACGAACGACAATATTATAGAAAATTATGTGATTACGGAATTTTACGGAGTTTTGTCAGTTAGGGTATTTGAGAGACATGCCTCACTGGGAATTCGAATACAAGCTGATTCCTGTCGAGAAGTATTACGCAAGGCTGGGTCGCAAGGTCTAGAAAAGGCGAATTGTTGGAACGGAAAACGACTTCTCCCTCTCGCGCGCCGAGTGTAATGAGGCAGAGGAGGGGAACTGGAGGCGTGCTCAGCCAATCAGGGGAGACAACGTAAGCTGGAAGACGGTACCGTGGTGGGGGAGCCAACAGGTGCATATATCGTTCGACGCGCCGTGAAACGAGGACTATCTGTGTAGAACTTGCGGAGTACGGTTGGAAGTGCGTGTCGCTCCGATGTTCAGTGGAGTTGAAGACTAACTTTTGCAAAACTTAACCAGTGCGGTTGTACGAGTGTTTGGGTCCGAGGTACGGACCATAGAATTCTCTAATCTACCAGAATATCATCAAATTCCGACGGAGATGACGACGTCCAGGAGACTGTGGGAAGCTCACGGCATCATCAAGTACGAGGGAAATGCTTTGGCAATTTCCAGTGGTAAGCGCAAATGACGCAGAAATACGCAATCTCTCATTTTTCTTTGTTTTACATTTCATATTTCAGTAACTTCATAGCTTGGAAATAAGAGTAAAATCAATTTATCAGACTCCGTTTTCACGTAATTTTCTATCGGTAATATTCAAATCACAACGCTCCAATTTAAATTTTGTACTTATTATTATTATTAATTTTGCTATACTTGTTTTATATAATAAATTCATTTCTTTTACAATGCAATCTTTGCTTTCAGTAGGTAGCATTAGATATAGACCAATTCCTTCTCCTGATACAATTGTTTGTTGGGTTAATGATCAAATCATACCACGATCTGAGTGAATAGAGTCTTGAAGGTGTTCTGCCAGAGCTAGACGTTGTTAAATACAAATTTAGATTTCAACATTGCATTGAGGTCTTGGCGCCCATTAAAACAACATAGCTTAGGCAAAGGTAAACAGTTACATTTATCACCCAACAGTGTGGGCTAGCAAAACTGCTTACTTTGGCGATATTGCTTTAAAGTCCGTATATTTAATGTTCTTTATATTTTAGGACTCTTCAAAGTCTCGAACTGCTAACCCTCAGCGTAGCGTACTTATAACGTAACTGGTCTACACTCGGTGAACTTGTAGCCTAGCCTCCCACAGGCTCTGGATCGATGTCTGATACAGCTTAACGCCCCCCTGGACGGACTAATACTGCCTGTACTGATACAGCGTGACGTTCCCCTCACGGGCTCTCGTAGACTGCATGCACTGATGCAGAGTAACACCCCCTCACGGGCTGTCAGAATAACTGCATGATGCGTCGTGACGCCCCCCTCGGGCTCTTGAATACTGTTCTTCCGGCGTGATACAGAGTAACACCCCTCACGGGCTGTCAGAGTAACTGCATGTTTGGTCTGGCTCTGCCAGGAGCTTTATACTATTCAGCCACAAAAAGATAAAACTCTAGTCCTTTTCGTGACCAACTTTTGAACTAATTGTCGCACAATTATAAAAATTATATATCCAGAAAGCTCGTCTTCCAAACGTAAAATAATCTTCCTGTGCATGGAAATCGATCGTGCATTTCCGAGATATTAATTAATTTCTCGTCCTCAACTGTGTGGGTGGTGCTGTTCTTTTTTTATTCTCCCACTCCTTAGGTCTCGGTGAACCCCCAATGACGTCTACTTGCGTTTGCAGTTTTCTCCTGTGCAATTTTTACAAGGTTTTTCTTTACACAAAAATCTCTAATCCAAATTGATTCACCGTACTGTATCTGTTTACTTATTTTTATACTCGTAAACGGGTTAAATTTAATTATTCCTGTTCTGACTCAGCAGCGAGGTTGCCATATTCCTGCAACGTAACAGCAATTTCCGAGTCCAGCTTCTTCGTCTTACAGTCAAAACTTTCCACTCGTTCTAATAATATCCATGACTGGCTCCTTATAAATGTCAAGAGGCATGAGCTCATCTAAGGAACACCTGGCCCTAGCGCTTGCACAATGTTAGGCTATAATCCTGGCTTGAAATCTCTCTCCGTTCCCTTAGAAACTGTATGATTCTTTCATTCTTTTCTCAAAGTACATGGATTCGACTCTCTTTGAGGCCATGGTACATGGGTTCATCTCACCCCTCCTTAGGTTAATAAATTTTCGAAAAATTTTGAGGAAATTTATTTCAATTATTTATAAACATCTTATTGTTCCTTTAATAGTCGAAGCCATTATAACGTTCTCCGTACTTTTTGATTTTTCTTCCTTAAAAATCCCACGATAATTTGATTTCTTTCATCTTTTTAAGTCATATCCGGTAATTGTGTCGGTTGGGTACGCTCTGTCCCTACCCTTTTTTTCTCCTTTTTATTTGTCTGGATATCAGGTTTCCAGAACCTCATTCTTCTTTACGGGTGTGGTCTATTCCTACCCGTTCCCTTATTTCATCATTCTCCTTCCTTAAATTGAAATTTTCTTCTTCAATAAAATCAATTATTTCTTTAAAGTTCCCTTCCTCTCTGGTTTATATTTGTATGGGTCTTTCTTAAAGGTCCCATTCATTCATTCATTCCCCTAGTGGACGTCTACTCTTCAGGGTCATACATTTCTTGTCACGTTCGGGTGTTTTGTTAGTCTTCCTCTAGTCTGGTGTGCACCCTCCAGGCTTGAGTCAAACAGTTTGTTTCTTTTCTTCTTTTATAAGACGGACATCCTGCCGGTCTGTTTCTCTTTCCACATTACATATTGTCAATTTAATGACCTTCTTTAAATTACCTTGCGGGTGCAACTGGCTTTACCCGTAACATCATCATTATTATTGTCAGACTCCTCAAGTCTGTAAAATTTCATTTTAATTCTTAAGAGCTCGGTCTAACCTCACCTGACTCTTTTCGGTTTTCTACCACCTTCCTCATCTCTTTTTGAGATGGTATTTCAGACAAAATTAATTTTATTCCTTTTATTCTTCAACGGTTGCATCTGGCTTAACCCGTTGGTTCCAATGGAATAATTCTTTTCTTCATCTCGCATCGAGATGGCATTTCGAAAGAGTATTTCTTTTTTCGACTTTTCCAATTCTTTAGATCCTTCAGATCTCCCGTCTTTCTCTTCTTTTTATCCTTCCCTTTCTTTTTACGAAGTTTCCGACTGAAATATGCCTGAGCGTCCTCTTCCTCCAAGGCATTGTACATTGTCTCTCCTCCTTTCCTAGTTTCCATGGGGTATCTGTTTGCCTGTAAACCGACTACCAATTGCGGTTTTCCTCTTTCCTGATTTTCTTCAAAGGCATCTCCTTCCTTCTTTTCATTATCTCCAACAATCTCATCTTTTCCTTTGAGGTTTTCTTGGCTCGTGTTTGGACCTCTTTCCATTTCTCTTTCCTTTTGTTGATATTTTTGATATTTCCTCATTAACTCAAGAATCTGTGCTTTCAACTGTTCCTTTTCTTTGTTGATTTGTATCTTATTTTCCTTATCCTCAGGAATTTCTTCTGAGTTTTCTTCTTCAATTTCCATGACATCTTGAACCTCTGTTTCTATCGGTGTTATGACAATAGTTTCTATTATGGTTTCATTTCCTTTCTCCATTTCTTCAGGAATTATTATTTCCATCTCTTCAACTTCCGCTTCTTTCATTATTTCCTGTTCGGAGATTATTTCTGGCTCTTCCAGCTCAACCTTTTTATCAAAATGATTCTCTTCACTTCGCAGCTCGTTTCCACTTTGGCTATCCTCCTGGTCTGGACTTACTACTTCCTCTTGCGTATCCATATCTTCTTCAGGAAGGATCTCAAGGTTGTTCTCAGTCTCCACTGGAATTATTACGATTTCTTCTTCTTGTTTTTCTTCTCTAATATCAATTTTGGGCTCCTCTGGCACCGTGACTTCTTTTTCTTCTTCAATTTCGGCTTGTTTTTCATCTTGGGCAACTATTTCATTTGCCTGACGGTTCTGCTCCAACATGTATTCCTCATATCTCTTCTGAGCAGCCTCCAATATTTCTTTGTATTCCCGAATCTTGATTTCTCTCAATTCATCTAACTCCTGAATAGTTATTATATCTTTGTCATCCAATACTTCGCATACATGATTCATCATTTTCTCACTTGATCCATTTGTTCTTGGACGCCCTTCCTTTTATCTACTTCTTCGTATTTAAACGACGATTGAATATTCTTCCATTTATACCATATTTCCTCCAGTTTTCCATGTGTTTCCTGTATTTCTTCTATATCCTTTTTCTGCTCTGTCCAGGAACTTAATTCAATCAATTCCTCCTGATCCAATCTTCCTACGAATTTCCGTCTTAGTGTGTTCATCTCTACTGCAACATGAATATATAATTTCTCTACTTCTTGTTTAGATACCTTGCCCAATTTTCCCCTTAACTCTCTAAGGATTTTAACTACACTATCCCTTTTTCGTAGAATATTCTGTAATTGCTCATCAATTTCTTCGAATTCTTTAGGCCCTAGTCCTAAATGCATCTTCCCAAATTTCTCTATCGATTCATCATATTTCTGACGTACCTCTTCAATCATTCCTGCGTACATCTCTATATTCCTTAACGACGCCAATTCTATATTCTCCTGAGGTGGAATATTAAGACTATCATTCTTTTCGCTTTTGCTTTCCGAGCCTATTTGAACCTGCCTTTCTACGTGAGACTTTGAATTACCTTTACTATTATCATCCTCGGTATTAATTTCATTCTCCCTTGGAGTCGGTTTACATTTTTCTTTTTCCGTTTGGAGCTCTAAAGGCTCATTTGTTACCCTGTTGTCTGCAGACATGTTACCTTCTCTTCGTGTAACTATGTCTCCAGGTGCACGCATGCTTTCTACAGAAACCTTTACAATTTCCTTATTTGGGTACTCTTTATCACCTATTTGGAGGTTCTCTTGACTATCTCTAGCTTTACTTTCTGCCTTCTTGGCCTCCCAAACTTCATTATTTATCTTTATCATTTCCTCCATCTCTTTATTAAAATGCTCCCTCAGGCACTTCTTAACATCTGTACTTTTACCTTTATCTTTACTCTTTACCCTTACATTCTCTGAGAGCATCCGCCTCTCTTCACTTAATGACCTCATATTGGAATATAGTGAGCTACTAATGCCACATCGCTAGAACATGCTTGAGAGATAGTAATCTGAACCATTGTGTCCCAATTTCTTTAAACATTTACTTTGGTACGGGTGTTTACTACACCGTACCCTTTTGATACTCTTCTTCAAACTCAAAGACCTTTATGGAAGAATTTAAAATTCAAAATTTCGAAAAACCATTTTTTTTTTCAAAAAAATGAAAATTTTGATTTTTCGAGAAAACTCGGGTTTTCCCTAGGAAAACTCAGCCCTGCGTACTGGGCGCCATGAAAGAGATATGTTTTGCTAGCAGCCCCACGTTGAAGCCACTAGACAAATTAAAACTTCTCCGGTTCCAAATGAACACGGAGTCCAAAAAAATTAAACACAAATGTTATTTAAATATGTGGGTTTCTTTACACCCACAACTCACGATTATTTTCACTTCCATAAAGTACTTATCTTAAAGTTCCAAATAACTACGAGCTCCTTTGGCTCGATACTTTCCCATAATAATGGTGTCATATCTTTGTACACCTCAAGGATTATTTTTATCTTTTCTTATCATCAAAACAAATACATAATTACATTTAAAATTACATGTTAATTATTCACTTCAATATTTGGGCATATCACATGTTCTCCATATTTACTATCTCTCTCAAGTTTTGCAAATTCACTACGGTGATCGGGAAAACTATTTGTGTACTCCAGAGTTATAAAGATTACTTGACAAAGTCAAAAACTATGATCACTCCCGAAACCTAGTTATCTTCACAAAACTCGTGGATTCCTTCTTTTCCATACAATACTACAATAGGGATTTTATTTAATTCATTTGTCTTATAAGACCATTATCACATAAGAAAACCACGATCTGAATTGGCAAGCGATAATATCAATCTACAAGGACCTCGGTTCAACGCCCGGGTCATTAACAACTTTAAACACTCACGGTGTATTTAACACATCTTACAAGACGGTTTTTACCCACCCTCGCTCTATGAGGGTCAAGCCATTATACTCGAGCGTGATTTATGACAAGGAAAGCGACTCTCTGCCTAACCTACGGTGGCAGCTCTCTTCAATGCTTTAAAACAAACCTTCACATTATTCTCAGTTCTGTGGAGAGACCTGGCTTTTACTTGCTTATTTTCATTCAACAATATTCTTTGGCTCATAAACCACTTTCGTAAACTTGGCATTTATTAATTATGAGAGGGTCCTCATTGATTGGGAAGATTAATACACATTCTACGACGAATAATTAGGGGCTTTAACAACAAAAGGATTCTAGGTTCGAATCTCTTAACATGCCTCGGGAACATTTCCACATCAGAGGACTTATACAAAACGCGATTTAGGGTCAAGCCGTAGCTTACAGGACCTACGCTCAATAATACCATACATTAGCTCCCTTTTAAATAATACACACATGGCCTCGTGATCTACGTCACAATTTAGAGGACTTACAACATATCTCAATTCACTGCAATCAACTACCCTCCATAAGTAACTTACCAAGTACTTTAACTTTTACGCGTTCCTAGCGTGACTTTTTATTTAATTGCGTTCCATTACGCTACACATTCACTTACGGCCGAATGCCTTCCAAAGAACTGATACATTTCATAGTAACAATTGATACATATCTTAATTCTTATATTAATCTTTTCCGTTGACAATAAATCGCTCCCTTTTTAAGAACATGCATTTACATCATGTCTTATACATTTGTTAAGGCTTCAACGCTCTATATTTTTATATCATTCAATTTAATCTTTATTTAGATTTCTTTACCTTGTTATTCACATCATGTTTTCATTCCTTACAAAAGCTCAAAAGCTATTTCTTTCATATAATTCAAATTTACCTTTATGTAAATATCTTTGTTATAATTATTATTATCACGCTTGCTTTTATAACATTCATTAAATACTGACATTTTATTCCATGCATTTCCTCTACAGGATTTATTATTTCACATACTTATTTATTATTTCTTAAAACTTTATTTTCGTTCAGATCGCGTTCTTATTTAGTTATTATTCATTTAAAAACATCCCTTCTACTCAAAACTCCGGTGGAATTGTACACAAAATTTCTCCCGACACCAAAACATAATGAAAATCTTTACTTACATGTTTAAGGTCGCTTTCTGACCTTTATTCTCGTTTGATGTGACATTTTGGCCCACCTTCTTGACCTACTCCATATTGTACAATCTCATCTTATGTACAGAAATTTCTTGACACATATTCACTATATTTAACACTGACAACATTTTTTTTATACACTGGTGTATCCGTTTTGAACACACATTAAAACACCAAAAAATATTACTCTGGTACATATTATAACACATATCACTGTGCATAAAACGCTTTCACTTTACCTAAAACACTTAAAATGACACTCTTATTTCTTTTCTTACAATATTTACACTTCACTCCTATCACACGGGCGTATCTCAACGATTTTAACAATTTCTGTCGGCTGTTGATGATCCCTGATGTGAATCCTATCGACCTGCATTGGACGTGTGATTTTACTCGTTCAAAGTTTCTCTCTCCTACAATGGAAACTACTGGTTTCAGTCTCTCAAAACCGCTTCTATTGTCTATTACTCGGCTTTACTTTATCTGCTTTAACTAGGCGATAAATGTCTTTACTTTGCCGTCACCTCTATTTATATATGGTGGTCTATCGCCCCCTATGGTTTCTATATCTTGGCCTCCCTTCGAGGACCGTATACTGTCTATCGTACCGTTTAGTTTCTGTATCTTGGCCTCCCTTCGAGGACCGTATACTGTCTATCGTATATTTTTGACGTTTTCTCACTAGAGTACGTTTCCCTCTGGTTTCGAACCTAAGTTCCTAAGTTCCTTTCGCTTGAACTTCTATCTTTCGCGATCGTAATTACTGTTTATTCTTGTCCTTTACAGGACTTAATGTCTTTAACAATGTCTTTACTAGACGTAACGCCGTTTATTTGTTGGAGTTCTTATAACTTCGTAACTGTGTTGAACTAGTATTCTTCTGGAACTCGAAGTTCCCTACTAATCGCTGTGTCTTACTTTGGCGATATTGCTTTAAAGTCCGTATATTTAATGTTCTTTATATTTTAGGACTCTTCAAAGTCTCGAACTGCTAACCCTCAGCGTAGCGTACTTATATCGTAACTGGTCTACACTCGGTGAACTTGTAGCCTAGCCTCCCACAGGCTCTGGATCGATGTCTGATACAGCTTAACGCCCCCCTGGACGGACTAATACTGCCTGTACTGATACAGGTGACGTTCCCCTCACGGGCTCTCGTAGACTGCATGCACTGATGCAGAGTAACACCCCCTCACGGGCTGTCAGAATAACTGCATGATGCGTCGTGACGCCCCCCTCGGGCTCTTGAATACTGTTCTTCCGGCGTGATACAGAGTAACACCCCTCACGGGCTGTCAGAGTAACTGCATGTTTGGTCTGGCTCTGCCAGGAGCTTTATACTATTCAGCCACAAAAAGATAAAACTCTAGTCCTTTTCGTGACCAACTTTTGAACTAATTGTCGCACAATTATAAAAATTATATATCCAGAAAGCTCGTCTTCCAAACGTAAAATAATCTTCCTGTGCATGGAAATCGATCGTGCATTTCCGAGATATTAATTAATTTCTCGTCCTCAACTGTGTGGGTGGTGCTGTTCTTTTTTTATTCTCCCACTCCTTAGGACTCGGTGAACCCCCAATGACGTCTACTTGCGTTTGCAGTTTTCTCCTGTGCAATTTTTACAAGGTTTTTCTTTACACAAAAATCTCTAATCCAAATTGATTCACCGTACTGTATCTGTTTACTTATTTTTATACTCGTAAACGGGTTAAATTTAATTATTCCTGTTCTGACTCAGCAGCGAGGTTGCCATATTCCTGCAACGTAAGAGCAATTTCCGAGTCCAGCTTCTTCGTCTTACAGTCAAAACTTTCCACTCGTTCTAATAATATCCATGACTGGCTCCTTATAAATGTCAAGAGGCATGAGCTCATCTAAGGAACACCTGGCCCTAGTGCTTGCACAATGTTAGGCTATAATCCTGGCTTGAAATCTCTCTCCGTTCCCTTAGAAACTGTATTTAATCTTTCATTCTTTTCTCATAGTACATGAATTCGACTCTCTTTGAGGCCATGGTACATGGGTTCATCTCACCCCTCCTTAGGTTAATAAATTTTCGAAAAATTTTGAGGAAATTTATTTCAATTATTTATAAACATCTTATTGTTCCTTTAATAGTCGAAGCCATTATAACGTTCTCCGTACTTTTTGATTTTTCTTCCTTAAAAATCCCACGATAATTTGATTTGTTTCATCTTTTTAAGTCATATCCGGTAATTGTGTCGGTTGGGTACGCTCTGTCCCTACCCTTTTTTTCTCCTTTTTATTTGTCTGGATATCAGGTTTCCAGAACCTCATTCTTCTTTACGGGTGTGGTCTATTCCTACCCGTTCCCTTATTTCATCATTCTCCTTCCTTAAATTGAAATTTTCTTCTTCAATAAAATCAATTATTTCTTTAAAGTTCCCTTCCTCTCTGGTTTATATTTGTATGGGTCTTTCTTAAAGGTCCCATTCATTCATTCATTCCCCTAGTGGACGTCTACACTTCAGGGTCATAAATTTCTTGTCACGTTCGGGTGTTTTGTTAGTCTTCCTCTAGTCTGGTGTGCACCCTCCAGGCTTGAGTCAAACAGTTTGTTTCTTTTCTTCTTTTATAAGACGGACATCCTGCCGGTCTGTTTCTCTTTCCACATTACATATTGTCAACTTAATGACCTTCTTTAAATTACCTTGCGGGTGCAACTGGCTTTACCCGTAACATCATCATTATTATTGTCAGACTCCTCAAGTCTGTAAAATTTCATTTTAATTCTTAAGAGCTCGGTCTAACCTCACCTGACTCTTTTCGGTTTTCTACCACCTTCCTCATCTCTTTTTGAGATGGTATTTCAGACAAAATTAATTTTATTCCTTTTATTCTTCAACGGTTGCATCTGGTTTAACCCGTTGGTTCCAATGGAATAATTCTTTTCTTCATCTCGCATCGAGATGGCATTTCGAAAGAGTATTTCTTTTTTCGACTTTTCCAATTCTTTAGATCCTTCAGATCTCCCGTCTTTCTCTTCTTTTTATCCTTCCCTTTCTTTTTACGAAGTTTCCAACTGAAATATGCCTGAGCGTCCTCTTCCTCCAAGGCATTGTACATTGTCTCTCCTCCTTTCCTAGTTTCCATGGGATATCTGTTTGCCTGTAAACCGACTACCAATTACGGTTTTCCTCTTTCCTGATTTTCTTCAAAAGCATCTCCTTCCTTCTTTTCATTATCTCCAACAATCTCATCTTTTCCTTTGAGGTTTTCTTGGCTCGTGTTTGGACCTCTTTCCATTTCTCTTTCCTTTTGTTGATATTTTTGATATTTCCTCATTAACTCAAGAATCTGTGCTTTCAACTGTTCCTTTTCTTTGTTGATTTGTATCTTACTTTCCTTATCCTCAGGAATTTCTTCTGAGTTTTCTTCTTCAATTTCCATGACATCTTGAACCTCTGTTTCTATCGGTGTTATGACAATAGTTTCTATTATGGTTTCATTTCCTTTCTCCATTTCTTCAGGAATTATTATTTCCATCTCTTCAACTTCCGCTTCTTTCATTATTTCCTGTTCGGAGATTATTTCTGGCTCTTCCAGCTCAACCTTTTTATCAAAATGATTCCCTTCACTTCGCAGCTCGTTTCCACTTTGGCTATCCTCCTGGTCTGGACTTACTACTTCCTCTTGCGTATCCATATCTTCTTCAGGAAGGATCTCAAGGTTGTTCTCAGTCTCCACTGGAATTATTACGATTTCTTCTTCTTGTTTTTCTTCTCTAATATCAATTTTGGGCTCCTCTGGCACCGTGACTTCTTTTTCTTCTTCAATTTCGGCTTGTTTTTCATCTTGGGCAACTATTTCATTTGCCTGACGGTTCTGCTCCAACATGTATTCCTCATATCTCTTCTGAGCAGCCTCCAATATTTCTTTGTATTCCCGAATCTTGATTTCTCTCAATTCATCTAACTCCTGAATAGTTATTATATCTTTGTCATCCAATACTTCGCATACATGATTCATCATTTTCTCACTTGATCCATTTGTTCTTGGACGCCCTTCCTTTTATCTACTTCTTCGTATTTAAACGACGATTGAATATTCTTCCATTTATACCATATTTCCTCCAGTTTTCCATGTGTTTCCTGTATTTCTTCTATATCCTTTTTCTGCTCTGTCCAGGAACTTAATTCAATCAATTCCTCCTGATCCAATCTTCCTACGAATTTCCGTCTTAGTGTGTTCATCTCTACTGCAACATGAATATATAATTTCTCTACTTCTTGTTTAGATACCTTGCCCAATTTTCCCCTTAACTCTCTAAGGATTTTAACTACACTATCCCTTTTTCGTAGAATATTCTGTAATTGCTCATCAATTTCTTCGAATTCTTTAGGCCCTAGTCCTAAATGCATCTTCCCAAATTTCTCTATCGATTCATCATATTTCTGACGTACCTCTTCAATCATTCCTGCGTACATCTCTATATTCCTTAACGACGCCAATTCTATATTCTCCTGAGGTGGAATATTAAGACTATCATTCTTTTCGCTTTTGCTTTCCGAGCCTATTTGAACCTGCCTTTCTACGTGAGACTTTGAATTACCTTTACTATTATCATCCTCGGTATTAATTTCATTCTCCCTTGGAGTCGGTTTACATTTTTCTTTTTCCGTTTGGAGCTCTAAAGGCTCATTTGTTACCCTGTTGTCTGCAGACATGTTACCTTCTCTTCGTGTAACTATGTCTCCAGGTGCACGCATGCTTTCTACAGAAACCTTTACAATTTCCTTATTTGGGTACTCTTTATCACCTATTTGGAGGTTCTCTTGACTATCTCTAGCTTTACTTTCTGCCTTCTTGGCCTCCCAAACTTCATTATTTATCTTTATCATTTCCTCCATCTCTTTATTAAAATGCTCCCTCAGGCACTTCTTAACATCTGTACTTTTACCTTTATCTTTACTCTTTACCCTTACATTCTCTGAGAGCCTCCGCCTCTCTTCACTTAATGACATCATATTAGAATATAGTGAGCTACTAATGCCACATCGCTAGAACATGCTTGAGAGATAGTAATCTGAACCATTGTGTCCCAATTTCTTTAAACATTTACTTTGGTACGGGTGTTTACTACACCGTACCCTTTTGATACTCTTCTTCAAACTCAAAGACCTTTATGGAAGAATTTAAAATTCAAAATTTCGAAAAACCATTTTTTTCAAAAAAATGAAAATTTTGATTTTTCGAGAAAACTCGGGTTTTCCCTAGGAAAACTCAGCCCTGCGTACTGGGCGCCATGAAAGAGATATGTTTTGCTAGCAGCCCCACGTTGAAGCCACTAGACAAATTAAAACTTCTCCGGTTCCAAATGAACACGGAGTCCAAAAAAATTAAACACAAATGTTATTTAAATATGTGGGTTTCTTTACACCCACAACTCACGATTATTTTCACTTCCATAAAGTACTTATCTTAAAGTTCCAAATAACTACGAGCTCCTTTGGCTCGATACTTTCCCATAATAATGGTGTCATATCTTTGTACACCTCAAGGATTATTTTTATCTTTTCTTATCATCAAAACAAATATATAATTACATTTAAAATTACATGTTAATTATTCACTTCAATATTTGGGCATATCACATGTTCTCCATATTTACTATCTCTCTCAAGTTTTGCAAATTCACTACGGTGATCGGGAAAACTATTTGTGTACTCCAGAGTTATAAAGATTACTTGACAAAGTCAAAAACTATGATCACTCCCGAAACCTAGTTATCTTCACAAAACTCGTGGATTCCTTCTTTTCCATACAATATTACAATAGGGATTTTATTTAATTCATTTGTCTTATAAGACCATTATCACATAAGAAAACCACGATCTGAATTGGCAAGCGATAATATCAATCTACAAGGACCTCGGTTCAACGCCCGGGTCATTAACAACTTTAAACACTCACGGTGTATTTAACACATCTTACAAGACGGTTTTTACCCACCCTCGCTCTATGAGGGTCAAGCCATTATACTCGAGCGTGATTTATGACAAGGAAAGCGACTCTCTGCCTAACCTACGGTGGCAGCTCTCTTCAATGCTTTAAAACAAACCTTCACATTATTCTCAGTTCTGTGGAGAGACCTGGCTTTACTTGCTTATTTTCATTCAACAATATTCTTTGGCTCATAAACCACTTTCGTAAACTTGGCATTTATTAATTATGAGAGGGTCCTCATTGATTGGGAAGATTAATACACATTCTACGACGAATAATTAGGGGCTTTAACAACAAAAGGATTCTAGGTTCGAATCTCTTAACATGCCTCGGGAACATTTCCACATCAGAGGACTTATACGAAACGCGATTTAGGATCAAGCCGTAGCTTACAGGACCTACGCTCAATAATACCATACATTAGCTCCCTTTTAAATAATACACACATGGCCTCGTGATCTACGTCACAATTTAGAGGACTTACAACATATCTCAATTCACTGCAATCAACTACCCTCCATAAGTAACTTACCAAGTACTTTAACTTTTACGCGTTCCTAGCGTGACTTTTTATTTAATTGCGTTCCATTACGCTACACATTCACTTACGGCCGAATGTCTTCCAAAGAACTGATAAATTTCATAGTAACAATTGATACATATCTTAATTCTTATATTAATCTTTTCCGTTGACAATAAATCGCTCCCTTTTTAAGAACATGCATTTACATCATGTCTTATACATTTGTTAAGGCTTCAACGCTCTATATTTTTATATCATTCAATTTAATCTTTATTTAGATTTCTTTACCTTGTTATTCACATCATGTTTTCATTCCTTACAAAAGCTCAAAAGCTATTTCTTTCATATAATTCAAATTTACCTTTATGTAAATATCTTTGTTATAATTATTATTATCACGCTTGCTTTTATAACATTCATTAAATACTGACATTTTATTCCATGCATTTCCTCTACAGGATTTATTATTTCACATACTTATTTATTATTTCTTAAAACTTTATTTTCGTTCAGATCGCGTTCTTATTTAGTTATTATTCATTTAAAAACATCCCTTCTACTCAAAACTCCGGTGGAACTGTACACAAAATTTCTCCCGACACCAAAACATAATGAAAATCTTTACTTACATGTTTAAGGTCGCTTTCTGACCTTTATTCTCGTTTGATGTGACATTTTGGCCCACCTTCTTGACCTACTCCATATTGTACAATCTCATCTTATGTACAGAAATTTCTTGACACATATTCACTATATTTAACACTGACAACATGTTTTTATACACTGGTGTATCCGTTTTGAACACACATTAAAACACTAAAAAATATTACTCTGGTACATATTATAACACATATCACTGTGCATAAAACGCTTTCACTTTACCTAAAACACTTAAAATGACACTCTTATTTCTTTTCTTACAATATTTACACTTCACTCCTATCACACGGGCGTATCTCAACGATTTTAACAATTTCTGTCGGCTGTTGATGATCCCTGATGTGAATCCTATCGACCTGCATTGGACGTGTGATTTTACTCGTTCAAAGTTTCTCTCTCCTACAATGGAAACTACTGGTTTCAGTCTCTCAAAACCGCTTCTATTGTCTATTACTCGGCTTTACTTTATCTGCTTTAACTAGGCGATAAATGTCTTTACTTTGCCGTCACCTCTATTTATATATGGTGGTCTATCGCCCCCTATGGTTTCTATATCTTGGCCTCCCTTCGAGGACCGTATACTGTCTATCGTACCGTTTAGTTTCTATATCTTGGCCTCCCTTCGAGGACCGTATACTGTCTATCGTATATTTTTGACGTTTTCTCACTAGAGTACGTTTCCCTCTGGTTTCGAACCTAAGTTCCTAAGTTCCTTTCGCTTGAACTTCTATCTTTCGCGATCGTAATTACTGTTTATTCTTGTCCTTTACAGGACTTAATGTCTTTAACAATGTCTTTACTAGACGTAACGCCGTTTATTTGTTGGAGTTCTTATAACTTCGTAACTGTGTTGAACTAGTATTCTTCTGGAACTCGAAGTTCCCTACTAATCGCTGTGTCTTACTTTGGCGATATTGCTTTAAAGTCCGTATATTTAATGTTCTTTATATTTTAGGACTCTTCAAAGTCTCGAACTGCTAACCCTCAGCGTAGCGTACTTATATCGTAACTGGTCTACACTCGGTGAACTTGTAGCCTAGCCTCCCACAGGCTCTGGATCGATGTCTGATACAGCTTAACGCCCCCCTGGACGGACTAATACTGCCTGTACTGATACAGCGTGACGTACCCCTCACGGGCTCTCGTAGACTGCATGCACTGATGCAGAGTAACACCCCCTCACGGGCTGTCAGAATAACTGCATGATGCGTCGTGACGCCCCCCTCGGGCTCTTGAATACTGTTCTTCCGGCGTGATACAGAGTAACACCCCTCACGGGCTGTCAGAGTAACTGCATGTTTGGTCTGGCTCTGCCAGGAGCTTTATACTATTCAGCCACAAAAAGGTAAAACTCTAGTCCTTTTCGTGACCAACTTTTGAACTAATTGTCGCGCAATTATAAAAATTATATATCCAGAAAGCTCGTCTTCCAAACGTAAAATAATCTTTCTGTGCATGGAAATCGATCGTGCATTTCCGAGATATTAATTAATTTCTCGTCCTCAACTGTGTGGGTGGTGCTGTTCTTTTTTTATTCTCCCACTCCTTAGGTCTCGGTGAACCCCCAATGACGTCTACTTGCGTTTGCAGTTTTCTCCTGTGCAATTTTTACAAGGTTTTTCTTTACACAAAAATCTCTAATCCAAATTGATTCACCGTACTGTATCTGTTTACTTATTTTTATACTCGTAAACGGGTTAAATTTAATTATTCCTGTTCTGACTCAGCAGCGAGTTTGCCATATTCCTGCAACGTAAGAGCAATTTCCGAGTCCAGCTTCTTCGTCTTACAGTCAAAACTTTCCACTCGTTCTAATAATATCCATGACTGGCTCCTTATAAATGTCAAGAGGCATGAGCTCATCTAAGGAACACCTGGCCCTAGCGCTTGCACAATGTTAGGCTATAACCCTGGCTTGAAATCTCTCTCCGTTCCCTTAGAAACTGTATTTAATCTTTCATTCTTTTCTCAAAGTACATGGATTCGACTCTCTTTGAGGCCATGGTACATGGGTTCAGTAGTTCCGCCCCTTAAAACAACAATAAAAAAGTTACGAGACTTACAGTAGTCGCATATGATGTGTAACATCTGACATGTTATTCGAATAATTCCATATTACTTACTCGCATTTTTTTTAGAATGAACTCATAGTGCTACCTTGTGCCAGCAAACATGAAAGGATTCTCCAATGCATCTGCAGTAGTGACATAATCTGCAACTGTATGCGGGAGCAATCCATTGCCTACTTGATGCGAGCTGCGCTCTATACCGGCCAGTTAGTTAACCCATGCCAGCGGTGTTATTGGCAACTCCAGCTATCTGATATGACATCTTGCGGTAAAAATGAGAAACTTACCAAGTAGGGTACTTTTGTCACGTGGTGACAGTTTGTATATGGTTTCTTGTATTGGTAATCAGATCGTGGTAAATTCTTCGTGTCTTTATACATAAGTAATAAGTTTTACTTGTTGATAGAGAGCAAAATGAGTAAAAGCAAAGTATATTGCTCAGTTTACGGCTTAAGTCGATGTATAAGAGGGCTGCGGATAAATGTTTTCATCACTTTCCAAAAGATGCAAATAGCTATAGCCCAAAGGTGACGATACCAAATAAATACGGGCAACAGGAGCGGGTTGGACCACTCACCACTAGACACACTGACGACAGGACGGGTTGTTCACTGTTACGCCGAGCCAAGCCGCACCTAGACAGCCAAGCACAGTCTCGCCGAGCCAAGCCGTACCAAGACAGCCAAGCTTCATCAAACAGGTATCCTTCCCCGCTCCCTATATCATTTCCAATAACCCTACCAATCGCCAACACCTCGCTCTGCGATATCCGAGCCATTCCACTACGAGTCATATAGGCCTAATTTGACTTCGCAGGGTAAATATCTACTCTGCAAGAACCTGCTACTAGTCCGATATTCAACACCAAACCCACCTGCTAACCATCCAAATCAACCAATTCCTGTCTCCCCCGAGTTTTAATACAAGTTAAACTCATCCCTTCGCCCTACCAAGCAGCAAATAATTTCTAGAGTCTATGGTACAGTGAGCAAACTGAAATATAGCTTTTAAAAGTAACAACGCCATGACTCGAACTGACCAAAAACAAATACCAGCAGACAACCGATGCTTGATAATATGCAATTGACACATAAAATCCAGTGGAACACACAAATTAGATGACGTGTATCGCACAGTTATACATATATACACTTAAAAATAACACTGTCATTATTTTAGGGACCACATTTACTAATTATAACCAAAAAATAAAAAGTGTTCCATATCAAACGCGTGTTATTGAGTATTTTTACCCTACTTATCCAGACCGACCGCAGCGCCCCAAGTGTTAGTTTGAGTTTGCCAATTGAAATTGGCCTGTTATTGTCGATATAGCGCACTGCCAAGTATAGGCACGATAAAAATTAGGTGTGCAGTAGGCATATTAAATGCGTTTCTCCCAGTGATACATTTAGACCAACGAAGTTTCAAATATTGATAGTAGTCGGTGTTAATATACTGAATTCCTACGTTGTTTGGAGTGTTGGTTGATGCGATATAGCACTCGACGTATCGAGTGCTTACATTAAATAAGAATACAGCAAAAGTATGAAGATTTAATAAATCGTAATTGTTTTCAGCAAATATGATATAATGAATATTTTCACACCAAAGAACGACAACTTGAAGATGATTTATTGCAGGAAATTCTTTAATGGGGCCTCCAAACCTTGAAGTAAACCGTATGCGATTTACATTCCACATAGTCACATGGCCTACAGTACGTCGTTGTACCGATCTCCGCCACCGCGCGTGCTCATTGTTTCGTTCCACGCACTTCCGTCCCATCCACTTCCGTCTCTTTTCCAAAATCACTCCCACAAACATGTCCAGCTACCGAGCGCCACAATAATATACAGATACCGAGTGGAAATATGTTACACATCAAAAACTAACTAACTTGTATTTTCTGTGTGTAAACAATTGTTTGCTACTGGAATTAGGGCACTGTCCTGTTGTTACAATAAATAAATAAATAAATAAATAAATAAATAAATAAATAAATAAATAAATAAATAAATAAATAAATCAAACCGCATCAAAATCCGTACAGTAATTGTTGAGATTAGCCCGGACAAACAGATAAGACAGTCAAAATTGAGGACTTCTATTATTCTACGTATAGATAACATGGTTGAACTGGGTCATCACCCGCTCAATTAACCGCGCGAGAGTTGCAGTGTTCATAAATATATTGTAGTTGAGATTGTAGCAAAAGAAAGCGTTTACCTGCCTCTGCACCATGGGATGTGAACTAATGCTGGCATTTATGAATTAATAGAGGGACTGTCTTTCTCTCTCTACCTGTTCATTCCAATAACTCCTCGGTCGGAGCGGATCGTTCACATAAAGTTTTATAGCTTACAACAACGATACTGAATAGATGCTGTCAACCTGATGGTTAAGTGCAGCAGACAACTACTCAAGAGGCGATGTCCTGCAGTGCCTACAAGCAGACCGCTGGTTACCGTCTGGTAACAGTAGCGTCCATAAACAGTAAACAATAGGATACACCCAGCAATTACTATGACTTCCTTAACAAGGCCACTGTTAGGTTACCATTAACGCATTCTAAAATATTTTCTAGTCCGTTCAAGATACCGATATTCAATGGTTAAACTAACGATTGCTGATAAGAGCCTCATCTTCTGAACCGTCAAGGATATCGATAATCAGTGTTTACATAACAAAGGCTCAGTTAAGGATATCGATATTCAATGTTTACACTAACAAATGCTGATAGGAGGCGCATCTTCTGAACAGTCAAGGATGTCGATAATCAGTGTTTACATAACAAAGGCTCAGTTAAGGATATCGGTATTCAGTGTTTACACTAACAAATGCTGATAACAGCCTCATCTTCTGACCCGTCAAAGATATAGATATTCAATTTTTACACCAACAAATGCTGATAACAGCCTCATCTTCTGACCCGTTAAGGATATCGATATTCATTGTTTACACTAACAAATGCTGATAACAGCCTCATCTTCTGACCCGTTAAGGATATCGATATTCAGTGTTTACACTACCAAATGCTGATATCTTCTGACCCGTTAAGGTTATCGATATTCATTGTTTACACTAACAAATGCTGATAACAGCCTATCTTCTGACCCGTTAAGGATATCGATATTCATTGTTTACACTAACTAATGCTGATAAAAGGCTCATCTTCTGACCCGTTAAGGATATCGATATTCATTGTTTACACTAACAAATGCTGATAAAAGGCTCATCTTCTGACCCGTTAAGGATATCGATATTCAGTGTTTACACTAACAAATGCTGATAACAGGCTCATCTTCTGACCCGTTAAGGATATCGATATTCAGTGTTTACACTAACAAATGCTGATAACAGCCTCATCTTCTGACCCGTTAAGGATATCGATATTCAATGTTTACACTAACAAATGCTGATAACAGCCTCATCTTCTGACCCGTTAAGGATATCGATATGTAATGTTTACATCACACATGCTGATAACAGCCTCATCTTCTGATCCGTTAAGGATATCGATATTCAGTGTTTACACTAACAAATGCTGATAACAGGCTCATCTTCTGACCCGTTAAGGATATCGATATTCAGTGTTTACACCAACAAATGCAGATAACAGCCTCATCTTCTGACCCGTTATCGATATTCAATGTTTACACTAACAAATGCTGATAACAGCCTCATCTTCTGACCCGTTAAGGATATCGATATTCAGTGTTTACACTAACAAATGCTGATAAAAGGCTCATCTTCAGACACGTTAAGGATATCGATATTCAGTGTTAACACTAACAAATGCTGATAACAGCCTATCTTCTGACCCGTTAAGGATATCGATATTCAGTGTTTACACTAACTAATGCTGATAAAAGGCTCATCTTCTGACATGTTAAGGATATCGATATTCATTGTTTACACTAACTAATGCTGATAAAAGGCTCATCTTCTGACACGTTAAGGATATCGATATTCAGTGTTTACACTAACTAATGCTGATAACAGCCTCATCTTCTGACACGTTAAGGATATCGATATTCAGTGTTAACACTAACTAATGCTGATAAAAGGCTCATCTTCTGACCCGTTAAGGATATCGATATTCAGTGTTTACACTAACTAATGCTGATAAAAGGCTCATCTTCTGACCCGTTAAGGATATCGATATTCAGTGTTTACACTAACTAATGCTGATAAAAGGCTCATCTTCTGACCCGTTAAGGATATCGATATTCAGTGTTTACACTAACTAATGCTGATAACAGCCTCATCTTCTGACACGTTAAGGATATCGATATTCAGTGTTTACACTAACTAATGCTGATAAAAGGCTCATCTTCTAACCCGTTAAGGATATCGATATTCAGTGTTTACACTAACTAATGCTGATAAAAGGCTCATCATCTGACCCGTTAAGGATATCGATATTCAGTGTTTACACTAACTAATGCTGATAACAGCCTCATCTTCTGACCCGTTAAGGATATCGATATTCAGTGTTTACACTAACTAATGCTGATAAAAGGCTCATCTTCTGACACGTTAAGGATATCGATATTCAGTGTTTACACTAACTAATGCTGATAAAAGGCTCATCTTCTGACCCGTTAAGGATATCGATATTCAGTGTTTACACTAACTAATGCTGATAAAAGGCTCATCTTCTGACACGTTAAGGATATCGATATTCAGTGTTTACTCTAACTAATGCTGATAAAAGGCTCATCTTCTGACCCGTTAAGGATATCGATATTCAGTGTTTACACTAACTAATGCTGATAAAAGGCTCATCTTCTGACCCGTTAAGGATATCGATATTCAGTGTTTACACTAACTAATGCTGATAAAAGGCTCATCTTCTGACCCGTTAAGGATATCGATATTCAGTGTTTACACTAACTAATGCTGATAAAAGGCTCATCTTCTGACACGTTAAGGATATCGATATTCAGTGTTTACTCTAACTAATGCTGATAAAAGGCTCATCTTCTGACCCTTTAAGGATATCGATATTCAGTGTTTACACTAACTAATGCTGATAAAAGGCTCATCTTCTGACCCGTTAAGGATATCGATATTCAGTGTTTACACTAACTAATGCTGATAAGTGAATCATAAAACAACATGAACATGTTTCTCCTAGAATTAAAACTCACGGAGGGAACTTGTTGTTTGGCTGTACTTGGGAGTGTGTCTCTGTGATCAGTCTGATAACCTGTGTCTCTGTGATGGCTGTTCTAGTGTGCTTGTATACGATAGGGGCTAGCATTTTGGTGGAAAGCTGACGTTGCGTTAATGCATATATCATCCCGGCACTCGCCTGAGGTGAAGGCCACTTCCAGGATGGCTGAGGTGAGAATTGAACCCATATCTTCTCAGTTCTGCCTCTCTTAGGTGAGTGAAGCCCGTTCCAAAATCGAGCCCTGTGTTTTAGTGCTGCCTCCAAGGATGCGGGATTGAATCCCGGCGCAGTTAGTATTGAGGGTACGAAATGCGAGGGGTCATTGTCAGTAGATTTAATAACACGTTAAAGTTACCCTCCAGTGCCAAATTTCAATGAATCGGCGATTCTAACTCTGCAGTAGTTGAAGGGACGTAAAACCTATATTATTATTATTATTATTAGTATTATTATTATTATTATTATTATTATTATTATTATTATTATTATTATTATTATTATTATATTATATTGTAGCAGAGGCTCGACGATTGTGTTTTCGATTAAGGAGAAGGGCACAAATGCTCTGCAGAGATTCTCTAGAGTTTGCAAATGCGATAGAAGAGTGTAGAGTAGCGAGGAGGGCTCTCAAACGGGCCATTGCTCAAAGTAAGGCACATAAATGGAACGAGCTCATTAACGATCTGGATCAGGACCCGTGGGGTCTGGGCTACAAAGTTGTCAGTAAGAAGCTCGGCGGCATTATGGTGTCTACTGCTGCTATGACGGCATCCCAGAAGGAAGCTATTATAAATGAGCTATTTCCTAATCATCCAGAGAGATTTCCCGATCACATACCGGTGATGCTAGATGATATTCCGCTATTCACTAGGGAGGAATTACAAACTACAGCACGATCTTTTCAGAATAAGAAGGCACCAGGGCCGGATGGAATTCCTTCTGAAGTGTTAAAGATGATATCCGAAGAGGAACCAGATGTTTTGCTGAACATGTATAATTGTTGTTTACTACATGGGGTCTTTGCGACCCCGTGGAAAGTGGCCAGGCTTGTGCTCATGCCTAAAGGCAAAGGAGATCCCACTACTGCTTCAGGTCAGATACCTCTATGCATGTTGGACATGGCTGGCAAACTGTTTGAGAAGATGATTAAAGGAAGGCTTCAGGCAGCGATTGTTGCTGCAGGAGGTCTGTCCCCCAAACAATACGGTTTTGTGAAGGGTAAGTCCGCCATCAGCGCCATTGAAGAAGTGGTGATGGCTGTCAGATCCATTGAGCATGGCAACCATTTCTCTAGGAAAATGTACTTACTGGTTACTCTGGATGTGAAAAGTGCCTTCAATTCTGCCCGGTGGATTGACATAATAGCTGCACTTGAAACAACATTTAACATTCCTCGCTACTTGGCGTCTGTTCTGAGGAATTATCTTTGTGATCGTTGGATACAGTATGACACAGATGAAGGAGTCAAGTGTCGCAAGGTAACAGCGGGGGCGGCTCAAGGCTCGGTGTTAGGTCCTGATTTATGGAACGTAAATTATGACAGTATTTTACGGATGGAGATGCCAGAGGACACTTCTTTGGTGGGATATGCTGATGATCTCGTTGTGCTCATTATGGAGCGCTCCATGGAGGGTCTGCAACTTAAACTGAATCAGGTAATGCGGAGAGTTTCCACCTGGATGAATGAACATGGTCTCCAACTAGCAATTCATAAAACAGAACTAGTCCTTGCTACTAAGAAGAGAGTTCCACGAGTTGTACCCATGCTAGTAGATAATCAAGTGATAGAAACAGCTCCTGCTGTTCGTTACTTGGGTGTTATGATTGACAGCAAGTTAACATTCTGGAATCATATCAGCAAGATTGCTGATAGGGCTGCAAGGATTGTTAACAACTTGTCGCGGCTCATGGCTAATATTGGCGGCCCTTCACCATTGAAGAGGAAACTGCTGATGAGAGTGGCGGAATCAGTTATTGTTTATGGTGCAGAGATTTGGTCAGTAGCTCTTGGCTCTGAGATGTATAGGAAGCGGATAAACTCTGTTCACAGAAGAGCTGCCCTCAGAATAACTTCTGCCTATCGTACAGTGTCTGGACCGGCAGTGCTAGTAATAGCTGGGGCGATACCCATTTACATCCTGGCCAAGGAAAGGCGCCGTATATACTTGCGCAAAGACGAGCATTCTAAGATACGCGTGAAGAGGGAGGAAAGAGACAGATCTCTTCTGGAATGGCAGGAAGAATGGGAACGTGAAAATCGTGGCAGGTGGACCGCTAGGCTCATCAAGCAACTGAAGCCATGGTTGTCGAGGGAACATGGTGAGGTTAATTATTACATTACCATGTTTCTCTCTGGCCATGGTTATTATGAAGCATACCTCCATCGAATGGGAATTTCACCGAGTTCACGTTGTCGTTATTGTGATGATCAATGGGACGATGTTCAGCACACATTCTTTGCATGCTTGAGGTGGAGAAATCTTCGAAGGCTTCTGGAGACAAAAGTAGGTGTCATTACACCAGACAATGTGGTGGATAAAATGCTCAGCAGCAGAGAAAGTTGGACTCAGATTGCAGTCTACATCTCTGAGCTGCTGAAAACAAAAAAAGAAGAGGAACCGAGAAGATTGGTTGCTGAAGACAGTGAAGATGATGATGAGTAATTTCATTATCATCACATTTAATGAAATTGACTGAGACTTCTGGTCGTAACAGTGGCTACACCCTGAAGTAAGGCTGAACAGGCAGTTCCGGGGTGGCCTTAAGCCAAGTATAGGGTTTGTGGGTTTTTAGTAGGTAAGAATCCTGCACAGTTGTAAGTCCGGAAGCTTGCAATCTGTCTTTTGAAGATTTCCCCACGTTTCCCTCGAAAAAAAAAAAAAAAAAAAAAAATATTATTATATTATTATTATTATTATTATTATTATTATTATTATTATTATTTATGAAAGTCATAGAATCCCTGTAACAGCACCTGTTCTGTTGATGGCACTGGTGGAGCAAGCTACTCCCGGATAAATCTCGGGAAATGTCCGAAAACGAATGCCACAAAGTGGTTGCTTTATTTCTGGCATAAATTCATAACTTAATCACTGGGGCTTAAGTCTGGTGAATATGGTGGATAGAATATCACTTACCGGCACCAACCCCAGTTATCGTATAAATGAACTTCGGCGTGTGCCAATGTGTACGAGCATTATCCTGTAACACGATGGGAGGTTTCTGCAGGAAATGTTGTCGCTTTGTATTCAAGGTTGATCTCAGGTTATGCTAAAAGAAAAGAACTGGCTATACGGTGCGTTAACAGTCGGTGCATGTCTACGACTGCAATGGTGTCATCCTACCACGCGCCGTTTGAGAATGGCAACAGCTACTGACTCCTTTGAAGAGCAGGGCCACCCAAACTTTTCACATGCAGGGCCACTAATTAACTTATGCGATTAGTCGCGGACCATATGCACAGTGTAACAAAATGCATAATATTAATATAGGAAATATATAAGGGGGAGGGGGGTAGCTGATAAAGTAAGGTTATGGAATCCTCATAATTAAATCAGAGGATGGTATATGTACTTCACAGCATTTGTATAAGGTGCGTTCAAAAAGTAACGAGACGGAGGCATAATTACAGAAACCAGTACCTGTATGTTAGAAGTATTGGCCCTGGCTGTTGAGGCACTTGTCCCACTGTGACACGAGGTGGTGAATGGCTGTCTCATAATATTCCCTGGGCTGCGATGTGAACCAGTTCCGCACGTACAGCTGGACGTCGGCGTCCGAGGTGAATCTTTGGCGCCGCAGAGCCCTTTTCAGGGGACCAAACATGGCGTAATCACAGGGAGAGAGGTCAGGACTGTATGGAGGGTGGCCGAGAACCTCCCATTTGAATTTCTGCAGGAGTGCCGCGACTGTGTTGGCCGTATGAGGTCGTGCATTGTCGTGGAGCGACCACGGCGGCTATGGCGTTTACTGTCACTCGGCGGTCCTGGGTAATGAGTGCATCAACCAGCTGGACGTTGTCATCGGTAATGCAGGGGGTGCCCCAGACCGGGCATCATCGGCTAACGACACCCGTCCTTCCCTGAAGCGCTTGTGCCACGCCTTGACCCTTGCAAGGGACATGCATTGTTCGCCGTACACTTGTGACATTCGGCGATGAATGTCCGTTCCCCCTACTCCTTCCGCTGTCAGAAGCCGAACAACACCTCTTTGCTCTTCGTTTGACGCCTCCATGTCACTGTTTGCGATGCGACTGGCAGTGTTGGACGATTGATGCATGCTGCTGCTCGCTTTGTGTCGTCACGTGACGTGCACGCGTGCCCTCTAGCGACGGACTGTGACCTTCCACGCTCTGGTCGGAACCACACCTCGTTACACACGCTACGAATAGCCGATGAAGTCACAGTTTGCGCATTACAGCCTCCGGCTCGTTACTTTTTGAACGCACCGTATACGAAGAAATCGATTGATATTCAATTAACCTAAGACTAAATTAAGCTGTTAAAAGCACGATAGACCTATTTCTTAATATACAATCTATTACCAACATTGTTTCTATTTTTAAACCCCCTTGTACGTATGAGTGGAGTATTTAGTTGGAGCTGTACACATCTGCTATTTTCCGCAATTTCCTTATGTAATACAATTTGTTTGTAAGCAATATAGGATATGGTATATTGGCTTTCACGGTCAGTGAATTATAATAATAATAATAATAATAATAATAATAATAATAATAATAATAATAATAATAATAAATAGCCTTACAAATCCCATAAGGGCTATGGCCTCCTGCTTTGCAGGGAATTGCTCAGTTTTAACTCATCAGGTGAGCAAGTCCTGAGGAGCATTCGGGGTTATTCTTTCTGATTGGGCCTTCTATATAGATGTGCAGCTGATTAAAGATTAAGTAAATTATATTACGCTGGCATAACATTCGCTACAACAATCTTCATTTCTGAGTCTGGCGACATCAAGGCCTCAAATATCCATTAGTATTACGGAAATCATAATAGCCATCAACCAATATCTGGGAGCTTCCCATTGCCACTAAGCACAAAGCTTACCCTGTCTAAGTACTTGAACAATGACAGGAACTGCCAAGTCTTCACTCTTCAGTAAAATCTACGTATATTGAACCGTTTCAAATAGAAGGTATTTTTAAAATGCAATACAAAACCTTACCGGTGGAGTTTTAACATCTAGTTTGGATGCCGATACCTATACACGTTCTTTAACATCCCACAAATCATACACTATGTTGTGCACATGTGGTCCCGGAACGAATTAACAAGTGTTTCGCAAGATAGTCGAACCTTTTGAATTCCTTGTAACAGGTGATTCAGTAAGGTCATTTATTCCCTAGTGAACACGATGATGTTTCCTCATATTAAGAGCACGAGCTGAATCGCTTTGGGCGCAACAAACAGACAATGCGGTCTCTTCCCTGAGTGAACGACAAAATGTTCCATTAGCTCTGTCCGCCGTGAAAATGACTTCTCACATGTGCTACAAGTATATTACTTCACTCCAGTGTGAACAACAGTGTGCTTCTTGAGGTCACCGCTCTGTGAGAAGCCTTTATTGCACACCAGAGATATGTACCGCTTTGCTGCATGTCCAGTGAATTAAAACTCAGCAATTATTTCTAGGTTTATGCCGTCCCTTGTGTAGGGTTTCGCCTAAGAACAGCAAGCTGGCTCATCAGCGGGCTCTTGGTGTCAGCGCCCGGACCCCCACAGTGCACTACCTCCCTTTTTAAGACGCGCACGAGTGCCTCTTAACTGCGAGAGCTAAAAGCTCAGGCAGCCTTTTACCGCCCCATAAAGGCTTCCAAAAATGTGGTATATTCTTCACTGTTGTACCCAACTGTCGCACCTCAATATCTGGCCACTGAAGAGGTTCGGTAGGTTGTTTGTAAATGATCTGAAAATAATCCGGTCGACTCGTTACAGATGTTTTCAATCGTTTCCCTTCTAACAGCTCATTTCTGGAAGCGGGTGACTGGGCGCATTAAGTGCGCTTGGTTAGTGGTGTGGACTTAATAAGTCTCCCTCTGAAGCCTTTGTGAGGTGTGGACACAGCTCAGCGTCAATGGATGGGCAGAGAATCCAGCGGGATGAAACACACACACACCAACGCTGTAGGAGCGGATAAAACGTATCGGGTAAAACCAATTACTTCTCATAGATCCTTGTAATAATGTACGTGGGGCATTCCGAAAATAACTTTCATCACCTTCCTGCACTGGGAAGCTGTATTACAATCCCCCCTGGGGCTCACATCTAGTGGGACGTGGGTTGACGACCACGGGATGCCAGCAGAGTCCAGCATTGTTTCCACTTACTTGAGCCGGGCTCCTCTCCGCCTTCTTTCCTGTCGACCTCTCTTGGTCAACTCTTGTTTTCTTCCGACCCCGACGGTATTAGGGTATCCGAGGCCTAGGGAGTCTCTTCCTTTCCCGCCTTAATTGGCCCTTGTCTCATCTTTTCTGATACCCTCCTTCTGCGAGGGGTCAGCCTTCTTTTTCTTTTCATGTTATATCCTGCCTTCTGCACAAGGCCCTCAAGGAGGCAGGGTGTATGTAGCCCCACCACGTCTGGTGCACCCTGGATAGTGCTACACTCTCAGGGGCTCACAGCTGGTGAATTCAGGAGTTGGCAATCCTGAGGGATCCCTGAGCTGGTTCCGTTCCCCCCCCCCATTTTTCCACTGACTTTGGGGTGGGCCCTCTCCTCTTTCCCTTTCCTATCTGCCTTTCATGGCTATGCTTCCTTCCACGTCCCTCAATCCTCATTCTTCGAGGGTTGAGGGCATTTCTTTTCTTCCTGTCCCTTATTTGCCTTATCCTTTATTTGTTTACCATTTCTTCTTCTAGTTTGTAAGTCTGTAGTTAGTATTAGTTATAGTTTTCATTCTCACCTCATCTTTCACTATCACCCAAACCATTAGGGGCCGATAACCTAGATGTTAGGCACGTTAAAACATGTAATCCCGTGTACTTGTGTGTGTGCGGGGGATTTGTCTAATAACTTGTGTTAATGTGTATTTGTAATTCAGGTGAGGATTGGAAAGGAGGCGGCCCTGGATTTAAGTTAGGAACCATCCCAGCATTATTCCCGGAGTAGAAGTGAGAAACCACGGAAAACGGCAGAGCCGGGAATCGAACCCGGACCTCCGGAGTGACAGCCAAGAAATCTTACCGCTACACAACGAGATGGTCTCATCGAAATTGAATACGGTGCATTGTTGAACAATGAGCTACTGCACTGCGAAACGTGGAATGATACAGGAATATCCAAAATGTTGTAGAATTTCAATAAAGATATTATTTATACTTAAAAATTACATTTAAATACTGTATACCGTCAAGAGCCGCAGACGACCTGCGGGCCAAGTATTGAGTACTGATGCCCTAAATGATTCAACAACTACAACAGTGTTAGATTAGAACAGAATGTTAGGTTAAGTTATAGATGATGATGATAATTGTTGTTTTAAGGGGCCTAACATCTAGGTTATCGGCCCCTAATGGTCTGGGTGATAGCAAAAATGACAATGAAATGGAAACCAGAACGAAAATTAAGCTGGCGGCTTCGTTGGCGTAGTCGGTAGCATGCTGAGCTTCTATGCCCAAGGTCGCGGGTTCAAATCCGGCCGAAGTCATCGGATTTTTTAAGAGCGTTAAACGTTCCTCAGTATGCCTTCCTCCGGAGGGGAAGTAAAGTCGGTGGTCCCATGTCCTGGATTTACGGCATTGTATAGGTTAAGAATGTAAACAACGCTCTTAAGTTCCTACGTTCGTTGCCAAGAGCCGACTGCGGTGGCGTCTGGTAGCTAAGTTGTGAACTAGTAGTCATTGAAGATGGCGTTTGGCGGCAAAAGTAGGAACTATTTGAAAAATTCAAAAGTCTGCAGTCCTTACTTGAATAAAAAATAAAAAATAAACAGATAACACACACTCATATAGTCATCACAATTAACACCGGTTATCAGACAGATTCTACACACACCCAAAGTACACGGGGCTACATGACTGTCGCAGCCCATAAACTTAAGAACCAACCAACCGAAAATTAAGCTGGACTGAAAATACTTACAAAATGGAACAAAATTGAATTGACTCACAAAATGTAGAGTGGAAATTTGATAGGAAAATACTAACAAAATGAATTTAGATTGAAAAATACGCACAAAATGTAGTTTAGGTTCAAAATACGTACGAAATGCAATGTAGATTCGAAGTACTCAACAAAATGCAATTGAAGTTCAAAATACTTACAAAATGCAATTGAAATTGAAGATACACAATGCAAGTTAGATTGTAAAAGACCGGTTCAGATTGAAAATACTCACAAAGTGCAATTGAAATTGAAAATGCTTACAAAATATATGGTAGATTCAAAATACTCACAATATGTGGAAGCCCGCGATTCAAAATACTGCACTTACAAAATGCAATTTAGTTTGAAAATACTTTCAAAATGGAGTTTAGATCGAAAATACTTACAAAATGAATTGTAGATTGAAAAACCTTACAAAATGTGGTTGAGATTTAAAAGAAAACTCACAAAATGTAGTTTAGGGACACCGAGAGCCAATTCATAAAAACAGGGCGGGAAACTTAAAGAGAAAATGAATTGTAATGAAAAGAAAAAGAAGGCTGATCCCTGGAAAAATGAGGGATCAGGAAAGATGAGAGAAGGGACAATGAAGAGACTCCCTAGGCCTTGGACACCCTAATACCGTCGGGGTCGGAAGAGAACAAGACTTGACCAAGAGAGGTCGACAGGAAAGAAGACGGAGAGGAGCCCGACACAAGTAAGTGGAAGCAATGCCGGACTCAGCTGGGGTCCCGTGGTCGCCAACCCACGTCCAACTAGATGTGAGTCCCTGGGGGAGTTAAGCTATACATGGATTTTCAATTTTCATGCATCACTCCCCGAACAGAATTTTCGATCCGCCACTGGTTGGATGAACTTTTGAAAGGCCTATTGTGGACAGTAACTGTATCTCTGTTGTCAGTAATCGTAACGGACAGTTCTATTGACCTCTGCTGAGCGTGGACAATGGCAATGAGTATCATTCTCCTCTTGCATTCTCTCATGGGGCTTGTCTGCATAGAAAGACCGAGTTCTCTTTTTGTTGCTGGCTCATTTAACAGCCAAAGGAAACAAACGATGGGGCCAGCCATTCATCTCTATCATACAGTTTCATCGTCTGTACAGCGCTGCTCTAGACAGGCTGGCCAACCCTTTGTTCAGGGCCATGCCTCATTTGGGGACCCTTCTCGGCACCGACTTTAGGGGCTTTAAACTTTTAGTAAAAATTTACTTTTAACGGAGAGGTTCTGCTCTTAGCTGTAAATAACTGGAAGTAATCCGGTGTGACGTCCAAGCTGATGGCCAGAAAATTACCCCCATGGGCCTCGAGCATGCTCACTATAGATTCGGTTGCCGACCGACAGCTGGCCATTATGCTAGTGTGCGTGCATGTTTTCACCAGTGGCGGATGGTAGATATTGTTCTGGGTATTACACTACTTCCACATGGGGAGGGTTTCGGGAGGGAGGATAGGGTGAAAGACTGCTTGATATTTGAGAAGACAGTGCACACGTGCGAGGCAGTGGTGGCTCATGAGTGAATCGGATGGTGACGCGCCGATATACGCGAAAGAATTAAAAAGCAACTTGTTATATTGACAGGGCCGGCCTCGTGGTGTAGAGTTTTCTTGCAGAGCATCTGAAATTTTGTTCATGTTTTTTGCTAACTTCTTAATGCCGATAGAATTCCTTAAATGTTCAATTGAATATTCATATTTCCGAAATGCACGAGTGACATTATTTAAGTCTCCAACACACACTACTGCTTTCATTGCAATCAAAATACATGGCCAACAATATCATTTTAGTATGTAACAACGACTACCACTTATGTTCATCATACCATCGAGATTTGAATTTTCTAACGAAAACTTTTGAATTTGAGTTGTTTTTATCACCACATGATTTTTCCAAAGAATGTAATGGCTTAGGGCTACCTTCGTTAAGTAAATCCCTCTTGTCTTCATCTTTCCTACGTGAAAATGGAGTTTCCAATAAGTTGCACACTACTTCATTTGTAGGATTCATTATTGCTAATTATTACACTAACAAACAAATGTAAAACATATTAAACACGGAACACATCGTTATCTAGTAAACGAACTGCACTTACAGCGAGCACAGTAACTGTTATTTAATTCATTGCACTTCGTAAATTTCTAGCTATAACTAGCTGCCTTCACTAGTCGTACGAAAGGAGCATTTTGAATAAAACTTGTTACCGTTTTACAGAGCCCGAATTAGGAACGAAAAGCGACGACAGTGAGGCAGAAGAAAAACAAGAAGAAGTTCTGTCAGTGAAGCAGGGACTAAATATGCTTAAACAGACAAAGAATTTGTGTGTCACGCGAGTACGGCGATAACACAATGGAACCATTTAACAGACTTTATTCCCTTTTCGAGAATATCGCAGTTAAGAAAACATGTGCTAAATTTACACAGACAAATCTTAATGATTACTTCACGAAGCTGTAACGTTTGTAAATTATGTAACATCACTTGTAATAACTCCCAAGGAAATACTTAAACAGAAATGATTTGGAATAATCAAAATGAAGATATGTATATTTATGTTTAAGGTGGATGTACTTTGCCTTTAAAATGTTCGATTATTTTTACAAACTTGTTTCTGCGGACACCTCTCGTAACGGACATTTTCCCTCGGAACCGACGGTGAGGTTCGACTGTACTACAAGATTGCTTGAAATGAGAGCAATGTGGATGAGCAATCACTCGCGAAAGACGACTCACTTGCTGGCTGAATTCACATCACGGGACTCCTGTTGCCATGGTTACCGCCTTACACAATCACCAAGGCAGGGATGTTTTTGCCAGCACATTCCTGTCGCATCAAGCTAGTTGAGCAACGCGGCAGTAGATTCACCACCGCGCCAACCTGCCGTGTCGTGCCATTGAAGGTTGCCGTTCATGACTTAATTGGTAACATCCAATGCAGTAAAAATCATGTTTGAAAATCCTAATAAATGCCAAAATATTTATTTTTAAATCATTAGCTATTTTTAAGGCCTGTTTGATGAATGCATTTGTCTGTTGGCACAGCCTAGAGTAAAATGTGGCTTTCCACCGATGTCTCAGTCTCATTCATGGAAGCTACTGTGGTATGAGTGGTGCTGAGTAATGTCATTCGGGGCACATTCAGTGCCTGTGGATGCTGTGAAAGGTTCTACTCATAGGGTTAGAACTGCTGTTCTGACTCGGTGAGGAAAGCCATGTCAAACTACCTCACTCCTCTTTTTTGCCTAGTACGCCTCAATATAGCGCTGCCTTGGGTTTTTGTGGGTATCTACCCACATAATCTAACGGCGGTGCTTTTGAGCATCCAACCAGCCTTCGGGCTGACTACCTGACAGACAGACGAATTTTGTAAAACAGCAGGTGACGCGGCGATTCAAACGCTTTAATGGAGAACCACCACTGGTGTGAGGCAAAACTAATGTAGATCATTCGTCAAGAATGTCGCAGTCCAGAGAACATTACATTCATTCGCCATTATTATTATTATTATTATTATTATTATTATTATTATTATTATATCGTTACAATATAGCCTACACAGTTTACAAATTACAGAAAGACTGTAGGCCTACACATTTCATGAATTTCTTTTCTGTTCCTACTCATTTGCTTATCCTGTAAATGTACAATTCAATGGATACCCCGAATAAAGATCTAACCCACAAATAGAAGATTATTGGCAGCGGGGAAGAAAACATTGATTTTGAGTTAAGTCTCAAAAGTAAAAAATTCGTTTTTCAATCTTTTATGTAATATAAAACAAATGTAGGTCAGTCTTGAGGGAAAATTGTGGTGTTTGAAGCCATATTTTCAGTGTTGCCTTAGTAAACAAGAGTTTAGTGCTTTTCAGTCGGTCAACACGAATGTGACATTCGTGTTGACCGACTGAAAAGCACTAAACTCTTGCTTGAGGGAAAATACAGTACTACACTTACATCATGATTCCACTGAAAGTTCAACTTTCGATTTCATGCTTGCTTGATCTTTATTCGAGGTAACCATTCAATTATTGGAGTATATTATTACAAGTTGATAAAGACATGTGGAGACTCTCAAACTCATACGGAGCAGGAAGAGCAAACACACATGCCACTAAAAGGTCCAACTTCATGTGTGGCATAGCCTACTTATCAATATGAAACATGTGAATGTGAATAGATCAAATATGGAGAGCAATGGCAGCTTCTAGCAGCAATTGACCTTCGACTGACGGTAAGGTACAGGGTCGCCATCTTTGTGCACCCCGATAAACACGGCAAGCTAAGCCGGCGTTGCCTGGCGGTGATCGCGGACGCGCATACACGGTTCAGCCGGTGGTGGACGCGCACTTTTACACTTATACCAAACATATTCAATAAAGTGTAGTTAGGGCCGTTTTCACCAACGTCAATTATCTCTCAATTCATCAATAAAGGTTATTTAACTTAGCACGAGCATTTCACCAAACAGAAACGTTCGTTAACTTACCACTAACAAGGAATTACTTTAAATAGCCAAATCAGGCCACTCATCTCTCTAAAGCATATTTAAAGTGGCGGGAAACAGCTGAACTGTGCCTTGCGCACTCCACAATGGCGGTTTGTTTCCGAGTTTCACACGTACTTTCATACATATGAATATAAAATAAGCTTAAGACAATGAAATTATAAAAGATCACACACATTACTAAGTTTTAATACCAAGAAAGACGAATACGGAAATTGAAAAGGAAAATATATCCGAAGGGGGATTCGAACTCCTTCCAGCGCTGCATAATAACCTGCGATGCTGCACCGCAACCGATTACGCTACAGAGACAACTGGGTAAGCGTGTCCTATGTACTCACACAACTGCCAGTTTCCTAAATACTTTGTTCATATCGTTTTAAGCTTTTGCCTTCCTTTATTATTATGTTCCAGAAAGTCTCAGGGCCAGTTCCATCAACTTTGCGTTAAATTTGGCTAACAAAATGTTAGTTAACAAATCGTTATAATTTTAACATTCTGTTAAAAATTACGTGTTCCACAAAACTTTTTAACAAGTCGGTTAACAAACGATGCGTTAAATGTCACTTGCTGTAAGGATCAAGGAAGCAGTGAACGGCATGGATGGTTTTTCAGACTTCTGAACTGTGTCTAGTCAACTTGTATTCATTTGTTTGCTATTCGCATACTCAAGCGACGGTGCTGCCGTTATCTGGAACTAGCGTAAGGGCGATGGAAACACAAACAAGCAAATGCTATAGCATGTGATTTGAGTAGATGGGTTGTGCTCTTTTCTCGTATTTTCAGTTATTTTTATAATAATTGAGGCAAAGAGATGAGTAATTTAATTGCTCAGTTCCACTGTGCTCTTCAAATTCAGCAATTGCCATATCAATGCTTTACTTCCACAAAAAAAAAAAAAAAAAAGCTTTTCAGACGGAATGGAGTAAATTAGGCCTACTTCGCGTCGCAAAGCCGATTTCAAAGTACTGTATACGATCGTATGCGAGTAGTGGAGTAGTACGGGTTCTGCTTCACTTGACACTCCTGTGCCCAATAAACCAACATGGCCGCCGCGCGAAGTTGAAACATTTAAATAGACTTTTCTCTCGAACCCATGGTCGGAGTTTCACGAATGAGGTGTTCATAGGACTTGAGGTGACGCCCCTTTGCTATGGACCACTCGTTATACTTTTGAAAAAAAAAAAAATGAAAATTTTTGTTTTTGAAACTAGGTGATAGTTTGAAAACTAAACATGATAGAACGTTGTGCCATAGCTCAAACGAATGGTCTTTATGCCCTTTATTTTCTATAATGAAACTTTTTTATTTTTTATATTTTTTTGAAAACACTCGAATTTTGAAAATCCTATATTTTGGAAACTAGGAACTCTACAAAAAAAATTGTTTAACGTAAATCAATGGTCCCTACCCCCTCTACCCCCAAAATAAATTTCAAGTCTCTAGGATGAAAACCTGCAGTAGTGTGGTAAGGGGAAAGCTGTCTCACTTAGGAAGTTGTGAGCCCCTGCGACCTTGGAATGGAAGGAGCCATGCTAGGAGGGCGTGCTTGGATTCGTTTTTTTCGTCTCGTTGTGCTCTTTACGGGAATGTAGGTGTCGAAAAGGTGAAAATCTGGAAACACGGTCTTTTTGGGGTAAAAACGTGATTTTAGACTTTTTGCTATATCTCGCGAACCAAGTATGCTAGAGACATGAACGAGGGGTCCAAGGACTCGGAGTGACGTCCTCTTTGCTATGGACCACTCGTTATATTTTTAAAAAAAAATTGGAAACGCGATTTTGGGGTAAACACGTGTTTTTTGTGATTTTTGCCGATATCTCACGAACCAATAACGCTAGAGACGTGTAGGAGGTGTCCTAGGACTCGGGGTAACGCCCCCTTTCGAGTGTGGTAGATATTTTTTCCAAAAATAATTCACAAAGGGCCTAACGCCATACATGTTGAAAAAACGTTTTCTTTTTCTTTACCTGTTTATAATGTCCATGAAGCGTGGTGGTTGAGAGAGACGATACGGCTGGGTGTGTGTGTGTTTCAACGAACCTGTCGCTGACCACGGTGGCTGTGCTCAATAGATCAATCGCTATTTCGGCGGGTCGGTGTATGACAGAGCGAGGGTGCGTTTTCTGATATTTTACCTTTAACGTGTAAACGGTGATGAGAACTAGGTTCTATGTTGGTCGAAGCGAGTAGAGAAAATAAACTTGCCGACGAGCAGGAGGTGAAGGTCATTTGAGATTATTGGAAGGCGTTGATCTGACTTGACAACAGGTGACGCTTGAAGGTGAAATAATCTTACCATCGTGGTGGCAGGGGAGTGTGAAAGGCGTGCACACATGTGTGAAACCACAGGCACGCTAAACCAGTGACATCCTGTTTTGCTTCGTACGTGACAAAATGCAAGTTCATGTGAAATTTGATCTTTCACAGGTGTTCGCTTGGGTGTTAGCTGTCCACGTGCGCGATAACTGTTAACAAGTTACATCCTGTCTTGCTTCGTACGTGACAAAATGCAAGTTCAGGTGAAATTTGATCCGGCACAGGTGTTCGCTTGGGTGTTATCTGTCCACGTGCACGATAAGAGAATGTTCAAAGCGTGGGAATCGCTGAATCAGTAAAAAGTATAATGCAACTTGTGGGAATCATGTCACAACCAATAGATAGGCAAGAGCTGCAAACAGCAGTGGTGGGAGGTGAAGGGAGGGAGAGGGGAGGGGGTGATGTATGAGAGAACACAGGAGGAAAGGGAAAGACAAACATGTATGAACATGCATGAAGCGCGGAGCGCTGTATACATAGAGCTATAGGTGGTGTACAACATGGGTGAATAAATAAAAAGTACACAGGTTCACACAACATGTAATTTATTGATCCAGGAATTAAACGTAGAGTTAAACCCTAACCATTTGACGTAGAGTTTATTTCCTTTTTGTTTCAACACTTTTTCCACAAGATAGTGCTGAGGAAATGCTGTTTTCTGAAGTTCATGTAGATAAAATCTACCTTTTATGGGTTGATGGTTGAGGTCCTCGAGTAAATAGGTGACTGGACTGTCCAAGTAGACTCGACGAATTCGAAATAGTTCAGTCCCCCACTGAGGCGTGTAGCCCTTATTGAAGGCAGACTTAAATTTGCTCACACGAACAAAATCCCCAATGTTCAGTCGGTGACGTTTAGGATCGGCTGTTTTTATGGGGTTAAACAGTTTATCCAATCGCTGAATATTTTTAGTTACGAGACGTGGCTTGGTCCCAATCGTTCTATGTTTGGTGTCATTGTAACGTGATACTAGCTCAGGTAACATGTCCAACCAGCGATACGTGCCCTGAGCGGTAAACGCTTTCCACATATGGGTTTTCAATGTTCGGTTGAACCGCTCGACCACACTGGCTTTGAGATTGCTGTACGTGGTGTAATGGTGAATATCCTTAGATTTGAGAAAACTGGAGAAATCCTTGTTGAAAAATTCTTTCCCCTGGTCGGTTTGTAGCAGCTGAGGTTGACGTTTGGAGTGTTGAATAATATGTTGAAAGGCCTTGGTAACTAGTGGGCCAGACTTGCGACGCACAGGTTCAACAAAGGCCATTTTGGAATAGACATCAATGACGGTCAACATATAGCGTACACCGTCGTTAACGCCAGCATAGGGTATCATTTCAACCAAGTCAGCCTGCCAAAGTTCATCCACACCTCGTGAAATCACCTTGAGTCGCGGATAGTGACGCCTAGCTGGGCGATGCAACTCGTGAGCAATACCCATTTTAATGGGTGAGGGCTTAAACAATAATTTTGGCATTTCGAAGTTCTTGTTCAATTTCTTGAATTTCCCAATCGTGACCGGTATGGCCAGCTTGACGTGAGGCATGCAACAACTGTAGCCGCTGGACGAGCTTATTGGGATTGTGCCAGTAGGTAACATCCACAAGGGGTTTTAACGGTTTAAATGTCACTCCCGAAGCGGACACTTTACGACGAGTACTTTGACTAGTGGGAAACATTTTTGCAATGATGGTTTTATATTTTTGAGATATATTGGCATTCACTTGTTGCGTGGGATCATACTGTCTTTTGTGAGCATGGGTATCCAATAAAATGGATTTATATTTGTCAAGATCCTCTGACGTATAATCATGGGAAGATGGGGTCCGAGAAAAGAGCAGCTTTAACAGTCCTGGCGTTAATTTATAGTTGATGTTTTTAATGACAGCTTTAGTTCGAGCAAATTTAATGGATGAATCGCCAATTTTAAAACTATCATCCTCATAGCGAACACCATACGTGGTATCTGTGTTTCCAATAAATAGATCGGTGAAATAGGGTTCCAATGTTGATCCATAATACTTTATTAAAATGGTTTTCAGTTGAGCTTTATGTTGAGGGGTGGCCAAGAGTTGTGAAAACGGAGACGCCCTGGAAGGGCAAGGTGTTTCGACCATGGCCAAGGATTTCTTTTTTCTCAAAAACTCTGCAAGGGGTGCAGCCTTTTTTTGAGGCGTAAACACTTGTTCCTCCTCATCCTCAACTTCACTAACACTAGTCAAATCTTCCTGTTCCTCTTCCTCTTCCTCAGGGTCCTCGTGCAGCGTCTGCGTGGCTTGTGAAACGGTGGGTAGCGTTTCAGATGGCTTGAAAGAGGGTTTCAACATGGCTTTTAGTGGAGGTGCTAAATGTTGCTGAATAAACAAAGCATGATTGGCACGTGATTGTTTCAATTGACGAAACTTTTGGCGAATAGTATTTTTTGCTTTAATAATATGCTTTTTCAATTGACTCTCTGCTAACGCCATGGTGTCTTGACAAATGACTTGATGGGGAATGAGACAGGGCCTTAAATAGCAATAAAATGATCAAACCCTAAGCGATACCGTCCTTGGTTGAGTTCACTTTGTTTGTCAATCACTAAACAGGCATGACGTTGAGTGTTCCAGCACTTGGCACACAATTCTGTAAACATTTGAAAGGTCATATCCGGATTCACATGTTCATTATAAATGTGACGACTGTTCCTCTCGTCCTGGCGAAATAAAACAATGACATTGGCATTGTCACGAATCAACTGTTTGGACATTTTTGAATACGTTTGTCCAAGATAGAAGCAATCGATATGTTTGTGACGACCCATGCTGAAATAGCTTTGAATGATGCCTTGACGTTCAGTGGATACATCATCGAAAATCATGAGTGAATCAGGCTTTACCTCATCCGGTGAAATCACATTTTCTTGCATGGAAAATGTAAAATAACCCATATTCTCTTTTTGTAATCCAGACATGACTTGATCCAGAAACACGTAGAGGGGTTGGTAGAGAGATTTTGCAAAAATATAAATATTTTGAAAACGCAGACCATTGGGCGCTGTAATGAGCGTTAGCAAAAGATTAGTCTTTCCACAGCCGGAAGGCCCCACAATGATGCAGCGAATGGAAGATGGAAACAGTGAACCATGGCGTTGTTCACGTGATGTGGGACAGAGATGGGAAACCATGTCCCCCACGGGGAATGACTCTTGCTGCTTAATAATCTTCATGTCAACTAAGGCTTAGACAGGCTAGCCGGCTGTCTATATACAGGACACCGAACCTTGTCATAGAAACAGTAGACTGCTACTACAGGTTGACGATGGATGTCTTTGGACGTGCGTTGATGGCCAAAGCTAGGCCTGTCCCCATACATGATCCTAAACAGGAAACAGATCCTGCTAATAAACACTATGTGGATAGGTCAGTAGTGCCACGCACAAAACAGGGAGATTATGACTTTAAGGGAAAGCGGTTAACCCATGTAAAACATCCTCAAGTGTCTACAGACGTTACTACGAAAAAGTATGTGGATAACAAAGTGTATGAGTTTTATGACAAAGTGCCCCAGCTTATGGTGAATGGCTATAGCGCTAATCACCATCGGATTATTCACGTGGAAGACCCACAAGACGAAGACGATGTTTGTACCAAGCGTTACGTGACCCATGAAATGAAAAGGCTTTATAAATTTATCCCATCTGTGTTTTTAGTGTATCTGACAAATGAAAAACCTGTGAATGACAGAAACCATTTACCGCTAGTCCATGATCAGCACTTGACCTATGCGCTTGCTTCGGGTTTAAGCCACTATCGATTACACTATGATGGAACCATTCACATCAAATATGCCATACCTGATGAGAACCATTTACAAATAAAGATAAATGGTCATAGGATGTTGCTTCATAACCATGAAATGGTCAATGCAGGTGACGAATTATCCTTTTATCTCATGTTGACATGGGATGAAAAGCAAGCGGGAAAAACCATAAACGACTTCCCACTTTATGTGGAATTGGAATATACAGCCATGAAATAACCATCTGACGTTAGTTGTGATTTAAACTTTCTTGTGAAAGGTTGTGGGTCATTATCATCATGGTGAAACAAAGGTATGCAGTGAGAAAGACTAAAAAAAGGACTTTGTCCTTGGCAAAGCCAGGGCTTACAACATTCGAGGACAAGCCCTTGCGAAAGAAAAAAAGAAAAAATAATGTATTGACCATAAGGAAAGCCCTTCGAGCAGCACAGAGACAGGTTATTCCAAAACGTCGGCGACAGGTTTCAAACCAAGGGCGAGTGATTCCCGTTCCCAAACGAGCGGGATTTTTACCTGCATTATTTGCTGGTTTGGCTGCTCTGGGCTCACTTTTGGGCGGTGCCAGTGCAGTGGCGAAAACCATTAAAGCCGCGCAGCAGGGCAAGCAACAACTCAAAGAAAGTCAGCGACACAATGAAACGATGGAAGCGATTGCCATGGGGGCTAGAAATGCCAATTTAAAGCCAGCCTTTTATCAACAAGGATTTGGGATTTCACCATTTCGAAATATTAAAAAAAAAAAAATTTAACCTCAGCCATAGCGAGACATGCCCTGACGCATCAACAAGTGGAAAGCTATGCTAAACAACTAAAGCTTTCTCATTTTCGAGGTGTGTTTATGCGAAACCAATTACCCCCACGACCCTGGAAACAGGAATGTGCTGTTGTCAATTTGGATGATCACCGAGGACCAGGAACGCATTATGTAGCTTATGTCAAAGAGGGATCCACGGTATGGTACTTTGACAGTTTTGGGAATTTGCCCCCGCCCATGGAACTAGTGACCTATTTTGGAAACAGGATCAAGATATATTATAATGTGAAACGTGAGCAAACGTTTAACAGCCAACAGTGTGGACGTTTGTGTTTAATTTTTTTATATAAGACGCAGCATAAGCAAAAACGCCACCAGTATGTCGGTAGAAAGTAAAACGTTTACAGTGCATGGACGTGGACCTGAAGTCAGCCTAGACTTTTACCCGCCTATCGAATTGAGTGAAAAACCCTATGGTTTAGGACTTGTTTCTCTTGAAACGTACAATCGAATATACAACATACGTGAAAATGTGAACAACAAGTTTTACTATGATGATTCTGTGCTCACCCTGAACTCTGGTGGATACACGATCGATGATATTTATGAACACATTTATGTGGTGTTGATCAATCAGTATGGTTTAAAGTCATTTCTCGACGGAACGCACAAGTTTGAACTTGTAGGCAATACTAACACTCATCGCTGCAGTATTTTCTCTACCTTCAACATTGACTTTAAAACACACCCCGATTCCATTGGCCCATTACTCGGATTTAAACCACGTGTGTTGGAGCCCAACAAAAAACATGAATCGGACCATGAAGTGAAATTCATTGAGGACCATCATGTGTCGGTGACGTGTAATATTATTAGCCAAGTGTACACCAATCAAGAACCATCGCATTCGCTTTATGACTTTATTGTGACATCGCCCAATGGGTATATTATTCGTGAAAACCCTCCAGTGGTGCTTTTTCATGCTGTGGCTGTTGATAGTATTAGTAATATAACATTAAGACTGATCAATAGAGATCAACAACTCATTGATCTAGATTCCACTACACCAGTGACTTACAAGTTGGTGCTAAAGCCACTATGAAATTTGTGTATAAAGCAACAACACCGTCTAGGAATAGTGTTAGTTGTTTGCCACGTGAATACACGTTAACATCTCAAGGCAAGCAGATTTTACAGCATTTGGGTTACCACGTCAACCCTTATAATGAATTCTATCCTAGAGATAGCGAACCACATCGAGGAGCAACCAGGAGTGGTAAGAATTGATCTCCATTCCTATCAAGCTCAAACACCTGGACTCAATAACAATGATGAAATTCAATTTGTTATCAACAACCAAGATATTTACACCCTACCGCATGAAAGTGTTATTCAGATTGAAGGTCGGCTCACCAAAGCCGATGGCTCTACACCCACTACATCCAAGTTGGCCAACCATGGTTTAGCCTTTCTGTTTTCTGAAGTACGTTATGTCATTAACGATATCGTGGTGGATAGCACTCGAAATGTGGGTATTTCCAGTGTCATGAAACTATACCCCTCTTATAGTGAGGAAGAAGGTAAAACACTTTGCATGGCAGCTTGGTGCCCTGACTCGACCAATGACTGGATGGTACACACCGATGGGACCTTTACTGGATATTTACCTCTTAAACTGGTTCTAGGCTTTGCCGAAGATCACCAACGCATTGTGGTTAACGCAAGGCAAGTGCTTTATCTAGTGAGAGACAGGAGTGATAACAATGCACTCAAGGGGGCCGACAATGCCCCCATCGATTCAAAAATTCAACTACAACGCTTGCTATGGAAAGTGCCTCATGTGACCCTTAACGATAGCAAAAAACTGGACATACTCAAAATGGTAAAGAGAGATATGCCTCTACCCATGGAATTTAGAAGCTGGGCACTCCATGAGTATCCGCTATTGCCCACCACCAACACACACAGTTGGTCTGTAAAAACAGCTCGCTATACAGAGAGACCTCTCTACCTGATCGTGGGTTTTCAAACGAATCGCAAGTATCAACAAACCAAAGATGCCACGCAATTTGATCACCTGCAATTGAGAAATGCACGTCTTTTCCTCAACGGAGCTGTGTTTCCCTATGAAGGACTGGATTTGGATTTTTCAAAAAATAAGTTTGGCCCCCTGTACGACTTGTTTTCTAAATTTCGATGGTCGTATTATCAAAAAGAGAACGGTCCCATGCTACTACCCCAAGCGTTTAAGGCAAGAGCACCACTGATTGTTTTTGACTGTTCTTACCTGGAAGAGTCTGTCAAGCCATCCAATATCGACATTCGACTAGATTTTGAAACGCATGACAATGTACCAGCCAATACGACAGCCTACTGTTTAATTATTCATCACAAACAAGTCAACTATTATCCACTGTCCAACCAAGTGACGAGTGTATAAATAACAGCTCAACCCACGTCAAGTCGCTCAGTCATGTCTTGCTTTAAAGCCTCAAGAGACGTTACATCCATGAATTTAAACTCTGAGGAACAACGTTTCAAGACTTTTGCCACATGGCCAGTGCCTTTCATAAACCCTCAAGCCTTGGCGGCTGCTGGATTCTACTATTTAAAAACAAGAGATGAAGTGAAATGTGCCTTTTGTCCCATCATCATAGACCAATGGCAGGAGGGCGATGAACCCATGCAGGAACATCAGCGCTGGTCACCCACCTGCCCCTACCTGTGCAGAATGAAAGTGGGAAATATACCCTGTCATTCAAGCTATCCCTCACTTGTGTCTCTGGGTGATGAAAAAAATACAAGTTATGATGCATGTGGGCCGTATGGTATCCATGGTGCTTCGGTGAGCAGCTCACCATCAAAAACGCCTAGTTTAGAGACATTGGGACATCATCGGTGTTATGGACGTTACAAACACAAGAGACTATATTGTTGTATCAGTTGCTATCGTCCTTATCCTAAAATGAGAAAAGCCTGTAAGACGTGTTATGATAATAAAATGATGTAATTCTTAAATTCTAATTTTTGCAGGTCCCCCTGTCCTACCCTAACCTTCTTTTTTGAAACTAGCATGGCAGGTAAGTCCATGTCATGATCACACCTGATCGTCAGTCAGTCGTCAGTTGAACTTGGTCCAGGCAAGCGTCAACATGTTGCGCACACTCATTGTGGATTGCCAAGGGTTTAAAATTGGTGACAACAAATTTATATTTAAACAAGTGGCCATGATCGATTGTACCACGTTTTGGATATCGCAAGCTACGCATTTGCTATTTAAACCACCCCATGCTTTTGATTTGTTGTGTGAAAAAGACCGTAAACAAACCCAGTGGATTGAAAATCATAGGCAACTAGACTGGAATCAGGGAACCATTTCCTATAAATATTTGGACGTGGTCATGAAAGCACACTTGTCCTCGGCCAATGTGGTATTTGTGAAAGGTAATGAAAAACGTCAATGGTTGCAACCATTTTTGGCGTCTTACTGCCAATGTATCGACCTCATGGAGTTGGGCTGCCCCTCCCTGCAAACGCTCATGGATACTTGTTCCTGTGGCAACATTACCCATACAGCCCTATCGCATGCGTGGCATCTCTTTCATTGGTTAACCACTCATGCCTGCTGGGAGTTGTTGAACAAAATTATAACTCAAGATTTACCTGTGAATGACGTCAGTGAGATTTCTACAAGCGACGTGTAAACATCTACAGCACGTGATACCATGGAGAAAGGCAATGCTACGGACAAAGCCATCGGCAAGTTCTTTGTGTGCAAAAAGAAACTAGACAGTTTTACCAAAGAGGAACTCTTGGCGCTGCCCAAGTCGTTCATTTATTATGTGGCCGCCAATGCAGTGAAAGAAATCTGGCAACATGTACCAAAATCATGGACTCAAGACCCTGTGTTGAGTGAATTGCAACCCTGTACGGATTACGATCACCATAAGCAAGTGGCCATGGCAAAAATACCGTCTATGCGTCAGTGTGCGACTTGCCAGCTAGTGAAACTGTATCACGGTCATAAAAGTCCATGTAAAGACTTTGTTGAATCATTCCATGGGTGTCATGGCGAGAAAAAGCAACAACAACAACAACAACAACAACAACAAACACAAACATCGTCCACAGAGGAGGAGGAAGACCAAACCTTTTTACCATCGATGGAAAAGGATATGCCAGACCTGTACTGGCAATGGCGTCATTGACAAAGTGATTCAATACCTACCTTTCGAAATCCATCTTCCAGGTTATCGTTTTTGCGGCCCTGGAACTCGTCTCGAAAAACGTTTACAACGTGGTGATGTACCCATTAATCTTTTGGATCAAGCATGCAAGGAACATGACCTTTCTTATCGCCATAGTCATCCTGGTTTAAGACATGTGGCAGATAAATTGTTATTAAAGAAAGCTAAACAACGTTTCACATCCAGTGATGCCTCAGTGGGTGAAAGGATGGCAGCCCTAATTGTCATGAGTGCTATGAAAGGAAAGTTGATAATGCATGGACATAAACATTGAGGAGTGAGGAATTGGGATTTGTTTGTATTCTATTTTTCTTTTGTCAATTCACTATGACTATGAAATAAAAACAAAGGTATACCAGAGCATAATGATTTGTTATTTTTAATTTTAAGAAATCGTGATGTTGATGGCTGATTTTTTTTTTTCATTTTACACATTTCACACATTGCCATTTGTCATTTTGCAATTTACAGATGTGAAAAATGTTCGTTTCAAGTTTTATGATTTTGATGAAATGGATTTTTCCATTTTGTTGATGACACATTTTAAACAATGTCTGTTTGAAGTTTTTAAATTTTCAAATTTCACACGTGGCCATTTCCAGTTTTTAAAAATGTCCGTTTTAAGTTTTCCTGTTTTTGGTGATATGGAAACGTGGATTTTTCATTTTGCTGTTTTCACATTTTTTCCATTTGGTGTATGTCGAAAGTTGAGATTTGACAATGATGTTGATGCGAGTGCTTGACCTTGATAATACTGCAATGTGTTAATGTGTGTTTGGAGAAACGTCGAGGTCTACGACTACTGCAGGTAAGACTGTTTTTACAAAAATAATGTCTTTTGACTGCCACATTTCAATGAAAAAACGAAACTATTTAAAACAAAATGAGTATATAAGTGACCATTTACCCCCTCCCCACCCACCCACCCTACCTCACCGTGTTTGCTCTGGTCAACCATATACATCAGTTTTCTCTCTCCACTCATACATTCACACCTGTCTTTGGGAACAAACACAACCACTTTATTTATTCCCAAAAGCACATTCTCGACATGCACACTCATCCCAAAAGAACTTTTTAGTTTATCATTTACATTACGAAAATAATTAAATACTAGTTATTAAAGTTACTAAAAATCTTACTTATTTCATATTTACAAAAAAACTCAACTTTGTACAGCGTTAAAATAATCACACTATTAACCAATCAAAAAAAAAAAAAAATAAGGTTGCATAGAACATTTTAAAGAGCAAAAGGTCCAAGTGGGTTGTCACTATTTACAAAATCTACTATTTACAATGACAGAAACCAATATTTACAAAATACTAAATCTACAAGTTACATAAAGCTATGTCCCATAAACGATTAAACAATGAAATCACACCTCCTCCTCGTTGCGATCATAACCCCAGGGCAGGCTGGTGAGCAGGTCATTAGCCCACACACGTTTGTTATCCATGGAGGCGAGGGTGCGTTTTCTCTGTTCCACAAGATACAAATGATGGTTGCTGGATTGTATCCTGCACTGTGTATGAGACATAGCTTTGCCCGTGCGTAAAACCGCTAGGTAATCGTCTACACGTAGCGATTTTACCACTGCCCTACCTACACCTTTTGCTCTTTTGGCTTCCTTACAGTCGAGTGTGCGGTAAGCATACATTTTTGAGGCCAAACCTACGAATTCCGTCATAATGGAATCACCGCATTCATCTTTTAAAACGCCCATTTTCTTTTTGTTTTTTATGGGCAGCTGAAACACGTTGTCAGCGCTATAGCAAGAGGTGTCGAACCAGTCACTATGTTGCCTCATGACGTCATAGGGGTTGCAGTGGCGAATGTGGTAAATGAATGAGTCCGTGTCCATATACAAAAGAGAGACGTCCTCAAAATGGCGTTTGGCAAACTCATAGTGGAATCGATACATGACCGATTTAGAAAAGTCTAAAATGACTTGACCCAAGTAAATGGGCTTATCCATGGTCACGCTGGTCTTACTCATTTCAATAGTAGCTAAATCCTCATCGATAATTTTGATCGATTTGAAATTTGGCTTGGCAATGTACCGCCGGGCACCCCACCGCCCCTCCCAGACATTCACCAATTTAATGTCACGGTATTTGCGGACATTCTCCATGGACTTGCCATAGATGCAGTTGTTCATTAATTTAAAAAAATTAATTTCAAACTGCTGTGTTGCCATTTGTCGGTGCTCTGTGTTGAGTCGCATGTATGGCTCAAGCCATGCTTTTTGAGCAAAAGAAATACCCCTGTGGATTTTCTTCAACACCAAGCCTTGGGCGAGGCATTGCACCAACATTTGGATATGTAGCACATACCGATTTTTGTTGTAAAGTGTGCCCATGAGTTTTTCAATCTTCACTTTACTGTCAGGGGGAACCATTTGCTCAAGGCAGAATGGGAAATCGGCATGTTCATCATACAAGAATGAGGGATATTCAATATCCACTTCTAGCACATATCCACAGCCTGTTTCTTGGCTAGCCTTCATTACATCAAATTCTGACACTTGTTTCTCTGTCAGCCAAGCAAACTTTCCATAGGGCAAAGGCTGACTCATGGCGTAACCGTACAAATTATTCACGTCATAGTACATTAAGTACGATTCTGGTTTGTCTAGTGAATAATCAGGCATGTAGACATTGTTCGCTTCGGCATGGCGTTGGTTAAGTGACACAAAGCCGCCACGAATGCCCTTTTCAAAAAATAGAACCATGTCTACGTCAGTGAGTAAATCCAATTCCACTTGAGTGTATTTCAAAGCGGCATCAAACGAGAGTCCAGGACTCGTGTAATAGTGAGCCGGGTCAAGACCGTAAATGTGTTGACACAACTCACGGAATTTTTCAAACACATCAGTGAGCAGCAATACATCCAGTTTTAGGTAATGCAAAGCATATTCACTTAGCGTGTTCATGCCAAACACTCGCCAAACTTGACATGCATGTGCATAGTCTTCATTGGAAACGGTACTGCGTGTTAGTTTCGAGTAAAATTTCTCTTGTGGTGGGAGTTTTCTTTGCTTTAACACGTCCCAGCTGTTGCAGAAATCATACGGGAATATACCTTTCCGAATGCACAATTGAAATTGCTCAGGAACATTAAAATGCATTCTAGTATTTTTTAATTCCTCCTCATTCAAGCCATTCACAAGGCTGTCTAGCGAGGATGCCATAAACTTAAAGGAATCCAAAAATCGAATGCTAAAGTCGCCCAACCACCATGTCAGGGCCGTAAAACGCTCATGGTTTTGGGGAATAATGGTAAACGAGCCCTTGTTGACATGGCCCAATTCACGAATCAAAAACTGAATGTCATAATTCGCCAGATTGTGGAAAAAGACACTAATGAAACGAGGAGCTGGAAAGTTCAAGTTGCATTTACTATGCGCAGCTCCACGAAACTCCCCTGTAAAGTGTGAGTGGTCTCTGACTTTTTCCTCTCCACTTAAAATAGGCTTTTCGCAAATATGGCATGTCGTGGCATGGTCATACTGCTGCTGCTGTTCTGGAGATAGGCTCATGGGTACTGGGTGGTCTAGTAATTCCTGTACATGATCGACCAACTTGACAAGTTCATCCAAGAACCATTTGACACAATCTGGCCCCTCACGGTATTTGTAAACGGATTGCGTGGGGTCATAGGCACACACCACATTAAATCCTATGGCAAAGGGTTCATGTTTTTGAATGGCTGTGGTAGAGCTCATGGAGGGATCTGGTTCACATCCCGCCATGGGTGTAGTGAGAGCTTCAAAATCTGCATATACCACATAGGGAACAGTGTCACGCTTGTGAATGTCCTTAAACTTTAACACAGCCTTGTCCCCTTGTGGCAATATCAATCTCACCGCTTCCTGAGAAACACAATCTACCCTATGACGTTCTAAGAGCATGGGGGTTGTAAAATATTGCAAGCAACGATCACAAATATGTTTTGCACACTTGTCCTTTGACATTTGACTGCTTAGCAATCTACTTAGGCTCTTAATAAGGCAATAGTGATTCACCTCTCCCTCAGACAGATATAAAAGATGAATGTGGTGTCGTTTCGGTTCTTTTGTGGCATAAAGAGGACCCACAATCTCATCACCATCAAGGCCATACACCATGAACGAAAAGTCCTGGTTGTCTTGTTCAAACCTATGGATCTCGGTTAAGTCCATAGGGAACGACACTCGAGTTAAATTTAACGTTTGTTTCAATTCATCAAACTTGGCCTTGTACTTTCCTGGTCGAGAACCATTACGGTCTTGTGCTGGCTGCAAATACGCGGCCATGGACCACAGAAAGCAATCATTGTCATAATTCTTAATATTCACCACAGCCTTTTTCAATGCTATTGCTGGTGGTGTTTTAATAAAGCTAGACCCAGCATTCAACGGGTTGAAATGACAAATGTTGATTTGTAAATGGTGAATTTTGTCTAAGGCAAGGCCACTCGGTCCTTGTTGCAGTTTATCAAATTTTGATAGCAAGGCATTCACCACGTGGGTTTCATACCACTGTTCCAAATTATGGGCTATGAATAGCTCTTGCATTTTACTGCAAATATAAAATGTCTCTTTATGCTCTACGTCCTTCTTTTTATATATGAAATCGCACACTAGTTCTGTATTCACCTTTAAAGCCGTATGCAACCTTTGCGCTGTGCAAATTTCAATTTTAAAAATTTCAAAACAAGATTGTAAAAATTCTTTGGGAATCAAACTTTTTCTAACATTGACTACGCGGCCAGAGCACACACGTGATTTGAAACAACTGTTTAGAGGTTCCCAAGTTAGGCTATCGGTAGCAGTAGCAAATGACATTATTTTAGAAAGAACACTCTCACCTGAGTTTTCAGCTGTAGACTGCTTGACAATGGTTCCACTCTAAAGCCACTTGGTTTTCAACTGTATTTGCTGTAGCAGTGAACCCTTTTTTTTTCTCCAAATATCTAAAAAGAAATAAAATAAACCACCATAAGTATATCCATTCCATATAGTTTATGTATTTCATAAACAAAACAAAATCAAACAGGTTATATTATATAATAAAACAAATCTCACCTTGACGTATAATGCTTTGCTATATTCCCGTCTCGTGGGCTAGTGTGGAAATGGTTTTCTTTTCTGTCTTTCTCTCTTTCTTTAATATATATTTCCCACAGACACACGACAGGTAGGCTATACACGTTATCTGCAAACAAATAAATAAATAAAAATCATTAATTACCTAATCAATAAATAATTGCATGTATTTATATAAAAATCAATAAATATATAAATAAATATATACCTACCCCACAACAAGGTTAAGTATTTTCTACCAACACCAAAACTGATAAACAAGACCAGGGGTTTCTTGCAACGCAGTGTGTTCAAAGGTAGTCACTTAAGTGAGCGTGGAAATGATAACGACATGTCTTTATATATGCTATGTTGCATGTATAATCATTTTTCCCACGCTTTGAAGATTCTCTTATCGTGCACGTGGACAGATAACACCCAAGCGAACACCTGTGCCGGATCAAATTTCACCTGAACTTGCATTTTGTCACGTACGAAGCAAGACAGGATGTAACTTGTTAACAGTTATCGCGCACGTGGACAGCTAACACCCAAGCGAACACCTGTGAAAGATCAAATTTCACATGAACTTGCATTTTGTCACGTACGAAGCAAAACAGGATGTCACTGGTTTAGCGTGCCTGTGGTTTCACACATGTGTGCACGCCTTTCACACTCCCCTGCCACCACGATGGTAAGATTATTTCACCTTCAAGCGTCTTGGTCATTTTTTCCATTGCACTTGTTGTCAAGTCAGATCAATGCCTTCCAATAAGCTCAAATGACCTTCACCTCCTGTAAGTTTGTTTTCTGTACTCGCTTCGACCAACATAGAACCTAGTTCTCATCACCGTTTACACGTTAAAGGTAAAATATCAGAAAACGCACCCTCGCTCTGTCATACACCGACCCGCCGAAATAGCGATTGATCTATTGAGCACAGCCACCGTGGTCAGCGACAGGTTCGTTGAAACACACACACACCCAGCCGTATCGTCTCTCTCAACCACCACGCTTCATGGACATTATAAACAGGTAAAGAAAAAGAAAACGTTTTTTCAACATGTATGGCGTTAGGCCCTTTGTGAATTATTTTTGGAAAAAATATCTACCACACTCGAAAGGGGGCGTTACCCCGAGTCCTAGGACACCTCCTACACGTCTCTAGCGTTATTGGTTCGTGAGATATCGGCAAAAATCACAAAAAACACGTGTTTACCCCAAAATCGCGTTTCCAATTTTTTTTTAAAAATATAACGAGTGGTCCATAGCAAAGAGGACGTCACTCCGAGTCCTTGGACCCCTCGTTCATGTCTCTAGCATACTTGGTTCGCGAGATATAGCAAAAAGTCTAAAATCACGTTTTTACCCCAAAAAGACCGTGTTTCCAGATTTTCACCTTTTCGACACCTACATTCCCGTAAAGAGCACAACGAGACGAAAAAAACGAATCCAAGCACGCCCTCCTAGCATGGCTCCTTCCATTCCAAGGTCGCAGGGGCTCACAACTTCCTAAGTGAGACAGCTCCCCCACTACCACACTACTGCAGGTTTTCATCCTAGAGATTTGAAATTTATTTTGGGGGTAGAGGGGGTAGGGACCATTGATTTACGTTAAACAATTTTTTTTGTAGAGTTCCTAGTTTCCAAAATATAGGATTTTCAAAATTCGAGTGTTTTCAAAAAAATATAAAAAATAAAAAAGTTTCATTATAGAAAATAAAGGGCATAAAGACCATTCGTTTGAGCTATGGCACAACGTTCTATCATGTTTAGTTTTCAAACTATCACCTAGTTTCAAAAACAAAAATTTTCATTTTTTTTTTTCAAAAGTATAACGAGTGGTCCATAGCAAAGGGGCGTCACCTCAAGTCCTATGAACACCTCATTCGTGAAACTCCGACCATGGGTTCGAGAGAAAAGTCTATTTAAATGTTTCAACTTCGCGCGGCGGCCATGTTGGTTTATTGGGCACAGGAGTGTCAAGTGAAGCAGAACCCGTACTACTCCACTACTTATGCGGCTGCCATTTTACAAAGGAGAATTATTTATTAATAATAATACTACCGGTAATGAATTTCTTAAAATAACCAGTACCCTACATTCTATCCTGCATTACAAGCTAGGCGACTTTTAGCAGGGTCGATTTGACAGCTGTCCTTCCCATGTGACAAAAATTGCTTTTTAGGGCTCGCTTTATCGTAGGCCTACATGTGGTTGTCTTTTTTTTTAACTTGCCCCATTGCTGCTTCAAATCTGTGAAGCTCACTTTTTTCCAATAATCAGGTGCCTATTAAAAATTTAAAAAAATCTTTATGGTCAACTTGTAGGCTATTTATAGATCAAACATTGTGTGTGCGTTTATATTTAAATTTCATTGTGACACTGTTTATCTAAACTATGTGAAAATGAAAACTACAAATTAACACTCGTGCTGATCAACTGAAAGCTTTGGAAGCAAATCGAATGGCTGTCGTTTCCGCTAGTTTTATTCATCATTTGATAATACATGGTACAATAACCTTTTGAGCACTACATTATTGACCATTACGTATTGATGTTGCTGTCAGAATAGGCTATATTTACCAAATTCCATTACATGTAGGCTAATTTGTAGGTTAGGCCTAGGCATGTCATTTAAGTGGCCGGTTGTAAGGTAAAGTCCTTACTGTATTTATGCACAACACATTTGGACAACCTATATCTCTCCAGAAACTTATTTTTAGATAATTGCAACATGTCATTAGACCTTGGCAAGAATTCTTGTTCTGTAGCATTATTCAATACGGTAATCAAAAATAAATAATACAATAACTGAGCACGAAAGGCATGCTGTATTTGCTTGTAAGCATTTTTAACACTATGTTAAACTACTTAACTGAGCAAGAATGGCATGTTAAAATAACGGATAGTTTAACGATTTGTTAGCAGTAATGTTGGTTGATGGAACACTCTTTTGCTAACATTTCCGTTAAATTACCTTAACGTGTTGTTAAAATTATAACGAAGGTTGATGAAACCGGCCCTCAAGGAAGCATCGCAAACAACAATGAGTGCTAGACGCTTCTTGTTCTGTCCGCCATGTTTCTCCAAGATGAAAGCGAGTCTACGCATGCGCGAGAGCCTTAAATCTTATTTAACTAATTGCAAACCCGAATGGCCTCGTGAAATGCATCGAAGATAATCACGCATTAAATTTCGTTTTTAAGTTAAATGGGAATTAACTAAATAATCGTTTGCGACGAGTTGGTGAAAACGGCCCTTACAGTGCTCATAGCCGATGCTGAAAATGTTCTCCCTCTCTTGTAACACACACCTGACATCTTCTGATGAAAGAATGGAACACGATCTCATCTAATTTTGCTCTCTAAGAACACAACGTCGTCTGCTAACTATTTTATTTATTTACGGAGTCTGTTTTCATGAATCGTTTAGCGAGCCTCCTAATTGTACTGGCATTAGGCACAGGTCTTCCTTGATTCGAAATTTTCGTCTTGTTTCAGAACAAGACTTTCTGCTTTTCATATAGGAATTATGGATATACACACGTTCGCACAATGTGAATTGCTGTCTATAGTGTGGAATTAAATGGAATTAAATGTAGTATTTGCCTCTCACTCGCACTCCTATGTCCCGCAATTCGCTTCGTCCTTTTCTACCCCGGCGATGTTGCCATTTCCCATTAACTGAAAGTGGCAAATCTAAGAAAATGTTTGCATGGTCGTATAGAGAATTTTCGCTCTTTATGATGATGTAAAAATAAAAGCCGTAAATAATTAACACATGGCCCATTTTTCACAATTACGATATTTTAGCGCAAATTGATAATAGATAACGCCATAGATAATGAACTAATGATCGCAAAAGATCAAGAATTTATTTTTAGGTTGCCTGATGTTGGTAGAAGATGCCCTATTTCTTAGGAGAGTAATTATTTTCATAATAAGAAAGTTATGATTTTTTTTCTTAAATGTTACTTGAAACATCTGGGACGGTGTCAGAGGAATGTTACGTAGCGAGAAACTTTTTTGCTGTTAACTTTACGTTGGTGACTAAGCGAGAACAAATGTTCATTAATGTCTGAAATAGTTTTTAAAACAAACCAGAGCTCGATATCAGATATCATTCATAAGTTATCGCACTTCGCGTAGTCCAGCCGCCCAGCGCAACGCTGACGCCGCGAACGTTTGTTTATTTCTCAGGTGACGCGTATATCCCCGACTGCGCTTTATGGAGGGTAGGTGAAGTTAAACTGTGAAATGAAGTGGAGCTTGTGTTCTTTATAAATTGTCCCCTTATTTGCGTAGTGGCTAGCATTCTTGGCTCTCAATGTGCTGTCACCGTGGAGGCCTGGGTTTGAATCCCGGCTCTGACAAGAAATTTAATTCTGGTCTGAGGGCTGGAACGGGGTGTACTCAACTTCATGAGACAAAACTGAGAAGAGGCGGGTTCGATTCCTACCTCAGCCATCCTCGAAGTGGTTTCCGTAATTTGCCTTTGTTCGTCTCGGGAATGAACAAGGGTTCATTAATGGTGCAGAGTTAACGTTTCTGTACCAAAAGAACACGGCAGACACCACGACGAAATGACAGGTGAAGTGTATGATAACTGGTTCGCCGAGCAATTGTTGCCCAATGTTCCCGAAGGATCTATCCTAGTAATAGACAACGTAGGCTATCACAGCAGAGAAATGTTCCTTGCTTGCCACCATACCACACCACCATACCACAGTGAACTTACCCCATCGAAATGGTATGGGCGCAAGTGAAGAACTATATAAAATTGAACAATGTCTCATTCAAGAAACAAGAAATTAATAATTTAATTTCGGCTGCATATCCCCACTTGACCACACAAAATTGGGTAAATTACGTGGACCACTATATATTATTATTATTATTATTATTATTATTATTATTATTATTATATGCCATATTATAATTTATTATAACCTATGATATTCGAGAAAATGTAATATTATAGCATGTTATAATATTATCATATTCATGAATAATTGGAAATTATAAGTTATTATAATGTGTGCATTAAAATGCGCACTGAGCTTCGGTATATCGTATCTAAATATTGTACCGTCGTTCGCTTCAAGGCATGAGGTACAGTTATATACAACAAACAAATATTTTCGACATTTTTTGTTTTGTTTTGCGTAAAAGCACGCCTGTATACGAGTTATGGTACATAATGTGTCCAACATTAACGTCTTAGCTTTGCAGATACACGTCCATATGAATGACAAAACACGTGTGAACTAGCGATATGAGTCAGTGGAGCGGGATATTGCGAGGTGCACACACTCCGCACCTGGCCAGCCAAATGACGCCATAGTTTGCCGCGAATACCAGGGCGCACCTAGAAAATGACCCTGTACTAGTAAAACCAGCGGCTACCGAGGAAAATGGACAGCGTGGTAGGGGTGTACAGTCTGACTGGTGCCGAAACTGACTCCACCTAACCGTTTGAGGGTTCAAACACTGTAAGGTCTTAAGCCTTTTTATGAGATCACCTTTTATCCGTGTGTCTGTCTGTGTGTGCGTGTGTGTGATGGTGTGTGTTATGGATTTTTGTGTGTCCCCCTAATTACTTCTAAATGGCTGGAGCGATTTCAATGAAACTCGGTAATATCATAGCACTATTCCGGGCGACCCCGACCGTGCCCTTCAAATTTTGTTACGTTTTACCAATCCAACATGGCGGCTGTGGGAAATATTTAACCAGCATTCAATATCTCCGAAACATTTACCGATATCACCCTGGAATTTTGTACGGTGATAAAGGAAACTACTAGAAGTTCACCTATGTGACTTTTCAAAACCTGGTAATTACAAAACCAACATGGCGGCCAAGCGAAATTGTGACTTTCAAATAGACGTTTCTCGCAATTTAACCAACCAAACGCAATGGAACTTGGTACAGTATATCTTCATACACATTGTAATGCACCGACATCTAATTTCGTTCAATTTTTTACATAACCTCATGATGGCGGCTGTGCGAAATATTTCACTGGCATTCTATATCCCTGAAACTATTACCAGTATCACCATGAAATTTTGTACGGAAATAAAGGGTCCTGCTGGAAGTTCATCTATGAGACTTTCGAAAACCGGTTAACTACAAAACGAACATGGCGGCCAAGCGAAGTTGAAAGTTTTAAATAGACATTTCTCGCGATTTAATGATACAAACGCCACGAAACTTGGTACAGCAAATGTTTATACACATTGTAATGCACTGGTATCTAATTTAGTTCAATTGTTTATATAATCTCAAGATGGCGGCTGTGTGAATTTCGAAAATTAAGTATTTATTTCTTGTGTTCTAATCATGCGATCGAAATCAACATTTGCATAATGATGGTACACAATAATCATCATCTAATCGTACATAACTCTATGGCCTATATATATTAAAATCCAACATGGCGACCATCTGAAATAATTAGACGGTTCTCAATGTCTATTAATCTACTACAGCAATCAAACTGAAATTTTGTAAGTGTATAGAGGCTATAAGCATAAGTTCACCTATGGGGCGCTCAATAACCTGGCGAGCACAAATCCAACATGGTGGCGACGCGAAATTTAAATATTCAAATGGACATTTCTTGCGTTTTAACAATCCGATCGCAGTGAAACTTGATACGGTATATGCTTATACAAATTTTAATCTAATTCATTTAAATTGTTTTCATAACCACAAGATGGCGGCTGAGCGAAATTTTAAAATCTCGCTTTTATTTCTTGTGTCCTAATCATGCGATTGAAGTTTGAATAAAACACCTACACAATAATCTTCATGTAATAGTACATAAATCCAAGGCCTATAATATAAAAATCCAACATGGTGACCATCCAAAATATTTAGACGGTTCTCAGTATCTACGAATCTACAGTATTACAGCAATCAAACTGACAATTTGTATGTTGATAGAGGCAATTGATATTAGTAGGATATATGAAAAAAGGCTATTTAGGTCTTCACGGAACTACTTGTTTTAAATTGTAAATGGTGCTGGGGGGTTCTTTACTAACAGTATACATCTGTACGTCTGTACAAAGTCACGTGACCTACGACTGATTGCTTTCTGCCGGCAAGCGATTATCAGACAAGTGTGTGAGCTAGATCCAAGCTGCTAGATATTGCATGGTTCTTGATCACCGTGTTTTGTTACGACAGGCTGGCATTCGACCTGCCGGTAACCTTTAAATATTTAATGTTTTATAAATGCACCATTTAAGAGAGGGATTATTTTAATGATCAACTACTAATGCTCAAACGAATAAAATATCCATATTTAATGTTGTTAATCGTTACGGATATGCTGCAATTAACTTTTAATACCTTGCATTAGCTACATATTTACGACTAATAACTTCGTTTTCAGTTAAACCACTGTGAGTGAGGGAGCAGAGCGTACTACTGATGTAGTCTATCCATGCAATTCCATCGTTCCACAACTTGTTTAGTCAGGGATTAAATTCTAAATTTAGAAATAGCCTCTTGAAACTCTGAAACAGCAGATGTTATAGAGGCTATGGATTTTGTAATTAATTAATTAATTAAAACCAGTGGAGAAATCACATAACCCACACTTTCCCCAATTGGTTTATAATGAGAGACTTAAGGAGAAAGGTTGTTATGTTTTTATTTCAACCAAATGATTATAGAACACTATTTACATTTCAGTTAGAATTCCAAGTTCTGCGTTCCCTAACTTAAGAAGCCAATCACTGAAAATCGTATCATCATAACACTCACCGGTGATTCGATATTTATGAAATTTTACCATCTGGGTGCCCATTCCTTTGATATACTGTTTCTGAAATCCATGCAAAATGATAAGGAAAGACCTCAGCATGTTAAAATGACATGAAACAGGCGTCACTGCGGCCAAAATGTGAAGCGGACAGCAATTATGGACCGTATTTTCCTACAGCAACAGTATTTGCAAATCACACACTTCGTACATGTTTTTAAAAGTCGTTTTTTAAAGAAATTATGGATATTTATGATATTAGAGTGCAATTCGTCACTGCTAGTGTCTATTTTCTTTCATTTGTCACGATCGATCGCTTGTGAGCGCCGCAGGAGGAATCTATACTACTGAAATAATATATATAGGATGCTCCGACAATCAATATAAATTAGAATTAAACGTTAAGGAACTAATCAAATAGCAACTGTTGAGAAATGAAATTAACTAAAATAGCCTATAGCCTATACAGGATGAAATGAAGAAACTGGAAAAACAAAGTTTAAGAACGATGAAAATATAAAATATGGATAATTATTCGTGTAAAATGTAAAACTATAGAATCAATTTGAAATAAAATAAAATGGATATCCATACAAATTATTTGGTTAAATAGAGGTTCTAAATAATTGAAAAAAATCAGAAACACTCTGAAGATGCATTATCAAACTGGCCATTGGAACCGTGGATCGAACATCAATTCCCCTCGATTTTCCTTAATTCCACTCGGTCCTCCAAGGGACCCAAAAATGAGTTCCTCAACTCCGCTCAGGCTTTGACAAATGTCATAACCCTCCTGCTCGCATACCAAGGGCCGGGTCGAACACCTTCTGCAGCGCAAGACATTGTTGTGCCATTGGTCAACCGCTCTGATGTCAAGTCCGCTCATTCGTTAAATCAGCTATAAAGTGTTTGGCACATTATAACTTATATGGCAGATAATACAAGTGATTTAAAATTATTCATAATATTCTTTAAAATAAGTCTGCGAAGTTTTCTTGTTTACCGTAACAGCTACTCGGATTTAGGATATCGTCTGCACACCACGTTTTCTATGCAATCATCTCGTCTGTTCTTATCAGTTTACAAGTGATAAGAAATTGTTAAATGAGGAGTAGACTAAGTAACAACAAAAAGTTAAACAATTGAAATTTGCTGTTCCACTTATCTTAGTAAACTTAAGAATGTAAACACTGAAGCAGTGGTTATTGTACTGCTGAAATATAACTTACTGACCACGGTAGGTTATTTTGAGAAGTTATACTTAATTTGTTATCATTATTAGAAGTTATATTAGAAGCATTGATTATAATCAATGGTAGAAGTGAGCATGGAAGACTTGTGTCGTTCTAAGAATGCATAAGGATAAAGAGATCGCGACCGAGCGGAGTTGAGGGACTCCTCTGGCGACTACCTGGAGAGTCGAGTGGAATTGAGGTAACTCTGGCTACCTGACTCAGGTACCCGAGTGGAATTGATGCCGCCCGGAACCGTGATGGATGGTTGTAATGTTGAAAGTGACAAATGGAATTGAGACTTCCAATCTCCACAATACCAAATTTAAAGTCACAATTATTATAGTCCTATTCTCACTGTAGTCGTTCATAAAATGCTCATATACCTCACACGGATCCAATCACGGAGTGATTACATTTGATTACTTATTGTTGTAAAATTTGTTTATTTTTTCATCGTTCCTATTCAGCGGTCGCTTGGTAGGCCTAGGCCCTTAATGGGCTGTAGAGCCAGGGGTTATTATTATTATTTATTATTCATTTTTATTCCAGGCTGGTTGGTTGGTTCCTCAGTTTAGTGTTTAGTTTGTGTGTGTGTAGAATCTGTCTGATAACCAGTGTTAATTGTGATGGCTGTATTGGTGTGGGTTATCTGTAATTCAGGTAGGGACTGCAGACATTCAATTTTCAAGTAGTTTCTACTTTTGCAACCAAATTCTACCGTCAACGACAAGTAGTTGTGAACTTGGTTACTACATGCCACCGCAGTCGGCTCCTGGCGACGAACGTTGGAACTTAAGAGCTGAGCTTCTATGCCCAAGGTCGCGTATTCAAACCCGGCCAAAGTCGTCGGATTTTTTAACAGCATTAAAATCCCTCGGTATTCCTTCCTTCGCAGGGGAAGTAAAGCTGGTGGTTCCATGTCATAGATTTATGGCATGATAAAGAACCTTACACTAATTACACTTGTGAGAAGCTAAATTATAGGTTATATTTGACTAACGTTCGCCACCAGGAGTGGACTGCGGTGGCATCTAGTAACCAAGTTCAGAACTAGTTGGTCGGTGACGGTACCGTTTGTTAGCAAAAGTTGGAATTACTTGAAAATCGAATGTCGGCAGTCCTTACTTTAATTAAAAACAAATAGCACACACTAATACAGCGATCACAATTAACACCGGTTATCAGACAGATTCTACGGGTACACACACTCAAAGTACACGGGGCTACATGACTACGTTGTCGCAGCCCCTAAACTGAGGAACCAACCAACCATTACACATTTCCTCAAAATTTGGATTTCTTGAAACTTTGCGAATCTCAAGATCCAGGTCTATTTTTATAAGCACTGGAACCCGGTTCAAAGAAATGGTTGCTGTTACTACACCACTGTGGGTCACACCCAGAACTACTTTCCAAAAGATGAAGAGTACTCTTGAGTTGCACAAGTCGATGAACACAAAGTAGGTCTTACACCAACAAATCAAAAACAAATGAAGTGCAGAATAAATTATCATCGGTATAAATGTCAAAGTGAGACCGCAGATAAAAGGTGTCGTTGACCTTTGGCGTTTCCTGAAGCCGCATGTAGGAAACAATAGACGAGGAGATATGGAAGGTGGTAAAAGCGAAGAAAGCATAAAAGGCGTCAGAACAAGGTGCTAAAGCTGTCATAGAACGGTTTCAATACAGATATTATCACAGTGCACTTTACAACCCTGCAAATGTTGACACTTAATCAGTGTTAAGGTCCTCAACCCTCACATTATCGTAAATAACATTAATATGAGGAGAGGATGAAGTTCTAGTTTACCGGGCAGTTAATGTTCCAGTGCCATTCATTACGCTGCTCCTCCCCTAGTCAAGCGTACACGCAAACCATGGTCCGCAGGCCGCATGAGGACCACCTACTCTTGGTTAGGTCCGTGGTGTGTTTAAGGCACTGCCGGTTGGATCGCAACACTCCTCACAGGCGTACAAGATATATGCATTAATTCACCGCTAGGTGCAGCACCAAGGCACTGAGATTGCCGCGGCTTTTTAAAGGGGAAGATACCTGAAACAAAGTATTGTTATGTTTGGAGGCTTAATATCGAGATTGACGGACGTGAAAACATTTCACTAAGTTAGTTCCTTTGTTATTCTAACATCTAAAAGTATTCAGACACTACGGGCAAATTTTCAGTATAAATGAAAGCAAAAATACATGTGGTGGAGGGGATTGTTTTTAAGGGAGCGAAATGTCTAGCTCATTTTCCCGTAATTATGCAGACGATAATAAAAATATAACTACTTCTAACTGACTTAAATCTAACTTACATACTTGGCGAGATGAAAATAAAAGAATAAGGACAATAAAAGACAGGGAAAAGAAATGCCTCCGGCCCCCGAAAAATGGGATGATGATTTATTTAGGGGCTTTGCGACATCGTGGTCATGTAGCCCCATGTACTTGGGTGTGAGGTGAATTTGTCTGATAACCCGTCTTATTGTGATGGCTGTATTATACATTTTTACAGATTTTTTGGACAGATTGTTTATTTTTTTACTTATTTATTTACTTACAAATTTATTTATTTATTTTCTTATTTCTTTACTTATTTATTTGCTTATTTATTGCTATTTTATTGCTTTTTTATTTATTTACGTATTTATTTACTTATTTGTTTATTTACTTACTGTACATGTTTATTTATTTAATTATGTATTTTCTTATTTATTTGCTTATTTATTTATTTACTTACTTATTTACTTACTTATTTGTTTATTTACTTACATATTTATGTATTTAATTAATTATTTTCATATTCATTTGTTTACTTATTTATTTACTTACTTACTTCGTTGGCCACACGAACCGAAGTCGGTTCATTGCCTCACTCTTTAGCCTCTTCCCATGGTCTCTGTTGCTAGCCATGTTCTCGTTGGCTCCCAGTGTCTCCAGGTCTTTCTTGACTCCATCCATCCACCTCAGTTTTGGTCTACCCAGGGGCTTCCCTTCTAGCACTGTCTTCACCATTTTCCCTTCTCTTCTCAGGACATGTCCCAGCCATTCAATTTTTCTGCTCTTTATTACAGCTGTCACATCGGGTTCATTAAACAGCGTGTGTATTTCAATATTTTTTCTTCTTCTAAAGATTCCATTTTCAGATACTGGCCCAAAAACTTTTCTTAATACCTTGTTTTCAAAAGTTATAATTTTTCTCTCCATTTTCTTGCTCAGTGTCCATGTTTCCGCCCCATACATTAATACTGGTCGCACGATTGTCTTTCCTCTTCCTCCTCCGCTAAAACCACAATGTCATCGGCAAACGCTAAGAGTTTCACTTCACCACCTACAATCGTACCTCTTCCAATCGAAGATGCTCTTTTTAGTGCTTTTTCCAAAACCAAGTTAAACAGGCTGGGCGATATGTAATCTCCCTGTTTGACACCCGTCTCCACAGTAAAACATTCAGATTCCCTGCCTTCAACTCTCACTTTACATTCCGTTTTCTCAGTGCACATTCTTGTCAGCCCGATCAGTTTCGAAGTTATTCCCGATTCTTCCATTATCCTCCAGATGCTTTCTCTGTTGACACTATCATAGGCCTTTTTGAAGTCAATAAATAGGCAGTATACCTTCTTATCAAATTCCCACGTCTTTTCAATTATCTGTCTGAGTATGAATATTTGGTCTGTTGTTGACACGCCTTTCCGGAAACCGGCCTGGTGTTCTTCAAGATTTTCCTCTATGTATGGTAGTAGCCTATGTAAGAGAATGCGCGCAAGAATCTTGTATGAGCTACATAATAATGATATGCCCCTGTAATTCTCACACTTGGTTCTTTTTCCTTTCTTATATATTGGGCATATTACTGCTTGTTGCCATTCATTGGGCATCTTTTCATTTCTCCATACTTGCAGTATCAATCGATACAGTGCTTTTCTGCATGCTTCTCCACCTTGTTTTAGCAGTTCTATTGCCATGCCGTCGGTTCCTGGAGCTTCGCTGTTCTTCATTTGCATTAGAGCTTCATCCATTTCCTTCATTGTAGGCTCCTCCACATTTGGTTGGGGTCCTTCATATGCCTTTGTTTCCTCAGTCACTTCTTTTCCCTCAGGGACATTCAACAATTCTTCAAAATAGTCCTTCCATAACTTCAAGCCCTCTTCTTGACCAGCCACCAAATCACCTTCATTGTTTTCCATTGCTACGATTCTTGGTCTGTACCCCGTCTTGAAATACCTTGCATACCTATAGAATTCCCTTACATTGTTCTTGTTTCTGTCTTCTTCAGCTTTTTCCAGTTGCTTGTTGATGAACTGCCTCTTTTCTTTACGTATTACTTTCCTTGTCTCCCTCGCTGCCTCCACGTATTCTTCTATGGATTGTAGGGTGTCGTTATCTAGCATCCTCTGTTTGTACTTCTTTCTCTTTTTAATCGCCTCTTTGCACTCCTCACTGAACCATATCTTGTACTGTCCTTTATTTTCTTTACTCTTTAGGTGTTCCTTTGCAGTCTCAGTCACAATGGATTGGATTTGAATATTTCCCAGCTGTTATCTTCCCCTCCCTCTTTCCTTTCTCCTTCTTCTAGCTCCTCCAGAACTTGAAAACGATTTTGTAGCTTTAGCCGGTACTCACTTCGTATTCCCTCATTTTCCAGTAGGCTTACATCTATTTTGCCTTTTAGTGTGCCTGCTTTCGTCATCTTCTCTCGTGATATTCTTTGTTTCACTTTAATTAATACCAGATTGTGATCACTTCCCACTTCTGCTCCTCGTACTGCTCTGACATCCTCGATTCCACTTGCATGTCTTGAATCCACCAAAACGTGGTCAATCTGGTTGGTATATCGCCCTCCTGGAGCGTTCCACGTTCCTAGGTGAATCTTCTTGTGTGGGAACATTGTGCTGGCGATCTTCATGTCCTTTGCAGTTGCAAATGTTACCAGCCTTAATCCATTATCATTAGACTCTTTGTGAAGGGTGTGCGCCCCCTTATTTATTTATTCATTCACGTATATATTTATTTACTCATTTACTTACATATGTATTTATTTAATTATTTATTTACTTTTTTATTTACTTCTTTATTTACTTACGTATTTATCTATTTAATTATTTATTAACTTATTTATTTTCTTATCTATTGATTTACTTATTTATTTACTTATTTATTTACTTATTTATTGCTTATTTATTCACTTATTTATTTACTTACATATTTCTTAAATTATTTATTTCTTTACTTACATATTTACCTACTTACATATTTATTTACGTACATATTTATTGTCTCACGTATTTACTCAATCATTCATTCATGTACCGGTATGTATTTATTTGTTTATTTGCTTCCCCTGCGTCACCTTCTCTGGAAATTGCACGTAACCACATCCCACGCAGTGAATTGTCCGATGGTATCTCATGAAATGAGATTCCCCGGTATTCTAACTTGCCCTGCTCTGATTTACAAAAGGGCACGCAGCAGTACAGCATTATAAAATCATTCAGAATACATTCCAAACACAACTGCTCCATTAACATCAATACAAAACTTATGTCTGTCACAGTGCCTTGGTGCTGCTTCCTAGCGCCTTTATTTGGAAACGAGGTTGAACGCTCAAACCAATGCTGTAATCGTCGAATGGGCAGGCAGTTTAAAGCAACCAGGAGTGTTGTGATCCAGCCGGCAGTGGTTTAAGGGGATATATGACTGAATTTTTCGGATTGTTTGAGCAAAAACTTGTCTTCTTCTTTTATTCATACACAAATAGCCCAATTTTTAGCCTATTTTCAATTTTGAAAAAATAGGCTTATGAGATCACCTTTTGTCCGTGTGTGTGTGCGCGCGTGTGTGTGTGTGTGTGTGTGATTCGTGTGTGTGTCCCCCCCCTAATAAAATCTAAACGGCTGGAGCGATTTCAATGAAACTCGGAAAGTTCATAGCACTATTCCCGGCGACCTCGACCGTGCCCTTCAAATTTTGTTACGACTCACCAATCCAACATGGCGGCTGTGCGAAATATTTCACCAGCATTCAATATCTCCGAAACTATTACCGATATTACCCTGACATTTTCTATGGTGATAGAGGGAACTACTATAAGTTCACTTATGTGACTTTTGAAAACATGGTAACTACAAAACCAACATGGCGGCCAAGCGAATTTGCGACTTTTAAATAGACGTTTCTCGCGATTTGACCAACCAAACGCAATGAAACTTGGTACAGTATATGTTTATACACATTGTAATGCACCGACATCTAACTTCGTTCAATTGTTTACATAATCACAAGATGGCGGATGTGCGAAATATTTCACCGACATTCTATATCTCTGAAACTATTAGCGGTATCTCCCTAAAATTTTGTACGGAGATAAAGGGCACTACTGGAAGTCCATCTATAAGATTTTCAAAAACCGGTTAACTACAAAACGAACATGGCGGCCAAGCGAATTTGAACATTTTAAATAGACCTTTCTCGCGATTTAATGTTCCAAGCGCACTGAAACCTGGCACAGGAAATATTTATACACATTGTAATCCACTGGTATCTAATTTAGTTCAATTGTTTACATAACCTCAAGATGGCGGCTGTGCGAATTTTAAAATTAAGTTTTTATTTCTTGTGATGTAGTCATGCGATCGAAGTGAAAGTTTGAATAATGAACCAACGCAATAATTTTCCTTTAATGGTACATGACTCTATGGCCTATACATTTAACAATCTAACATGGCGACCATCCGAAATATTTAGACGATACTGAATATCTACGAATCTATTTAACAATCAAACTGCATTTTTTAATGTTCATAGGGGCTATGAACTTAAGTTCACCTATAGGACTTTAAATAACCTGGTGATCACAAATCCAACATGGCGGTGACGCGAATTATAAATATTCACATGGACGTTTCTCGCAATTTAACCATCCACGTGCAGTGAAACTTGGTACAGCAAATCTTTATCCGAATGTTAATCCACTGGCATCTAATTTATTTCAATTGTTTCCATAACCTCAAGATGGCAGCTGTGAAAATTTTTAAATCTCCTTGTTTTTTTCTTGTGTCATAATTATGCGATTGAAGTCTGAATGCTACACATACACAATAATCTGCATGTAACAGTACATAACTCAAGGACCTACATATAAAATCCAACATGGCGACCATCCGAAATATTTAGTCGGTTCTCAATATCTACGAATCTATTATAGCAATCAAACTGAAATTGTGTATGTTGATAGTGGCAATTAACATAAGTAGGATATATGAAAATAGGCTGTATAGTTCTTCACGGAACTACTTGTTTCTCTTTCAAAAATGATTTTATTTTAGTCATCCTGGCTATTATTTAGCTTGTAGAGGCCATTTAATAGGAGACCGCATGACATTTAAACATTTGAGATGTTTTTTTTATAATTATAATAATAACTTTTTTCTTTTTTCTTTTTTATGGAAAGAAATGCATTTACGCACATAGTGTCGGGCTCCTGAGTGGCAGACTACCGACTAAAACTCCCCCCATTACTTCTGGACACTAGCCTGCAAACCGTTTTGCACATTACTTCAGGCTAGAGTCATTTTATATTTGCCTGTAGGGCACTCTTCCGTCGTGAATTATCGGTGTCTTCCAGATTGCGTTCACCTCATTAGTAGCCCTGATTGCGGTCACTTTCATTTTAGGGAAGAGCTATAAACATTCCAGCGTCCAGATTGCGATCAATTTTCTTGGGAGACCGGTCTGGTTTGAACTCCCCTGGGGATTTCCTCATCTTTCACTTCCACCCCTCTTGCCAATGTTGCGGTACATGCCATGTGTCAGTTCTCTTTGGTCTCGATACACTATATTAGCTGCAGCCATAGTGTTCATTTTTTCTGTTTCTCACCTAAAATGGGAGAGGAGAGGCAGAAATTAAAAACTATACCCTGTAAGTATAACATTTCCCGTTACAACAATTTTGTTGAAAGTGAAGGTCGTTGATTCCGATCCTGAAACGTTTCTATTCTTAAGACTGAAAATGTTATAATCATTGCTTTAAAAGGTGCTGTCAGATTGGGAGGGGACTTGATTTTTTTAAGCGAAGTTTTATGGGGTGTGCTCAGCTGAACACGGAACTGCATTCTTTGGTTAGGCAGTGAAATGCCAGTTTCCCCTTGTTATCCTCAAAACTTACGGAAGGTATGAGTCAGTCGGAAAGAACCAAGCACCGGTCTCCCAAGAAAAGTGACCGCAATCTGGACGCTGGAATGTTTATAGTTCTTCCCTAAAATGAAAGTGATCGCAATCTGGACTGCTAATGAGGTGAATGCAATCTGGAATGACCGCAATCAGGACACAACCGAATTATCTTCAGTGGCGATCCAGATCCGTCTTCTCTGTTCGGAGGATATCTTCAACAAAACTTGTTACCAGCTTCCAGTTTTCTTCATTTTGTTAGCATTACCGCAACATTATTGACAAGAGATATCTCTACATCAATGTGATCTTGAAGAGACTGTCTATTTTGGACCCACCGTCCACAAGAGAAGAAGGTATGATTAGCATTATCTAGCTCATTAACACAGTAGATACAATCTGGTGAATCCTCTTTCCCCATCTTCTTAAGACAAGAACAGAATTACCCATGGCCAGTCAAGAACTGGGTGAGATAATAACCAACCTCACCATGTTTCCTCTCTGTCCAAACCTGCACCAGAGGGATCACTCTCTTAGTTCACTGGCTTAGGTGTCCTTGCTAACATTTGATCTGACAATTGAAAGGTTTGTGCTCTTGTTGTTCGTCTTGCATTTTGTAAATCCACATCAGACTTCCTCAAGCAAATGTTCTTGCGTTCCTTTAATAATAATAATAATAATAATAATAATAATATATTATTTTTTTACGAGGGAAGTGGAAAAATCTTGCATAAGACCTTGAGAAGGGTCCGCACTCCTCAAGAGTGTGGGATTCTTACCCACTAAAAAACCACACCCTGTCCTCTTGACAAAACCCATCCCGGGACCACATTCGTATTACATCAGGATGGAGTCATTTTCTTTGCTTCACAAGCACCATCTTACTTCTCCATTCATAGTCCGCGGATCGCAGACTCAATCGACTAAATCGAGCAAGTCCCCATCCGACTTCTTCTGACGAAGGACCACCTCAACAAAGAAAGCGACCGTATCCCAGCTGAGCTCGTTCCTCAGCGTAATGCCAACTATATTGTCCGGCGTTATTGGACCAACCTCAGCTTCAAGTTGTTGTTTTTCCGCTGCCCAACGATCGCAGACGAAAAACGTATGACAAACGTCATCTCGTTCATTCTCGCAGTAAATACAAACTGGACTCCCTACTTTGGCCATACGATGAAGGTAACACGGAAAGTAGCCATGACCTGTCAACATCTGTGTCAGAAAGTAATTAGTTTCTCCGTGTTTCCTACTCGTCCACTCGATCAGACTCGGTATCAGCCGAGCTGTCCATCTTCCTCTGTGATCGTCATTCCACCTCTGCTGCCAAATAATAATAATAATAATAATAATAATAATAATAATAATAATAATAATAATAAAAATCCACAGCCTGCTTCCAGTCTCCGACCGGGTCAGGAATGGAATGATATGAACTGTGCCGGCTGCCGAGGCCTGACGCACTCCTCTGGGGCAATGATTAAATGAATGACAGATGAAATGAAATGATAGTGGAGAGTGTTGCTGGAATGAAATTGTGACAGGGAAAACCGGAGTACCCGGAGAAAAACCTGTCTGCCTCCGTTTTGTCCAGCACAGATCTCACTTGGAGTAACCGGGATTTGAACCACGGACCCAGCGGTGAGAGGCCGGCGTGCTGCCGCCTAAGCCACGGAGGCTTAATAATAATAATAATAATAATAATAATAATAATAAGCCTATACTGTAAATACTACAGATGGTGGCAGTAGGAATGAACTTGAATTTGCACTATATATAACATAAAAACACGCTTTTGCGTAGCATATCCTGCGGAATATTGAGAACTCGCTCTGAGCTCCGAGCCTGTTACACCATCAGGAGTTCAGCGGGCCTGAAGACACTTGGCTGCCAGGTGTTGAGAAGCAACGTAATTAGAACGGGTAATGAATGGGAGGTTTCCATTCTCCACTGCAACATTAAAAGGAGCTATGATTCATTCTCAGGATTGACTTTTAAACGGCTGATTTATCTCAATTACCGCTCAGCGGAGCTATTAATAAGCTCAAGGTCACACATTCGTCAGTGCCACGTTAGATTTATCGTCTCTCGACCATTCGCTATTTCTGATTAACCAGACGTTGTTTAACAACAACAGTTTACGATGGCATCATTGTGCCGTTGAACTGTTTCTCAACATGGAAACTTCAACAAACTAGTGCTGTTTCAAATATACATTACTGCCCCCCTAGTCCCGTTTATAGTAATAATAATAATAATAGGCAAAAAGCAATCCATTCGACAAGAAAATTTCATGAAATATTGTTTTTATTTTTATTTATTTATCGTATGGCTTTTGTGCCGGGAGGGTCCGAGGACATGTTCGGCTCGCCAGAGGCTGTAGCTGCTTCAAGCGGACACCCATAGGGTGAGCTACAAGTTCCGTTCAATTTCAAGTAGTTCCAACTTTCGCTACCAGAACGTTGAACGTTGAGACTTTGATAGGGCGTTCCAACGAAATCTTACCTAGAAATTTAGCTTCACACAAGTTTAGACTGTGGAAGGATCTTTTACATGCCATAAATCTATGACATGGGACTGCCGGCTTCACTTCCCCTCCCAGGGAAGACATACTGAAGGATTTTAACGCTCTAAAAGAATGCGACGTCTTCGGCCGGCTTTGAACCCGCTACCTTGGGCACAGCAGTTCAGCATGCTACCAACTGCCCCCACCGAAGCTGCTATGAAATATTGTTGTTGTTTATTCGTTTAGGTGCTTTGCGTGTTATAACGCTGCCTGCCTTCTCCGATCTCTTACGGTAATTGCCGACTGCAAACGACCTCACCGCTGTCACGTGTCGTCAACAATCAAGCACCTGTACGTAAAATGTTCCACATTCGGTGGTTGTGTTTATAAGCAGACTATTATTTTTCATTAATATTTGTGCTCGCTAAGTTTTGAACATGATGTTTAAGTCTGTAATATATTTAATTACCCTACCCTGAGAATTTAATCAACAGCCGCTACTGGTCTATATTTCTTGTACCATGCTGTGTGATAGAAGTTGGAAATTCAGTATAGGCCTCCATGAGGTTTACGTCTTGCTTTCTTCGTATTTTATCTGTCTTAATAATGTAGTGAGATAACTGTGAAGTATTGAGGACCGATAACCAGTCACACAGAACAATGTTCAGATTCATTTGTAACCGCCCTTTATTTATTACCAGGATTTTAATTGGCTCACTACAGACATTGCTAACTTATACAGATCATGGTTCCAACATTGTAGAAGTACTTATTTATTACGTCTTTTTTTCATATTTTCATATTTATGTCATTTTCTAAAAGCATACGTCATTATTTCGTAATTTTATGGAATTTGGTTGGTTGGTTCCTCCCTTAGTTTAGAGACTGCGACAGCGCGGTCATGTAGCCCCGTGTACTTTGGGTGTGTGTAAAATCTGTCTGATAACCGGTATTAATTGTGATGACTGTTTTACTGTGTGTTATCCGTTTCAATTCAAGTAAGGACTGCAGACAATGATTTCTAGTAGTTCCTACTTTAGCTACCAAATGCTACCGTCCACGACACCTAGCTTGCGCACTTGGTTACTAGATGGCATTTCAGTCAGCACCTGGCGGCGAATGTTGGAACTATTAGAGCGTTATCAATTCTAACCTACAAATTTTGGCTTCACACAAGTGTAGTTAGTGGAAGGTTCTTTTTCATGCCATAAATCTATGACTTGGGACCACCGGCTTTAGTTCCCCTCCGAAGGAAGGCATATTGTTAATGGAATTTAAAGGACCATTTTATTACATTTGAGTCATTTTCTCATATTTTTAAGGGTCTTGATGTATAAGATGCGTTCAAAAAGTAACGAGCCGGAGGCTGGAATGCGCAAACCGGTGACGACATCGGCTAATCGTGGCGTGTGTAACGAGGTGTGGTTCCGACCAGAGCGTGGAAGTTCACAGCCCGTCGCTAGAGGGCACGCGTGCACGTCACGTGACGATACAAAGCGAGCAGTAGCATGCATCAATCGTCCAACGCTGCCAGTCGCATTGCAAACAGTGACATGGAGGCGTCAACCGAAGAGCAAAGATGTGTTGTTCGGTTTCTGACAGCGGAAGGAGTAGGGGGAACGGACATTCATCGCCGAATGTCACAAGTGTACGGCGATCACTGCATGTCCCTTGCAAGGGTCAAGGCGTGGCACAAGCGCTTCAGGGAAGGACGGGTGTCGTTAGCCCGGTCTGGGGCACCCCCCTGCATTACCGATGACAACGTCCAGCTGGTTGATGCACTCATTACCCAGGACCGCCGAGTGGCAGTGAAGGCCATAGCCGCCGTGGTCGCTCCACGACAATGCACGACCTCATACGGCCAACACAGTCACGGCACTCCTGCAGAAATCCAAATCGGAGGTTCTCGGCCACCCTCCATAGGTCCAGACCTCTCTTCCTGTGATCACGCCATGTTTGGTCCCCTGAAAAGGGCTCTGTGGGGCCAACGATTCACCTCGGACGCCGAAGTCCAGCTTTACGCGCGGAACTGGTTCAAAACGCAGCCCAGGGAATTTTATGAGACAGTCATTCACCGCCTCGTGTCACAGTGGGACAAGTGCCTCAACAGCCAGGGCCAATACTTCTAACATACAGGTACTGGTTTCTGTAATTATGCCTCCGGCTCGTTACTTTTTGAACGCGCCTTATATTTGTTTGCATGGTAATGGATATTATCTGAACTTAAAGTGCGGACGAATATAAAGGCATGACAACCATCGCAATTCATTGTCGGTCTGAAGACTAATGTAATTTTGTCCAGTCCTTTCTTCTTGAAAATACCGGTATCCACATTCCTGGAGACACGCCTGCGCTTGTAACTAATCCGGGAGCGATGTTGAAAGCGAGGGTAGCAGGACAGACTACAGCACGCCCAGTAATACCAATCTGTTTAAGTACCTCAGTGCAACCATAGGTGCGCTGCTGTGGGCTGTGATTTCTATTTCGAGTGTATTTTAAAATGCCGATGTTAAAGCCATCTAGGGCTGTTCATTTCAAATAAATAATTTCTGAATTAGCCTAAGCAAGTATATTTTTTCTACTGATGCGATGGTGAAATTCTGTTCTGCAAATTAGGCTGTGTGAAGTGAATGATTACGTTGGCATTTCTTTGAGTGATGAAATCATGTCAGCAACATAAATATACCTGTATAAACTCGAACTGCTACATTGACTGTACTGAGGAAATAAAGTCCAGGATCGGTCAAGTCAGAAATGCATTCAATAAAATGAGGAGAGTGTTCTGTAGCAGAGACCTTAATTTACATCTAAAAATTAGACTTCTGAGATGCTATGTCTTCTCCACCTGGTTCTATGGAGTTGAGACCTGGACCATAAAGAAAAGAGAAATGGACAGATTGGAGGCATTTGAGCTATGGACGTACAGAAGGATACTGAGGCTGAGTTGGAAAGATAAGGTCACCAACGATGAGGTGATGAGGCGGATGGGAAAGAGAAAGGAAAACTGCCGTATCTGGGTCATGTGATGAGAGGAGAGAAATATCATCTGCTGCAGCTGGTCATTCAAGGACAGTTACATGGCAAAAGAAGACCAGGAAGAAGACGCATTTCTTGGATCGATAATCTGCAAAATTGTTTCAATTGTTCCACTATTGAGCTGTTTTGTGCTGCACCATCTAATGTAAGAGTCTCTATGATGGTTGCCAACCTCCTGAGAGGAGATGGCACTTAAAGAAGAAGATAAACTCGATGAATAAATTGGTTGTAAAATTTCATTCAAAGTTTTAGGTAACTTTTTAAAGCTTTTGGGTGATTTTATTGGATTTTTACAGTCATTGTAGCCTATAGCCAAGATCATTTTTTTGAACATTTTCAGGTCATCAAAATCGTGTTTATTATTGTATTGCCCCTGTGTCCTACAAAATTTTGAATGGTTTTCTCGCCTCCCGTAGCGAGAAGCCATGGCTACTTAACAGTTAAAAGAGCCAGGATACAGTTTTTGAGGCCGCCTGAACCAATACCACTAGCGTGAACCAGCTCACAGATTGCTTCACCAGTACTTGTTTCTATAGCTCTGAGGTACAGTCATGCAGGTAGATACCACGTGCCTCTCCACCTCAGCCATCTGAACCAACACCTTCTAGCGTGAACAAGCTCACAGATTGCTTCACCAGTACTAGTTTCTATAGCTCTGAGGTACAGTCATGCAGGTAGATACCACGTGCCTCTCCACCTCAGCCATCTGAACCAACACCTTCTAGCATGAACCAGCTCGCAGATTGTCTCACCAGTACTACAGTAGTTTCTATAGCTCTGAGATACAGGCATGCAGGTAGATACCACGTGCCTCTCCACCTCAGCAGCCTGAACCAACACCTTCTAGCGTGGACCAGCTCACAGATTGCCTCACCAGTACTCGTTGCTATAGCTCTGAGGTACAGTCATGCAGGTAGAAACCACGTGTTCCTGCACCTGAGCAGCCTGAACCAACACCTTCTAGCGTGAACCAGCTCACAGATTGCTTCACCAGTACTAGTTTCTATAGCTCTGAGGTACAGTCATGCAGGTAGATACCACGTGCCTCTCCACCTCAGCCATCTGAACCAACACCTTCTAGCGTGAACCAGCTCACAGATTGCCTCACCAGTACTAGTTTCTATAGCTCTGAGGTACAGTCATGCAGGTAGATACCACGTGCCTCTCCACCTCAGCCATCTGAACCAACACCTTCTAGCGTGAACCAGCTCACAGATTGCTTCACCAGTACTCGTTTCTATAGCTCTGAGGTACAGTCATGCAGGTAGAAATCACGTGTTCCTGCACCTCAGCAGCCTGAACCAACACCTTCTAGCGTGAACCAGCTCACAGACTGCCTTATCAGTACTCGTTCCTATAGCTCCGAGGTACAGGCATGCAGGTAGATACCACGTGTTCCTCCACCTCAGCAGCCTGAACCAACACCTTCTAGCGTGAACCAGCTCACAGATTGCCTTACCAGTATTCGTTCCTATAGCTCCGAGGTACAGGCATGCAGGTAGATACCACGTGCCTCTGCACCTCAGCAACTGTTTAGTTCCACAGTGTGACCGCATTATGAATCCTCCTGTCACTCAATGGCAGGAGAAGGGCGCGGTTCGCATCTGCTCGACCCAACCAGAGACTCACCAACACCCACTTTTATAGCCCACAAAGGTCATGACGATTCATACAATACCCTTCTTTATGTGATTGTGATTCAGATATAGCCCACTCCCTCTGGCGGTGCGAGATCGATCAACTGTGACTTCTGCGAGATGGATTTCAATGTTCTGTTGCTCAGATTTTTTTTTTTTCCACTCAAGTCCCGGATAAAGCATTTGAATCTATCAGTACGTTGACAATCATAATAATAATAATAATAATAATAATAATAATAATAATAATAATAATAATAATAATAATAATAATAATCACACCTGCCAGGAACTGAATATAAGCGAAGGCACGAAGCTGTATCAAACATACTGCACAAAGAGCTAGCTGGGGAACTTCAGCATTTAAAACAGGACAAGGCTCTGTACTACCAGAGAACGTGGCTGAAATTGAACTTTTTATTATTGTTATTATTATCATTATTATTATTATTATTATTAAATGAATTGCAGCCAATGGCCATAGCAGGGGATTTCAATTGAACGCCCGAGGGCTCCCAACAAGTTCAACTTCTCTACTAGAAAGCGCTATAGTGTTCAAGGAACAACGAAATTTCTACATTCAAGCTACCCACTGGGTGTCAAATTACGAAGCTTGCACCCGGCATCCGAGTAGAGAAATGAGAAACTTTGTGTTGGCGGAAACTCCCGAGATTAATTTTGCCATTATGAACTCGGCCTACTGAATACAAATGGGTTCTTTGACATGCCAACATCCTATGACATGCGTATCGTATTTTTGCCGCCTTTCAAAAATCACTTACCACGGCCAGGGGCGAACCTGCAATTTGGGGTTGGTAGACCGACACGCTATCCACTCACCCACCGTGGCCATAAATCTATGACATGGGCCCGCTGGCGTTACTTCCTCTCCGAAGGAAGGCTTACTGAGGGATTGCATTGCTCTAAAAATCCGACGACTTCGGCCGGGTTTGAATCCGTGATCTGGGGCATAGCAGTTCAGCATGCTACCGTCTACGTCACCAAAGTCTTTTGAACGTTTTTCAGATTGTATTGGGATGGGACTGCTCACCGAAAGGACAGTGAAACATTATAGGTCTGACATAGTGATCGAGTTAGCCGTGGTCGTTACGGCGTGGCTACAGTAATTGATGTCCCTGGGTCTCTAGACATTGCGTTTGTTGTTTCATTTATTTGTGACCTCCGGAAGAAGACACGAGAAAGCGTAACACCTGTGAAACAAACGCCAGCGCTCATATAAGTAACCATATACATATTATATAGGGGCTTTGGTGGCGTAGTCGGTAGCATGTGAACTGCTGTGCCCAAGATAGCGGGTTCAAACCCGACCGATTTTTTAAGAGCGTTAAAAATCCTCCAGTATGCCTTCCTTCGGAGGGGAAGTGAAGCCGGCGGTCCCATGTCATACATTTATGGCATGTATAAGATCCTTCCACAGACTAAACTTGTGTGAAGCTAAATTGTTAGGTTAGATTTCGTCGGAACACTCTATCAAAGTTCCAACGTTCACCACTAGGTATCATTGATATCTGGTAGCGAAAGTTGGAACTACATGAAATTGAACAGAACTTTTAGCTCACCCTAAGGGTGTCCGCTGGAAGCAGCTACAGACTCTGGCGAGCCGAACATGTCCTCAGACACTTCCGGAACTATAAGCCATACGATAAATAAATACATAATATAATTCAAGTTCATGTTCTAATTTTGTTTATTTTAGGTAGATTTCATTAGAAAGCTAACTATTGCAATGGGTCCCATGTTTCGACTTCCGGAAAATTTGGACATATCTTCGCGTTTCACATCCCCCAGGCCCCAAAACCACCGTCAGTTCAAAAGTTTATATATAATTTATGTATATATGTATCTATCTATCTCTCTCTCTCTCTCTCTCTATATATATATATACCAGTTTCTTGTGGACACGATAACTGCCGTAATTTTGCATCAATCACTTTGAATTCTTTACATAATATGTATCCCAATAAAATCTCGGTCGAGTTCGTTAATGGGCAAAATGGGTCAAAGGGGGTGAAAATGGGGGGCTTTTTTCGAAAAAGTGAAATATCGCTATAACTCCCTTAATACATGAAATATCGAATCCCTTCAAAGTTCATAATATGTGTCGGATAAGTGCCAAAAATTTATGTCAAATAAGTTTTTTGATAGCACCAACCATTGACCAAAGGGGTGGGAAAAAGTGTTTTATTCGGGAAACATTAATCATATCTCTGTTAATAGGCACAATATCAAAACCACACAAAATGGACAATATTCCTCCAATAATTACCTAAAACTTTTGTCTGAAAGAATTTTTGATATGACCCACCATTACGCCACGGGGTGAACAAAATGATTTAAATTATAAGAAAATGCCAAGTGCCAAGAGAGGTTGCCATGACAACTTTACTTTTAATTGATAAGGGATGAGCCATCAGCAGTTGCTATGACAACGCCACTGCACGAGATCAAATTCAGTTTTCATATGTCTGTGTGAAGCGACTTCGGTATCGGAACTGGTAGCATGCTGAACTTCTATTCCCAAGGTCGCGGGTTCAAATCCGGCTGAAGTCGTCGGATTTACTAAGAGCGCTAAAAACCTGAGTTTGCTTTCCTTCGGAGGGGAAGTTCCAACGTTCGTTGCGAGTTGCTGATTGAGGTGGCATCTAGTAGCCAAGTTCACAGCTAGGTGTCGTTGACGGTAGTATTTTAGGTAGATTTCATGAGAAAGCTAACTATTGCAATGGGTACCTTGTTTCGATTTCCGGAAAATTTCGACATATCTTCGCGTTTCACATCCCCCAGACCCCAAAACCACCGTCAGTTCAAAAGTTTATATATAATTTATGTAATATATGTATATATGTATATCAGTTTCTTGTGGATACGATAACTGCCGTAATTTTGCACCAATCACTTTGAATTTTTTACCGAATATGTATACCCATAAAATCTCGGACGAGTTCGTTACTGGGCTAAATCGGTCTAAGGGGATGAAAATGGGGGACTTTTTTTCTTCTAAAAAATGAAATATTGCTATAACTCTCTTAATATGTGAAATATCGAATCCGTTCAAAGTTCATACTATGTGTCGGATAAAGCTCAGAAATTTATGTTTGAAACGTTTTTTGATAGCACCAACCATTGACCAAAGGGGTGGGAAAAAGTGGTTTTTTCGGGAAACATTAATCATATCTCTGTTAATAGGCACAATATCAAAACCGTACAAAATGGACAATATTCCCCTAATAATTACCTAAAACATTTGTCTGAAAGAATTTTTGATATGAGCCACCATTGCGCCAAGGGATGAGAAAAATGATTTCGGAATTATAAGAAAATGCCAAGAGCTATCAGTGGTTGACATGGCAACACTACTAAATTGATGAGGGATGAGCCATCAGACGTTGCCATGACAACGCACTTGCGCGAGATCAGATTCAGATTTCCATCTGACTAAGTGTGAAGCGGCTTCGGTGACGTTACTGGTAGCATTCTGAACTTCTATGCCCAAGGTCGCGGGTTCAAAGCCGGCCAAAGTCGTCGGATTTTCTAAGAGCGCTAAAAATCCCTCAGTAAGCTTTCCTTTGGAGGGGAAGTTCCAACGTTCGTTGCGAGTTGCTGATTGAGGTGGCATCTAGTAGCCAAGTTCACAGCTAGGTGGCGTTGACGTTAGTATCTGGTAGCAACATTAGGAACTACTGCTTGAAATTTAGCGTCTGCACTCCTTACCTGAATTACAGACTAATACAGCCATCACAATTCACACCGTTTATCAGACAGATTCTACACTCACCCAAAGTACACGGGGTTATATGACCGCGTTGTCGCAGCCCCTAAACTGAGGAACCAACCAACATCTCTGCGGGAGATAAAATTTTGCGTGAAGAAGTAACAGACCGTTACATAGTTACACATCAGTGTCGAAACCTTGCATAAGGACAGTGTGACCAGAAGTATAACAAGTAGTTCCGTGAAGAACTGTACAGCCTATTTTCATATATCCTGCTCATGTTAATTGCCTCTATCAACATACAAAATTTCAGTTTAATTGCTGTAACAGATTCGTAGATATTGAGAACCGTCTAAATATTTCAGATGGTCGCCAGGATGGATTTTTATTTTTGTACTATTATATTAAGATTATTGTGTACGTGTGGTATTCAAACTTCAATCGCATGATTAGAACACAAGAAGTAAAAACGAGATTTTAAAATTACGCACAGCAGCCATCTTGTGATTATGCAAACAATTGAAATAAATTAGATGCCAGTGGATCAACATTTGTGTAAGCATTTAACGTGCAACGTTTCACGGCACTCGGATAGTTAATTCGCGAGAAACGTCCATTTAAATATTTATACTTCGCGTCGCCGCCATGTTGGATTCGTGCTCACCAGGTTACTGAAAGTCCTATAGGTGAACATATGTTCATAGTCTCTATGAACATAAAAATTTCAGTTTGGTTGCTGTAAAAGATTCATAGATATTGAGAACCGTCTAAATATTACGGAAGCTTGCCATTTAGGATTGTTATATGTATAGGCCATAGAGTTATGTACCATTCAAGGACACTTATTGCCTAGGTTCATTATTCAAACTTTCACTTCGATCGCATGATTACGACACAAGAAATAAAAACTTAATTTTAAAATTTCGCACAGCCGCCATATTGAGGTTATGTAAACAATTGAATTAAATTAGATGCCAGTACATTACAATCTGCAAAATCATTTACTGTACCACATTTCACTGCGCTCAGAGAGTTAACTCACGAGAAAAGTCTATTAAAATATTTCAAATTCGCTTGGTCGCCATGTTCGTTTTGTACTTTACAGGTTTATGAATTATACATAGGTAAACTTGTATCAGTACCCTTTATCACCGTACAAAATTGCAGGGTGATATCTGTAATAGTTTCGGGGATATAGAATGTCAGTGAAATATATCGCACAGCCGCCATTTTGAGGTTATGTAAACAATTGAACTAAATTAGACTCCAGTGCATTGCAATGTGTATAAATATTTGCTGTACCAAGTTTCATTACGTTTGGATAGTTAAATCGCGAGAAAAGTCTATTTAAAAGTCTCCACTTCGCTTGGCCGCCATGTTGGTTATGTGGTAACCAGGTTTTTGAAAGTCTCATAGGTGAACTTCTAGTAGTACCCTTTATCACCGTACACAATTTCAGGGCGATATCCGTTATAGTTTCGGAGATACTGAATGCTAGTGAAATATTTCGCACAGCCGCCATGTTGGATTGGTGAGACGTAACGAAATTCGATGGGCACGGTCGAGGTCGCCGGGAATAGTGCTATGAACTTACCGAGTTTCACTGAAATCGCTCCAGCCGTTTAGATTTTATTAGGGGGACACACACACACACCACACACACACACACACACACACGCACACACACACGGACAAAAGGTGATCTCATAAGCCTATTTTTTTCAAAATTGAAAATAGGCTAAAAATGGACTCCAAATGACAAGAAGGTTACCGTCCCCATAAGACAATAAAATGTTTAAAATATGTTTAAAATGAAGAAAAACAAAGTTAATTAATCTCCAATTATAAAATCACGCGATAAATGAGGTCTGATCCTTCTACGAAAACCTGCATATTCTGCCTATTTTCGCTTATCTCCAAGTTTGTCCGGTGAAATCTACCTCCGCCTTCCGGCGTGCCGAGAGGACTTTTTATTTATTATATTGTGTTATGTTGTTCTTATTGTACACACGTGCATCAACGCTTATGAAACAAATTAATCATATAAAGCGATATTCAGACAGCGAATCGTTATAAAAAAAACACCAACTATACGAATTATAGGTTTATTTAGATTATATTTTGTAGGCTTATATACATTTAAACCTCAACCCAGTGATAAGGATCTGATCATGACCACTGGAAGGTCGAAACAAGTAATTCTAAAATTGCCCCAATATAACAGTAATCATAATTAATACATGTAATTCTTCCAGGAGTATTATTTATTTACTATTTAAATATTACACATATTGCACCCCCACCCAGCCATTGGTTAAATTCATGTTGACGGACAGAAGATTTACAACTGACAATTTATATAGGAAACACTGAAAGAATGGCTTCAAAACGGTACATTTAATTGTCCCTGTATAATTTCGTACCTAGAGTATTGATTAAGGAGCATTACTTAAAAAAACAAGATGTTCAGTAAAGAACATCAAGCCTACTTTCTCCTTAATGCATGGGTATTGTTATAACTCTTTGTCCTTTTCAAGGAGTATAATTGAATGTCGGTTGTAGTAGCTTGTTGAAATACATCATGCTATACGGATATTAAACATGAATATGAGGTGCCCTTTGCTAGTGCTACCTTTGTACAACATTTCATTCAATTCGGTTTCACCGTGTTTGAATTGATATGGTAAATCGACTTGCACACATACATGGCCGCCATCTGCAAACTATTGGGCTGAGGACCTTGTAGCTTGGTCAAAGAACGCTTCTCACATAAAGGTATGTTGTTGCATAATTTGGAAGAGATCAGATGATTACGTTGGTCGTAATATGATTCAAGCTTTTAATATTTGGCTGGCTGCAATTACGTTTCCGTCAAGATGGCGACGATGTGAAGCATGACACTGAGTTTCCTTTTGCTAGTGCTACCTCTGAACCAAATGACGTTCAATTCGGTTTCACCGAGTTTGAAATTATAGGGGGAATCCATTTACACACATACATGGCCGCTATCTGCAAACTATTGGACTGATGACCTTGTAGTTTGGTCAAAAGATGCTTACCACATAAAGGTATATTGTTGCAAAATTTAATAGACATCAGATGATTAGGTTGGTCGTAATTTGATTTAAGCTTTTAGCATTTGGGTGGCCGCCATTAAATTCCCTCAAGATGGCGGCGATATAAAACATGACACTGAGGTGCCCTTTACTGGTGCTACCTCTGTACCAAATCTCGTTGAATTCGGTTTCACTGTGTTTGAATAGATAGGGGGACTCGATTTGCACACATACATGGCCACCATCTGCAAATTATTAGGCTGATGACCTTGTAATTTGGTCAAAAGATTCTTCATACACAAAGGTATAACGTTGCAAAATTTGGTAGAGATCAGATGATTAGGTTGGTCGTAATTTGATTTAAGCTTTTAACATTTGGGTGGCCGCCATTATGTTTTCGACAAGATAGCGGCGATATACTGTAAAACATGAAAATGAGGTGCCCTTTGCTATTGCTACCTCTGTACCAAATTTCGTTCAATTCGGTTTCACCGTGTTTGAATTGATAGGGGGAATCGATTTGCACACATACATGGCCGGCATTGCAAACTATAGCGCTGATGACCTTGTAGTTTAGTCAAAAGACGCTTGACATATAGATATATGTTGTTACAAAATTTGGTAGAGATTGGATGATTAGGTTAGTCGTAATTCAATTTATGCTTTGAACATTTGGGTGGCCGCCATTACGTTTCCGTCAAGATGGCGGCGATATAAAACATGACACTGAGATGCCCTTTACTAGTGCTACCTTTGTACCAAATTTCGTTCAATTCGGTTTCACCGTGTTCGAATTGATAGGGGGGACAGACATTCAGAACACACACACACACAGACAGACAGACAGGCAGACACACAATTTTTGGCCCCGTGTAGATCTCATAAGCCTACTTTCATTTTTGAAAAAATCAAAAGTAGGCTAATAATTCAATACCGACAGCGGTAGCTACGCTCGCTGACACGCAGTGCTAGGCCATGGGGCCAAGTTCTCTGCGGACTTGGTAGACGTGGGTTACAGCCGCACCGCCGGCCGTCATTGAATTGGTTTTCTATGGTTTCCCCATTTTCAACTCCAGGCAAATGCTGGGACGGTACCTTCTGACAGGCCGCGGCCGCTTCCTTCCACATCCTTGTCCAGTTTCATTTATCTTCATTCATTTCATCTATCATTAACTCCTCCCATGAGGTTGGCGTCAGTAAGGGCATCCAGCCGTGAAAACTATCCACCACAATTACTTTCATCGCATCTCATCCCCTGCACCGTTGATAAACGGGAATAACAAGGCGTAGACATACAATGCAATACTTTAAAGAATTTCAATGAAGATTTTCTTTCTAAAAATTATGAAGGAAGAAATTTAACACCTTTTACTCTGAAATGGCTCGATTACTCTCAGATAGCCACTGCTTTGTTTACGATATATTGTTTTATATCGCAGGGAAGGTCTCGACAGTATGCTGACAGTGTACTCAATCCTGTGCTTGGTCTTAAGGAAGCGAAGATTGCATATTGGATGTTTTAGCAGGACACACTGCACGCATCTCCAGGGAAACTCTCTACATCACATCCTTACAATGAAGCACCAGATCCCCGACACTCAGACCTATTGAACTTGTGGGGTATGACTTTCTTTATCCAACCACATCACTGGAATAACTGGCCCGTGCAGTGCAAAAACAATTACAGTGAAATCTCTATTAAGAGACCAATGACGGTTCCATGGAAAACGGGTCTTTTAGAGGGGTGGTCTCTTAATAGGGGTAGGCATTAAAATAGTACATTATGCAACGAGCCTATAATGGCTATAATTAAGACACGAGCATTTTTATAAAACGAGCGTATGCGAGTTTTATAATTTCCATACGAATGTCTTAATTACCATTATAGGCGAGTTGCATACGACTGTTTATGTTCGACGATAATTATAACTTTATTATATGTTTTAACATAAATATTCATAAATACGTGTATCTGTTCAGTCACTAGAATGTTGTGATCGGGTGCTGCGGTGGGTGGTATATCTCTGTTTTCCAAGCTCTCTGGACAACCGACAACCGCTCTGTGTGCTTCAATGCCATGTGTTCAGATTGTGCTCCAGTATTCAGTAAAACTGTCACCGAAGTCGTTTCAAAACCACGCGCTGTGTAGAAATTGATTTTGGGGATATTAAGGCACAGTGCCATTTCTTGTCTCAGTTTATTTACGCGAACATATGGACGGTGCAATTTCGGTAATTTATATAGACATGTTGGATTTTGAGCACATGCGCGAAGGTATCCTTATCTAATTGGTCACACAACTGTTTCTTGAGCTCTGATTGGTGGGAGAAACTGTTTCATAATGAAAAATAGTGTTATAATGAGCCTCATTATGATACAGTTTTCTGACACATAATAGTTAGGGTCGAACATAATAGTACATTATGCAACGAGCCTATAATGGCTATAATTAAGACACGAGTATGTTTATAAAACGAGCTTTAGCGAGTTTTATAATTTACATACGAGTGTCTTAATTACCATTATAGGCGAGTTGCATACGACTGTTTATGTTCGACGATAATTATAACTTTATTACATGTTTTAACATAAATATTCATAAATATCTGTTCAGTAACTAGAATTTTGTGATCGGGTGGTGCGCTAGGTAGCATATCTCCATGATCCAAGCTCTCTGGCCGACCGACGCATGCGCTCTGTGTGCTTGCAATGCCACATGCTGGCCATATGTTTACATCTGCCGTCCCTCAGTAATATTGTCACCGGAGTCGTTTCAAGAAAATGCGCTGTGTAGAAATTAGTGTTGGTGATTCTAAGGTACTGTGCTATTTCTTGTCTCATATTCGCCAGTTTATTTTCGCGAACATATGGACGGTGCGTATTCCATGTCGGTAATTTATTATAGTTCGATGTTGTGTTTATGTCCGACATGTTGGATTTTGAGCGCATGCGCGAAGGTATCGTTACCTAATTGGTCAATGAACGAACTCTGATTGGCTGGAGAAACTGTATCATAATGGAAAACAGTGTTTTAATGACCATCATTATGATACAGTTTTCTGACACATAATAGTGAGGGTCGAACATAAATAATTTTATACTGCATTATTAATGAAGTACAGTTGGAACACATACTTGATTACAATATATCTGCATTGGTTCACATTTAGTACAACTACAAATTAATTACAATTAGATATTTTCTAAGTTCTGTCATTTAAAAAAGTCACGAATTGATCTCTGTTTCAGATTAGCATTTTTTTTAACAATTTCACTTTCTAGAATATCTCCGAGTGAGTTCGAAAGTCCATTAATTTGTTCTGGGCTCGAACAATCTTCTAGGAGAGCCTTTTTTTTTTGTATTTTTATACGTTGCATAACACTTATTCTAATGACATTGTATGCTGATGCAGTTCTTTGCCAACAGAACTATTGTTTATATCTCCAATGGGAAGGCAGACGAGAAGTGGTCTTTTGAAAGAGGTCAGATTGAGAAAATGCCTGGTCTTTGGTCGGGGAGAGGGGTGGGCATTAAATAGAGGTAACAAATACATTGACCTTATGAGGTTTTAAATAGGTTCCAAGAAAAATCGGTCATTAAGAGGGGTGGTCTTTTAATAGGGGTGGTCTTTAAGAGAGGTTTCTCTGTACCACAATTCCTCAGTAAGTTATCCAAGGTTTCATAGACTTCGTGCCTTGAAACAATTCAGCACTCTATTGCAGCCCATCTTGTAGACTATTGATCTGTGCCCACATATGAGATCAGAGGAACCCGAACTCGTAATCATCCAAACACTCGTCCTACATGTTCAAATGCAACAGTACAGCATCATTCATTCGAGGTGCTGTAATTTCCATTCTCATGAGTGTACTTAAAACCTTAGGGAAGAATTTCCCACTTCACATCATTCGAAAAAGAAGACTATCAGACTTGGAAATCTTAATCCATAGCAAGACCAGTTAGGAGATGTCTCAACGGCTCACGGATTAACGCGAGTGAGGACACACGTTGCCCGTCAACAACTTTCTAACGAGAAGAGTGATCCTCAGCTTATGATAATGAGAGCTCCAATGTTTAGACACAAGGAATGATTGTCACTCAGCTCAACACCACATACCTGACAACAACAAACATCGTTAAGACATTTCTCTTTGACTACTACAGGCGCGGGTCCACTCACAGGTCAGGAGGAAGGAAAGACGTCGACTCTATTCGTCGATCCTATTTGGCAATAATAACTTAATTAAAAACCTTCGGTAACTCGGTTCGGTAAGTAACTCAAGTGTCTAAATTCAGATACCTAGGAGAAATTATAAAGTTGTTAAAAATACGCCAATAATACATGAATTAGAATAATCTATAAAACATGTAAAAGATAGAGCTGCTACCGCGGTTATAGCCATGAATGAGATAAAACTAATAAGACAACTCTCCATACAGACTGCATTAGAACTCTTTCACATAAAAATTTCTCCAATCATGACATATGCAATAGGATTAATATGGGAGCATCTCTCGAAAAACGATCTTGCTCAGATAGAAAGGGTAAAGGCCATATACATGAAAAAGATTCTCTGTCTAGGACAAAATGCACCGTCAAGGACGACCTATGAACTAACGAGACAACCATTTTACATAGAAGAGAATGTTACTGCCATCTACAAAGCAATATCAGTTAATACTGCAAGAACTTCAAGAGAAGAAAGCCAACATCTGGAGGGATTTCTACCAGACAGATGCCATGACGACCTCAGAGTGGAGGAATTCTATGTATGAACTTCGCCATTTCATGACACGTTTCGCTGTTCACGGTTTTCATTTCAAGCTGTGCAGCAAGAAGGTCTACCATAACCCAGACGAGAACTGTAGGTGTGAGTTGTGTGGAAAGTCGTGTGAAAGATATCACGCGGAAGTTTGTAGTAAGAGAACAGTGACATTAACAGAATTCTGTACATGACTTCATTGTGCGCAATTATAATTATTATTGTATTTGACCATTGGTTGCAATAAATATCATTATATATAGGTACTCTACAATGAGGTCTTCCTCAGCCCAAATCAAAAATTAAAATCTTGTTATATATAAGTCTAATAACGAAATGAAATAATGAAAAATTATAGATTTTCATTTTAATTAAATTTGGTGTTACAGGAGAATGATGAAGATCAGACTGGTAGATAGGGTAACAAATGAAGAGGTATTAAGACGAGTGGGAGAGAAGAGATGTTTCTGGCAACTGCTAATGAAGAGAAGAGATAGGTTGGTAGGACACATACTAAGACACCGAAGAATAGCAAGCTTAGTTATGGAAGGAAGGGTCGAGGACAAGAACTGTAGGGGTTAAACAGATTGCCTCGGATGTAGAGTGAGGTAGTTATGTAGAGATGAAACGATTAGCTCAGGGCAGGGAGGCACGGAGAGCTGCATCAAATCAGTCAAAAGACTGAAGACTCATACAACAAATCAAAAAGATTGTGGTGTTTGAAGCCATATTTTCAGTGTTGCCTTAGTAAACAAGAGTTTAGTGCTTTTCAGTCGGTCAACACGAATGTGCCCAAAAGAGCTGGGTTATGCCCTAATCCTGAAATAAATTACATGAGATTAATAAAACAATCTCATGTAATTTATTTCAGGATTAGGGCATAACCCATCTCTTTTGGGTACATTCGTGTTGACCGACTGAAAAGCACTAAACTCTTGTAAATCAAAAAGAATAACGAAATCGATATCCTTACAATCTAAAATTAAAATGATTCAAAATACAATGTTGTGCTTCTCATTAAAACTACAAAATTCAAATAGAAAAGTCAATTAACTTAGAATAACAAAGAATAGAATAACAAAGTTAATATATCAAAAAGTACGTTAATAAAGTTGCCTGAAAATGAATAAATTAAAAGCTTCAAGTAAAACTTAAGTTTTCGCATTGCGACGTATACTTTTTTAAAATTTCAGGTACCAACCATTTGGTACGTATTAAATTTGAATTCATCTCTAGATTGGCGTATTTTTAACAACTTCATAATTCAACTATCAATACGGAATGGTCGAACTGCGCTAATTTGGTTAAACCCTGAGTCCAGTCGGCTTCCGCTAATGGGTTTGGGAAGAGAGAGAGGGTAGGCAACTTCTCCTGAAATACGGTATTGGTTAAGCCCTGAGTTGACTGATAGCTACGTATACCCCTTAGAGTTTCCGTAGATAGCATATTAGGGCCCTGCACGGATAAACAAAACGTTATCCGCATCCGCCCCGCATCCGCCCACATCCACACGACTGTTATCCGCGTCCGCCCGCATCCACACGACTGTTATCCGCGTCCGCCCGCATCCACACGACTGTTATCCACGTCCGCCCGCATCCACACGACTGTTATCCGAGTCCGCCCGCATCCACACGACTGTTATCCGCGTCCGCCCGCATCCACACGACTGTTATCCGAGTCCGCCCGCATCCACACGACTGTTATCCGAGTCCGCCCGCATCCACACGACTGTTATCCGCGTCCGCCCGCATCCACACGACTGTTATCCACGTCCGCCCGCATCCACACGACTGTTATCCGAGTCCGCCCGCATCCACACGACTGTTATCCGCGTCCGCCCGCATCCACACGACTGTTATCCGAGTCCGCCCGCATCCACACGACTGTTATCCGCGTCCGCCCGCATCCACACGACTGTTATCCACGTCCGCCCGCATCCACACGACTGTTATCCGAGTCCGCCCGCATCCAAACGACTGTTATCCGCGTCCGCCCGCATCCACACGACTGTTATCCGCGTCCGCCCGCATCCACACGACTGTTATCCGAGTCCGCCCGCATCCACACGACTGTTATCCGCGTCCGCCCGCATCCACACGACTGTTATCCGCGTCCGCCCGCATCCACACGACTGTTATCCGAGTCCGCCCGCATCCACACGACTGTTATCCGCGTCCGCCCGCATCCACACGACTGTTATCCGCGTCCGCCCGCATCCACACGACTGTTATCCACGTCCGCCCGCATCCACACGACTGTTATCCGCGTCCGCCCCGCATCCACACGACTGTTATCCGCGTCCGCCCGCATCCACACGACTGTTATTCGCATCCGCCCGCATCCACACGACTGTTATCCGCGTCCGCCCGCATCCACACGACTGTTATCCGCGTCCGCCCGCATCCACACGACTGTTATTCGCATCCGCCCGCATCCACACGACTGTTATCCGCGTCCGCCCGCATCCACACGACTGTTATCCGCGTCTGCCCGCATCCACACGACTGTTATTCGCATCCGCCCGCATCCACACGACTGTTATCCGCGTCCGCCCGCATCCACACGACTGTTATCCACGTCCGCCCGCATCCACACGACTGTTATCCGAGTCCGCCCGCATCCACACGACTGTTATCCGCGTCCGCCCGCATCCACACGACTGTTATCCGCGTCTGCCCGCATCCACACGACTGTTATCCGCGTCCGCCCGCATCCACACGACTGTTATTCGCATCCGCCCGCATCCACACGACTGTTATCCGCGTCCGCCCGCATCCACACGACTGTTATCCGAGTCCGCCCGCATCCACACGACTGTTATCCGCGTCCGCCCGCATCCACACGACTGTTATCTGCATTCGCACGTTTGTTATCCGAATCTACTGGCATTACAATCTTATTGCCGTATATAATACGCTAAGGTGTATGTTTCACACAAACATCCAGCTCCTAAACCAGAGGGAGTTAGAAGGAGTAGTTTGTACCAAAATCTTCCAAATCGTCTCAATAGTACAGCAAAAATCTTGCAAATATTGAAAAGTCAACGGAAATAATTTTGTTTTGTTTAAAAATGCTTTTTAAACAACTAAACAAGACGATAGCCCCTGGCAGAACTGTGCCGCGTACAGCCTTCACAGCACTAGAGCCAGACGGGTAGTCTGTACACATGGGGCGCACACAACCTAATATGCGAGAGATCACGCAGGGGTCCGCTAGTAATATTTTTAATTAGATAAAGCATAAATCAAGCAACATATTTAGACATTTGAGGAAAACATCGTTCCCTTAGGCTTTGTATGTCATGTGCTATGTTTAAAATGAATGTTACACAGCCAGAATTGCTACCCTTTCCTGTTGGGAGTGTTAATTATGCTTAATAACATAATTTGAATGAGATTAGCGCAAATCATCGTCGTACATTTGTCATAAAAAGAACATAACGGAAACATGATATGTCATAAACATCTGGGTCCTAGTAATGATATTCAACAAGTTCGGATTGTATTCTAAAAACTGCGAATTTCCTCCGAACATTATCCGCTATCCACACTGCCATGCAAATTATATCCGCATGGCGAAAAAAAATTTGCGGATATCCACGGTAATCCAAATCCGTGCAGAGCTTTACCTATAATCAGAGCTGCTAACATGCTATCCATATAGAATTAAAGAGGTGGAGAGTTGCGAATTATAGGAAACTATACATTTTGTAAGTGCGAGTTGTCCCAACTGGGCCAAAAGTAAATGTGTTCTGCCTATTTATTTACGAATGCGGATTTTGGATCCCACGACTTCGCTTTAAAGCTCATAGTGAAATGTATAACTTGCATACTAAGACATGATTACGAAGCTGCAACATAAAAATTAAAATGTGAAGATCTGAATAGTTACTGTGAAAAAACACAAAGAAAATGACAGAACTCGAGCTTTTAGTGCAAGGCTAAAGAAATCCAAGAATCTGGAATAATGCCAAAACTTTGTGATGAGTGTTTGAGATAATAAGAATAAAGTCTGTTCGCCGAGTCGAGACAGTGGAAGTAAACACACGATTGCAGGGCTGCCCGCAAGGCGTGCATAGAGCTGTGCCTGTGGAACGTACAGTGCTGTGTATAGCCTACCTGTGAAACGGGCCGACTTATCGGTTACATGCTACAACGCGTGGTTAATTTATTGTTCGTTTATGTATTTATTTAATTAATTAATTAGTTGTTAACTGCTTATGACAGGCAACAGTACACAGTGCTGCAAGTCTTGTCTCTTCTAGCGCTACGGCATGACTAATGATCTCGGAGCTTCTTGGCTACCCCTGTCAGGCAGAGCCGATGTCGTGAACTGGGCGTGTTTCCCTGTCCGGGTAGCTAGGGGCACTGTCTCGACTCGGCGAATAGACTTTAGATAGCGGGTTCAAATCCAGCCGAAGTCGTCGGATTTTTTTAAGAGCGTTAAAAATCCCTCAGTATGCTTCCTTCGGAGGGGAAGTAAAGCTGGCGGTCCCATGTCATAGATTTATGGCATGTTAAAGAACCTTCCACTAATTACACCTGTGTGAAGCTAAAATAGGTTAAGAATGTAAACAACGCTCTTAGGTTCCTACGTTCGTTGCCAGGAGTCGACTGGGGTGGCGTCTAGTAGCTAAGTTCTGAACTGGTAGTCGTTGACGGTGGCGTTTGGCGGCAAAAGTAGGAACTATTTGAAAAAATTCAAAGTCTGCAGTCCTTACTTGATTTTTCTTTTTTAAATATAACACACACTAATACAGTCATCACAATTAACACCGGTTATCAGACTGATTCTACACATACCCAAAGTACACGGGGCAACATGACCGCGGTGTCGCAGCCCCTAAACTTAGGAACCAACCAACCAGACTTTAGATAGTGAAGAACGCCGTGAAGATCAGCGCAGATTGACACATTCCGATAGTATTTACCTTCACGTCCAGTTTATAGTGGGAGGCAGACAAACACGCCTCAGGTAACTTACCCTGTTAGGATTTCCTAATTGATTCCCGTGAAGAGAATCCATTAGCGCAGCTCATGCAAGATACTAAAACTCTGTCTCCGACTAAAAATAAAAGTTCATATCGCTATCTCAATGGTTACTAATGCCACAGGGTAACGCTATACGTTGTTTTATGATTCGCTTATATTACCGTTCATAAACGTGTCTTGCTTCCTTGGGAAGCAAGGAATGTATCGTTCATAAAAGTAGTGACTGAATTCAGATAATTACATCGCATCGGAAGCTACTGGAGATGGACTTGTGTGGCTGGTTGGTTGGTTGGTTCCTCAGTTTAGGGGCTGCGTCAATGTGGTCATGTAGCCCCGTGTACTTTGGGTGTGTGTAGAATCTGTCTGATAACCGGAGTTCATTGGGATGACTGTATTAGTGTGTGTTATCTGTATTTTATTTCAAGTAAGGACGGCAGACTTTTGAATTTTTCAAATAGTTCCTACTTTTGCCGCCAAACGCCACCGCCAACGACTACTAGTTCAAAACTTAGCTACCAGACTCCACCGCAGTCGGCTCTTGGCAACGAACGTAGGAACCTAAAAGCGTTGTTTACATTCTTCGCCTATACAATTTAGCTTCACACAGGTGTAATTGGTGGAAGGTTCTTTATCATGCCATAAATCTATGACATAGGATCGCCGGCTTTACTTCCCCTCCGAAGGAAGGCATACTGAGGGACTTTTAACGCTCTTAAAAATCCGACGACTTCGACTGGGTTTGAACCCGCGATCTTGGGCTCAGTAGTTCAGCATGCTACCAACTACGTCACCGAAGCCGCACTTTTGTGGCTAACTGGAGTGTGCTCTCCTATCACAAAGGCTAACCGGGTTTGATTCCCAGTTATTTTTTGTATTTTCGAGATGAAATGTCTCGTCTGGTGGTTCGGATTTAATATAAAATGGAGGTCCGCTAGCTTCGGTGGCGTAGTTGGTAGCATGCTGAGCTTCTATGCCCAAGGTCACGGGTTCAAACCCGGAAAAAGTCGTCGGATTTTTTGAGATCGTTAAAAATCTCTCAGTATGCCTTTCTTCGGAGGAGAAGTAAAGCCAGCGGTCCCATGTCATAGACTTGTGGCATGTTAAAGAACTTTCCACTAATTACACTTGTGTGAAGCTACATTATAGGTTAGATTTGACTAATGCTCTTAGGTTTCAACGTTCGTTCGTCGCCAGGAGCCGACTGTGTTGGCATCTACTAACCAAGTTCAGAACTAATTGGTCGTTTGGTAGCTAAAGTTGGAACTACTTGAAAATCGAATGTCTGCAGTCCTTACTTGAATTAAAAACAGATAACACACACTAATACAGTCATAACAATTAACACCGGTTATCAGACAGATTCTACACACACCCAAAGTACACGGGGCTACATGACTGCGTTGTCGCAGCCCTAAACTGAGGAACCAACCAATGTTACGTCCGCCCCGTTGCGTAGTGGCTAGCATTCTTGGCTGTCACTGCTGAGGCTCTGGTTTGATTCCCGGCATGTCAAGAAATTTAATTCTGGTCTGAGGCCTGGAACGGGGTACACTCAGCCTTGTGAGGCAAAACCGAGAGAGGAAGGTTCGATTCCCACCTCAGCCATAATTGAAGTGGTTTTCCGTAGTTTCCCACTTTTAATCCATGCCAGGATGGTTCCTAACTGAAGGCCACGGCCGCCTCTTGACCAATTCGCCTCTGAAGTACGAACACCATAGACTTTCCGTTTGGCCATGATACCAGAGCATTAAGGGACTTCTCGGAACTGAACTGACGTCACTCACTCACCCGCTCGCCGGACCGACCGGTGGCGAACAATGACTCACCTACTGGCGCTGTCCCACAGGACTAAAACTTTTCTTATTTCAAGTTCATTTTTTAATGATGCAATTAATTAGTAATGAAAGAAACGAGCAGTCGCCTCCGTAGCGTAGCGGTCATCATGGCCCTGCGTTCGATTCCCAGCTCTGCCACGAAATTTGAAAAGTGATACGAGGACTGGAACGAGGTCTACTCAGCCTCGGGTGGCCCAAATGAGTAGAGGGGGTTCGATTCCCCCTCAGCCATCCTCGAAGTGGTTTTCCGTGGTTTCCCACTTCGTCTTCGGGCAAATGTCAGGATGGTACCTTCTTCAAGGCCACGGCCGCCTCCTTTCCTCTTCCTTGCCTATCCATCCTACCCATTCCTTACCGTCCCTCATGAGCCCCTGTTCGCTTTGCAGGTGAGGCCGCCTGGGCGAGGTGCCAATCCCACCTCACCCTTCCGATTCGATGTTCCCAGCTCTAGGACACTGCCCGTAGAGGCGGTAGTGGTGAGTTCCCTCGCTGAGTCCGTGGGTTCCACCAACCTGGAGGGTAAACGACTAAAAAAAAAAAAAAAAAAAAAAAAAAAAAAAAAAAACAACAAACTTGCCACTTCAAAACCAATTTAAATAAAATTACTTCATAATAAGCACAAATTGAATATAAATATAAATATAAATTGAATATAAAATATAATTTATCGCAGTGAGCCAATGATCAAAGAATAAAGAGTTTATTTAATTTTATGTTCGACCCTCACTATTATGTGTTTGAAAACTGTATCATAATGATGGTCATTATAACACCGTTTTTCATTACGATACAGTTTCTCCAGCCAATCAGAGCTCGTTCATTGACCAATTAGGAAACGATAATTTCGCGCATGCGCTCAAAATCCAACATGTCGGACATAAACACAACATCGAACTATAATAAATTACCGACATGGAATACCCACCGTCCATATGTTCGCGTAAATAAACTGGCGAATATGAGACAAGAAATAGCACAGTACCTTAAAATCACTAACACTAATTTCTACACAGAGCATTGTCTTCAAATGACTGCGGTGACAATATTACTGAGGGACGGCTGATGTAAACATATGGCTGCATATGGCATTGAGAGCCCACAGAGCGCATGCGTCGGTCGTTCAAAGCTCTTGAAAGACGAAGGTATAACACTCTGCGATCACAAAATTCCAGTAGCTGACTCTCAACAGATATTTATGAATATTTATGTTAAAACATATAATAAAGTTATAATTATCGTCGAACATAAACAGTCGTATGCAACTCGCCTATAATGGTAATTAAGACACTCGTATGGAAATTATAAAACTCGCATACGCTCGTTTTATAAAAAATACTCGTGTCTTAATTATAGCCATTATAGGCTCGTTGCATAATGTACTATTTTAAAATTGAAAATGAGAACCAGAATTAACCAGGTTAATGTCGTGATTACTGCGCAATAGGATCTGTCATGCAAAGTTAAAAAACAAATCGGGGATTTTTTTTCCAGATTCGAACCCGGAGCAGATGGGAGCAAACTGAATGGTGCCAGCGCCTTGCCCACTGACCTACGAGAACCACAGGTCAGCTGCTCTGCTCTAAACACACAAGAGTTTAGACGCCGCACTTGATGCTGCTCATTGCGCGACGTTGCCAAGTTTCCCCGTAATTACAAATGCTCACAGGAGCTTAACGGTTGGTTTTCTCCCACATGTATCTTAACTCATATTCCTCCCCATATACACCCCCATGCGTGGTTTGATTTTCTACCTCTTATTTTCCGACACCCTGTATATATATTTAACGGTTTACTCACCGCAAGCTTAAAAGGCACACGGACGGCAGGTTTTTCTTCGACTCGATTCACTGAAATCGTTACTGCTCGGCTTCCTTTGGTCATAAATGAATGTTTTTCTACAGAAACCTTCCTCGAGTAATCCTTTACAGTGCACAGTGGGTCAAAATTGAAATCTATGAGGACAAAATTATTTTTTTCATAATAAAAAAAAATCAAAATTTATTACTTCTACAGCATTCTCATATAATTGCCGCTCACTATTCTGGGATATAAACGCATCTTAGTGTAAATCTGCCATCACTGTTCGAGCAGTCTGAATTGGAGGGTGAATGGAAGTATCTCTGGTTTAGTTGTCTTTGTGGTTAGTGTGATGCTTTAAGATGGAACATGCAGCTGAAGGTATGATCTTTGTAACGTGTTTCAGTTATTATTGGGCGTAATTGTTACGCAATTTTAGCTATATTTGCATTATATAATATTTAACTATTATTTTTAAAATTATATTTTCACTTACTGTAGATTTTTAGCATGTCACGTCACTCTGCGTCACTTTCTACTTAATGTTAAAATGTAGATAAAGTATTGTAGTTTACGCCTGTTATAAGATTTTTTGCATCTTTGGCAACTTAGTTATTTTACGTTTTAGGAGATGCCGCGCCACCAGTTCTCACACGTTTACAACAGTTTGAAGCCCTGGATTCGACGATTATGCCAAAAGTGGAATTTTGTAACTTTGTTAAAAGTAAATTAGGGGTAGAAAATTGTTCTGAAAAGATAACTGAATGCTCTATCCAACTCCTAGTCATAGACAATTTCTTGCATGTGTAGACGTAGCTTAAGGTCTTAACTGATGTTTATTATGAAGTAAACAAATTATATACGTTGCTTTCACTCTAAATTCATGATTGAAACGTAAAAATAATTTTGTCCCCCTAGATTTCGATTTTGACCCACTGTGCAGTGGTGAAAACCGCATCAAAGTCCATCCAGTGGTTCTCGAGAATACCCGTTACGTCCAAGAATCGGGGACTTAGCTTTATACTATGTAGAGATGAGTATTTTTTAAGAAAATTACGGTACATACTCCTTAACAATTACGATAACAATCAAGATGAATGAGATTTGAATCAAGCCATCTTTCTATTCAACAAGCTTTCACTGTTGATTGATTGTAAGGAAGGTGGGTACCGGTATTTCTGGAATAGGGAACTAGCCTTCATTTCTTATGTAGTCGTAATATTAATGCATTCTTTAATCTCCCCTGAGCAGACACGTGTATCATAAAAGGTCCTTCATAAAGTGATGTGAGCCATGAAATGGAGCAGCTGATACCATCGCAGTACGACAAGTGATAGACTAAACGAGTAACTCGAGCCTACACCAGATGTTAATGCAACCACAAGATGGATAATAGTAATTCGTTCTACGCTCCATAACCCAGACTATCAGGGTTTGCCCGTTGTCGACGGGCTCATATGAAGCAAACTTCGGCTGATTACACCAAGTCACCATGAATCCATGCAGGCGGAGTCATTTGCAAGTATAAAGATTATGAACACCATGCTAATACGTTATGGATCCGTACTGATTTAGATATTGTAACTTTTAAGAGAATATATTTGCAACAGTTTTCAATGTGAGAGCTAATCATTAGCAGTAGTTTTTATATTTGATATTCTCTAATAGTTGAAGAACGACACTAATCATTATCAGAAACATGCGCTGAGTTTTGCATAAATATTTTAGTGCTTGATAGGAAGTCGTTTTCGTGACATTCAACGAATTCTTTAAGTATTGTACAGGCCCGGGGGGCTGTACCCCCTGAAAGCCACCCCCCATCTTTCACTAAAACACCCTAACAGGCAAAATCATAAGACCAGAACATTACCTTTACACAGCAAGAGGCGGCCACCCAACTTGGGAGGTTAGCCAACTACTTGCGACACATACATAAACATCTACACAACAACTAACTGGGGCAGCTACGTCGGCGGAATGCTGACCACGTAACGGCGAGAACTATAAGAAGTGGAGCACTAAATGGAGCCATTATCTGTTATACAGTGTGCGCCGCCGAAGGCCCTAGCCGACATCTGTTCCAGTTGCATCATCAGGCGAGACTCAGCAAGTGCTCAGAATCCTTTACTTTGTGAAACACCCACTCATAATTTTGTACACTCTACTTGTATAACTACCTACATTCCCCCAAGAGGGACTTACGAATTCACACTCACTGACCAATAAACACATGGTCAGTAAACTACACTTGTATTGTCAATTACACGCCTCTTTACATCCTCATACCCTTCCTGACCTTCGTCACGATTGACCGTGACCATAGTAGCCAGTAACTGCTTTGTCAGACTGCATTGTGTTTCCCGCACGCAACCCGACTACGTAACGTCGAGCCGCTGACATCAGCACGCCTATTGTATTACCCACACCGTCCAGCTGGCAGGCCGGTATAGTGGCCTGCGTTTAGAGGTCCATCCCCTAATCCACACTTGCATCTTTGCAGGAACACCCCCTAGCGTTTAAGTACCAGACAACACACTACACAGGTAAGCTCTCCCAGCTATGGGAAGCTACTAACTCCCAGGAACTATCTTCCAAATCATCACAGTAACACAAGTGTTTTATCCCTAACTACCCCCCCAACTAAGGGATCTAAAACATATTGGTGGAGGCGCTGCTACCACGCACAATAAGGGTAGGACTCATACAACGAGCCCTCGTGGTAGAAACGATCCCTACCGCACGCAGCCAAGCGAGACTAAAATTTTTTTCTCCTACATTACGTCCCACAATTTTTCTTTATTACACAGGGATTTGTATTATTACACCCACCCCCACCTTCCCCATAGTGCAAAATCAGTGGAAATTAAATGACCACATTTAGAACCACACTAAGAGACTTTGCGCACCATTTGTCGGCTAGTACAACTCCACTCCTGCCGAAGTTAAAAATTAAGAACAGTGACTTGATAACTGACCAGACTGCAGTACAACTTCTTAGGGAACTCGAATTCAAGGCATCAGAGATCCGCGCCCAATACCCTGCAGCGGCAGCACAAGTCACACATTTTACACGAACCCAGGCCCAGACCAGTGCGCACGGACAAATATCACCAATATCTAGCGACAGTGAATTAGATTGCCTGCCAACACTCCACCCCCTATTGTTGCAGCAACTGCAAATCACAGAGCAGAAGACTGATAATCTGCTCGCGCGCATCACACAGTTATTAGATACAGACACTGTTAAAGCAGACGATCACACGACAGAGGCAGTCCTAGACATACACACTATTTTGGAAACGGTGAAACAGGATTTAGACAGGACTGTGGACGTAGTCAAATCCACACAGTACGACAACACACCATCCGTCAGTGAAGATATATCAGGTGACGAGCCACCTGGTAACGTAACACACGTATCGTACACAGGGAGTGAGGCTAATTCCCCTCAAAACAACACAAACACCTTGTCACGCGATAGCGTAAACAGTTTAGAATCTTTACATGGCCAACAAGTGACAGACGAACAGGAAATGAACAGGCATACAGAATACCCCATGATCCACCCCACAAAGTTCACGGGGGAAGGCCAGGATCCCGAGGAATACCTCAAGGCCTTCAATAGAACGGCTCGGATCAATGGCTGGAGCGATGAAGTCAGAAAACGGCTCCTCCCTGCATACCTCACAAAGGCGGCCATGACATGGTATGAGCTTCATGAGGACAACCTAGAAAATGCCACATGGGAGGAAATCACTTTATTGTTGAAAAGTGAATTCCAGCTCATACCAGATGATGAGGACCTGTATGACCAAATCAGACAGACGTCGCAGGGACCTAAAGAAAGCGCACAGTCGTACGTAAACGCAAAATTGCTAATGTGCGACAAATATAACGCAGCTATGACGAACAAGCAGAAAGTTAAGCTGCTAATGCAGGGCCTCAGACCATCCATCGTGGACAAGTTGTGCATCATGAACAACCCCACGGTCCAACACATGCTGAATAACATTAAAACAATAGAGGCAGGGAAAAAGATCACGGAAAAAGCTACGGAGAAAGCCGTGAATCAGCACTTTCATCCACAAAAGGACGACACTAGTCAGAAGATGGATGAATTAGTGGACAGGATGGAAAAATAAACGATAGCTGCCATCCAAGCAGGCGGCAGACTGCCTAGGGATGAACACACAGACACGGAAGAGCGCTATTACCCTGAAAGGGACAGGGGGTACACGGAGAGGAGACACTACGGGAGGGAGGAAATTTACTAACCTCCACAGCGGCCGACAACACCACACACACAGGACAGACAACACTACCCTCCGCGGTACTCACCGGTATCATACGCGGACGTAGAGCCGACATACCCCTCACGGCGACCACCATCCCCGTTCACACCGGAGTACTACCCCGATGAGTACGAACACACCATCCCCCGGCAAAGCAGCCCGCCACCAAGCAGACAGGGCTATGCCGCCCCGCAATACAGGGCAGATAGGGAGTATCGGGAAAACTCACCCCCAAGCAGGCAAGGCTATGCAGCCCCGCAATATAGGGGAAACGGGGAATATCGGGAGAACCCGACCCCGCGCAGGCAAGGCTATGCAGCCCCGCAATATAGGGGAAATAGGGACTATCGGGAGAACCCGCCCCCACGCAGGCAAGAGTATGCATCCCCACAACACAGGGGAAACGGGGAATACCGGGAGAACCCACACCCAGGCAGACAGGGGTATGCACCCTCCCAGTACAGGGAAAAGGGGAATCGCCGGGAAAACCCGCCCCCGCAGCAGCAAACATACACCCCACCCTGGCGGAGACAGGAAAACGAAACACCGGGCAATAACCGCCAGACAAAAAAACCCATAAAAAGACGGGAAACTAGAAACACACCTACAAAGGGCCCGGAACACTATCCCCTCCCCGACGAACACCCGAGGGAGTTTAGGGATGAGGCACCCCGCCGGGCAGACAGGGGGGCAATACTCCCCACACCTAGCTACACACCGCAAGCGGGGAGTTGGCGCAGCCACCCCGAGGGGGGCGTACATACAGTACAGGGAGAGGAACGCCCACGTTTCCAAAATACGCTTAGACGGGGAGGTTCGGCCAGCTGATAAAGCGGCTGAGGTTCCTCCCCTAACACAACACCAGAGAGGCCCTTCACCTAAACCAGGGGTCTCCAAACTTTCCAGCCTTAGGGCCATACTGATTACTCCAGTAAGTTCCGAAGGCCAAAACCATATTATCATTGTTGCCGGTGGTAAAAAGTGAAATAGTCCACTGATGAAAAAAAAAAAGTCCGAAAAAGTACGCAACGTTGGAAAAAGGCTGCAAATCGGACTAAAGTCCGCAAAACGGCAACACTGCATATTATTAATTTTCCTGTCATTATCTGTAATTTCTAGATTAGTCGTAGAGTACGAGCCATGAGGAGTAACGTGACACGACATCTGGTGGACACAAGCGGAAATAGGTAGTACCTTCTATCGCTAACAGATGGCGCTAATAGAACGTACAGAGTAATCTCGTTGGTTCGAGAGAGTTCTGGTGTCTTCCACTCACTTCTAGATGGCAGTAATTGGAATATATAAGAAGGCTAGTTGCGCAACCACAAGTCAGTTCCTATGACACTGTTGTGAAATAAAATAGTGCGTACCTCCTTAAAACGTGTTTGTGCGTGTTTAAGTTTAAGACATCTTTGTAACAGTATTTTGATTTGAATTGTTCCTTTTGTGTGTGATTTAGTAGTATGGAAAAGAAGCGAAAAATTGATAGTGAATGCAGAAAATTCAAAGATGAGTGGAACATTCAGTATTTCGTAATTGAGTCCAGTAACAAGGCGCTATGTTTGATTTGCAATGAAAGCATAGCCGTTCTCAAGGAATATAACATTAAACGTCATTATGAAACAAAACATTTTCAAAATTACTCAAAATATACAGGAAGTTTGCGGACAGAAAAATTCGAAGCTATGAAGCGCGGATTGAAATCGCAGCAATCTTCATTTACAAAACTCAAAACCGAACAAGAGGCTGCAACTCGTGCCAGCTTTCGTGTGACTCTTGAAATTGCAAAACGTGGAAAACCATTCACCGATGGAGAAATGATCAAAGAATGCATAATTGCAGCAGCCGAAGAAATGTGCCCTGAAAAGGTAAATTTATTAAAAACTGTCAGTATGTCAGCAACCACTGTGGCTCGAAGGGTAGAAAACATCGCTGAAAATATATCCTCTCAACTGTTCGACAAAAATGGAGATGTTGAGTGGTTTTCTTTGGCCTTGGATGAGTCAACGGATGTGTCAGATACTGCTCAGGTGTTGATTTATATTCGAGGAGTAGACAAAAGCTATGAAGTGCATGAAGAACTTCTTGATATGTATAGTATTCATGGCACAACTACTGGTACAGATATTTTTAAAGGAGTTGAAATGGCCATTAATCAAAAGAACCTTCGATGGAAAAACTTGAAATGTATTACAACTGATGGAGGCAAAAACATGAGTGGGAAATATAAAGGTGTGGTCGCTCTTGTGTCAAAGGCTGTAGAAAATGACGGTGGTTCAAAACCATTAGTCTTACACTGTATCATTCATCAACAGTCTTTGTGCGGAAAATGTTTGGATATGTCTGAAGTTCTGAAACCAGTCATATCAACTGTTAATTTTATGAGATCTTTTGGGCTGAATCACCGACAATTCCGACAATTTATTGAAGAGATTGGAGAAAATGACTTACCTTATCATACTGCCGTACGTTGGCTTAGTTGTGGGAAAGTCCTTCAGCGCTTTTTTGAACTTCGAGCAGTGATCGAAATTTTTTTGAATGAAAAGCATCGCCCTCCTTATTATGTCACTGTTTCAAGATCTTCGAGCGCCTTATCCTCAACCGAATTAGCGGCATCCTTGAAGATAAGTTCATTCCCCAACAAGCTGGGTTTCGATCTGGAAAGTCATGTTGCAGTCAGATACTGAACCTCACTCAACACATCGAGGATGGGTATGAACAAGGTGAGATAACTGGAGTTGCCTTTGTCGATCTAACAGCTGCTTACGACACTATCAACCACAGAAAGTTGCTGAGGAAAGTGTACCAGACCTCCAACGACTACCAACTAACATCCCTTATTGGCACTCTCCTGCAGAATAGAAGGTTCCAAGTCTTTCTCCATGGTAAAAAGAGCAGATGGCGCATACAAAAGAACGGCTTACCTCAAGGCAGTGTACTCGCTCCTGTGCTATTTAATATTTACACTAACGATCAGCCCATACCAGAACATTCTAGGCTCTTCATCTATGCTGATGATACTGCAGTGGCTGCCCAAGGAAAAACATTTGAAGAGGTGGAGGGAAAGTTGACTTCTGCACTAGATACCCTTGGATCTTACTATGAAGCCAATCATCTTAAGCCAAATCCCAACAAGACTCAAGTATGTGCATTTCACTTAAGGAATAGAGAAGCTCGGCGGGAACTGGATGTTACATGGCAAGGCAAACAACTCCAACATTGTCCAACACCCGTGTATCTAGGTGTTACTCTTGACCGAACACTGTCCTTCAAGAAACATTGCCATAAGACCAGGCTGAAAGTTAGTTCACGGAACAATATTTTGAGGAAGCTCACAGCCACCACCTGGGGGGCAAGTCCTCACGTCCTAAGAACTTCTGCTCTTGCTTTGTGCATGTCTGCTGCAGAGTACGCTTCACCTGTGTGGAGTGCATCCAGTCACACCAAGCAGATTGACATTGCCATCAACGAGACCATACGAATCTTGTCGGGATGTATGAAGCCTACTCCAGTCGACAAACTTTACCCGATTGTTGGGATAGCTCCCCCAACTATCAGAAGGGCTGTTGCTGCTGATGCAGAGAGGGCGAAGCAGATTAATGATCCCCATCATCCACTGCATAATCATCAGGCTGTTGTCCGTCGACTGAAATCAAGAAAGAGTTTCATCGCCAGGACTCAACCACTGGAGGGAACATCGGAATCTAACCGCATCTCCAGGTGGAAGAGCAAGCTGCCGCCGGATATCCCTGTTAAGGAAGAGCTAGCCCCAGGAAATGACCTGCCTTACCCTGTTTGGAAATCACTTAATCGTCTCAGGGTGGGCGTCCCTCGTTGCAAGACCAACATGCAGAAATGGGGTATCCTTCCAGCTGATGGAGACACGTCCTGCGAGTGTGGAGCAACACAAGACCCAGCCCACCTGCTCATTTGTCCACTACTAGAACAACCCTGCACTACCCAGGACCTGATCGAGGCAAACAACAAGGCCATCGGAGTTGCTACATTCTGGAAATGATCGGACACGGAAATGAATGAATCGCCCTCTTACTGAATTACAAAACAACGCATAGCTGTGGAAGTTAGCATTCTATGTTGATTTGACAAAACATGTGAACGAACTGAATTTGAGATTGCAAGGAGAAAACCAGCATCTTCCTGATTTATACACTAATATCAAATCATTCAGGAAGAAATTGATACTGTTTCAATCACAACTACGAAGTAAATGTTTTTCACATTTTAAAACATGTGAAATATTCAGCCACACCACTGAGACTGAGTTTCCTATCGATTTTGCAATCGAAACTTTGAGTGCTTTGAAAATAAATTTTGATACTCGTTTCTCGGACTTCGATGCCTTTGCGAATCAAATTAAGATTTTTCAGGATCCTTTTGATACTGACATTGAAACCCTAGCCCCGGAACTTCAAATGGAAATGATTGAACTACAGTGCAGTGATATAATTAAGAACAAATATCAAAACTCATCTTTGTTGGAATTTTATAAGAGTCTTCCACTGACACAATTTGATAATTTGCATAAATTTGCTCGTGGGCTGTTTTCTGTTTTTGGTACTACTCATTTGTGTGAGAAGACCTTCTCCAAAATGAAGTACACAAAAATGTTTACATATCTAAATTAACTGATGAGCATCTTAAATCTCTTTTAATAATTGGTACAAGTAAAATTAGTCCACAACTACAAACTATTGTCAGTGGAAAATCTCAATTACATAAATCTCATTAGTATTTCATATGTCTGCATGTTATACATGTCTTTACTCATTACAATTCTGTGTTTCATTATCCAACTTATCACAAAAACAATAACAATAAGCCTACAACAATGTTATGAGTAGTTAGCCCATGACCATATCAATGTAGATGTCATACTAATAATTATTCAACATAAAATTAGAATACTTCAGTAAACTAAATTTAATTTGCTATAAAAAATATGTTCTCTAAAAGGAGTTTTCAAGTATGCTAGCTCTCCGCGGGCCGGACAAAATCTGTCCGCGGGCCGGATGTGGCCCCCGGGCCGTAGTTTGGAGACCCCTGACCTAAACAAACTCGCAAGAGCAAGGGGAAGAAACAGCCAGCTAAAGCCAAGGCTGACGATCCGCCCCCGGGCCGTTTCCAGACACACCCCGTACAAGGAGACGGCAACTGCCTGATTAGAGCCATTAGCTTTTTAGTCCGGCATACCGAGGACCATCATAGGGAATACAGGCAGAAAACGGTCCAACATATCCTGGCCAACTAGAAAGAGTACCGGGGTTTTGTATCGGACGAGCGGGAAAACCCATTCCAGACCAGGGCGGACTACCAAATATACATGGGTAGGGACGGCACCTATGCCAGCGCCGTAGAGGTGACCGCCCTCGGCAAGGTGCTTCAAGTAAACATACATGTATACATTGATGTGCACTCGCCACCGCTATTTACAACAGCGGGATTTGACAGGGACCTACACATACTGTTTACAGGGAACCCTAGGGCGGGACACTATACGCCCCTCACAATCACGCACAAACAAGACAGAGGAAAACCCACACCCTCCAAACAGGAAACCATACCCGCTACACCACCACACGGGGCGGGAAGTGACCCACACAGGCGCAGGGCGCGAGCTCACTCGGCATAGGGAAGCCAGCAACAGGAGTCGAACTCGCGACCGCCTGGAACAAAAAACGGGGTAACAAATGCAAACGTAGAGTCACATTTGCAAACACACCTTCCCAGGAGGGAGAAAACAGCAACAAACCTACACAAAAGCTGGGAACGGTCAATATATTAAACGTTCGCCAGAAGCCCTCTATTTTCACAGCGCGGGCAGTTAAGAGAGCAGGCAATGTACTCAGTGGGCGCACTTCGCTGACCGAGGCAAAGTACTCGAGACAGGAAGTAAGCCGAGAGGCCAAGCGTGCCAGGTACGATAAGCGGCCAGCTCCATGCCTTCCCAGCACGGACATTACGCTAGCAACAACAACAACACATACCCTAAATAACACATGTTTGCAGGGAAAGGGACTCCAAGTATCGGCCCTCACGATACACGCCAGCATAAATGGCCACAGGGTGCAGGCCCTAATTGACACTGGGGCAGCGGTAAGTTGTGTAAACAGAAAACACGTTACCGAAGGGCAAATACACGGTGTTACGGGTGACATCCGGCTGGTAGCGGCCAATGCTCAGACGCTAGAAAACACGGGGGTGGCAAACATACATCTCAGGCTAGACCACTTTGCCACAACACACCCCATGTTCGTTATAGAACATCTTTCTGCGTCAGCCATAATTGGCATGGATTTCCTCGCTAAGTATGAAGCTAGCATAAATTTTGCTAGCGGTAAGATGCTTTTAAAGCATGACCAGAGGCTCACCACACATCCCATGATATACACCAGGAACACAGATGGGATTCGAGCGGAGCGAGAAATTCACGAGCACCAGGCCTCTACACTGCACACAATCAGCCAACACACACACAGATAAGGCGGCCAATCAGAATCACAGACCTGACACCGGAGTAAAATAAAAGGCTCACGGAGCTCCTGGAGGCCAACAGGGATATCTTTGCCCATTCGATGAAGGATCTCGCAGTGACAGACCTTATCGAACACCACGTCACACTCACCAGTGACCAGCCAGTACACCAGCCTCCCTTCAGGGTGAGCCAGAAGGAGAGACACGCCATCGACACTCAGATCACAGAGATGCTCGAGGCAGGGGTCATTGTCCCCGTAATTTCGAACTACAGCGCCCCGGTCTTGCTGACCAAAAACGGGACGGATCCCACAGGTTCTGTACTGATTACCGTAGGCTCAATAAGTTAGTCGAAAATGACAGTTATCCACTACCAAGGGCAGACACCTATTTGGATGCCCTTGGCGGGGCTAGCTGGTTCAGTTCGATGGATTGTTATAGTGGATTCTATTCAATCCCCGTCTATGAACCGGATAGGCACAAGCTGGCGTCCGTTACAGAGAACGGTCTATATACCTACACAAGGTTACCAATGGGCCTCCGTAACGCCAGCCAAACCTTCCAAAAGCTAGTGGATAAGACATTTTCAGGTCTAAAATGGCGTTCCGTATTAGTCTACGTGGACGACATAACGGTCTTCTCCAACACCTTTGACGAGCATATCGTACATTTGGAGGAGGCTTTCGCAAGGATCAGAGAGGCCAAATTAAGGCTTAAAATGCGAAATGTCAATTCGCCAGACAGCAGATTAACATATTGTGCCATATTGTAAACAGAGAGGGCATTATCCCCGACCCAGCGAAGACTGACGCAGTAACGGGCATCCCAATGCCCACAAATTTGAAACAATTGCGCAGTTTTATTGGACTGGCCTCGTATTACAGAAAATATATCCACAGATTTGCGCACATCGCCCACCCCCTAACCGAACTCACACGTGAAAAAACGCCCTTCAGCATTAAACAGGAACACATAGATGCCTTCAACACACTGAAGCAACTATTAACCTCACCACCATTACTGCAACACTTCCATAGTGATAGGCCCACCTTTTTACACGTGGATGCCAGCCAGTACGGGCTGGGGGCGGCCCTATTGCAGGAAGATGCAGAAGGGCGCATACGGCCCATAGCTTATGCTAGCAGGAAACTAACGGCCGTCGAGACTAGATACTCTGCCACAGAGCGGGAAATGCTGGCATTTTCATGGGGAGTGAACTATTTTCGGGTATACCTCTATGGTATCGAGTTCACGGTAGTGACTGACCACGCGAGCCTGCTTTTTTGGGACAAATTCAAAAACCCAAATTCGCGGCTCAATAGGTTTATATTCCGCCTGTATGAATATAACTTCGTGGTCAAGCACAAGAAAGGCGCTACACACCTAGACGCAGATGGGTTGTCTAGGCTGCCAGTAGCCGACCCCCCAGATGACAGCAAGGACCACGAATGGGACAACATGCCCACTTTTGCCCTGACGGTGGTTAACATCAAACAGGAGCAAGAAAGTGATCCATACTTGAAACAGATTCTATTGGCACTAAAAAACTTGGATAAGGTGGATTCCAAGACGGCACGGCTGTCTAGGCGGTTTTTCCTAGACAAAGACGGGGTACTGAAATTTAAGCCCACAGCCATGCACGATAATGCACCTATAGCGGTTCCGGAGTCATTGAAAGAAAATATCATGATCGGACACCACAATAGCCCAATGGCAGGGGCACATTTGGGTACGCATAAAACATACCATAGAATCCGGGACAAGTAATACTGGGTAAACATGAAGGCCGACATAGACATCTTCGTAAAGACATGTCACACTTGCCAGCGATTTAAAACAAGGCCTGGCAAGCCTCATGGATTACTCAACACTATTCCCGTAGGAGAGCTATTTCATAGAGTCGGGATAGACGTTAAAGGCCCCATTACGACATCTGAAAAAGGCAATAAATACATACTGGTGGCCACAGAGTATCTCACCCGGTATATGATCACAAAGGCTGTCCCCAAACAGACATGAACAGTATAGTCGAATTCCTATTCGACATAGTCACACGATATGGCCTATTCCAAACCCTACTATCCGATAGAGGTACTATTTTCTCCTCGAGAGTGCTCCAACAGTTTTTGGAGGTACTCAGGATAAGGGCATACACGACCACGAGTTTTTCCCCACAAACAAATGGGCTCACTGAGAGTATGAATAAGATAATTGGAATTGCATTAACAAAGTTCACGGGGGACACGGGGACAGACTGGGATGATTACCTGCAGCCCATTACATTTAGCTACAACACTTCCATATCCACGGCCACGAAACACTCTCCACACTTCCTGTTGCACGGATATACACCCAGAAGTCCCATAGACAATATATGCATCCCACAGGACACTCTCCCAGACAATGCAGCCCGGCTAGAGCACTTGCAGAAAGCTCGCATGGACGCCAGAAAGAACATAGCCGAGGCACAGAGAAAACAAAAAGAACGGTACGATCGGCAAAGAAAGACCGTGGAATACACACCCGGGCAATTGGTTATGGTTTCCAATTCCGACCGTAAGAAAAATGTGTCCGAGTTCCTCCTGCCACGTTGGTCAGGTCCCTTCAAAGTCTGCAGGAAGGTATCTGACCTAAACTATATCGTAAACGTGCGCCATGGACGAAAACTCATCAAAGACACCATACACGCCCACCGTATGAAGGCATATCGCACCCGCAAAACGACACCTACACGTAAAGGCGGGAACACTATCAAAAGGAAGGGAAATCATTCCACGGGCAGACGTGAAAAGAAGGCCAAGAAATAGCCTTCGGACCCCGCTGACCGCACCGGGATACGACCCTAACACTAGCAAAACTGTCCCGGAGACACAAGCCTAAAAGGCACCAGGAATAATTACCCTGGACAAAGACGGTCTCGAACCCGCAACCTTCTGGATACCAGGAATGTAAGGTCGGGTAACTATCCAATTGGAGGATAGAATAATAAGGGACAGTTACACCAACAGGTATTCATACGCACAAAATAATAAAATCACCTCCGACACCTAGTCACCAAACACGCAACTAGCGGCCCGGTGACACACGTACATAACAACATCTAGTTACCACTAACAGGAATATATTCATCTCACGCCTACAATAACATAAGATTTGGGGACACGAACGTATATAGTCGTAGGTTCTTTTCTATCACGGGGAGCCAAGACACGCTGTATATGCAGACAGTAGAAAGACGTGTCGGCAAACATACACACATTGGCCTGGCACATGGGGCAAGCAGGCCAGGCGATAAGGAAGCAAAGGATTTCCTGCACAGTTGTAACTCAATACCATCGCCAGGTCAGCGATAACACACACACATAATCACGCGACCTTCGCCAGGCGCAAACCAACTAACACCGCTCAGCCCTGAATGTAGTAGACACGATCATTTACGGCAGTTTCAAAACCCCATAACTCTCAAAATTAGACTACGAGAGTCGTCCCAAATGGCCCAAATTTTTCACGCCAAAGCATAGTTTCATACGTGTGTCCCAAACACACAATACACGTGCCATGGTACATACAGTACACAAATTGTAACACCAGGACCTTAAACCAAGTTGGGTGCGAGCGCACGATAACACGATGCAGTCGTGCCAAAAACAAACTAACCAACGGTATTTTTGGCGCGAAAAACACAATCAGAAACCAAACTAGGGACGCAAAAATCCCAACAGACAACGCAGACAGGAAGCACGGAGTATTACACGGGATCCCGCGTCCGAATGCCCAATAATGACGGACACCGTGCAAAACAAGAAGTGTCGACCAACGAAAGATCACTTACATACAAAACACGTTTTTTTTCAACATGACAGGTCAGAAAACTCAGCCAACACGACTAGACACCGAATAGACCCATTTACAGGGGAAATTTCACTCCCACTCAGACGGAAATAGGACCGTAGACAAGTACATAAGCGGTTGAGCCACACGATTTTAATGACAGGGAGGTTCTTTACCATACATACAGGAACATAGATTCGTTCCAAGGTACTCGCTACAACAGCCTACCCAAGGCATTAGCGACCCCGGGACTACCCATAGGGGCCGTACCGAAAGCACCAGACTTCTACGAGGACCTCAAGATACTTTTCTTTGAACCACAGCGCCCGAACACCTAGATACGGGAGACGTAACTCCCACAGACACAAAACAGTTAAAAACACACTTTTACAGCCAGAAATCATGCCAAATTACGATTACCCCGAAAATAGGAAATAGACTTCCTAAGACATGAATTACAGAGAATTACACAAGACAAAGGTCTTGCAGGATAGATGTCTACACAACATCGGTAAGCAAAAACGGGACAGATTAGCACACTGGCCTTCCCGGAATGCACAACAATATCAATACACAAACATTGGCAAAAGTCACGTTCCGGCAGCCGCCATACGTAACATCAAAGACTTCCCGTATACAAGGACATGAAAACAAAACACGACAAAACACTGAGTTGCGAATTCTAGAGCATTGCAACACTGCTGTCGGCAGACACTCTTGTTATAACGGAAGTGATAATGAAATGCAGACATGACCACCTGACACTCAGCCACGCGACACACGATAGGACATAGCCGATATGAGCCCTCCCGCCAGCACGCTGCAGCGGAACGCAACCACAGTCACGCAAGCCTCAGTAACCACAGCCACGGGCACCTCCTGCCCACACCCGACCACTAATCAGGGGCGAATACAGACAGATTCCCTCAACGAACCCCCCCCCCCCCCAATAACTACTCCTCTTCTTGTTTTTTTTATTTTAAAACCATCATAGACGATCAGGACACGACCAGTTACACTACGATCACTTGCTACCTTAACACTATAAATGAGAGACCAGATTAGGCCATGACGTCACAGCGTCACAGCACTTCGCCATCCCAAGGAGCGGATAGAAAGCGGATAGTGACCAAGTGAGGATGATAGGAGCTGAGATGGATAATGCCTGCAGGATGGCCAGGACACCACCTACGGGCTACCATTATACCACCCTTCTCCTTCCATAAACTTATCACTCACAACACTAGCCAACACAAACACATGGACACACAAAAACAGCTAAACTACATGCAAAAATATACATCGGGGTTGATAGACTTCATGCGTCTAAAGAGAGGGTCCATTACGCCCTGGTTCTCAATGCTTACACCCGAGTATTAGGGGTGAGTCGGAAAAACGACATTAAGCATAATGCACATCTCGATGTAAAGAGATGAGGCCGCACTTAAAATAACAACTCTTTTTTTTTTAAATAATCCCGCATGCAAGAGACATAGGATTATTACACCTCAGCCTATACCTATCCACAAATGAGATCGGATACGCCTCATATCCAGCTACATGCATGGAATATCCTACCCACACACCAGGGTTATTATCATTATTACACCTGCATGGAATTTATAAAATTTTTGCAAACCTGGGAAGTACCTACCCCGTCCACTCACTGTAAAGACATCCTAGTAGCATCACCGGCTCCCGGCCACCATTAACATGGAGTCCAACGATGCGCAACCCTCTCCTACCATGCTTTAAGCCCATTCAGCAAATAACACCCCCCGATCCTAATAACGAGGGACCCAACGCCATAAAAACCCACTAACGCCTCCAAGAAAATTACCAAGGCATTACCGCTGGAAGTCCGACGTGGCAACAGAAGGCCTGAAGTAGTCCATGCATCTAGAAGATCCTACAACCCCAGGACACTTAAAATTTTTACATAACTACATAATACCCATACACTTATTTTACATATCACACCCATTTTTTTTAAGGAATCTGAGTCACTCTGAAGGGTGATGACAGCGTAAACAGAAGGGCAGAGGCGCCACACAGGAACAGAGCTGGGGAAGGTGATGATGAGCCCTACCCCAGTTAACTCAATGACCCAGACTAAATAACAGACGGAATTACGTAAGGTCGAAGCGCCGATGACCTAGCACGGGCAGACTTCGGAAGCCCGGGAGTACCTAGCCTGTCCCCGGGACAAAGAAACGTCACACCCACTATGTGCTACGGGCATCGAAGCCAGACCTGCTGGGGAGACTTTTGACAAACGGGGGGAGAATTAGCCAACTCCGCACCGAACTCAGGAGAGGAACCAAGGGACGACCAAATTAGGACTAGACTCCTAGTTTAGTATGTAAGTAAGTAGAGCTTCTATGGCGGGAAGTTAGTCTTCTACTCGCAGAAGTGAAGCAGAATCTCAGGATTCAGCGGGACCAATCCTAGATTCGCCAAGTCCTTGCCCCGCGTGGCCAAGGTGAAGACAACCAACCAAATGAATAATGAATAAACAAATAATGAATAATATGAAATATGAATAATATGGAATGAACGCGATCATTCGGTCCCGTGCCCACATAAATGGCTGACAGCGGGTCACCAGAGCTTAAATGGTGACGCAGCGAGCGGCCAGGGATATTAAATAGGCATGCAGCGAGCTGCCAAGAGGGGTCGCGTGGGCAAAACCAACAATGCCAATATAGGCGAAGAGGATGCCCGGACGCTCAAATTCCCGGATGATATTATTCTATCGGACGATGTCCAATGCCCACATAAATGGTAACGCAGCGAGCGGCCAGAGATATTAAATGAGGAAAGCAGCGAGCCCTCACAGGGGTTATAGTGGGCAAAACCCATCAATGATGAATACATCAATGAATGACACAGGGAGAAGGATGACAACACAGGCAAGTATAACGGCGATGCGTTTGCCCTCCAGCAGCGCAGGCGTCCGGAAATTTAGTACTTATTAATATTAATCACTAAAATAAATGTCGACAACTAGTATTAAGGGAGCGGAATCCGGTGGTTTTAGAGACAACCAGTGTTTCTAGAATACACGCGGGTGGTGATCTGGGGAGGTAAAACTGCCCCGGGCGATCGCTCCGGTCGAAATTTTAGCATATAAGACAGTTGCATTTGGAACGCAACTTAGAATTAAGCAAATTTAATAACCGCTGTTGCTAAATAATAGCACAGCACATTTCGGCACTAGATTAAGATAAAACCATTCGACTTGTAAATACCAAATATTTTTTTTATATATCATAATTTAGACTAAGCGCCCTAAGATTAAAGCAAAACATTTCGGCACCTGGTTACCAAAAACCGGTACCAGGGTAAGCCCGATAACACAATACATTAAGATAACAATACATTAGGATAAGTAAGATTAAGATAACAACATTAGGCTAAGATAGAAATCTAGCCGGCATAGAATAAGAACAGAGTAAGGCGCCAAGGGCGACTAGGAGGTATATACATGTATGAATGACAACAATGCATTGTCCAGTATAACCATACCCATGCGTTCTCTTTCAGGATTGCAGAAAGAAAACATGGACAGCAGCACACCCACTAACAAAATATTTATGTCTCACAGGTCAAGATCATTGCACTGTACATACACCCTGTAAATACATATCCCGAATCACACACAAATGTAAAACACTGATGTCACACAAACACATACACTTTGCTACATTTTCAAGTCGCGCCGACAAGGTGACGGCGACGCGATCAGCAACGTGAAGTGATCGTGGGACACTGAACGCCACTGACGCAACTCTTAGCAAGCGCTTAAATAATGAGCGACCTACGGCAGCCAGAGACAGCGCAAGGGTTGTAAGCGCTCACCTTTGCTTCCAAGGTGCAATTTTCTCACCCACGGGGGAAAATGCACGACAGGTGTGAATTAGCGGCACAGCCACTAAAACACAGTAAAATGGCTGGGTAGAAAATGGCCATGGACGAAAAGGTAGGACCAAGGCCAGATGAGAGCGCTATGAATTGATCACATAATGAGAAAGAGGTACCAAGCTCACGGGCAAAGCGTATTATTATTATTATTATTATTATTATTAGTATTAGTATAGCTGTTACCATGTCATCATTGTAAAAAGAAAATGTAAATGCAAGAAGTAATATGAAAATAATGAATTGCAGAATAACCTACACATCAGGAACACAATTCTGTTACATCTATGCATATAACCTTATGGTCACGCCATTTAACCCTGCCACACTATGTATACACTTTTGTTTCTTTCATTTTTCTTTCTACTAACGCCCAAATTCGTGAAGGTGTCCCGTTTCGTCCCAAGAACAATAAACCATTACGATATATCCCTCTAACTTATACCCGGGGACACCTGTTTTTCTATTCTCTTCCATCTTTTAAACTATATATCACAGGGAGCAATTTTTTCCCTCCACACAGCGCCGGACGGTACAACCACCCGTCCAGCCATAGGTTTTTTCCTCCCTGGACAATACCAACATGTATACTGAACCCGAGGGGGTTATGCTGACTGATATCGAACGTGGATCTCAGAGACTGTGATCTCAGTATGAAGGTTCTACCAGGGAACGAACCCGAGGTCTGTTGAGGGAGTTTCATTGTAAAAACCCCTAGAGAAAATTGTATATAAACACTGGTGTGATTTCAGTTGATAATGACATTATTTATTAAAATAATGCAGGGGTTTTGAGCGGAATACAGCAGTATTAGACTACATGGAGTAGGCTATACTGGACTTGGAGCACAGAAAGTGCAGAGTTTGACGTTTTACTAATAGGCCCAGAATTGTGGGAGGTGCCCCTTGGAGCCACGTCAATCTTGCTGACCTCGTTATGTCGTCTGGAAGAGGTTGGGGGCTTGAATAATGACCCAGTTTTTCCCCGACTGAGAATAGGACGAAGAAGAGTGGGGAGAGATCCCAAGGAAAATCATTGATTACTCGTGATTGGAGTAACGCAATGACATGAGAGTGGCACACAGGTGAATCTTTAGCCAGGAGGCTAATTTTAGAGCCTTTAATCTGCGAAATTGACGCATATTTAATGAAGTGCGGAAGAACATAGACTATGGTTGTTCGCGGCTGGGTTTAACGAGGTCGCCAGGGATTCCCAGTGAAACAGCGTCCCCACGCTATGGAGAAAGGAATTAATATTAATTAATTGGCCGAGCGATTCTTCAGCACGCAGATAGTTCTGGGATCAGTGAAGAAAAAGGAACCCGATGAGCATGGTTTCGAGACCAGAATCATGCTGGGAGAGGAGTCGAGATAGCGCGGGAAAATTTAGCTCAACTTGTTGTGTGAATCCAATATAAGGGAGTCGACCCTTGGCAGAGCACCCAGTCTTACGCAGTTTACCCAGTTGGACCCAGTTTGTCACAGAGAGTCGCAGACAGTCGTCGCTGCACAGTTTTTGTCAGAACACAGTTGTCAAGCAGTTGTTGAGGCGGAACGTATGGCGGTCCGGCTCATGAAAGGACGCTCTAACCAAGACTTGTACATTTGAGTGAACCATTATATTCACCGCACATCGTAATGCACCAAGTGAGAAGATAATAATGCATTTTTTTATTATTGGACTTCAACTTGGGAAGCCGTGCAGTGAAACATTTAGTAAGCTTTTAGTAAAGACAGTCGTGCTGCATGTGTAGTCAGCAGTACGAACAATGGTGTGTTCACTTAGGAAGCAACGTGTGAGATAAGTTGCAGAACTATTGTAAATAATAATCTATGTAAAGTTATGTACAGTGTTAAGCGCAATGTATAAAATATTGACTGATCATACATGTCTAATTACGCTGGAATGCGCTGGGAGAAACTTTACGAAGCATTTGGTAATGTCTTAAGAATACCAAATAGTAACGCTCAGGACGGAAGTTAGCATATTTATGCAAATCAGGAAGCTTACCGTAGGAGTATGGATAAACTGTTGGTGAATTCCAAGGGCAATTGAACCAGACTTTCAATCAGGAGTTGGTAGGAGCACGGGAGATGCCGTCGACACCTGCAATTTTGATATCTTTGCTAGGGAATTTCAACCAATGAAAAGTGTACAGAGTGACGTGTGTTATGTATAAATCATATGTGAAATATCTTTTAAATTAATGGTTTAACAAGTGTTATAAAGTGTCATGTGTTTTGGAAGCAATAGCTTCTTTATAGAAATGCAAAGTGTCGTGTGGTTAACGGAAGATATGTATCATAAAATGTGTGTATTCAAGATGCAAATGTCGCACTAAATCTGCATATGGCAGGCGACCCGGAAGGATATGAGAGGTTGGAGCCACCATGATGAGCCTTGAGATATGTGAGTACCCCACAAATTATGTTTAAGTAGAGGTATAGGCCACTGCATGTAATGTGATTTCAGAGTTATAAAGATGCCAGTAAGAATCAGATTAGGAGATAGACCCTCCAGGTTTAATCAATATTGTGTTGATTTTAATAGAGTTGAGATGTTATTTTGCATCAGTGAGTGGATTAATCGTTACCACTATTATTATGAATGGCAAATCAGTTATGTAAATGAAACGAACACGGTTGTTCGATTTTTAAGATGATTAGTTGTGTCGGATTTTGGTAATTTATGTCAGTGAGAATAATAATAATAATAAAATAAAGGTATGAATGAACGCATCAGGTAAAAATGTTGTAAGCAAGAAATATTTACGCTGAAGGGCAAGTCTTATCGATCTAAACAGTAAGATTATACAGTAAGATTACGTTACGGGATTAAGAAAAGAGTTTTATATCAGAATATATTGTATTAATGGGAATATAATTATGCCAGGAAATGGAAGAGCTTATAGTGAATTGAATTTGCAGCTTATGTAAAAGCTTATAGAGTAATTGATAGATTTCACTTGATAATTATAGGACGAAGATCATAGCATTAAGTAAGGGACCAGGTAATCTATTCTTCGTATGAAATCTCGTATGCCGTGGGCATAATTGGAGATGTGCTTTGTACCAGAGTGTATTTAGTGAATGGACCCTAACTCTGATGATGGATATGGAATGTTCCGGGTTTGAATCCCGTGATAGGTGAGAGGCAAACGATGGACACCTCTACACTCTATCTGATTCCCCGATAACTTATTGTTGAGTGATTCGGCTCGTTGAAGCGAACCTCATGACGGCAGCATGGGCTGACCGCAGCATTTATTAAAGATACCGGTTACCTACTAGACCAATGTTTTATGAATCTCGTGCCTTCATGTTGAAATGGGCCTATTTGGTGCCAATTATTATTATCCTCAGGGTAGGAGTAAATGTTAAGCTCATCCAGTATCTGTTTGCATAATATTCAATTTAAATCCATTGGGATATGTGTGTCACTAGGACCACGGTATTTGTCTGTTAAATTCTTATACTGCTTAGGGGAGGTAAGACATATGGCATGAAACGAGGGTCGAGGCACTGTAGGACCTCACTCCACTGCTATTGTGTACAGGCCGCTTGGAAGAGGGTCGGGACGGTCAAGCGAACCGTGAAAGTAAGTTTGAAAAGAACAGATTTTAGACCCTGTTAATGACATGAAATGAAACATTGTTATATTGAGTAATGAAGTCATGTGGTTTGAGAACACATTGATAATTATAGATCAACCTGATGGTTCATGATTTTAGCTAACTAACGAATGGTTAGACGTTGCATTTGTACTGTCACTGACATCTTTTTCAGAAGTTGGCTACTGGATGCCACAGGCTACGCGCGCAAGGGTTGTTTAATTGTACCATCCGACACAGCAATAATTAACGTTTTTAAGATGAAATCACAAACGGCATGCAGTGGAACTATATAAATAGAGGAAGTGTAGGGGTAGCTTACATAATTATGGATTTGCATGTAGACTGCTGTGCAACACCTGAATAGGCTAATGCATGTAAAGCATTTGGTGGGGAGAGAAAGATCAAAACATACACACGATACACATTATTGTCAAATTAAGACAAGGTTTAAGGAATAAATAATTTTGTAGAATTAATGAAGTCACATTGGATGACAGAAGAATTAAAGTATAGTTTGTTTCTGAAGTTGTATGTGCATCAGCGCACCAGCGTATCATTGTAAAGTTGATATAAGGGTAAAAATTGGGGTTATGATATGATTTTATTGTGTTAATATTATGTTCATATCAGTGGATTGTGGAAGTAAATTTTTGTTTGATTTTGGTTTATGTTTGTGGGGATTGTTTTGTTTGTTTGAAGCCATGAATTTTATTACTGAATTAAAGTTTTAGAATAGAGTTGTGCCTTATCATTGTAGAGTTGATACCTTTTAGCCTCAAATCCAAAATATGCAACTGCTCAATGGGGAGACGGTACACGCCCGAGTCCTGACGCTAGCCGGAGGCGGAAGCATATTTTCCATCGAGATTACTCACATGGGTACAATACTTAATGTCATGACCACGTATTTTTTTTGTTTTTGTACCTTTATTATTAATGCTTCAAATGCCAACTTCCAAAAATTAACTATTTACTATGTATAACATGTACAACCCACAACCTACCCCTCAGAGCACAAGCTGAACTCACATCACCATGACATCGACACGCCTACATCAACACGGAAGAAAGAAGAAGAAGTACAAGAGGAAATCAAAAACGACCCATCACATCGACACCCCCACTCTACGTTCCGTTCCCGTTCGCGGGGACGCGAACTAATCGAAGAAGGGGACTTGTACAGGCCCGGGGGGCTGTACCCCCTGAAAGTCACCCCCCATCTTTCACTAAAAACACCCTAACTGGCAACATCATAAGACCAGAACATTACCTTTACACAGCAAGAGGCGGCCACCAAACTTGGGAGGTTAGCCAACTACTTGCGACACATACATAAACATCTACACAACAACTAACTGGGGCAGCTACGTCGGCGGAATGCTGACCACGCAACGGCGAGAACTATAAGAAGTGGAGTCCTAAATGGAGCCATTATCTGTTGTACAGTGTGCGCCGCCGAAGGCCCTAGCCGACATCTGTTCCAGTTGCATCATCAGGTGAGACTCAGCAAGTGCTCAGAATCCTTTACTTTGTGAAACACCCACTCATAATTTTGTACACTCTACTTGTATAACTACCTACATTCCCCCAAGAGGGGCTTACGAATTCACACTCACTGACCAATAAACACATGGTCAGTAAACTACACTTGTATTGTCAATTACACGCCTCTTTACATCCTCATACCCTTCCTGACCTTCGTCACGATTGACCGTGACCATAGTAGCCAGTAACTGCTTTGTCAGACTGCATTGTGTTTCCCGCACGCGACCCGACTACGTTACGTCGAGCTGCTGACATCAGCACGCCTATTGTATTACCCACACCGTCCAGCTGGCAGGCCGGTATAGTGGCCTGCGTTTAGAGGTCCATCCCCTAATCCACACTTGCATCTTTGCAGGAACACCCCCTAGCGTTTAAGTACCAGACAACACACTACACAGGTAAGCTCTCCCAGCTATGGGAAGCTACTAACTCCCAGGAACTATCTTCCAAATCATCACAGTAACACAAGTGTTTTATCCCTAACTACCCCCCCCCCCCTACTAAGGGATCTAAAACAGTATGTTTCCTTTCCGTTTGTGACGGCCCATTTATACTGTCCCTTTATTTCTCTCCCGTAAAACCTCCAAACAAGTGTTAATTAGTTTATTATTCATCGTAATCACACAAAATTATGTAAGCCTATCAAATGTATCGTATTTCAAGACCTTACCTTCGAGTGTTGCAGACTCACACCTTTCGGCACGTATTTCAAACTGGCGTGTACCATTCCACCGCAGTCTGCCGGTGTCGAGTTATATCACTGTGGCCCTTCGAGCGACCAATGGCGAGCTGTTATTCAGCAACCGCATCCCAGTTGGATTTCTCGTCCACATACTTCGAAGCCACGGCAGTCTCCCAGACTGCATGCAAGCTGCACATTTCTATACAGACACTACGGGTGTCTTGCGTTCCAGGGAAGAAGAATGGAAGATTTGGGTTCGCTTCTCATGGCACGCTTGTTCTGAGGTCACGGACCCCTCCTTCCCAAAGGAACACTTAATTCTCTACGCTACTTATCCAGCCGGAACATTTTTATGGAGATGGCTCCGCAAAATCTACTCTTGAAAAGATAAGTTTATTTTCTAATGAACTTTAATTCTCATCCCATCATCCAGTTTTTTAAAATTAAGGAATAATTTGTATGCGAGCTCAACTACTCGTTGGTTAAGATCAAATATTTCAAATGACTCTATTTTTAAAGGATTTCTGTATCAGACCCGTAAAACCTGCTCTATTCAAATTATATAGTCATTTCTGCTTCAAGCACTTATGTGCATTTTGTTTACTGTGATGGCATCAATTCAGAAATGTGGTTTTCATTGCTGCTGTTAAGCAATAAATATTGTCAATCAAGCCTTTAATTTTCTGGTGATGCATTTACAATGCCCAATATCCCGCATTTCCTTCAGTCTAATTGTTCTTTCCACAGTAACTATTTTTGCCACGCTTGATGCGATCTGCCGTAAGGGAAAGTTTTAGGGCAAGACTTCCTCCAACAGGTAGCTTATCGTAACCCAATAGTACGTAGGAATTCTTGTTCATACGTAGTTTTACTTACAGTAAGTCCAGACGAATATCCCCATTTAACTTCAGAACTCGGTATGCGCACCTGACTTGCACGTAATTCTCTCTTAACTTATTACTGTATACACAATATTGTTTGGAAGTGTTGCTGGTTGGTTCCTCAGTTTAGGGGCTGCGACAACGCGGTCATGTAGCCCCGTGTACTTTGGATGTGTGTAGAATCTGTCTGATAACCGGTGTTAATTGTGATGGCTGTATTAGTGTGTGTTATCTGTTTTTTAATTTAAGTAAGGACTGCCGCCGAACGCCACCGTCAATGACTACTAGGCCTAGTTCAGAACTTAGCTACTAGACGCAACCGCAGTCGGCTCTTGGCAACGAACGTAGAAAACTAAGAGCGTTGTTTACATTCCTAGCCTATACAATTTAGCTTCACATAGGAGTAATTAGTGGAAGGTTCTTTAACATGCCATAAATCTATAACATGGGACCACCGGCTTTACTTCCCCTCCGAAGGAAGGCATACTGAGGGATTTTTAACGCTTTTAAAAAATCCGATGACTTCGGCCGGGTTTGAACCCGCGATATTGGGCATAGAAGCTCAGCATGCTACCCACTACGCTGTTTGGAAGTGTAATACTTTCATTTAGCTTTAATTATATTTACTTACTATCCTCCACACGAACCACACAAACTTAAGATAGCGACAATGACGATGATGGTGATGATGATTATTATTATGATTATATATATTTGAATTGCAGCCAATGGTCATTGTGGGATATTTTAATTGCCCCGGCTGGTAAGTGGTTATCGTATCGGACCACAAGTTTGCTCCTGGCCGTGGTAAGTGATTTTTGAAAGGCGACAAAAATCAAGGCACTCATGTTATACGTTGTTGGCATGTTAAAGAACCCAATTGAATTCAGTAGGCCGTGTTCATAATGGCAAAATTAATCTTGGGATTTTCCGCCAACACAATGTTCCTCATTTCTCTACTAGAAAGCGCTATAGTGTCAGGGAGCTTTGATATATAACCTCCTTGACTTTCATAGCGCTCCAAAGAACGACAAAATTCGATATGCAAGCTGCCATCTGGGCGTCATATAACAAAGCTTGCACCCGGCACCCAAGGCCATACGATATTATTATTCAAGTAGTTCCAACTTTGACTACCAGACGCCACTGTCACTGACACCTAGTGGCGGACGTTGGAATTTGATAAAGCGTTTCTAACCAAATAACCTACACATGTTGACTACACACTACCAATTGTAGTGGTAGGTTCTTTTACGTGCCATAAATCTATGACATTGGCCCGCCAGCTGACTTCCCCTCCGAAGGAAGGTATACTGAAGGATAATTATTATGATTAGTTGAACGCCTTGGTCGCCTCCGTAGCGTAGCGGTCAGCATGGTTAGCTGCCGCCCCGGAGGTCCTGGGTTCGATTCCCGGCTCTGCCACGAAATTTGAAAAGTGGTATGAGGACTGGAACGGGGTCTTCTCAGCCTCGGGTGGTCCAAATGAGTAGAGGGGGTTCGATTCCCACCTCAGCCATCCTCGAAGTGGTTTTCCGTGGTTTCCCACTTCGTCTACGGGCAAATGCCAGGATGGTTCCTACTGTAAGGCCACGGCCGCCTCCTTCCCACTCCCTTGCCTAACCGTCCCCCTCTTCCCATCCCTTCATCAGGCCCCCTGTTCGCTTTGCAGGTGAGACCGCCTGGGCGAGGTGCCAATCACACCTCACCAGTTGTATCCCTTCCGATTCGATGTTCCCAGCTCGAAGACACTGCCCGTAGAGGCGGTAGTGGTGAGTTCCCTCGCTGAGTCCGTGGGAAAAGCCAACCCTGGAGGGGAAGACGATAGCGGAAAAAAGCGAACGCCTTGTCAAAGGAAATTTCCAGGGTAGCCATCCTACAAGTCACTGTCCGTACTGCCGGGTAAGAGTCTAACAGCTTGACCATTGCGCCAACACACTTCTCGATACTGAGTGGAGTGTACTTGACGACTTCCACCCGGTATGAATATTTGATTCAAATATATTAATAGTACATTATGCTACGAGCCTATAATGGTAATAATTAAGACACGAGTATGTTTCTAAACGAGAGAAGCGAGATTTATAATTTCCATACGAGTGTCTTAATTACCATTATAGGCGAGTTGCATACGACTGTTTATGTTCGAAGATAATTATAACTGCATTATATCTTCTAACATAAATATTCATAAATACCTGTCGAGATTCTGTCGGTTGACTTCTTCTTCTTCTTCTTCTTGGAATAACGATCCCCAAAGCTTTGAAACATTGTTTATCCTGAAGTAGCACCAACAGATAGCGCTCAGGTACCATGTTGGATCATATTATTATTTTGGTCAAATAACACAAAATAGGCTGTTACAAACGCTTTAAAATTAAAGTGTATCGTATTGTCAACTAGTTATTCTTCAAATTCGATGTGTATAGACTGTCATGGAAGGCAAATCAATATTGTGTCCCATATAGAACAGTTATGACATCTGGCGGGAACGTTTCGCATAAGAAATCCATTTACGGAACAGAGAGCTGGATTATAATTTCCGTGGAACTAATGTCATATACATGCTTCCTCCATGGCGATCTGGTGTGTTTATGTTAACAACAGCATTCACTAAAATTGTCGGCGAAATCTTACGAATATGTAGAAATTGGAGTTGCGGATATTAACCTTCGGGCGGGCGCGCACGCGGCAAATTGACCGGGTTTAAAAAAAAAGACGCGCTACATTGTTATACTCCCGTGAAGGACAACCACGCCCCTAAGTATTCTCTAACTACTATCTAAGACGTCAGATGGCAGGCCAACCCCACCTCAGACTTGTAGAAGGATTGCGCAATTCACTACTCAAGTTCCGGTTCGACCGGCCACATTGCCTCCTCGCGCCTAACAGTGCTAAATGTTTACCGTCCACCACACACAATGTAAGTATTTATTTCTTTACTTTTTACTTGATTTATAATATTATATGATGAATTGCTCAGATATCATATATTTCAGTGTGATATATTTTTCAAATATTTATGCTTTACACCTCTATTTCACTGTCCTTCATCTCACTCGTTCCCTCGGTTTTACTCTCTTGGATTTTATGAATACCTATGATTTACTCAATCATTACTTTTGGGTTTCAGGGAAAATTACCTCAGACCTGAGGTTATTTCTACAATTCTTCAAGAGTTGGAGGAAGACGAACGAATGGACCAGCTAGAAGATCTGACGGAAGGCGAAGAGAACGATCCAGATTTCTAGACTGAAGAAATACATGTGGACGACCACGACAGTGAGTCTGAAGTGGAAATTGATAATTAAGGTGAAGAAGACGCTGAAAATAGCGAGAGCCTTCGTTTTTTTTTATCAGTAAGGATGGAGAAACATTGTGGGCGAATCAACCTGTCGCAAATTTTGTAAAAACAAAGGGAAGAAACATTATCAAAACTTTTCCAGGCTCGTCATTGTATGACTGAAATCGAATGGTTTTCACTAATAATGGCCCCTGATATTATTGCTAGACTAGTATTGTTGAGAACACCAATATATACATTCAGAAAAAGGAAACTGGAAGTCGAGAGAGGGATTTTAGGGTGACTGATATAAAAGAAATGCGTGCTTTTTTGGGGGCATTATTATTTATGGCGGTCAAAAGGGAGAATCGTACGAATCTAGCTGAACCATTTGCGACAAACGGGACTGGGTATACAATTTTGCGCGCTAATTTCAGCGAAAGGCGATCCCGATTTTTATTGAGATGTATACGATTCGATGATGTGAATACATGAACGGAGCGGATGAAGAGTGACAGACTAGCTCCCATTCGAGACATTCTGAATAAATGCGTCCACAATTCACAACAGTCATATTCTCCTAGTGAATTCCTGACCGTCGAAGAAATGCTGGTTGCTTTCTGGGGCCGCTGCCGATTTGTGCAGTACATGGCTAAAAAAAAACAGCCAAATACGGCATCAAAATGTACGCCTTATGTGATGCTCGTACATTCTATACGCACAATATTGAAATTTATGGTGGAAAACAAGAAACTGGTCCTTATGCTACCACCAACAAGCCTCATGATATTGTTGTCAGACTGACAGATCCCATCAAGGAAACAAATCGTAATGTCACTACAGATAATTATTTTAGCAGCTATCCTCTAGCCAAGGATTTGCTGAAGAACGGATTGACCTTATTGGGAACCCTGAAAAGTAATAAAAAAGAGATTCCCCCAGAGTTTGTGGAGCGCAATTCTACATCAGTACCCGGAAGTTACAAGTTTGGTGCACAACCAGATATGACTTTGATCTTTATGGTGACAAAGAGAAAGAAAGCAGTGCTCGTCTTGTCTACGATGCATGACTACAATAAAACTGATGAAGAGACAGACAAACCACACCAAATTATGGACTATGACGGCACCAAAGGAGGGGTGGACACAGTGGACCTCATGTGTTCAAGGTGCTCCACTTCCAGAACAACTCAAAGGATTGCCAATGATGGTATTTTACCGTCTTCTTGATGTGGCTGGGATTAATTCCTACAAGATGTTCAAGGCCAATACTCGGAACAGTGATTTGAGGAGAAGAACTTATGTATCCAACTTAAGTTTTACCCTCATGAAAGAAAATCTAAAATACCGGGGCCACAATAACTACTCTTCCTCGAGAACTACGTTGTTTTCTAGAAAAGTATAAGGAAGAACCTGATCAGGTTGAAGTAACACCTTCCACGAAAAGACAAATTTGTTTTTATTGTGGTAGATCTAAGAACAATCGGACTCGGATGTCCTGCAAGAAATGTGCAAAATATGTATGTAAAAAACATTCAGTCCAAGAAATCACATGCAACTCATGTGCACAGCCTGAAGTAGAGGATGAAGATGAAGACGTCAAATTCCAAATGGAAGTGAGATAATGCTGTAACCTTGATGTGATAAAATCTTTACACAAGTGATATATTAGGAATATTAATCTTTTACAGTACTATTTTCATTGAGATGTTTGTTGAGTTATTCCTTTTCAGTTTGCAGATGTGATAAAATTCGTTCTAAAATAAAAGTTATTTGCTCACGTAATGTGTCTTTAGTGTAACAATTGAAATCCCAATGAAATTCATGTAAACAAACACTTCTGGCTTTGAGAAGTGAACGAGAATGAGAGCGGCCAAAATGCCGGAGCGCGCCAAATGGTGTGAATGCAAAAGGCGCGCTCGCCCGAATGTTAAGGTACAGTGCTATTTCTTTTGCAATATTGCCTAGTTTGTTTATGCATTATAACTGCAATGGTTGATCCAATATAGGCTCCATTGTCAACTTTCAAATCATGTAATTCAAGTCCGATATGATGGATTTTGAGTGCATGTCAGAAGCTATCCTTACCTAATTGGTCAATGAATGAAAATATTGAGCTCTGATTGGTTGGAGAAACTGTGTTGTAATGGAATGTAGTAGGCTACTTTAATGACCCCCATTATGAAACATTTTTCTGGCATATAATATTTACACATCGACATTGTCGAACCTACTGCTGTGGGGATTAAGGTGGAAATACTCCATCAACCGCTCCAGAAGCTAACTCAAGACAAAAGTAATGACGGAAACTCGTGGCGCTGGATAAGTGATGGGGATTATTCGTCTCTCAGTTTGTAAAGGTAGGCGCGCACACCTGCCCACATGGGACAGATCGCTCGGACAAGATGGACGGAATCATTTTGGTGTGATTTTTAGCATCTGCATTTCGGACAAGGGCCCACTTTCCCAGTTTATAATGTAGCAACGGGAAATCCTGATGACGTCATCCACACCATTGTGATGAATATCCCCCTCGGAAATACCGGTCGGCATTGCCGCATTGGGATACGAAAAATTTGAACAGGTGAGGGCCAGTGTTGCCAAATCTTGAAATGGGAAAGAACTAAACCCTATGCTTTAAAGCACCAGCTGGACTCTATGATTCAAAACACTAGAAAAACACCAAAAATTATAAATATATAAACGGCTTTTAACATACATTTCTTTCACTAAAAAGAGTCTTCTTCACTTGCGGAGCCTGCTACCGCTATTACATCTTTAGAGCAGGAAGGTGTATTACTGCTGTAGCTCTGCATACTTCCAATTTTGGCCACTATTATATCCTTCGGATGTTCGTAGTCGTGATAGCATTTTCCCTCTTTTTTTAGTCCAAATCGCAAACCAAGAATGGAATGCAATTTTTGAACTTTCATTCGATTTCTTTGCTTTGTTTTCACCAATTAAACTTGGCTAAACACTCTCCCTACATCTGCATTAGCGTGAGGGAGCGAAAGTACATAAACTGCCTTCGCATGAAACTGGGAAATCCCCTGGGAGCTGGGAAGAAAATAGATGATAGGTAGATTCTTTGTACTAGTGCACTTGCACTGAGCCCTGCATGTTGTGCTTACTTAGCACTTATGCACGCAAATAAGAATTTCAGGGACTTCCCCTGCTGGAGTGTTGACCTTGACACGTGTAAGGCTGAACATTGCCTATCCTAATCGATTAACTTTATTAAAACTATTACATGGCTTCCAGGATTTACTTATTTGTCATAGGAGACAATTTCATGGAAAAATCCGTTAAGCACCAGATTTGGCACTGGTTTTATTGAAATAACACCAGTATTTTGCTATGGCGCTATTAGAACATTTGTGGCACCAGAGGAGCTTCAGAAACAGCAGATCTGGTGCTAAAACACCAAATTGGCAACACTGGTGAGGGCAGGCTCGTTTGAAAGGCTGTGTATTACAATAACAGTCACTCCTTCCGGTCCGTGCGGTCCTAAATGGGAATGTTCCCCTCAGTTGTAGAGATCCGTAAGGCCTACTCTCTTAGTTACTATCATCATATATATTATTTCAGTAGTATAGATCCCTCCTGCGGCGCTCACAAGCGACCGATCGTGACAAATGAGCATTCAAATGAAAGAGAATAGATATTAGCAGTGACGAATTGCACTCTAATTGCATAAATATCTATAATTTCTTAAAAATTGACTTTTTAAAACATGTACGTCGTGTGTGATTTGCAGATAATGTTGCTGTAGGAAAATACGCTCCATAATTGCTGTCCACTTCACATTTTGGTCGCTGTGACACCTGTTTCATGTCATTTTAACATTCTGAGGTCTTTCCTTTATAATTTTGCATGGATTTCAGAAACAGTAAATCAAAGGAATGAGTACTCAAATCGTATAGTTTCATAAATATCGAATAACCGGTGAGTGTTATGATGGTGATTGCCTGCTTAAGTTAGGGAACGTAGAACTTGGAATTCTTACTGAAATGTAAATAGAGTTCTATAATCATTTGGTTGAAATAAAAACATAACAACCTTTCTCCTCGAGTCTCTCATCACAAACATATTGGGGAAAGTGTGGTTTATGAACATGCGAGATCTCACGCACGGGTCCACTAGTAGTCGTTTATTCAAGAGAAGAAATGCACAGTTTTGCAGCAATGTTTCAGTTACAACTGAGGCAACACTGAAAGAATGGCTTTCAAACTTATCATTTCAAATGCCAGTCAGGCAAACCGTGATGCCCTAAGATTCAAATTACTGCGAATAAAATGGACAAAGCATTTCGTTTCAACAAACAATGCATAGACCTAAAATGAACAATTAATTACGCAGATACAACTTGTGGAGAAGACATCTGAAGTTTCTGTTGTTGTTTTAAGGGGCCGAACATGTTGTCCTCATAGTGATTCAATATCTTTGATTCCCTAATTGATGTTAACAATGTTATTAGTTTCACTACTGTGGCTCTCCGAGACGACCGGGGTGTCAGAATTTGGCTCTGAAGGGGATCTTTAACGTAAATCTACTGACACGGCTCCCTCGCATCTGCGCACTCTCAAATGCCAACTGATTGTGCCAGGATTCGATCCTGAAAATTTGGGTGAGATCGTTACTATGCCACGCAGAAGAGGAAGGAAGCTTGTAGTTTTCCGTGGAATCCGAGTCACGGGATGCGATATTTCACTTGGAAAATTTCACTTGGATGTCCGGGAATTGAACCGGTCCACCCATGTAAGAAGCAAGCAGCTTGACCAATGCACCATCACGCCCCCGGTAAGGACACATGGGTGGAAGTGAAAGGATCATAATAATACTTGGTGAGTTTTAATTCACCGGCCGTGAAAGCCAATATAGCCTACCAACTTTTTGGAAGCCTTCATAGGGAGGATATGGCTGCTTGAGCTTGTAGTTGTCGCAGTAAAGAGGCGCAGGTGCGCTTCTTAAAAAGGGAGATAGCACGCAGTTCGTTACTCCTGTGGGAGACCGGGCGGGGACTCCAAGAGCCCGCTGATGAGCCAGCTTGGTGTCCTAGGCAAAACCCCACACAAGACACGGCACAAACATAGAAAAATTGCTGTTTTGAAAATACTACTGTCTTGAAGATAGAGAAGCATTATAGTTCACTCATACACTTGTTGCAATTATAAACATGACGCTAACTGACCACATGGCGTTTGTCACTGTCACTGAACTCACTGTTCCAGATACGTTCCCTTAAGAGATGGACATGAAGGAGTCTCATTTCCACATTACTCCTGCACGAGCCAGATTTATGATGATGATGGTAATTGTTGTTTTAAGGGGCCTAACATCTAGATTATCGGTCTCTAATGAACTGGGTGATCGTGAAGATGAAAATGAAATGCAAACTTAAAACTTAAACTACATAGGCCTACTAGAAGAAGAAAGGGAAAACTAAAGGAAAATAAGGCAAATAAAGGACAGGAGGAAAAGAAATGCCCTCAAACCTCGAAGAATGCGGATTGAGGGACTTGGAAGGAAGGAGAGCCATGAAAGGCAGATAGGAAAGTGAAAGAGGAGAGGGTCCGCCCCAAAGGTAAGGGACAAAAGGGGAAAACGGACCCAGCTCAGAAATCCCTCGGGATCGCCAACTCCCGAACTCACCAGCCGTGAGCCCCTGAGAGTGTAGCATTATCTAGGGTGCACCAAAAGTGGTGGGGCTACATAGCCCACACCCGGCCTCCTTGAGGGCCTTGAGCAGAAGGCAGGAGATAACATGAAAAGAAAAAGAAGGCTCACCCCTCGAAGAAGGAGGGAATCAGAAACGATGAGACAAGGGCCAATTAAGGCGGGAAAGGAAGAGACTCCCTAGGCTTCGGATACCCTAACACCGTCGGGGTCGGAAGAGAACAAGAATTGACCATGGGAGGTCGACAGGAAAGAAGACAGAGAGGAGCCCGGCAATGGAAGCAATGCCGGACTCAGCTGGGGCCCCGTGGTCGCCAACCCACGTCCCACTAGATGTGAACCCCTGGGGGAGAGCCAAATTTAACCAACGCTTTACGGTACGTTACAGTGAACAATGAGGCATGCACGTTCACATCTTGTGAAGTACACTGAGTGACCAAAAGTCACGGGAAGGGTTGTCCCATAAGAAAATGTGCTCCTGAGCGTTGCGGCGTAGCAGAGTTGCCAGTCACAGACACAAGTTTAGTGAATTTGGCAACACGTCGCGAGTGAACGTGGGATGATCATCGGCGCACGGCGCATGGGTCATAACATTTCGGAGATCACACGCGGGAGACCCTTCCAGCTACAGAGATCCTTCATGTTTCACGTGGTAGTCCTACAGTTGCAGCACTGTATTGGATCAAAAACAGCTTCCTCCTAGGCCAATGAATGCCTGTCTCTTTACCTTTTCCTGCGCTTCTATTTCGGGCTATACAACTGGTGATATTTCTTAATGGAAACACATTCTTGTGTTCTATTGAAATTATAAATATTCTACGGGTATCTGTGTATCTTCATAACCAAAATTGTGGATGTAATCCTCACAGTGTTCTGTCCAGATCGCTTCAAATATGAAACAAGATGTTCAGTAAAGAACATATAGCCTACTTTCTCCTAACTGCATGGGTATTGTTATAACTCTTTGTCCTTTTCAAGGAGTATAATTGAATGTTGGTTGTAGTAGCTTGTTGAAATACAACGTGCTATACGGATGAATATGAGGTGCCCTTTGCTAGTGCTACCTCTGTAAAAAAATTCATTCAATTCGGTTTTGGCCTGTTTGAATTGATATGGCGAATCGATTTGCACACATACATGGCCGCTATCTGCAATCTATTGGGCTGATGACCTTGTAGTTCGGTCAAAAGATTCTTCGTACATAAAGATATAATGTTGCAAAATTTGGTATAGATCAGATGATTAGGCAGGTCGTAATTTGATTTAAGCTTTTAACATTTGGGTGGCCGCCATTACGTTTTCGTCAAGATGGCGGCGATATAAAATATGACACTGAGGTGCCCATTGCTAGTGCTACCTCTGTACCAAATTTGGTTCAATTCGGTTTCACCGTGTTCGAATTGATAGGGGGGGACAGACATTCAGAGTACACACACTCACACACAGACTCACACACACATATACACACACACACACACACACACACACACACACACACACACACACACACACACACACACACACACAGAGACAGACACACAATTTTTCGCCCTGTGTTGATCTCATAAGCCTACTTTCATTTTTTGCAAAAAAAGAAAGTACTGTAGGCTAAAAATACACCATTATTTTACACTTATCTTAAACTAAACAAGTAGTTCCGTGAAGAACTATACAGCCTATTTTCATATATCCTACTTATGTTAGTTGCCACTATCTACATACAAAATTTCAGCTTGATTGCTATAATAGATTCGTAGATATTGAGAACCGACTAAATACTTCGGATGGTACCGGGTGAGTTAGCCGTGGTCGTTACGGCATGACTGCTGGCAGTCACTCACATCCGGGAGGCGAGGAGGTTCGAATCCCCTCACCGGCAACCTTGAAGATGGTCTTCTGTGGTTTCCCATCTTCCTTCCAGGCAAATGCCGGGGTTGGTCCCTAACTATAGGCCACAGCCGCTACCTTCCAACTCCTCGACCTTCCCTTCCAACTTTCCTCCCCAACGGTACTTGTAGCTCACCCATTGGGTGTCCGTCTCGAAGCAGCTACAAAACTGGCGAGCCGAACATGTCCTCGGACACTCCCGGCCCTAAAAGCCATACGCAAAAAAAAAAAAAGAAACTTCGGATGGTTGTCATGTTGGATTTTATATTTGTAGGTCCTTGAGTTATGTACTGTTACATGAAGATTATTGTGTACGTGTAGCATTCAAACTTCAATCGCATGATTAGGACAAAAAAAGTAACAAGGAGATTTTAAAATCTCGCACAGCTGCCATCTTGTGGTTATGGAAATAATTGAAATAAATTAGATGCCAGTGGATTAACATTCGTATAAGGATTTACTGTACCAAGTTTCACTGCACTCGGATGGTTAAATTGCGAGAAACGACCATGTGAATATTTATATTTCGCGTCGCCGCCATGTTGGATTTGTGATCACCAGGTTATTTAAAGTCCTATAGGTGAACTTCAGTTCATAGCCCCTATGAACATAAAAAATTCAGTATGATTGCTATAATACATTCGTAGATATTCAGAACCGTCTAAATATTTCGGATGGTCGCCATGTTGGATTGTTAAATGTATAGGCCATAGCGTCATGTACCATTAAAGGAAAATTATTGCGTAGGTTCTTTATTCAAACATTCACATCGATCGCATGATTACGACACAAGAAATAAAAACTTAATTTTAAAATTCGCAAAGCCGCCATCTTGAGGTTATGGAAACAATTGAACTAAATTAGATACCAGCGTATTACAATGTGTATAAACATTTCCTGTACCAGATTTCATTGCAGTTGGAACATTAAATCGAGAGAAAGGTCTATTTAAAATTTTCAAATTCGCTTGGCCGCCATGTTGGTTTTGTAGTTACCAGTTTTTCAAAAGTCACATAGGTGAACTTCTAGTAGTTCCCTTTATCACCGTACAAAATTCCAGGGTAATATCGGGAATAGTTTCGGAGATATTGAATGCTGGTTAAATATTTCGCACAGCCGCCATGTTGGATTGATGAGACGTAACAAGATTTGAAGGGCACGGTCGGGGTCGTCCTGAATAGTGCTATGAACTAACCGATTTTCATTGAGATCGCTCCAGCCGTTCAAAATTTATTAGGGGGGGGGGGACACACACACTCCTCACACACACACACACACACACACACACACACACGGACAAACGGTGATCTCATGACCCTATTTTTTTCAAAATTGAAAATAGGCTAAAAAATCGTGACTTCAAAGCTAACAGTGATGTTTTCATAATACATTCACAAAATGTTCCACGGAACTCGTTCTAGGTCGCTGTTAGATTCGTATGCCTGAGACCAAAAGCAAGGGGACAGGGATAATGATCGTGTAATTTGCGGATGTCCATAAACTTTTGATAGGACCTGTAATTGTTCGAAAATGCCTCTTGTCGGATCGTCGTGGCATGGGGACAAAACTCAAAGCGCATCGGCGGGAAACTGGACAGGGGGAAAACAGACTGTTTGTTCCGTGGAATAAAGAAATTACGACTAAGTAAGGCATGTTCTTCCAATTTTCCACGTGACGTAGTATTATAGTACATTATGCAACGGGGCCCCAGCTGAGTCCGGCCTTGCTTCCACTTACTTGTGCCGGGCTCCTATCCGTCTTCTTTCCTGTCGACCTCACTTGGTCCACTCTTGTTCTCTTCCGACCCCTACAGTATTAGGGTATCCGAGGTCTAGGGAGTCTCTTCCTTTCCCGCCTTAATTGGCTTTGTCTCATCTTTTCTGATACCCTCCTTCTGCGAGCGGTCTGCCTCCTTTTTCTTTTCCTGTTATCTCCTGCCTTTTGCTCAAGGCCCTCAAGGAGGCAGGGTGTATGTAGCCCCACCATTTCTGGTGCGCCCTGGATATTGCTACACCCTCGGGGGCTCACGGCTGGTGGGTTCTGGAGTTGGCGACCACGAGGGATTCGTGAGCTGGGTCCGGTTTCCACCTTTTGTCCCTTACCTGTGGGGATTACCCTCTCCTCTTTCACTTTCCTATCTGCCTTTCATGGCTCTCCTTCCTTCCAAGTCCCTCACTCCGCATTCTTCAAGGGTTGAGGGCATTTCTTTTACTCCTGTCCTTTATTTGCCGTTTTCTCCTTTTGTTTTCCATTTCTTCTTCTAGTATATAAGTTAGTAGTTAGTGTTAGTTATAGTTTACATTTCTTTTTCATCTTCACAGCGTGCATGATGTCTACTGCCGATCGGAACTAGCATTCACTAATATTGTCACCGAAGTCGTTTGAAAGCAATGCGCTGTGTAGAAATTGGTGTTGGGAATATTAAGGTGCAGTTCTATTTCTTGTCTCATATTCGCCAGTTTATTTACGCAAACATATGGGACGGTGCACTTTCCATGTCGGTAATTTATGAAGAAAATTTCTTGCATATGTCATAGTATTTTCTTGTTACCGTAAAGGATCGTGTTGATTTTGTCTTTGAGTTTGGGATTGTAACTACAATGGTTGATCCGATATCCAATTTGAACTTTCAAATTATGTAATTCATGCCCGACATGTTGGATTTTGAGTGCATGCGCGAAGCTATCCTTACCTAATTGGTCAATGAATGAGCTCTGATTGGCTGGAGAAACTGTTTTGTAAGTATGAATAGTACTATAATGACCATCACTATGATACAGTTTTCTGACATATAGTATTTACATTTCGACATCGTCGGACATAAAATCATTTATAGAATTGCTTCGGGTCATTTTATTTTTATTTTTTGAGGGTACTTAAAAAGTTTGTCTGCACCTAACTCTTGAGGGGGTCAATGCCTCCCTCTCCCCCTGTCCTCTCCGTATTTTTTACGGCCTCTTTAGGAAGATTGGAGAGTGTTGTGTAACCTTTACAGCTGAAAGGTCGCTGTGCCAGTAAAGGAAGCTATTGTGTTTAAAAGCGAAATCAATTCGCCCTGTTACAAAAGAATCGAAATAGTTTGGCCTCTTGACAGATGATTAGGTCACAGATAGTAATGACTTCATAGCTTCTGTTTTGTGTTGCATTGTCAAAGCAAGCCAGAAATAACAATAGTGCGATGTATCTGAGACACTTGACTTGCAGATCTGGCCTTCCTTTGTGGCCTAGCAGACAGACACCTTGCTGAGTTATAGCGACGTGTAGTGGCAATGATGCTGTCCACTCCAGACAAGTCGCTGCAGGATAATACATTGCGACAGAAACCATCCAAGCAACACGATGGAACACAACTAGTTTTTGCTACACATTTGCTTGTCTAATCGTTGTGGAATTTGGCTCAGTTATGAAAAGCATGAGTTAAACCTTATTAAAAACTGAAGCTGCGTGATGATCAAAGAGGAGACTGTAGGAACAAAAGTAGCTCTTTCTTTTACAACTGTCTATATTTGTGATATATTACTTAGGCCTACACTCAAAAGAACTGCTTGTTTATGTTTTGCTCATTAAGGGACGGCATTAATCGGCGTGCAGTTAGTTAATGGCGGTCACTGAGCAGGTAAAAACAGTGAAGGCCAATTCAAAAGAAAGAATTTTTCTCATACAGTGACATGCTTTTTTTTTATCGGATTCAAGCTCTCAGTGTAATTAGAATTATGACGACTGCTAGTCGTTTCGCATAATAGGCCTAATACTAATTATATAAGGCGTGATCAAAAAGTTACCGTTTGACGGTCATACAGTGCAGAATCGGTTTTCCAATGAGGCAAAATCACCGTGATTTTTGAGGCACTCCCACCGATAAACCGGGTTGTATGGAATGCGCCCAAGCTTCACTAATGACCCCGGTCATTAGCATCACCTTCGAAAAGTGGCAGTTGAACTGCGCCCATTGAGAGCGGTCAGGCAGGTTCCCTCCCTCCACCCCTTTACCGAATGATGTTGTGTTTGGTGTGAACTTGAAGTGACTCATTTCAAATCGGTTGTGTCTTGATTGCGAACAAGTCAAAAACCGTCCAGATTGCGAACAACTAAATATGCCCTGTCCAGATTGCGGACAAGAGATTAGTGTTGGCCTGGGATACATAAAACAGGTACAGTTTTCAAAACAGACTAATATTTAATTTTTGTTCTAGCAATATTAGCATTAACTGGTACATTGGGATGTTTTCGACAACCTAACCATATTTTAAAAATAGTTTTGTTATTGCAAATGTTTAATAATCTAGTTTGAGGTAATCTTGCCATTTAGAAGATTTTTTTTTTTTTTTTATTGTATAACAAAACTAGAGGGGTAGTTATTTATGGTGGATTAGAGAGAGTTGTATTATTATTATTATTATTATTATTATTATTATTAGTGTAGCCTCCGTGGCTTAGGCAGCAGCACGCCGGCCTCTCACCGCTGGGTTCCGTGCTTCAAATCCTTGTCACTCCATGTGAGAATTGTGCTGGGCAAAGCGGTGGCGGGACAGGTTCTTCTCTGGGTACTCCGGTTTTCCCTGTCATCTTTCATTCCAGCAACACTCTCCATATAGATGTTTCCTTTATTTATTCCAACCCTGACCCGGTCCAATGAATGGATAAAGGCTGTGGATTATCATTATTATGATTATCATTATTATTATTATTATTTGCCTTTGTGGGGTAGTGGTTAGTGTGATTAGCTGCCATCCCCGGAGGCCCGTTGTACAGCTGCTTATCGGGTCGGGGGACTACCTCTTATTCTCAGCAGTACAGAAGCTAGTGGTGGGAGACAGTCCGCCACTTCCCCTTAAACCGACCTTGGGCTAACAGCCGACTTCACTATGGGCGCAGTTCAATCGGCCTAATTAAAAGGTTCTGGAAATACCAATGACTATGGGCGCAGTTCCATATCTCCCGATAAACCTGGTTGAAGATCCCCGCATCCTGCTGCGTGACTGCCCGCCACACATACTCGTCCGACGGGAATCGTCGACCCTTCAAGGCCTCTTTTAATCCTCGGGACGTCGCACCGCGGTCTTTTCGACCGCATGAATTGAACCCAGAAGTACTGACGTAAGATTTTACTGCATAGTTACTGACATGAGGTCCCATGGACCACTTCCGTATTGAACCCATGTACCATTGGTTCAAGGGGTCGAATCCATGTATTATGGTAAAAAGAAGGAAGGAAATATACAGTCTTCAGTGGAACATAGAAAGATTCTATACAGGAGGGCGAGCATAACGTTGTGCAAGAAGTGAGGTTCCAGGTGGCCATGAAATGATATCACGCATGACGCACCGATAGGAGCCATTCATGGCTATAATTAGAACGAGTGGAACTTTCCGTCGGAGTGACTGCGAGCATGTTTCGGAAATTGATCTTACGTTGCAGTAAATTGGCAACCTCGCAGTTGTGCAAGAAGAATAATAATTAGATTTAAAGCACTTGCGAGCATACAATTAACTAAAGAAATACATCATTGTGAATCATTTCGGAATAGAGATTTTTGTGTGAAGAAAAAGGTTTTAATAATTGCCTAGGAAAGAAGTGCAAACGTGGCCATACGTCATAAAAAGTTCCCCGAGACCCGAGATGGAGGGGATTAAAAATCAACCTCAACACCCACGTACCTCAAGAGTAAATTTCATTTAATATCTCGGAATTGTACGATCGATTTTCATGTACAAAGAAATCAGTTTACGTTTAGAAAACAAGCTTTCCGGAGATATAATTTCCAAATGTGTGCGACCATTACTTCAAAAGTTGGTTCTGGAAAAGACAAGAAATGTATCTTTTTGTCGCCGATTTGTATAAAAGCCCTGGCAGAGCCAGGCTAATCATGCAGTACTTACTAGACCTCGAGAGGTCGTGATACTCTGTATCACCAACGTGCACCCGTAAGGAGTGGCCGAGAAGTATCATCATAGTATCGCTGTGTGAAGACTTAGGAAAATCCTAATACAGGATTTAGTTCCGCCAGTATCAGTCTTATAGTGAAAGTTCCGTATTACAGTCAAAATAGGCTGCGAACTTAAAAGAACAGGCGATAGGTCTTCAAATAACAGTTTAGTAAAACGACTGAAAGTGTCTAAACGTTTGAAGTACCAACGTTAGAGAAACGAACATTTCTAGGAAAGTTAAAGAACCCGATCAGGGTCAGACGAAATAAGTGCCGCCTAGTATTCTGAATAAGATAGGGTCTAGAGCGAAGAAATTAAGAAGGGAAAATTTAATCCAAGACATTGTCTCACTGGAGACAAACGAACAGTGATTAAAAGCAGTAAGGAAGAGCAGTAAATGCTAGAGAATCATAGGTCACCGATAAATATTCGAGAGGCCGTAAATAGGACAAACTGTATCTAGACAAACTATATAGTGTCTAGAGAGAAACGACGTCGAGCTAGTTAAAAATAAAGCCGAATAGTCAGGAAACCGGATCTGAAGAATTACCGTTCCAGGGAGGGGTAGATTGATCGAGACTTTCAACTTCTTACCAGATAGGGAGCCGACATCTAAGAGTTTCACCCTTGGAAACGGGAGCAAGAAATCACGTGTGCAAGGCCTAATGAAAGCCTCAGTGATTAGAAGCAGTGTAATGTAAATATATAAAATTTGTGTTAGTATAGTAATTTTTTTAGTGACTTTATTTGTGTATAATAGAAGAATACAGAATTGTATTCAAAAATGTTACCAGTGTTTAAGGTATATAAGTTATATGTGTGTCAAGAAATGTCAGTGTGTGACATGGAAATAATCAAGATGGCTTAAACACTAATAGTGGGCGAAATGAAACATCGTTGCAAAATACGGTCGAGGACCGTCCTATCATGTGAGTAACCATTTCATTATGTTATGTGTTGGGGAATATTTGTGTACAATCCACCTGAGAATGAGAAATAGGGATGTTTTTGAATAACAAATAACAGAAAAATAGCGCGATCTGAACAACTACAAATTGAGAAAGTATAAAAATGATTATGTGAAGTGAATAAATCCCTTAGAGGAAATGTATGAAATAAAATATCAGTGTATTTGATAAATGATTTGTTGTTGTTTGAGTCTTCAGTCTTTTGACTGGTTTGATGCAGCTCTCCATGCCTCCCTGTCCTGAGCTAATCGTTTCATCTCTACATAGCTACCACACCCTACATCCGAGGCAATCTGTTTAACATATTCTAACCTTGGTCTACCCCTACAGTTCTTGTCCTCGACCCTTCCTTCCATAACTAAGCTTGCTATTCCTGGGTGTCTTAGTATGTGTCCTACCAACCTATCTCTTCTCTTCATTAGCAGTCGCCAGAAACATCTCTCCTCTCCCACTCGTCTTAATACCTCTTTGTTTGTAACCCTATCTACCCATCTGATCTTCATCATTCTCCTGTAGCACCACATTTCAAATGCTTCAATTCTCCTCTTTTCTGCTGCACCAATAGTCCAAGTTTCACTTCCATAGAGCGCCACGCTCCAGACAAAGGCTTTCAAAAATGACTTCCTAATACCTAAATCTATATTCGATGTCAGCAGATTCCTTTTTTGTAGAAATGCTTTTCTTGCCTGAGCCAACCTACTTTTTATATCCTCTTTGCTTCGTCCATCACTGGTTATTCTGCTTCCTAAGTAACAGAAATCTCCTACTTCCTTCAGCTTTTCACCTGTCAATTTGATCTCCATAGAGGTTTGTGATTTATTTCGGCTGCATTCCAGTATTTTTGTTTTACATTTATTAATTTTCATCATGAATTCTTTCCGTAAGACGGAGTCCATACCATTCAAAAACTCATTCAAATCCTCAGGCTTGTTGGCCAAGATGACGATGTCATCAGCAAATCTCAGAGTTGAAATTATTTCTCCTTGAATCTTCACTCCCACTTTAAATTTTTCTCTAATTTCCTTCATTGCTTGTTCAATGTAAAGATTGAAAAGTATGGGTGATAAGTTGCAGCCTTGCCTTACACCTTTCTGAATACCAGCTTCTCTCTCATGTCCTTCAACTCGAATGACTGCTGTCTGGTTTCTGTATAGATTGTATATCACCCTCCTATCCCTGTACTTTATTCCAATCGATTTCAAAATGTCAAACAATTTAGTCCAATCAACGTTATCAAAGGCCTTTTCTAAGTCTACAAAAGCCATGAACGTTCTCTTATCTTTCCTTATTCTACCTTCCAAAATCAGCCTAAGACTTAGTACAGCTTCCCTTGTTCCTACATTTCTCCTGAAACCAAACTGGTCTTCACCCAACTCCGTTTCTATCTGGCTCTCAATCCTCTTGTAAATTATTCTAGACAGGATCTTTGAAGCATGAGTAATCAGGCTGATTGTACGATAATCTTCACATCTGTCAGCTCCCACTTTCTTTGGTATAGGGATGATTTCATTCTTCTTGAAATCAGGGGGTACCTCACCTGTCTCATAAATCCTACACACCAAGTGAAATAACCTGATCAGACCTTCCTCTCCTATGCAGCGTAGCAACTCAATCGGTATATCATCTATGCCTGGTGCTTTGTTCCTGCTTAAGTCTTCCAAAGCTCTATCAAATTCTGATCTCAATATTAAATCTCCTTTCGCATCCTCATCAATTTCCTCCTCCCTTTCCATTACATGATTCTCAATCTCCTTTCCCTTATACAAACTCTCTATGTAAGCTTTCCATCTCTCAACCTTTTCTTCCCTATCTGTTAGAGGCTTTCCATTTGTGTCCTTAATATTACAGCACTTAGTCTTCTTTTCCCCAAAAATATTCTTAATCCTTCGATAAGCTGTGTCTACTTTTCCTAATTTCAGACAATTTTCTATACCAGCACATTTCTCTTTCAACCATTCTTCTTTCGCTTCCTTGCACTTCTTGTTAACCTCATTTCTCAGACGTCTGTATTCTGCTTTCCCCTTTTCATCTCTTACATTCTTGTGCTTCCGCCTTTCATCCATCAATTCGAGTATATCCTGAGTGATCCACGGTTTTCTACCTATTCTCTCTTTCCTACCAATGTTTTCTTCTGCGGATTTTGTTATTTCATTCCTCAAAAGTGCCCATTCGTCTGCAATTGAAGCTTGTTTAGGGTTTTTCATTAGTCCTTCCTTTATACTCTTCTTGAATCTTTCGTTTACATCCTTCTCTTTCAGTCTGTCTATTGCCCACCTTTTTGGCTTTTGACTTTTCTTCAGTTTCTTCAACTTTAATCTGCATTTCATTACAACCAGATTGTGGTCAGAGTTTATGTCAGCACCAGGATATGTTTTACAATCCAAAATCTGGTTTCGAAACCTCTGCTTGACCATAATGAAGTCGATTTGGTAACGCCCTGTATCTCCTGGTCTCATCCATGTGTATATTCTTCTATTGTGGTTATTGAATAAGGTGTTAGCTATGACCAACTCATGCTCAGTGCAGAATTCTACCAGCCTGCTTCCTCGATCATTCCTTTCACCTAATCCGAAATCTCCTACTATCTTCCCTTCTCTCCCTTTTCCTACCACAGCATTCCAATCTCCCATTACTATAACATTTTCATCACCCTTGATATACCTCAGAATTTCGTCTATTTCTTCGTAGACCTTTTCAACATCCTCATCATCAGCTTGACTGGTAGGCATATAGACTTGTACCACTGTGGTGCAGGTAGGTTTAGTATTTATTTTTGCTACAATAATCCGTTCACTATATTGCTCATAATATTCCACCCGCTGTCCAAGTTTCCTACTCAATATGAGGCCAACCCCTGCTTGGCCATTGTTTGATTTAGTGCTAATGACCCTATAGTCTCCTGACCAAAAGTCCTGTTCTTCCTGCCAGCGCATTTCACTAATCCCAACCAAATCCAACCTCAACCTATCCATTTCCCTTTCTAAGTTTTCTAACCTTCCATTTCCTAGCAGACTTCTAACATTACACGCTCCGATCCGTAGAATGTCAGAGTTCCTCTTTGTCACTTCTGTGATGTTAACCCCCTCTCGAGTAGTCCCCACCCGGAGATCCGAACGGGGGACTAGTTTACCTCCGGATTGAAATTTTACAAGGGAGGAGGCCATCATCACATGTAATTATGCATAGAGAGGTGCATATCCTCGGGAATAGCAAACGGCTGTAGTTTCCCCTTGCTTTCAGCCGTGCAGCAGGACGCAGTGTAGCCATTATTTGGCTTATATTATCAATATCTTAACCGTCTATAAGACTAGTAAAGAATTGATTTAATCTGAAAGGCTGCTACTCCCTTTCAGAATAAGTAAAGAGCAATTCTACTAACAAAAATACTAACCTTCTACTGTACTAACAATTAAATACCAAAATTCTACTAACGAAAAAATACTAAAGTTCCACCAACAACAAATACTACCACTAAAACAGTCTGTCACCAGACACACTCACATGCAGTCACACATCACAGTCTACTGAAACAATGAACTATAACTAATAAACAATGCAACTGTTACCAGACACACTATGGCCTACCTATATAAAAATCCAATATGGCGACCATACGAAATATTTAGACGGTTCTCAATATCTACGAATCTATTACAGCAATCAAACTCAAATTTTGTATGTTGATAAGGGCAATTAATATGAGTAGGATAATTGAAAATAGGCCATTTAGTTCTTCACGGAACTACTTGTTTTATATGTATTTATTGTAGTTTATCGCTCGCACAATGAGTCACTGGCACATTTTATTTTGATTTTTAATTTGACGTTCTTAATGCTGTCACTTCATTTAGGACGTAGTGGCATCTTGGTCACCAGCACCAATCACTTATATGTGTAGGGAGTGTGTCAGACAGGAACACATGTGTTATTGGTATGGCAGCAGTGTGGGTGTGAATGCAGTTGTTAGATTCTACCATTATGACATACACCCTAGGGCTTGGAATAGACCATAATTCTCCTAGACTTGGTAAGGAAAATACCTACTGTCATCTTCTTGTTGATTCAAGCAGGACTTGAAACACAATAATCATCAGCCTCGTGTACTTTGGTAGGTGTAGAATTTATCCATCTGTTATTGGGTGCAGCCCAATTGCGCCAGTTAATTACACTGATAAAATCGGACAGACTTTTGACGCGTGTGATCTGGGTCTTCGATAATCCATAGTCCGATTGCGCCTGCAATAGCCCATTAGTAACTTCCCCTCTCTCCCCCACTCTGCAGCCAACATATACCATACTGTTCACATGTTCCAAACATTCGTCATAGAGAGTGTTGGAGGGGAAGTGTCTCTCAGTTTGACCATCCAGGGGTGCCAATTACTAATGTAACAACCTATATGACCTGGCGTTCGAATATGGTAAAAACTTTTATGGAAGAGTTTTATCCAAAGAATACGATATGTCATAATTAATAATAAATACATGTTTCAGTGTTTTGTGCTAGCCCGGCATGGCAGTTTACAGGAAATTCAAGAGCCAGTCGGTCATTTTGCAAGCTCAAATAAGAATATCTTCGGTTTTGGGTTTTCACAATGGTAGTGGAGGAGGACGGAAGGTAGGATGGTTTCAGCGGAAGAACCAGAACCTAACCTGGGGCAAGTGGCGTGAAAGGATCGTGCGATGGAAGATTAGCTGACGCAATTCGCCAACACCGCTGTTATTGTGGTGTCTGCAGTAGCGTGTTTGCCACTAAGGCTAGGATTAGAATGAGGCGGCCTTAGCCTTAAGAGAGGAACCATCCCGGGAATAGAAGGGGGGAAGCCACGAAAAAAGCCTCGTTCAGGAGGGCTGAGTTAGGCATTAACCTATCCTCAGCTCAGCTTCGTGAGGCGAACCTGGGCCCCAAAGGCACAGCCAATAATGCTAGCCACTACAACACGAGGTGGTCCTTGTAGCAGTTTCATTTGAGGACTTCCAAACTGTGCTCATGAGTTTCATGTTCTTGGTTGAGAGTGAGGGATGTGGACAACTTGCATTGTTATGATGTCTGACCTAGAGGTTGTGATTGTAATTAGAGCTCGGATTGCGAAGGAGGCGCTTGTGACATTAAGATAAAGGAAACATTAAATGCAATATACAAAGCCGCCGAAAAAAAAAAACATTGAACTAATTCAGAACGAGGAAAAAAGGGGGCGATCAACATTCAACTGCCAATAACACTTTCATAATGTTGCAAAATTAACAACTAATCATATCGTTTAGTGGTCTTACTCAATAAACTATGACGGGGTCGACAGCTCAATTAACAAGTGAGGTCAACTTAACACATGAAGAAATAGTTCCTTTAAGTTAAAGCCACACGCACGTTCAAATCAAACCGTTGCGATTAACTTGTCATCTGACTAATGCCTGCAACAAGGTACTAGTTTTCTCGTTTAAATGACCGTGAAGGCACGCATTCCGGATGTCAATTACTGCCAGATTTCAAAATTGATGAAGTAAACACATATCGACCACGTATGCAGATTCTGGTTTTTCTTTGGAGATACGCAAACTTACGACAGAATGATCTAGGAGAATTTTATTGATTTTGACTGAAGTAATGTTATGAAAGCAAGCGTAATAATAATAATAAATATAATTATATAAATGAAGATTAAGTTGAATTATATGAAAGTAGTAGCTTTTGAACCGGGTGAGTTAGCCGAGGTCGTTGCGGCATGACTGTTGGCAGTCGCTCACATCCGGGAGGCGAGGAGGTTCGAATCCCCCCGCCGGCAACCTTGAAGATGGTCTTCTGTGGTTTCCCATCTTCCTTCCAGGCAAATGCCGGGGTTGGTCCCTAACTATAGGCCACAGCCGCTACCTTCCAACTCCTCGACCCTCCCATCCAACATTCCTCCCCAACGGTACTTGAAGCTCACCCATTGGGTGTCCGTCTCGAAGCAGCTACAAAACTGGCGAGCCGAACATGTCCTCGGACACTCCCGGCACTAAAAAAGCCATACGCTAAAAAAAAAGTAGCTTTTGAGCTCCTGTAAAAGAATAAATACATTTTGTGAATACATGGTCTTAAAGTATAGCGATTATTGTCACGGGAGAGGATTAATATAAAATTGAATGTAGAGCAAATGTTGCTTTTGAATTTATCAGTTCTTTGGAAGACATTTGGCCGTAAAGTAATGTATAGCGCATGTCGCGCATTGAAGTAATTTGTCACGCTAGGAAGGCGTTGAACCTAAATATACTTGGTAAATTAATTATGAGGGGCAGTTGATTGCGGTAATTGAGCTATGATAAGTCCTCCATATAGTGATGTAATCACGAGGCCGTTGTGTGTATTTTTTAAAAGGGTGCTATTATTGTATTATGAGCGCAGGTTAGACAAAGGTCGCCCTAAGCCGCTAATGTTGTAAAGTCCTCCAGTATGGGATGTGGTTCCCGAGGCAGTGAAAGAATCGAACCCAAGTTCGTTTGTGTGAAGCCCCTGAATATTGGTGTTGTATTGAATTATTCTTACCCATCAATGAGAACACTTCATAATTAATAAATGCCAAGGTTACGAGAGTGGTCTATGAACCTAAATAAGGTTGTTAAAATAAATGAATGAAAAGCCAGGTCTGTTCAAAGAACTGTGTATAAGAAATAGCTGTATAAGCAGAGTGTAGCCCGTCTCTGTGGCGAGACTTGGGGTCTTGCTCCCGGCCAATAAATCACGCTGAGTGGGACGGTCCGACCCTTACTATTAACGGAAGTGTGGTAGGTCGGGTGACCGTCTATTTGAAGTAATAATACACCATGAGTGTTTAGAGTTTGTTAATGACCCGGGATTCGAACCGAGGTTCTTGTAGATGAAAGGTACCGCTTGCAAGTTCAGATCGTTGCTTTCTTATGAGATAATGGTCTTTTAAGGCAAATAAATATAAATCCCTAATGTAATGTTATATTGATGTAGGATTTCACGAGTTCAGTGAAGACAATTAGATTTCGGGAGTGATCTTAATTTTTGACATGTTCAAGTAGTCTTCTATAACTCAGGAGTGCACAAGTGTTTTCCCAATCACTGTGGGGAATTTGTTAACTTGAGAGAGATGGTAACATGAGAACATTGTGAAAAGTCCAAAAATTTAAGTGAAGAAGCAACAGTACTTTAATAAGAATTACATATTGTTTTGATTGGGAGCGTGATGACGCAGTGGCTTAGCTGCTCGTCTTTCACCCGGACGGCCGGGGTTCGAATCCCGGTGACAGCGGGGTGGAATTTTCACCTGAAAAATCACGTGGCGTCAGGAAGGGCATCCGGCCTTAAATCCCCGGCCAAAACCAAAATGAGCCTGGTTGGCTCCGGCGACCCCAATTAATTGGGAAAAAGCCGAAGAAGAAGAAGAAGACATATTGTTTTGATTATAAGATACTTATATAATGGGAAGTGAGGTGTTGTATAAGAATAACACAGAGTATGTAAAAGTATCGAGCCGTTGGGAGCTCGTGATTATATTGAATTTTAAAAGGGATACTTTATGGAAGTGAAAAGAATTATAAGTTTGTTGGTTTGTAGGAAACCATTTATTCTGATTTAACATTTGTTTGTTTATGTATTCCTTGTTCACTCTGAACAAGTTAGAAGTATTGGTCAGTATTTTATTTGTTTATTTTGTTGTAGCGCCGTATAATTGGTTAATTAAAGTTTTATAATAGGAGTTGATTTGGTTTATTATTTTGGAAGTGTATCCTCTATTTAATCCAAAATGTATAAGTCACAGAGTGGGAGAACATACCATAACCCCGAAAATCCCGATTTGAGCATTGCTGGCATACTGTGATTTGCATATTTCTTGCTGAAAGGGAACAGTATTAATGGATTAGAAAATGCTACAGCCATAATGTTTTTTCATTAATTAATTAATATAATAAATCACCCCACATTGAATTGAAACACATAAAACATAAGCAAATAAACTCAAAATCTATGCACAAAAATAATATTATTCTTAATATGGCACTTTGGATTGAACAAAAATAGAGGTATAGAAAATGTTGACAGTCTTTGTAGTCTATGACACATTCACATGAAATTGAATGATGGAATAATTCACATGATATAAAATAACACTTAAAAATTAACCAGTACAAATTCAAAAAATCCTGCAGCACTTTATATCAAGCAGTGTCATGATCACTGTGGATGTAGTCGGAGTCTTCATATTCCGAAGATGATAATTCCAACTCATCTTCCGAGATATTTCGTAACATACGAAACACTTTGTCCTCAATACACGGGTCAGATAGTCTAATCTTTGATGGTCCTGGTTCGTCATCCATATTTCAATTCAAGAAGAACGTCTGTTCTTCATAAACGGATGTTAGCACAACGCACTTATAGTCAGTCACTCAATTACGGACGTGAGGTCCCGGGGACCGTGCAGCAACAATAACTGACTCCAGACAACACTGGCAGCTCCTAACTCGTTGGCAACACTCAGCGGACTGAAAGTTAGAAAGGTAGACAAAGGAACAAGTTTCCAAGGTCCCTGACCCATGCAAGGGGTGGTATGGTAGGAGGGGAGCGGTCCCATGGACCGCACTTGTCTTGAACCTAAGCATTTTTACACGTCAGTAGTTGAGGCTTAAGTCATTGGTGTGTCTTGCATTGTTGTAGGACAGCTTCTTCCCGCCAACATATCTACTGCTGGTCTCCCTCTAAAGATTTACCAGTCTGTTGTTAGTGTGAGTGTGCGGTAGGCTACATTTGACTGCGGGTAACAACTGGCTTTAGTGAAATTGCTGTTTCACCGTGTGAGACAGTGAATACACACTTCTGACTTTGTTACATTGTGCTGTGAGTGAAATGGATCCTAAAGAAGTTGAGACGATAAACGAATATATTCATTGTGTCCTTAGATATTAAGTTAGTCATCTTCATCTTCTGTGCCTATACTGCAGGGTTTGCAGCTGAAGGCAGTGTGTTCCCGACAGATGTACACAGAGCAGGTAGCACACGATGTCTTTGTCTTTCTGTTCCTAGACCGGTCACAGAAGCCACATCTGCCAGGATTTAGGTTGATCCTTTCATGCCTTCCCTGTTCATAACTTTTCAGTATTTTCTAAATAATTCATACATATTATTGTCATTAGCTTGCCACGGTGGGTGAGTGATGAACGTGTCGGTCTACTAACCCCAAACTTGCAGGTTCGCTCCTGGCCGTTGTAAGTGATTTTTTGAAAGGCTGCAAAAAATTACGACACCATATCGTACGATGTTGGCATGTCAAAGAACCCTTTTGAATTCAGTAGGCTGTGTTCATAATGGCAACATTAATCTCGGGATTTACCGCCAACACAAAGTTCCTCATTTCTCTACTAGAAAGCGCTATAGTGTTCAAGGAGCTTATATTTATAACCTCCTTGACATTTAGAGTGCTTCAAGGAACAACGAAATTCGATATGCAAGCTACCCTTTGCGTGTCAAATAACAAAGCTTGCACCCGGCATCCGAGGCCATGCGATATTATTATTATTATTATTTCTACATTCATTTCACCACATAAGTGGGACATATCAACATATCGTCGGCTTGTTTGCAAGACGGTATGGCTAATTCTCTTAAGGTGGCACATTGAGAAACGAGCGAACAATGGAACAGGTCTCCAAGATGACGGCCTTCTGCATGGTGATGTGTAGACCAGGATGTATTCCCAATATTTGTAGATTGCGAGCCAATAATTTGGGGATGATGCCGGTAGAAGAAATTACTATGGGCAGAACCACTACACTTTCCTGTCTCCACATTTGCCGTATTTCCTCAGCCAAAGGCAGATATTTGGTGATCTTATCACAGCAGGCTTGTTGCAGATTATGGGAATTGGGCACTGCAATATCAATTAGGAAGGTTCTCTTCTGCACCTTGTCCACAAGAACGATATCTGGCCGGTTTGCTGGTATGGTTTTATCAGTAATAACTGATCGGTCCCATAACAACTTGTGACTGGGATTTTCCAAAACGGCGTCAGGAACATACTGATAGTAAGGCAAAATATTATCAGATAATAAATGCTTTTGAGCAAGGTGTAGGTGCATTATTTTGGCCACTTGGTTGTGCCTTTTCATGTAATCAGTACAGGAGATTGCTTGGCAGCCTCCTGTGATATGTTGAATTGTTTCCGGTTCTAGTTGGCATCTTCTGCATTTATCATCCTGAATATTTGCCTTAACTATATATTTAAGGTAGTTTTTGGTAGCCACAACTTGATCCTGGATTGCAACCATGAATCCTTCAGTCTCAGTGAATAGGTCCGCATGAGTCAACCAGCTGTTCGACGCATCAATGTCGACATGTTTCTGGTTGAGATCATACGGAGGACGACCGTGCAGAGCTTTCTGCGTCCACTGCTGAAGCTTGATGGCTGGACATTCCTCATCAGTGGCTAACTGTATATCCCTTACGTGAAGAAGATCCAGCGGTGTGCACTTGCCATCTGCCTTCACAGCGGCTTGATGTATGGGAGAGTCATGTCTTCCCAGAAAATATCTCTGAAGGTTCCTCACTTGCCTTGCATGCAATTGGATAATGTCCGTGAGCCCTCGTCCACCTCTTTGACGCGAGATTGTCAATCGCTCAACAGCTGACTTAGGGTGGAGACATCTGTGTTTTGTTAAGATGGTACGTGTCCTAATTAGGATGTTCTCCAAGTCAGTCTGCGTCCATTTGATAATACCGAAAGTATATGTCAGAGCAGGAATAGCATAGGTATTAATAGCCTTAAAGGTGTTCTTTCCATTCAACTTTGATTTTAAAATCTTGTTAAGGCGTTGATTGTAGATAGCTACGGTTCTATCTTTAATACCTTTATGATCAATTCGATTAGATTGCAGGAGACCAAGATATTTGTAGGTCTCATTACCTTCCATAGGCTTTATGAAACAACCGTCATCAAGTTGAAATGCGCGGGCCTCTAATTTTCCACGCCGAATGGTGAGGGTGCGACACTTATCTAATCCGAAGGACATTCCAATATCAGAAGAAAATGAAGCAGTAATTGCAATTAGATTGTCGATGTGTTTCTCAGAGGATGCATATAGTTTAATGTCATCCATATACATCAAATGAGAAATTTTGTATTTGACTATACCATGGTGCTTAATTGGAAAACCATACTTTGCATTGTTCAGCAATGATGATAGTGGATTGAGCGTCAAACAGAACCATAGAGGGCTCAAGCTGTCACCCTGAAAGATACCTCTTTTGATTTGAATAAATCCCGATTCCATACACGTGTCTCCATTAGACATTAATAAATTGGTCCCCCAATGGGACATCATATGTTGCAGACTTATAATGATGGCAGGATCAACTTTATATATCTTCAGAGTTTGGATTAACCAGGAATGTGGCACTGAATCAAAAGCTTTCTTGTAATCAATAAAGGTCATGTAGAGGTTACGCATCATCTTTCCTGCTTGTTCCATAGTAACTGCATCGATTACAAGTTGCTCTTTGCAACCTTGAGACTTCTTCATGCACCCCTTCTGCTCTTCAGCCAGGATGTTATTAAGATTTATGTGTTCACAAATCTTACGTGCAATGCAAGATGTAACTATCTTATACAGGCTGCACAGACAGGTGATAGGTCGATATTTGGAAGGATCATTGGTTCTATCACCTTTTGGCAGAAGGTATGTTTTACCTCGCATCAAGTAAGAGGGAATAAGCTGTGGATTTTGGATGAAATCTGTGTAGCAGCGGGCAAGATGCTCATGAGTACAAGTGAAACGTTTATTATTATTATTATTGTCATTTTCTTCTACTTATATTTTCCAATTTAGTTGTGAGTGTTTGACGTTTCCTGTGTGGTATGTGTTAGAATAAGCACGTAAGAAAGTAAATGAAACTATAAGGTGCGTTCAAAAAGTAACGAGCCGGAGGCATAATTACAGAAACCAGTACATGTATGTTAGAAGTATTGGCCCTGGCTGTTGAGGCACTTGTCCCACTGTTACACGAGGCGGTGAATGGCTGACTCATAAAATTCCCTGGGCTGCGATGTGAACCAGTTCCGCACGTACAGCTGGACGTCGGCGTCCGAAGTGAATCGTTGGCCCCGCAGAGCCCTTTTCAGGGGACCAAACATGGCGTAATCACAGGGAGAGAGGTCTGGACTGTATGGAGGGTGGCCGAGAACCCCCCATTTGAATTTCTGCAGGAGTGCCGCGACTGTGTTGGCCGTATGAGGTCGTGCATTGTCGTGGAGCGACCACGGCGGCTGTGGCCTTCACTGTCACTCGGTGGTCCTGGGTAATGAGTGCATCAACCAGCTGGACGTTGCCATCGGTAATGCAGGGGGGTGCCCCAGACCGGGAATCATCGGCTAACGACACCCGTCCTTCCCTGAAGCGCTTGTGCCACGCAAGGGGCATGCAGTGTTCGCCGTACACTTGTGACATTCGGCGATGAACGTCCGTTCCCCCTACTCTTTGGCTGTCAGAAACCGAACAACACCTCTTTGCTCTTCGGTTGACGCCTCCATGTCACTGTTTGCAATGCGACTGGCAGCGTTGGACGGTTGATGCATGCTACTGCTCGCTTTGTATCGTCACGTGACGTGCACGCGTGCCCTCTAGTGGCGGGCTGTGACCGTCCACACTCTGGTCGGAACCACACCTCGTTACACACGCCACGATTAGCCAACGTCGTCACCGGTTTACGCATTCCAGCCTGTATCTCTTTGAACGCACCTTATACATTTGAAAGTCTCACATTCGACTACAAATGCAATATTCAATGCTTGCAGTCTTTTCCACCGCGACTTCCGGAGGATTAAGGGACCGGAGTTTTGATAGTTGCATGGGGAGAGATCAGGACCATAGGGTGGATGCTCAAGGGTCTCCCACATGAGTTGGCGTACCTTCTGCGTTACAAACTTTGCGGTATGGGGGCGTACATTATCATGAAACGGCAGCTCCCCTTGTCGCATTTTCGCCGTAATTTCCCCAGTGTTGCACAGTAACGGTCCCCAGTGATGGGGACACCAGGTTCCTTGATATCAATAAGCAATGGACCCTGGTAATCAAAGACCAGGGTGAGCATCACCTTTATAGTGGATAGTTGGCTCTCCAACTTCTTGGAACAAGAGTCCGTGCTTACACAGTAGGCTATAACTGCATCGGGGTCGCGCTACTTTGCATAGACGCTGCAACAATACCCTCAAATGGAAATCTTTTGATCACGCCTTAGGCCCGTTTTCACCAACTCTTCATTAACGATTATTTAGTTAATTCCCATTTAACTTAAATACGAGAGTTAATGCGTGGTTATCGTTGATGCATTTCACGAGGCCATTCGGGTTCGCAATTACTTAAATAAGATTTGCGGCTCTCGCGCATGCGTGGACTCGGTTTCATTTTGGACAAGCATGGCGGACAGAACAAGAAGCGTCTAGCACTCATTGTTGTTTGCGATGCTTCCTTGAGACTTTCTGGAACATAATTATAAAGGAAGAGAAATACAGAAGACCTTATTCGTGGCAAAAGCTTAAAACGATATGAACAAAGTATTTAGGAGAACTGGCAGTTGAGGGAATAAATAGCATAATAGGACGAATTTATCCAGTTGTCTTCGTAGCGTAAGCAGCTGAGGTGCAGACTCTCAATTTATTATGCAGCGCTGGGAGGAGTTCCAATCCTCCTTTGGATATTTTTCTCTTTTTTCCGTATGCGTTAGCCGAGAGCTGCATTCCTCTTGCCAATTGATAATTCCGTCGTCTTAAACTATTATAGGGCGGCTTCGGTGGCGTAGTTGGTAGCATGCTGAGCTTCTATGACCAAGATAGCGGGTTCAAACCCGGCCGAAGCCGTCGGTTTTTTTAAGAGCGTTAAAAATCCCTCAGTATGCCTTCCTTCGGAGGGGAAGTAAAGCCGGCGGTCCCATGTCATAGATTTATGGCATGTTAAAGATCTTTCCACTAATTACACCTGTGTGAAACTAAATTGGATAGGTTAAGAATATAAACAACGCTCTTAGGTTGCTACGTTCGTTGCCAAGAGCCGACTGCGGTGGCGTCTAGTAGCTAGTTCTGAACTAGGCCTAGTAGTCGTTGACGGTGGCGTTTGGCGGCAAAAGTAGGAACTATTAGAAAATTCAAAGTTGCAGTCCCTACTTGAATTAAAAAACAGATACACACACTAATACAGTCATCACAATTAACACCGGTTATCAGACATATTCTACACACACCCAAAGTACACGGGGCTACATGACCGCGTTGTCGCAGCCCCTAAACTAAGGAACCAACCAACCAACAAACTATTATAGAAACACACGTAACTCGTTGATGCTAATAATCAAAAGGCAATTAATTTACAGAATCAACGATAGTTTACAAAACTCAGCACAGAATAAGCACGCACTGTGACTACGCCCCCTCCTACCCTCTAAAAAATAAAGGAAAAAAATTAAGGCAGGCACCCCAGGAGAAACGAACCCACGACTACAGTGGCACCGCGCCTCGCCGCTATCCTCTCGGCTAATGCAGCGTCGAACGGTTGTCTCGCCAAGACCGTTGACAGCGAAAGAGAGCCTGACCTCAGAGTAACACATGGCGCTTCCCTACTTTACAGGAGCGGAGGGTCTGAAACAAACCTGTTTTCTGGGGTTAGGAGGCCATTCCGACCCCAGGGTCCCTATACCCATCACCTACACGCCCCTTAAGGGTGCTCAAGTACATAAATGACACCCTGTATAAAAATTCAGACTTCCACGACCGGCGTTGTAATAGGAATCTCTGTTTCGCGGGCTTTAGGTAAATGTATCCGGTGAACATGCTGAACATGCTGAAACGTCAGGACGACAAAATGTCCTTAGAACACGGCCTATAAGCCCGCGAAACAGACATTCCTATTACAATATATATATATATATATATATATATATATATATATATATATATATATATATATATATATATATATATATATGTCGCCTCCGTAGCGTAGCGGTCAGCATGGTTAGCTGCCGCCCCGGAGGTCCTGGGCTCGATTCCCGGCTCTGCCACGAAATTTGAAAAGTGGTACGAGGACTGAAACGGGGTCTACTCAGCCTCGGATGGCCCAAATGAGTAGAGGGGGTTCGATTCCCCCTCAGCCATCCTCGAAGTGGTTTTCCGTGGTTTCCCACTTCGTCTTCGGGCAAATGCCGGGATGGTCCCTACCGTAAAGCGACGGCCGCCTCCTTCCCTCTTCCTTGCCTATCCATCCCACTCTTCCCCTCCCTTCCCTCATGAGGCCCCTGTTCGCTTTGCAGGTGAGGCCGCCTGGGCGAGGTGCTAATCCCACCTCACCAGTTGTATCCCATCCGATTAGATGTTCCCAGCTCCAGGACACTGACTGCAGTGGCGGTAGTGGTGAGTTCCCTCGCTGAGTCCCTGGGAGCCACCACCCTGGAGGGTAAACACGATTAAAAATAAATATATATATAATTTCTTTTAGTCGATTTACCCTCTAGGTTGGTGGTTCCCACGGACTCAGCGAGGGAACTCACCACTACCGCCACTGCAGTCAGTGTCCTGGAGCTTGGAACATTTGGTCGTGGTGGATACAACTGGAGAGGTATAATCAGCACTTCGCCAGGCGAACTGGGGCCTCATGAGGGATGGGAAGGGATGGGAGATTGGGATGGATAGGCTAGGAAGAGGGAAGGAGGCGGCCGTGGCCTTACAGTAGGCACCATCCCGGCATTTGCCCGAAGACGAAGTGGGAAACCACGGAAAACCACTTCGAGGATGGCTGAGGTGGGAATCGAACCCCCTCTACTCATTTGGACCACCCGAGGCTGAGTAGACCCCATTCCAGTCTTCATACCACTTTTCAAATTTCGTGGCAGAGCCGGAAATCGATCCCAGGACTTCCGGGGCGGCAGCTAACCATGCTGACCGCTACGCTACGGAGGCGACTATTACAATAATTATAGTTCAAAATATGCTAGCCCGTGTGGTTTGAAGTGTGCAAATCACACACGTTGTAGGCAAGCTGTTTGTTAAGGTCCTAATTGTAGCGAACTTCGCGCTTTTAGTTCTTATTTCATAAGTAGAACACCTAAAATAAGCGCACAATCCGAAATAATAGAAAAAACAAGATGTTCAGTAAAGAACATATAGCCTACTTTCTCCTAAATGCATCGGTATTGTTATAACTCTTTGTCCTTTTCAAGGAGTGTAATTGAATGTTGGTTGTAGTAGCTTGTTGAAATACAACGTGTTATACGGATATTAAACATGAATATGAGGTGCCCTTTGCTAGTGCTACCTATGTAAAAAAATTCACTCAATTCGGTTCATCGTGTTTGAATTTATAGGGGGAATCGATTTGCACATACATGGCCGCCATATGCAAACTATCGGACTGTTGACCTTGTAGTTTGGTCAAAGAACGCTTCTCACATAAAGGTATGTTGTTACAAAATTTGGTAGAGATCAGATGATTAGGTTGGTCGAAATTTGATTTAAGCTTTTAACATTTTCGTCAATATGGCGGAGATATAAAACATGACACTGAGGTGCCCTTTGCTAGTGCTACTTCTCTACTAAATTTCGTTCAATTCGGTTTCACTGTGTTCGAATTGATAGGGGGGACATACATTCAGAGCACACACACTCACACACACACACACACACACACACAGACAGATACACAATTTTTAGCCTACTTTCGATTTTTGCAAAAAATGAAAGTAGACTTATGAGATCTGTACCGATTTTGCAAATCAGTACATGTTCATCTTTATCTTCGAGACGCAGTAAGAGCTCCAGGTCTGACCGGATTATCATAGAGCATACACCAGGCCTCTTCTGAGAATTCCTTTCGCCAAACTGGCACCTGACTGTTAGTGAAATGGTTCGCCAAGCCCTTTCTGCCAGGATTTGACCCCTTTGTGCGAGCTGTCACTTAAAGTATTATCCCTGATAGACACTTGTAGAGGGAGATAAATCAAGCTTTGTGTCTGTGAACATTGGAAAAGCGAACATTTCTTGTCAGCTACATTCGCCAAGCCTTGTTCTAAGAACACCCTTGCAAGAACATTGTGTGACGCCTCAACTCCTGGAAGGTTTCTACGCAGTAACCTGTATGGGGTGATATTCAATAGTACCAACTCAAAACCTTGGACTCTGGCCTTGGGCTCTGCCCTTGTGTTGGCCGATTGTGCCACTAGTCGCAGGTGGTATGACTGGAGTAGGGTGGTGGGGGACTCTAAAAATACAAAGGGGTGCGATCTGTGGCTGGGAGAACAGTGTGGTGAGGACCTTGCTGGCATAAAGACTCTTAAGCGATCGCCTCCGGAGGAACTGAGGGCAGTTTCTCCGGAGGGCTGAAATACACCAGGTGGTATGAACTCAATTTGTTAGAAGGGGCAACCGTTCGATGGAACATTAAACTGTGTCATTTGGTAGTGTTATTTTAAGGCCATGTGTCGGTGGACCATCAACTTAATTAGATAAAGACTGACATTTTATTTTAGCACTTTAGTATGTAATATTTTGGAAGGGTTTGTATAGTTTGGTGATACCGTTATATGTAGTTACTGCAGGGTGGGTTATTATTGCCCTATTTCTCGTTAGCTGGATGGGAACCTCGTGGATTTAATTCTTGGTCAGACAGGCTTGACAGGACAGTCAGTGCTGGACTGAAGAGGTTGTCAGACCTTTCCGTTCCATTAAGGGACGTTTCGGTTGTTTGATGCAGCATTGTTTTTTAAGAAGGCATTGCCTTTCTCATGTTGTTTTCCTTTCTTTCTTCTTCTTCCGGATCCTTTTTTAAATTCATGTTTTAACCTTAAATGTAATTGCGTAAATTGCCATGCGGGCAAATGACAAATTATTTAGTCCTTGTTGGCTATTAATTTCTGGGAATCATCGTGTTCGTATTTATATGTTAGACTGAGAAGTGTATAGGTTTAATCACTATATTGTTCAGATTTGTTAGTGCTGTAAGAGGTGAGGGGATCTATAGTAATGTAACATCATTCTGATTTTATAATATATTGTTTATTGGGACTTGATTATCTCATTTAAATGCGTGCAGTCGGTAGGAAGATTATACCTTGTTTCTGTTCCTTTCCTTCATCTTTTGGCAGGGTCATTTTAATACGGCCTACTGAGGTACGCACCAGGCTTTCCTCTCAACAAGCTTGTCTTGACATTTGTTTCGTTCCGCCCGATCTCTTTCCCTAAATTAAATCAGGGTGTTCTTGAATACCAAGCAAATCGGAACATTCGCTCCTAGGTTTTTTTTTGCTGTGAACTCAGCTGACCTAGCGAGTAATTAAATTAGGCCTTTTGGGTGTATTATAAATTATTAATTTTTTGGGTATGGTAATATCATGTTGATTAATTATTTTTATATGCTGATATTATTATTATTATTATCACATCTTGGGTTATCAGAAGGGAAAGGGGGGATGAGAGCCACTGTTACAGTGGTAGCAGGGAGCATGGTTTGTTCTGTGATCTTGCCATTAGCAAATAATCTTTCCTGCTGACTGATTGCAGTAATCAATTAAATTTAAATTCAGTAACTTAATTAACGTAGATTGTTGGGCCCTCCTCCTTATTAATCTTTTCTCCACATAGGTAGGATTGTTTCAAACTCTGTGTAATGATTAATTTGTGTTCTATTACATGGAATTTATGTACGATGGCTTCCCGCAAAATCATCGTGAAATACTTATCGGATGAAGAGGTAACCTACGAATTGCTGTTACGTAACCTTGAAGTGCCCAGGGACGCATAACTAGCGCGCCAGAGTCTAGAGTATGCCGTGAATTTTGCAGCAACCCTTCCAAAGCTGTCAACTGCTGAATTCAAACTCGGTGAGTCAAGGTTATGTGACGCAGTTAAGGAAATTTGTAATGTAATTAAGTATTGTTTCAGTGAAGTAGAATGTAGCCCTGTTGATCTCACCAAATTGAAAGCTAGAATTGATTACCTATATCTTCGATGTGTGGATTTGTTGCAATCTGATGAAGAACGTCCCATCGCCGATTTGAAAGGTTTATTAGAGGCTGAAGTTAATTTAGTGGAATGTGCTCAGACCTTGGACACTGTTAATCGTGTTAGTGGAAGTGGGGATTTATTGAATTCGACTCCTGCATGTAGCCGTAATGTCTCGACAAATCTAGGCGCCAGTCTGGCTGAAAATGCCACTGGCCAAGTTGGTAATCGTGTCGCTGAACCTGCCGCGCTCCGTGGCAATGGAATAGCGCGCTTGCCCAACAGCTGTGAGAGTCGAGATATTCTTCCTATTGTCGGTAACCGTACGTTTAATCATGAAACTGTGACAACAAATTCTGGGCTTGACCAGGCACCGTTGGGTCCTGATACCGTGATACCAGTTTCGAATATCATTAACCCTAATGCTGTGATGACTTCTGTGCCAAATAATACCAGCAACGTAACCTTCAACCTCCCCGGACGTGAAAATTGTACTTGCAGTTGTAACTGTGTAACTTGTAACTCCTTCTCTGCTGTTGTCGGCTCGCCTCGTGTAAGGAGGTCGGTAATCGAACCCCAGTCTGTCTTAAATATCCCCTCATCTAGTTGTAATCCTGTTAGTGTCGGTGCTCGAGAAGTAAATTCTAGAGATAATTCCGGGTCTGTTTCATCATTTAAAGTGCCGGGTAACTCAGGTCATCAGGGGCCTACAGTGACACAAAATTCTCCTTCCGAACCGGTTAGGGATTTAAATTCGGTTTATCGAGACTCTCAGGGGAGTGTTTCAAATTCAGGGCGTAACCTCGTTTCTTTATCTTGTTCCGGAAACCAAAATTATGTGCAAGGAAATCCATGTGCCGAGATGCGAGGTCGTAACGTGTCCAATGTTGAGCATTCTAATTATTCTGTTTTTTCTAAGGCCAGCTTTGGTTCTGTCAGTCACCCCATTTTGGGTTTTGTTTCAAAGTTATCGGGTAGAAGTATGGACACGGTTGAAGGCGTCGTTGATTTTTTGAGAATATTGGTCGATATTCATGAGTGTGCTATCCAATTCGGTGTCAGCGACCAAGTGGTTTTTCAATTAATATCCTCCCATGTGTCGGATACGTTGAGGACCTATGTGACTAGTGCCATGTGTGAAGGTTGAAGTGTGGAGAATTTTATGTCCGAGGTGTTGCGAGTATTTGTGCCCATCAGGTCGCTCGATACTGTGAAGGGACGTTACCTGTACCGAGCTCAGGGTATTAACGAGCCGTTAAATTCATACATTGTGGACATATCCAGGTATGTAAAAGTCTTTAGAGTAGATATGCCAGAGGCAGAAGTGGTAAGGCTTATTTTGGCCGGTGCTACGCCGGAATTTCGGAATTGCCTATGTGTTGGAACTAATCCGAGTACGATTAGGGAACTACGTGAAGCAGCTATTCAGGCCGAATCCGTGCGTTCGGTTGATATCATAAGGTATGCAACTAGCATGCCCCCTCCCTTCATTAACCCTGTTCCGTTTGTTCGACCTCCCTCGGTTCGACCACCACCTGGGGCCGGTCGTCCTTCCCATAATTCGCCTAGGAGTAGTAGTAATCGTCCTGTGACGTGCTTCAACTGTGGGCAGCAGGGCCACATAGCGTGGAACTGTCCGGTAAAAAGGAATTGACTATTCCGAGACAAGCATCCTGAAATCCTCCTTGCCAAGGATCAGCGATGTGCATTGGAAAATGAGATGACGAGGGATGATGCCAAAGTTATCGGAGCAAATGGTGTCTGTTCTAAAGTTTCAAATGTAGTTCTACCCTCTCCTATGGTTGAAATTGCAATTAATGACGCATGTGTAATAGCTTTGTTAGACTCAGGAAGCGCTGCTTCATTGGTTAGCGAGAATTGTTATTTGTCTATGAAACTCATTTGTAAATTCAGTAACCTGTCAAATGTAGATGTTAAGTTGGTTTCTGCCAACGGTGCTCAATTGGACGTTCTTGGTTCGGTGAAGTTTAAGGTTCGTATTCATAAATTTTGTTGGAAATTTTCCTTTTGGGTCATTAAGAATTTGTCATGTCCTATTATTCTGGGCGCTAATTTTTTTGCTCATACTGGCTTACTGCTAGATATGCAACACGAATCATTCTGGTTCAGGTTTTGTTCTGAGGTAAAATTTAAATTCTTTTCTACTGCTGTCCCTAGCGCGAGTGCTCATGTTGCCAACCGTGATGCTGAACCCGTCTTGCCCACCGGGGTTGAATCCTTGGATTTAAGTAATTTATCTGACGCTCAAGCTAAAGAGATTCGAGATTTGTGTGGGTATTTGCCCGAGGTGTTCACTGACGAATTAGGAATGACTAAGATCCTGGAGTATAAAATTGAAGTAACGGATACTATATCCGTCAGACATCCTCCCTACCGTTTGAGTCCACCCAAAATGTTGGAATTAAAGAAATTAATCGATCAGATGTTACTAGATGGAGTGATTCGACCCTCCACATCAGCATATTCCTCACCTGTGTTCTTAGTACCTAAGCCAAATGGTGGTTTTCGGCCAGTCGTGGATTATCGTAGGTTAAACAAAAAGATTGTTTTAGAATCTATCCCTCTTCCTGATTTGCATAGCTGTTTTTCCTGGTTCAAAAACGCCTCCTATTATAGCCTCATTGACCTGAAGCAGGCATATTTCCAAATTCCGTTAGCTGAAGAATCTAAGCATCTGACTGCGTTCGCCACCGATTGGAATCTCTATGAGTATTGCAGATTACCTTTTGGCATCTCTACAGGGGGCGCTGTGCTTAGTAGGCTTCTTGATCACGTGTTTTCTGGCATCAAATTTGATTATTTGTATCATTACCTGGACGATGTTGTTGTTTATAGCGAGACGTTCGAAGACCACGTGCGCCATCTTCGTGAAGTATTTGAGAGGTTAAAATCTGCTGGTCTGACTGTAAAGTTGTCTAAAGTGTCCCTTGCTAAACCTAAAATTGCCTTTCTTGGACATGTTGTTTCTGCTGAATGTGTTTCGGTCGATGACTCCCGAACCCAAGGAATTAGAGATTTTGTACCCCCTAAAAATGTGAAAAGAGTAGCCCGATTCGTGGGAATGGTTGGCTTTCTGCGCAAATTTATACCCAATTTTGCACAGCGGGCGTTGCCACTCAATCATCTGCGAAGGTCTGACGTGAAATTTGAATGGGGTCCGTCGCAGCAAGCAGCTTTTGACGATTTGAAGGAGGCACTGTGTAGCGCTCCTGTCCTCGCTGTCCCTGATTTCAGTAAGAAGTTTATAATCCAGACTGATGCGTCGCTCGGTGCTGTAGCTGCTGTGTTGTTACAAGAAAGTGAGTTAGGTAGACGACCTATTGGTTTTGCTTCTCGAACTCTGTCCCCTGCTGAAGTAAATTATTCCGTGTATGAGCTTGAGGGGCTCGCAGTGATGTTTGGACTGGAGAAATTCCGAATGTATGTCGAACATGTTCCTTTCGAACTTGAAACCGATAACCAGGCCCTGAGCTGGGTCCTGGATAGACCTCGAACCACTGGCCGAATCGCCAGGTGGGCAACCCGTATTTCATCATTTCAGTTCACCGTTCGTCATATAAAGGGTTGTGAAAATGTCATAGCCGACTCCCTTAGCCGCATGTATGAAGAAGTTCCTAATAAATGTAAGAATCTCGTTCCCGAGGAAAATCATGAAAATATTTGTGCTGTGTCACTTAAGCGTCTCTATGGAGAAATTCCTGACAGGTGTGAAACTCCCTCTTTAGAGGAACCTGTTGTTGTTGGGGCTAATTCAGCTCAACACATGTTAGTAAATTCACCGTTATTGTTTGGAGACATTGCTGACCATCAGAAGGAAGATCCCGTCTTGTGTGATTTAATTGCTCGATTAGTTTCTGGAGAAGAGATAAAGCCTTATATTTTAAAGTCTGGTGTATTATGTTGTGTAACTAGGCGTGATAGAAAGCCTAAAGTTGTTTTGCCTACTCAGCTGATAAATGGCATGCTAATGTATTTTCACGAGTCACCCGCTGGAGGGCACCTAGGAATATTCAAACCTCGACAGAAAATAAGGCAGTCCTTTGTTTGGAAGGGTCTCGATAAGGATGTGAGAAAGTTCGTGCTGGGGTGTCATGATTGTAAAGTAAGTAAGCCTACCGTCAGTGGTAAGGTTGGTAAGTTAGCTTCTGAATCTGCGTCTAGGCCCATGGAACGCTTGTATGTGGATTTCGTTGGGCCCCTGCCGAGGTCTAAACTGGGTAACCGTTTTGCTTTTGTTTGTGTTGATGGTTTCTCTCGCTTTTCATGGATTTTTCCCACTAGAAATTGTGACTCTGCTACTGTCATAAGATGTTTAAAGTCTATTTTCTCTTCCTTTGGTCCTAGTCAATACTTGGTGTCAGATAATGCCAAGGCTTTTGTTTCTCATCAGTTTAGAAAATTTTGTTTTGATTATGCTATTTCCCATGTCACCACGACACCCTATTACCCCAACCCTAGTTTGGCAGAGAGAGTTAACCGAAATTTGAGAGCTGCACTTATCGCATATCATCGTGACAATCATGCCAAGTGGGATTCGTCATTACATTGGTTACCCTATGCTTTCAATACTGCTGAGCATGAATCCCATGGGAAAACGCCGTTCTCACTTATGTATGCGTTCGTCCCAAATTCCCCTCTAACGAATCTGTGGTCACTTCATGATCTGCTTCCTGACCAACCCTCTCCTGATCGTGTCAGAGAAATCTGGAAGGAGGCCAAAGCTGCTATAAAGATCTCGCATGATAAGCTGGCTGAGAGATATAACTTGGGCCGAAAACAGGGTGGATATTCTGTCGGAGATTTTGTGTATGCAAAAAACTTCTGGGCTAAGGCCCCAGATCGTCAGGTATCAGGTAAACTGCAGCCAAAATATGAGGGCCCCTATGAGATTCTGTCCTTTCCTTCTGAAGTAAGAGTGTTATTAGAGGATCTGTCTAGGAAACGTGTTTTTAGGACTCATATATCGAATTGTAAACCTGCTAGTGAACGAGAAACTCGAGATGTGTAATAGGTGAAATTATGATGTTCTATTTCCTGTGAATGCGATGATATGAAGTTCAGAGCGATGGGAGATGGTCTAGTTGTTCCGCTGAAGTCAAATCTCTTATGTCATCTTTTGTAATCCTCAAGAAAGGCTGTAATCTGCTTCTGTTAGCTGAGTTTTGTTCATCGTATTCGTGGTTGATATTTTTGAGTAAATTTTTTGGATAATTTAGTGATAATTTTGTTAGGTTGGTAGTGAAATTTCGATTTTATGTGAAAATAAGGTGTAATGCTTCAGAGTGATGCTCATTTCGCTGTGTTGTTCAGCTACTGACGTGAAGGCTTTAGAAATTGTATCAGTGATCTGGAAAATCTTCGAATTGCAATCTCTTGTCGGTTGAAAATGTATCTGGTTAGGTTAGTCAGTAGGTTACTTGTAATCTGCGGTATATACTGTTAGACTGCTGACTTGCTGGTATTGTCACAACGATCATGTGATTGTAGTTGGAATCATAGTTCATGTATCCCCGTATACTTGGGTGTGAAAAAGAAAAATTAAGTTCGATTAGCATCAGCTTCGAGCTGGTAGCCGGGCTATAGCGTTAGTCAGTTGTTCTATGCATCGAGATAGTGTTGCACTGGAGATGTCGTGCCTGTTCTGGAGAAATTTGAGGTATCTATTAGTTGGTGAGCTAACTCTCGTTCTGTGTAAGGTGCATTTTCTTTGGGGACTATTAACCACCCCGTGCATTTTGAAAATTTATCATTTTTGTCACCTCAGTGACCTTGTAATTCTGTGTGTGGAACATGATGCAGTGTGTGCGAGATGTTGAAAGTGGAGAACATGTGAATTTGGGGGGCAGTAACCGCCCCGTGCATTTTGAAAAATTATCATGCCATCACATCTGTGATCCTGTAATTCTGTATTTTGAGCATGCTGTGGCATGTCGAGGACCGCTGAGTTAGAGAATCTGAAGTTTTGAGGATATTAATCACCTTGTGCTTGTAGAAATGTGTCACATGACACCAATGGGTGTTCGTTGTAGTGAGGTAGATCTGTGTATGGGACCATGGAAGTGGTTTGTTGTCTGTGTGGGTGTAAAAGTTATAAGTAATTTGTGTTTTTTTTTAAATGGTGGAGCCACGTTCGTTTAGGTATGTCTTGAAAATTGGTTGGTACCAACTTGAATTTGTGTCTAATTCTGCTGAGCTATGTGCTTTGGGTGTAGAATTAGTGTAGCCTCTGCACCGGGCTCGTAGTTGTTGTTGGTTTGATATTGGTTGGGTTCCATGCCTAGAAGATGGCATCTTGATTTTGAGAAGTTGTTTTAATTTTGAACATTTGGTGTAACTTTTGTAAGTTGGTTCTCAGGATAGGTGTGATCACCTTAGTGTCCTGAGTTCGGTTGGTCATCCTACAGGAACTCTTGGGAGTTTGTAGACTGTTAGGATGCGTTGGCGAGTAGCGATGAAGTTATTTGGTGAAATTTGGTTAGGTGCTTGTATGTGAATTGGTTGGATCGTGGCGTCTATTGTTTAACGTGGTCTCCCCATTTGGTTATTGTTCTCGTGGAAGGTAGTTGCTGTTTTCTGTCGTTCGTCGGATGGCCACCGTGGACGGTTAGGGGCAGCGACTGGTGAAATGAGACAGTGACTTTTGATATTCATTATGTTTTTATATGTGTCACATACCTGAGACGATCCATATGGTTTGATTAAGGTATGTTGTGTTTGTTTTAAAATGTTTTGGTGTTTCCTATATGTGTTCTGTTTTCCTACGGTACTGCGTGAGGCCATCAAAGTAAATGTAAATTCATTTTTGAGTATGTTTAACTGTTTTGGAAGGGTACCAGTGAGTTCCCCCTTGCATTATTTCTATTTTGATGGTGTTGCCCATAAAATTTCAGGGAATTTCGGTGGGAAAATATCTGAAATTTTGTAAATATTATGGTTTCTTGATGTTTTAGTCAAAAATTGGTTGATATAAGTTGATTTGGATATTCTTGCTAAGTATTGAAGTGAACTTTCTGTTAAGCTTGTTAACGTCAGTCATATCGTATAGTTGGTTGCCCTTTTCGTGTGATTTTAATACTTCAGCGAACCTTTCATTATGACCTGGAACCCCTGTCTTGGCACAGAACCTTGTTCGTGGCCTCAAGCATCCCGTGTGTGTCTTGAAAGACTCTTAAGTGAACTTCGATGGCACACTAATGCTTCGTGTGATGTTTTTTTTTATCCTTCCTGGGATAACTTCAACTGTTTGGGCTGGTTGACTGGCCTGGAACGATTGTTCCCTCTAAGGGAACTGTATTTGGACCATACGCTGCTGTTCTGATGTGTGTTTCAGTGGTCACTATGTGGGACGTGTACTACCAATCTGGGGCCCAGTTTGGAGGTACCATCTAGGTCCCATGGCATCATTCTACCCGAGGAGATCTACTTCAAGGTCTGCTGGCGGAGATTGGAGTAGCCTCTTCAGCTGCCAAGAGACCAGCTGGACACCATCACCCTGTTCATCATCTCCCAATCGTCTTCCTTGGGAGGAGGAGGATGTACCGATTTTGCAAATCAGTACATGTTCATCTTTATCTTCGAGACGCAGTAAGAGCTCCAGGTCTGACCGGATTATCATAGAGCATACACCAGGCCTCTTCTGAGATTTCCTTTCGCCAAACTGGCGCCTGACTGTTAGTGAAATGGTTCGCCAAGCCCTTTCTGCCAGGATTTGACCCCTTTGTGCGAGCTGTCACTTAAAGTATTATCCCTGATAGACACTTGTAGAGGGAGATAAATCAAGCTTTGTGTCTGTGAACATTGGAAAAGCGAACATTTCTTGTCAGCTACATTCGCCAAGCCTTGTTCTAAGAACACCCTTGCAAGAACATTGTGTGACGCCTCAACTCCTGGAAGGTTTCTACGCAGTAACCTGTATGGGGTGATATTCAATAGTACCAACTCAAAACCTTGGACTCTGGCCTTGGGCTCTGCCCTTGTGTTGGCCGATTGTGCCACTAGTCGCAGGTGGTATGACTGGAGTAGGGTGGTGGGGGACTCTAAAAATACAAAGGGGTGCGATCTGTGGCTGGGAGAACAGTGTGGTGAGGACCTTGCTGGCATAAAGACTCTTAAGCGATCGCCTCCGGAGGAACTGAGGGCAGTTTCTCCGGAGGGCTGAAATACACCAGGTGGTATGAACTCAATTTGTTAGAAGGGGCAACCGTTCGATGGAACATTAAACTGTGTCATTTGGTAGTGTTATTTTAAGGCCATGTGTCGGTGGACCATCAACTTAATTAGATAAAGACTGACATTTTATTTTAGCACTTTAGTATGTAATATTTTGGAAGGGTTTGTATAGTTTGGTGATACCGTTATATGTAGTTACTGCAGGGTGGGTTATTATTGCCCTATTTCTCGTTAGCTGGATGGGAACCTCGTGGATTTAATTCTTGGTCAGACAGGCTTGACAGGACAGTCAGTGCTGGACTGTGGAGGTTGTCAGACCTTTCCGTTCCATTAAGGGACGTTTCGGTTGTTTGATGCAGCATTGTTTTTTAAGAAGGCATTGCCTTTCTCATGTTGTTTTCCTTTTTTTCTTCTTCTTCCGGATCCATTTTCAAATTCATGTTTTAACCTCAAATGTAATTGCGTAAATTGCCATGCGGGCAAATGACAAATTATTTAGTCCTTGTTGGCTATTAATTTCTGGGAATCATCGTGTTCGTATTTATATGTTAGACTAAGAAGTGTATAGGTTTAATCACTATATTGTTCAGATTTGTTAGTGCTGTAAGAGGTGAGGGGATCTATAGTAATGTAACATCATTCTGATTTTATAATATATTGTTTATTGGGACTTGATTATCTCATTTAAATGCGTGCAGTCGGTAGGAAGATTATACCTTGTTTCTGTTCCTTTCCTTCATCTTTTGGCAGGGTCATTTTAATACGGCCTACTGAGGTACGCACCAGGCTTTCCTCTCAACAAGCTGGTCTTGACATTTGTTTCGTTCCGCCCGATCTCTTTCCCTAAATTAAATCAGGGTGTTCTTGAATACCAAGCAAATCAGAACATTCGCTCCTAGGTTTTTTTTTGCTGTGAACTCAGCTGACCTAGCGAGTAATTAAATTAGGCCTTTTGGGTGTATTATAAATTATTAATTTTTTGGGTATGGTAATATCATGTTGATTAATTATTTTGATATGCTGATATTATTATTATTATCACATCTTGGGTTATCAGAAGGGAAAGGGGGGATGAGAGCCACTGTTACAAGATCAACACAGGGCGAAAAAAGTGTGTCTGTGTGTGTGTGTGTATGTGTGTGTGTGTGTGTGTGTGAGTGTGTGTACTCTGAATGTCTGTCCCCCCCTATCAATTCGAACACGGTGAACGCGAATTGAACGAAATTTGGTACAAAGGTAGCACTAGCAAAGGACACCTCAGTGTCATGTTTTATATCGCCGCCATCTTGACGGAACCGTAAAGGCCGTCACCCAAATGTTCAAAGCTTAAATCAAATTACGACTAACCTAATCATCCGATCTCTACCAAATTTTGCAACAACATACCTTTATGGAGGAAGCATCCTTTGACAAAATTAATAGGTCATTAACCTAATAGTTTGCGGATGGTGGCCATCTTTGTGTCAAAATCGATTCCCCCTATTAATTCAAACACGGTGAAACCGAATGGAACGAAATTTGGTACAGAGGTAGCACTTGCGAAGGACACCTCAGTGCCATGTTCTATATCGCCGCCATCTTGACAGAAACGTAATGGTGGCCACACAAATGTTCAAAGCTTAAATCAAATTACGACTAACCTAATCATCCGATCTCTACCAAATTTTGCAACAACATACCTTTATCGGGGGAGCATCCTTTGACCAAACTAATAGGTCATCAGCCTAACAGTTTGCGGATGGCGGCCATCTTTGTGTGAAAATCGATTCCCTCTATTAATTCGAACACGGTGAAACCGAATGGAACGAAATTTGGTACAGAGGTAGTACTAGCAAAGGGCACCTCAGTGTCATGTTTTATATCGCCGCAATCTTGACGGAACCGTAATGGCCGTCACACAAATGTTCAAAGTTTAAATCAAATTACGATTAACGTAATCATCCGATCTCTACCAAATTTTGCAACAACATACCTTTATGGAGGAAGCATCCTTTGACGAAATTAATAGGACATTAGCCTAATAGTTTGCGGATGGCGGCCATCTTTGTGTCAAATTCGATTCCCCCTATTAATTCAAACACGGTGAAACCGAATGGAACGAAATTTGGTACAGAGGTAGCACTTGCTAAGGGCACCTCAGTGTCATGTTTTATATCACCGCCATCTTGACAGAAAAGTAATGGCGGCCACACAAATGTTCAAAGCTTAAATCAAATTACGACCATCCTAATAATTTGATCTCTACCAGATTTTGCAGCAACATGCCTTTTTGTGGAAAGCATCTTATGACTGACTACAAGGTCATCAGCCCAATAGTTTGCAAATAGCGGCCATTTATGTGTGCAAATCCATTCCCCATATCAATTCAAAGTCGGTGAAACCGAATTGAATGTGTTTTTTTTTACATTGGTAGCACTAGCAAAGGGCACCTCATATTCATGTATAATATCCGTATAGCACGTTGTATTTCAACAAGCTACTACAACCAACATTCAATTATACTCCTTGAAAAGGACAAAGAGTTATAACAATACCCATGCATTTAGGAGAAAGTAGGCTATATGTTCTTTACTGAACATCTTGTTAGCCCTGTGTTGATCTCGTAAGTCTACTTTCATTTTTTGCAAAAATCGAAAGTAGGCTAATAATCACGGATGATTCATTGTGAATGAACATCAAATGGAGACTCGCGGACCGGATGATTGCTATGCAGAAGATTGAGCGCCATTTCGAATCGTGGATGCTTTCTAGACTGCAGTGGGTTATCTGAGCCGAGTCAGGAATTCTTCTGTCGTGCGATAACTGAAGCTGCACTGCTCAGGTCAGCAGAGAGTTGTAGGTTGGATTAGCACGGCCTGCTTGAACTGGTTTCTGGCTGACTGCATCAGTACACTTCCCCACTGAAACCCGTTTCCACCCCACCCAGGTGAGGGAGGAACGACAATGGAATACTGCACACACTACTACCTTGTTGTTGGTAGTTCATTTTAAGGGCTTGGGATCTCTCGGTCGTCAGCCCCACGTAGTTGTGTTTGTGTTGAATTTGTCTAAACTATTGAACGAAATTAGATGTCGGTGCACTACAATCAGTGCTGCATTACCCATTAGGCCCAGGCCTAGGGCCCCCAATTATCTGGGGCCCCAAGCAATTTCTAATTTAGTTCAATTTTATTCCGAAGATTTAGGAAATTTGTATCCAGAACTGAGACAGTTTCAGCATTATATAAAATTGCAATGCCCTTTACAAACTGAGTTCACTCATTCTGAACTTTACGAAATTCTTATTCGAGACAAGCTTGAGTCTGTTTTTCCGAACGTTGAAATTGTTTTTCGCATTTTCCTGACCCTCATGATAACGAATTGTTCTGCGGAGCGCTCGTTTTCAAAATTGAAACGGATCAAAAGTGCGCTAAGAAGTATCATGTCACAAGAACGATTAGACATGCTAAGTTTAATGTATATCGAGTCAGATGTTCTGCGGGGAATTGATATTGATGACATTGTAGAAGATTCCATTGACCGAAAAAACAGAAAAAATATTTTTGATTACATTTTACAGAAGTAAGAAATAGTATGGTCGCCTCCGTAGCGTAGCGGTCAGCATGGTTAGCTGCCGCCCCGGAGGTCCTGGGTTCAATTCCCGGCTCTGCCACGAAATTTGAAAAGTGGTACGAGGACTGGAACGGGGTCTACTCAGCCTCGGGTGGTCCAAATGAGTAGAGGGGGTTCGATTCCCACCTCAGCCATCCTCGAAGTGGTTTTCCGTGGTTTCCCACTTCGTCTTCGGGCAAATGCCGGGATGGTACCTTCTTCAAGGTCACGGCCGCCTCCTTCCCTCTTCCTTGCCTATCCATCCTAACCATCCCCTTACCTTCCCTCATGAGGCCCCTGTTCGCTTTGCAGGTGAGGCCGCCTGGGCGAGGTGCCAATCCCACCTCACCAGTTGTATCCACTCCGATTAGATGTTCCCAGCTCTAGGACACTGCCCGTAGAGGCGATAGTGGTGAGTTCCCTCGCTGAGTCCATGGGTTCCACCAACCTGGAGGGTAAACGACTAAGAAGAAGAAGAAGAAGAAATAGTATGATTTGTTAAATTGTTCATCAAATCATCTGAAATATTTTCAAATAACGGTGATCGTTTCAATTGAAATGTGTGTATATATGTAGGCCTATGTATGATTTAATAAAAAGTGTATTATTCATCTTGAGAAAAAGAACTCTTGTATAGGCTATACTTTATTAAATGAACAGGTGCTAAAAAATTAAAAATATTTGAAAAAAAAGGGCCCAAAAATCTGAGGGACTTGGGCCTCATTTTACCTTAATCGGCACTGATTACAATGTGTATAAACTCGTATGTGTTACTGTGGTAGTGTGGGTACTTGTAATTCTTGTGATTTGAAAGTATGCGGTCTTAATTTAGGTACCATTCCGGCATTTGCCTGGAGTAGAAGTGGGAAACCGCGGGAAACCACTTCCAGGATAGCTGAAGTAAATGGGAATCAAAGCCACCTCTTCTCAGTTTGTCCCCACGAGGCTGGGTGTACCGCGTTCCAGACCACAATCAATTTTCTTGGTAGAGCTGGAAATCAAACCCAGACCTACAAAGCGTCAGCTAAGAATGCTAGCCGCTAGACCACGAGGTGATCTCTGGGATATAAAAAATAGCTTCAAAGTTTCCTATGACCCAGATCAGTGGCGTAAATACAAAAGGGGATCAATCTCACTCCCCAGAGCCTTACATAATACAATTATGAAAGGGCTTCAAGTTTCTAAAATCAATCGTCGGATTGATGACAAATTATGAAATTATGTAACTTTATACTAACAAAGGAGTGTACATTCGTGGCAGGAGAATACGGTGTTGCTAGCAGAGAATGAAAGGATACTGAATGGAATGAGAGCAGATCTGAATGCAACCTGTGAGCAATATGGAATGCGCATTAAAGAGAGCAAGACAAAGAGTATGGTGATAAGCGCAAGAGGGAGCAAAGTAACAAACATGAGGATAGGCCAGGACGATATTGAACAAGTGTCAGTTTTAAATATCTAGGAAGCATACTAACGGATGATATGAGAAGCCGTAAAGAGGTAAGAAACCTTCAACAGAAAGAAGAGACTATTGTGTGGACGCTTGGACTTGAGGTTAAGGAAGAGGCTGGCAAAATGTTTTGTTTGGAGTGTGGCGCTATACGGAGCCGAGACCTGACGCTAAGGAAGGATGATGGAAGAAGACTAGAAGCGTTTGAAATGTGGTTATTGAGGAGGATGGAAATGGTCCGCAATGAGGAGGTATTGGAGCGGGTTGGAGGCTGTTACACACCATCCATACAAGGAAGAGGAACTGGCTGCGAAGAGAGTGTTTGCTGAGGGATGCTCTCCAAGGATCAGTAAACGGAAAGAGAGGAAGAGGATGCAGAAGGTACCAGCTGGTGGACAGTGTCAAGATAGCAGGAAATTACCACCAAACAAAGAGAACGGCTGAAGACAGGACCGCATGGAGAGCTGCTGTGTGAAGACCTGCCTAAGGGCAGAACACGTTATACATGTATATATAGACTTACTAATTCGAAAGCATGTCTTTACATTCTTAAAAACATTTAGCGTTAGCCTAACTTACTGAACGAGGAAACTGGTCAGCTGTTCAGTTAGCCAGAAAGGTGGGTGTGAGATTGGTGTAGCACTAAACTCCTCATCTCTTTCAAAAAGTACACCGCTTGTCAGTTGCCATTGTTAGTAACCGAGTATGTCATTTCGGTAGGTTGTTGTATTACTGTATGTTAAAATTAAATTGGAAACTGCAATTAATTTATTATAATTAATAATAATAACTAGATACCCACCCCGGCTTCACCCAGTAGCCTATCTTTAACGGTTTACCAGCGTAAGCTTAAAATTCGCATGGACGGCAGGTCCCAGACACAATTCAAAAAACCCGAGGTGAACAGTGAAACTCCAAACACATATACTCTTCTCTGATAATCTTAACTCGACACGACTCGACAGTTTCATGCTGGGGTGATAGGCTCGCTCGCTCGTTCGTAAACTCTCTCCGAAGCTAGTAATTTAAATTTCCACTGAATGGAGATTGTTGGAAGAAATGATAGCGTAAAAACACTTACACTGGGTAATGTATTAAAGATAGAGATATGCTGTCGCGGACGGTTCTGTAGAAATTTTCATGCTGAACAATTCTTACACTCACAGTATATAGATATTGTTAACGGTTCACCCAGCATGAGCTTAAAAGGCGCAAGTTTCTCTTCGACTTGATTCACTGAAATCGTTACTGCTCGGCTGCCTTTGGTCACAAATGAATGTTTTTCTACTGAAACCTTCCTCGAGATATCCTTTACAGAATGGCAAAAACCGCATCAAAATCCATCCAGTGGTTCTCGAGATTACCCGTGACATCCAAGAATCGAGGACTTATATTTATACTGTACTGTTTGTTTTTCCTGTAGAGTAGTTACCTTGTAGTTATCAGATCCTGAATATGTATTCGTACTGTGGGTGAATGTCACATGCCCCGAAAGACCGCTGGCAGTTGGGTTACGAACACATGTTCCACATATAATGCCACATGGGCACAATACTAAGTAGATATAACGTTACAATATGCACAGTTTACAAAATACAGAAAGTCTGTACACATTTTATGAATTTCCTTCCAAACCCAACTCATTTGCTTAACCTGAAAATTGTCAAATTATTGAATTACATTATTAGAGGACATGTGCAAATAGGATATCAAATTAATACCGAGCAGGACGAGCAATCACATGCATATCATTTATTACTATTTCTTAACATTATAAAATGACTTAGTCAAGTAACACGTTTTATGTGTATGTTTTATGTACTAAAAGTCTCTACTTAGTATAAAAAAAGTGAAAAAGTCGAAAAAAAAAACCTGGCGTCCGTGCGCTTTTAAGCTTACGCTGCGCAAACCGTTAACAATATCTATATACTATGAGTGTAAGAATTGTTCAACACGAAAAGCTCTACAAAAAAGTCCGTGAGAGCATTTACATTTAATACATAGCCCACTATAAGTGTTTTTACGTTTTTATTTCTTCCAACAATCCCCATTCAATTACTGAGGCGACAGTTTACGAGCCTATCACCCCAGTTACAGCCTAGCTAGCGGGCGAGCCTATTACCTCAGATACAGCCAGCAGTAAACTGTCGAGTCGTGTTGAGTTAAGACTTCAGAGAAGAGTGGTTGTGTTTGGTGATGCAACTTGGCTTTTCTTCATTTCGCCTGTGAACTTTTCGTTCAGCAAAATACACAGTCAAGTTAAGATTGGACGGAAGGGGGATTTGTGTTTCATGCACCTCACCATTCTTAAATTACGCCGGACAAGAATTCGTTGCACACGCATCTCCATGATATTATAATTAATAGTCCAGTCAGTTCCCATCGATGGTATCTTTACCTTGCCTTGGTGGTGGGGCTTGTGTGGTCAGAATATACTGAGAGCTATGCCGGCGGTAGCTTAGCTACTGGAAGGGCCTCCCAAGCCGGAGAGGTCGAAGGTGATGATCCAGACTAAAATGGATACCCTGGTCCTCCAGGTTGGTGGTTGGGCATAGGGCTGACAACCTTATCCCGTAAAAATAGTTTGTTGAGAAGCCACAAAGAATGAAAATAAACCTGACGGATAAAACGGAAAAACGACCTAAGCGAGGAATTGGTTATGGATTGGTATTAGCGACTTGGAATGTGAGAAGCCTACTCCAGCCACGAAAGGCCAAGAAAGCGGTGGATCGAGGAAGTGGAGGACGATCTACGTACCATGGGAGTCAGGAGATGGAGGACCAAGGCAATCGATAGAAAGCTTTGGAAGAACATAGTTGCGGAGACCAAGGTTCTGAAAGGACCGTAGCGTCAAGGGGTAAGTAAGTAAGTCCAGGCAGTGATTTTAAACCATCATGCCGAGACGTAAAACAGAGATAGGTCGTAGTTCATTGGCATCGAAAAATAAGTGCTTATCACTTAATGCATTCATAACAGTTCCCGGGCGAAGCCGGGTCGGGTTACTAGTCAGTAATAGGAAAGAAAGGTAAAATGTGTATGTGTGTAAACTTGTAGGCTCAACTAATTATATTTATACAATGACGCGTAAAACTGGGCTTTATAATTTAATATCAATGACATTGTGAATCTTGTATTAACGCTAAAGAAAATCAAGGGCCGATAACCTAGATGTTAGGCCCCTTAAAACAACAATTATCATCATCATATGAAAATCAAGCGCGAACATCGGGATCGTCATTGTTTATGTTTTATTATGTCCGAAACCTACCCCTTCCCCTTTCCCATGTAATTCAGCTCACCCCTCTCCAGAAGCAAACCCTAATCCCAGATTTACTGAGAACAAGCAAGGCTATTAATATCTCCAATCTGCGATAAGACCTAAGTCTTGCAGGTTCAATGCGCAATGTTTACAAATCGTTAAATCCCATCACCTTAGAAATGACGCACTCGCTTACATCCTATTACGCAAGTGCAAGGAACGTGACCATACATGAAGTTGGTGAGGTCCATTCACAACTGTGTGTAAGAGTTCTTGCTGGTTCATTTTGGTGCCTTGCGACATCGCGGTCATGTATCCCTGTGTGTGTGTCTGATAACTTGTGTCATTGTGATGGCTGTGTACGTGTAAGTATTTGTATTGGGGTAAGGACTGGAGAAGGGGTCAAACGAGGTCTTAATCTAAGTAGGTCTACGATTCCTGCATTTGACTGGAGTAGAAATGGGAAACCACGGAAATAAAATGCGTAAACATTAACTATCATGACAATATGGTAATAATTAATATCCATGTCGACTGATGGTACTGTACCGCCTTGTCGAACACTAAAGCACGTGGTTTAATCACTGCTTATACGTACATGTTTCGGTGTTCAATGGCACCTTCGTTAGCGTAGATTGAATATTAAAAAAACTTACAAGCCTTACAGTACTCGCATACAGAGGCGGATCCAAGGGAGGGGCACGGGGGCACGTGCCCTCCCCAAACGACCGGTCTATACACTAGATAAATTAGACTATTGTTGATGGGAAAAATAATGTTTTATTTCACGACTAAATCCCAAACTACTTTACAAAATATACAAAATACTTATGGTCTAATTTCATTAATTTCCCACTTAATCACAAACTTCTTTTCAAAATACAAACAGGTTTAGGTTTAGCCCTTTACGACCTAGTATACACTTTAAAATGTTTCATCATCATCATCATCATCATCTTGTACAGTTTCCAGCCCCAGGCTGGGTCTGTTTGGAACATAAGCCTCACCACTTAGTCCTTTCTTCCCACCACCTCTCCGCTGTCACTCTGGTCCAGTCCTCGCCTCTCTTCTTGACGCATTCCTCCACTCCTTTCAGCCATCTATCTCTTGGTCTTCCCCTTGGTCGTTTCTTCTGCATCTGCATCTCATGTATCCTCTTGGGAATCCTCTTCTCATCCATTCTCTTTAAGTGTCCATACCACCTCAGTCTTGATGTCTCAATCCTACCTTGCAAGGGCTCCTCTTTCACCATTTCCCTGACCTTTTCATTCCTCAACCTGTCTCTTCTTGTTACTCCGATCCTACTTCGCAGGAACTTCATTTCACCTGCCTGTATTCTGCTTATGTCTCTTTTCCTCATTGTCCACGTTTCTGAAGCATAGGTCAGTATCGGGATATAGTAGCTTCTGTACAACACTTCCTTGCTTTTTTGTGGGACATCTTTATTCCACTCTAAGCTCCTAATGCTTCTCAGAAATGCTTCTGCCTGTCTGCCACGTTCCGTAATCTCTTTGTCATTTTTCCCATTTTCCTCCTCTATATTTCCCAAGTACTTGAGACTTTCCACCTTCTTCAGCTGTCCACCTCCAAGTGTTATCCCACTCATTGGTCTGTCCTTTTTCCTGGTCGTTAACAGGATCTCACATTTACTGATGTTGAACTTCCATCCGTACTCTCCCACTGTTTCTTCCCAAGCCTTCAGTTGCTCCTGAATTTCCTCCTCCTTGTTTCCCCAGACCATGAGATCATCTGCAAACACCATTGCTTTCATCTTATCTTCTCCTATCTTTCCTGCAATCCTGTCATTACCTCGTCCATAACCACAATAAAGAAAAGGGGTGACAGCGCACTACCCTGTTTCAGGCCACTCATTTGTCTGAACCAGTCTGTACTTTCCGCTCCAACTTTCACACAACTCACACTTCCACAATACATCTCTTTCACTCTGCCTACAGTCCCTTTTTCCACTCCCATGTTTTCCATTGCTTTCCAAACCTTCTCCCTACACACACTATCATAGGCCTTTTCGATGTCCAGGAAGGCCATCAACAGATCCTCTCCAAATTCACTTTAAAGGTCGAGAGAACTGAGGAAAGGGTACCGGTTGTACTGGAGTGGGAACAGTGAAGGAAGGAGCAGCGGAGTAGGAGCAGTTGTGAGAGATGGAATGAAGGAAGAGGTAAAGGGAATAAATGACAGGATCTTGAAGATCAGAGTAACTGTAAAGGGAAGAAGCCTGGAGATAGCCCAGGTATATGCCCCTCAAGTTGGATGTACAGCTCAAGAGAAGGAAGACTTTGAGGAGGAGCTACAACAGCAGTTGAATGGTCAGAGCATCATTGTCATGGGAGATTTGAATGCACATATAGGAAGTGAAAGGCAAGGATATGAAAATGTATTGGGAGCAGATGGATGGGGTAGCAGGAATGAAGAAGGGAGAAAGTTGCTGGATTTTTGCAAGAGAAACGGTTTAGTGGTAGGCAACTACTGGTTCCGGAAGAAAGAAAGCCACAAGGTAACGTGGTACAGCAGTGATTTAACAAAGAAATCTTTGGTAGATTACATGCTGTACGACTGGGAAATGAAGAGAAGTGTCAGAGATATAAAGGTAATACCATCAGAGGCCTTAGATAGCGACCACAGAATACTTGTAATGAACCTGGGAGTTGTTAAGGATAGCAAGAGGACAGAGTACCAGGAAAGGAGAATCAAAGTATGGAAACTCAAGGAAAAGGAAGTCAAGGAAGAATTCCAGAAGATAATAAGGGAAAGGATGCCAACAGACAATCCTAAAACAGGGGAAGAGGAATGGAAGCAATTCAAAAACACAATGGTGGAAGCTGCAGTGGCAGTATGTGGAAGAACAAGCAACAGAAAGCGGTGTAAAGAGACACCATGGTGGAATGAGAGAGTAAAAGAAGCTGTGGGAAGGAAGAACAAGGCTTTCAGAGTGTGGTTCCAGGAAAGAACTGATCTGGCAAGGGAAGATTATAAGATAAAGAAGAAAGAAGCAAACAAGATTGTCGCAGAGGAGAGGAAGAAGTGGATGGTAAAGTGGACAGAGATGATGGAGGAAGACAGTAGAGGAAATAAGAAAGTACTTTATGGGATGGTCAAAAGTAAGAGAAGAGGTCTGCGAGAGGATGTGGTAATGATGGACAAAAACGGAAATGAGGTACACAACAAAGATACACTCAAGACAGTGTGGAAAGAGTACTTTGAGGATTTGCTGAATCCAAATGGTCATAGGGAGGATGACAATGCATTGGAAGATGGAGAAGACAACACAGGAATGGAAAAGGACCTGACTTGGAGAGAACTGGAGATGGCTATAGACAAGATGAAAGGAGGAAGGGCACCAGGTGTGGATGAAGTGAGTGTTGAAATGGTGAAGGCAGCAGGGGAGGTTGGGAAACAGTGGCTGTACCGTGTGATGAGGGTGATATGGAAGGAGAAAAAGACCCCAGAAGATTGGGAGAATGGATTAATTGTCCCAATATTTAAGAAAGGAAGCAGAAAGGAGTGCAGAAATTAGACGGGAGTCACACTCATACCTCACTGTGCCAAGATATATGAAAATATATTAGAAAGTAGAATACGAGCCCAAGTGGAGAGAAAATTGAGAGAGGAGCAGTATGGATTCAGACCTGGGAGATCAACAGTGGATCTCATATTTTCAGTGAGACAGCTCCAGGAACGTTAAAATGTTTCCTCTACTCAAATTTATCTTAACTATATTCGCATATTCTCAAGAAAGCGTAGTTTTGTAGATCTCCACCAGAAGTATCACGGTCGCTAGCACTGACGTCTGCTGGTTGCACATAATTTTATAATATTATGTTCTTGTACGATAATTTAGCTGGGACTGTACGATATTCGTATTTGAAAATGTAGCAACACTGAGGCAGTTCTGAAAGTTTCATTGTTCTGAGCTGTGGTACATATGATTATAAGTTCTTGAGAGTTATTAATACAAGTATGAGCGGTGGTGGAGGAACGAAAAGGCAACTTGGACTAGACTATTTTTTTTTACGGAAAGAAACAAGGTAAGATAAAAATGCCTACCAGTGTACTCTGTCCTACAAGCTAGATGTGAACCTAACATTACAATGCTGTCCTAAACTAACAGCATTGTAATATACAGATACTATGCTTATTTACAGTGTTTATCACGTATATAAATTGTGGTTCTTAAGTGGTGTTTTTAAATTCAAAATTTAAAAATGCGGTAGCAATGGCTCGTTAAATCACGCGATAGTTACTTAGTTTCCATTATTTACTGGTTAAGCCTGCAATTTCTGTTATATACTGTGACACGAACATGATGATACTGAGGATATTGCTGAGTCAATGGAAGTAAATAAATGGATAATAGATTTCCATTTCTGTAACCTTCTAGGTTACCGGTACATAACTTGAATAATATTTGTAGATGTAAAGCCTCCAAAAATACCATCACCAAACTTCAAGCTCCCTTGTGACACCCACCTGTCATTTTTTACCCATTTTATTTTCAGGTAGAAGACAACAATGAACTGGAAGTGGTTGAGTTTTCTTTTCTTCGAAGATACAGCTTCTGATTTTACCACAATGAAATTGGCTATAATAATACTACAACATCAACTGCAACAGGAAAATGTGGTGTATGCCTACTGTCCTCAGACACTTCCTTTTCAGGTCGCGATTTGGGGAAGATTCTGTCATATCGAGCTTCCGTAGCATCACTGAAAAACGAAGAAATGTACCAGTTGTTGAAACATTCATGGACCCCCTCTGCAATCTACAAATTTCCTATTTTTCCAGAAGGAAACAAAAATCGTTCGTTTCAACGCAGCTGGTTAAAAACCTATGAATGACTAGTTTATAGTGAAGAAAAGAGCGGAGGTCTGTGCAAAATGTGTATCTTATGTGGCCGTTCTGAAGGATGTAAAACAAGAAAGCTGCGGAATTACTCAAGCACCACTCAAACACAGAATACCACAAACGAAACATGGTTGCCTATCATAATTTCTTAATGATACATGAGAACAAAGCTAATGATGTATTGTCCAGCATGTGCAATGCAGATACACAAATCATTGAAGAGAAGCGAAAAAGACTTATATCTATCATTAAAACAGTCATTTTATGTGGTACCCAGAACATACCGTTGAGAGGGCATAGAGATGATGGGGCCTTAGACATTGATAGAAGTTCGGTCGGTGAAGGAAATTTCAGAGCATTAAAGATAATTAGGATGGATGCTGGTGATGACTTGAAAACTTGTGGAAATAACGCCAGTTACATTAGTAAAACAACTCAAAACGATATTATTGAGTGTTGCGGTGAAGTAATTACCGAATAGATTGTGACAAAAATAAAAGATTCGAAGTTTTTCACTATTTTGGCTGATGAGACTACTGATGTATCTGTCAAAGAACAGCTTACATTTTGTATAAGATACTTCAATACTAAGGAATTTAGGATTGAAAAAGACTTCAAAACGTTTGTTGATGTAGTGTATCTCACAGGTGAGAACCTGGCTCACACAATATTACAAGAGCTTGAAAAACTTGATATGGACATAAGTGATTGCCGAGGACAAGCTTTTGATGGTTCCTCAAATATGAGTGGAATATTTAAAGGTGTGCAAACTCGCATTGCTCATATCCAGCCATTAGCTACCTACAGTCACTGTGCCAGCCATAGGCTTAACTTAGTGGCCAGCAAAGCGTGTACTGTGTCTAGCATTAGAAACGCTGTAGGTGTCATATCAACTCTGGCCAACTTTTTCCGTGACTCAGCTTGAAGATTTAAAAAGTTCGAAGACATGAGGCTGTACTGACGTTAATGGAAAACCGTTTTGTAAACTATTTCCAACTCTCCTGATGTTAGGGGGAGCAACGCCTTTCCACTCCTCAACTCTATCATGGCATCAGAGTTTTTGATAAGTGTTGGCTTACAAGCGGATTACATGGACGTCCTTGTTAAAGCTACAATAGCAAGCATTCAAGAAGAAAGGGCCTGTAGTGAAAAATCATTCAAAGCATTGTTTGAGCAATCAACAAAGCTAGAAGAAGGGATGGGCACAGACATTCAAAAGCCTAGAATAACAAACCTTAAAAAGAACAGATCAAACCTACAGGTTGAATCAATTGAAGACTACTATCGTAAAACAGTCTTCATCCCCTTTTTGGACTTCATTTTAAATGAATTAACTACAATATTTCCGAAGAATGAAATGTAGTGTGTGGGAAAATTGCAAATGCTTTTGTCATCAAATTTTGAAAAGGATTACCAGACTGAAATCTTTGAAGGAACTTCCTTGAACGAAGATGACTTGCCCTGTTTTATGCTTTAGGAGGAGAGCTGCAAATCTGGAAGAACTTATGGCTATCGCTTCCAGAAAACAAGAGGCCAAAACACCCAGACAACGCGTATAAATTGGCCGATGCTCTTCCAAATGTGAGAATATTACTCCAGCTATTGTGTACTTTGCCAGTTACAACAAATACAGCTGAGCGTTCCTTCTCAGAATGGCGCCGTCTGAAGACGTATATGTGCAGCACTATGTCGGAAGACAGACTTAATGACTGGCTTTACTGCACATACATCAGGGCATGTCAAGTGAAATTAAGCCTGAAGAAGTGTTGGATGTTTTCGCTTGAAAACATAAGGGAAAACTGGCCCTAACACATCTATAAATGTTACGGAAGTAGACAAAATAAATTGTCTCCATGTACCGGTACCTTTTATATTTTTTTTTGTATTTTGCAAATAACACAGCTTTTATTTGACGTAGTTGGGATTTTTATTTCTTATTAACATCCCCTAAAAAATTAAGTAGGTCCCAGAAATCAAGTAGGGGTGCCCCTCCCAGAGAGAAATTCTGGATCCGCCCCTGCTCGCATATGATGTGTAACATCTGACATAGAAGAAACCTCACGTAAAATTGTTGATACACTGGTATTTTATACTATTATTGACACAAATATTAATATATTGTAAAAGGGAGTGTTTTACAGATATTGTAGTTTATAGCTTCCACCAGCACTAGCCTAAATAAAGAATACGATATGGATCAACTAGAATAATAGACGCGACACCGCTCATAAGCTTAAATTCCTTATAAACAGGACATCTTGATTCACAGACCAACACGTAATTTCATATGGATTCTGTTAAAATGAGTCATATTGATATGATAAATATCGTTTAAAATGATATTCTGGTAGAAAAAATATCTACCCCGTCCGGGATTCGAACCCGAGATCTCTAGATTAACAGTCATAGGCGCTAACTCCACGGATATTTCGACTACAAAAATGTTGTGCACAAGATGGTGCCTTATTTCCTCGTTCCAATAATAGGTCTACTGCATTACGGAATTAAGTTTCATTTATATTTTGCTTGTTTATAATGTTCCTGCGTGAAATTGAGTTTAAAATGCTTTATGAATAGGCCCTCTTGTGAGTAAAGACAATGTATTTAGCAATAATTCATGAAGGCTTGCTTAATTCTCGTATTACCACAACGACAATATTATATTGATGACGGCATTACCGTTATGTGGGTTAATATTTGAATAGCCATTGTGCAGAAACATAATACCGGCAATGCCGACTACTTACAGTGTTTGATATTCAGGCATTTTACCATTTAAACACTGATACGAAGACTTCGAACATGTACCATGTGCTTTGTTTCAGTCACTTGACACCAGAGTTCGCACCGTTCAGTATGTCATATACATTCCACATGGCCGAGAGTACGTCACGGTATCAATTTCCGATATCACGCGCTCATTGTTTCTCTTACCTCTGCCAGCTGGATCTTACCACTGCCAGCTGGATCGATCGTCGAGTTGGCAGTGCGTCTTACACTTCCGTTCGATCCACCACTGCCAGCTAGCACACTTCCGTTCCATCGAACGGAAGTGTGCCAGCTGGTGCCACCTCGATCGTTCCGATCCACTTACGTCCCACTTTTCAAAATCACTCCCACAAACATATCCAGCAACCGAGTGGAAAGACCTTACACATCAAAAAGAAAAGGCAAATGACCTGGTCGTGCATCAATCCGCACCACACGTTTGGTTTTGGTGAATCTCTGACATACTCAAAACTAAAACTAAAACCCGATGAGTTCCTGACTACTGTCGACCAAAGTATTGTGTGTACTCGAGTTTGAAGGTTGTTTGTGAAGTAACCAATAGACCTACATAAAATCCAATAACATCATCATTTTCGTCGTTCTATTTTACGTTAGCGCATGTAGGTTTGAAATTTTTAATTTATATTTTAATATTTTTTGTCGCAGTTGGAACACAAAAAGTGCACGTTTTTAACCGTGTTTCAACCATGCATCACATTTAAGAATTATTATCTCAAAAACCCGTCATCAGATCGAATCCGAATTTTAACACAATATACATTGGAATGTTGTATAACTGGTTTATTAATTTCAAAATTTTACGTGTCCAAGAAAAGAAGATGTTATCATTTTTGTAAGGTAACTTTTTCTCGGCTCGGGGTGGTTGGAAAATGTAGTTCTTGATCGCGATGTAATCCTTATACATCAAAAAGTTATGCTGTATGACTGTGAAATACGTAAATTAACTCACTTATTTTATATCGGTTTGTATTTGTAGGCAGAAATAACACATCGTTCACCAGCTACCCGCTCGAGAAAAAGCTGTACAGAGTTGCTGTGATGGAGCCCATCACTTCCGAGCGAGGCACGCCATGATTTTAAAATCTCCTTGTTACTTCTTGTGTCCTAATCATGCGATTGAAATTTGAATGCTACGCGTACACAATAATCTTCATGTAACAGTACATAACTCTAGGACCTATATATATAAAATCCAACATGGCGACCATCCGAATTATTTATTCGGTTCTCAATATCGACGAATCTATTAAAGCAATCAAACTGAAATTTTGTATGTTGATAGTGGCAATTAACATACGTAGGATATATGAAAATAGGCTGTATATAACTACTCTTGAAATTGCTGCAACCACTCTCGACGACCCTGTAGTCAATAGACTAGTATTAGCAATTTTTCGCTGGAAAATATAATTAAAATAGTATTCGTGCAAAGAAAATGTTTATTTTTGATTTTTATGAATAATAACATTTAAGGTGCGTTCAAAAAGTAATGAGCCGGAGGCTGTAATGCGCAAACCGGTAATGACATCGGCTAATTGTGGCGTGTGTAACGAGGTGTGGTTCCGACCAGAGCGTGGAAGGTCACAGCCCGTCGCTAGAGGACACGCGTGCACGTCACGTGACGATACAAAGCGAGCAGCAGCATGCATCAATGTATTGTGTTTCCCATGCGTAATGAGTTGGAGACAATGAGGTGTAACATGGAAACAAAGCGTTTCCGGACCCATGTTCATGTAACACAATTTCTTCGTCTACGTGTGAGGAATGTGTCCTGAATTGTGTGCCGTAAATTTTTGTTACACCCCGTGATATAATAAGGGAAGGTGACAGCGGAGGAGTAAACTACATCATTTCCAGATATAGTTCGAATCGAGAACGCAAGGTATTTATGACTAATTTTAGTAATTCAGATTGTTTTGTTTTATCGTGGGTTGCCGTCTCCTTCACTGTTATCACACAGTAACACTATAACTCATTGGCGATCACAATTACAACGGTGGCAGTAAACAAGGTAATTAATTTACAAATACTTCAGGGAAATCAACAACACTCCGTAGTGTTGCGGCTAGCATTCTTGGCTGGCGGTCTGGGCTCGATTCCCTACTCTGCCAAGAAATGCAATTATAGTGTGAGTGCTGGAACGGGGTACACTCAGCCTCATGAGGCTAAACTATGCAGAGAAGGGCTCGATTTCCACCTCAGCCATCCTGGGAGTGGTTTCCCACTTCTACTCCAGGCAAATGCCGGGATGGTTCCTAACTTAAGGCCACGGCTGCCTTCTTCCCACTTCTATCTCCAATTTACAATTACACACTCTAGTACAGCTATCACGATAACACAGGTTATCCACGCCACGATGTCACAATTCCCCTAAAATAAGCAACAACAACAATAACAAAGCACAGGATCTCGATGAAAACTCCCATATAATAATAACAGTAATATCGTATGGCCTTCTGGTGCTGAGTGCAAGCTTTGTTATTTGACGCCCAAAGGGCAGCTTGCATGTCGAAATTTTTTGTTCTTTGGAGCGTTATGAAAGTTAAGGAGGTTAAATATCTAAGCTCCTTGACACTATAGCGCTTTCTAGTAGAGAATGGAGGAACTTTCTGTGTTGGTGGAAAATCCCGAGATTAATTTTGCCATTATGAACACGGCCTACTGAATTAAAATGTGTTCTTTAACATGCCAACAACGTATGGAATGCATGCCGTGATATTTGTCGCCTTTCAAAAGTCACTTACCACGGCCAGGAGCGAACCTGCAAGCTTGGGGTTGGTAGTCCGACACGATAACCACTTACCCACCGTGGCAAGCTAGATATTTGGTCACTAAATAGATATTAAATAAATACTATACTTAAATACTGCAGTATAAGGGAGTGTCTTTGCGATTTGCTTCATGTCCTGTAGAAGAAACTGTTAACAGTAGAATACAACTCCACATGGGATGAAAAGAATCCATTAAAATGTCCAGCATTTGACAGGATCTGCGATTATCCAGTCAGTGAATTGTTCAATCTTGAAATTCCCTTTGGAAGGCACTATGTTTTTCAGTACCCCATTGTTTAACAAATTGACCCCGCGACTGAGACACAAGTCCAGAGATCGATGTTCTATTCCTGGCGTCGCCAAACACCATCCATGTGTGTGATTTCCTTCCCGGATTTGTCTAAACTTTCTCCATGTAAATACCGCGATGGTGGTCTTAACTCAAGTTCTGCCTCCTACCCTAATCATATGCCCAAATAATTATGGTTACACGAACTGTTAGTCACGAATACAACACAAGTTATCAGGCAAATTCAACACAAAAATACTAGGACCTCCCAAGTCCGAAAAATGAAATAACACATTAATGAAATACTTTCAATCGTGCTTCCGAAAGTAAGCCGGGCTCACAATCAGTTTCTATTGAGGAACGATCCAGAAATATTGACCTACAGACTATCTTTCAAAAAATAATTCTTACGTATTTCTTCTAAATCGCAGTCTTGTTATGTTCTGTAGCTGGTCGTAACGGATTAATAAACGTAAAATTTCTCGGCTTACAGGTCTGTATATCAATATCCCTCCCTATATTATTCTGCTAAGGTCCCATTCCAGCTTTGTACCGAAAATAAGGCCCCATTAACACCAACCTACTCATATGGGGTACCTACAGGTTCAGCATAACCCAATGCGTAAGCGAAACGCACTCACTTACTCTTTAAATGCCTCACAATTAACTAAATACCTTAAAACATGTATATTTACAATGAAATAATGAAAGAATGCAACACGGTAACCATGGTAACAGAATCTCACAGGTCCATCTATTTCTGTAAGACGCAATGCAATTCCAATTAAGTTATTACATTACTGTGAACGTTTCCAGACGGTTATAAGGTTATCACTCTACCAAATTGAGCTGTAAAATTCATCAATAGATATAGTATAACGCGCTTAAGGGGGTCAAGGTGCACTCTAGATTTTTTCATGCAATTTTCACGTGTGAGTGTGGTATGAAAAGTCTTTTTCACCCGACTAACCGAAAACCACATTTAAAGGCCCTTAAATTAACAGTGTCTGTGATATTCCCAGAAAATTAACTTCGCTCTGATATACCTATGAAGGAATGACAAACCCCTAACCACTGCACCAGTAGCTGAATTGATAAAGTCTGATTATTCATACCAAGGATAAATCAGTCAAAGCATTCATGATTGAGATTTTGCTGAGTGTACTCTTTACAACTAGAATATTCGCGGGCGAAGCCGCGACGGATAATGCTAGTAATATATTATCATATTATTGACTCATTTAGGAACTCACGACAGAATATGTTTAAATGTGCTTGATTTGTATTTACCTTTAAAATTATTAATTTGTATTCATGATTTTTTAAAATTTTAAGATGTATGTTTATTTCATCCTCTTTTTAATTTTTGTTTATTTTATGTTAATTATTATATTTTGTTTATAAATTTTATTCATAGGCCTACCTTTTTATTTCATACATTTCTATTTTTTAACGTTTAGGTTATAATTGTGATTTTTCGTAATTGATAGTTATTTTTATAATTTTCAGTCATATTTTTACAATACATTTTTTATTATTTTAATTATGATTTCTAGAGTCTATTTAACATGTTATTTATTATTGATTTTATTTTTACGTTTGTCTGGCTGCGTGGCTCAGGGGTAACGCTCTCGCTTGCTGAGCCCAAGGTTGCAGGTTCGAAACCTGGCGCAGTCAGCTGGCATTAGAGGGTGCGCAAATGCGAGGGAGCCGTGTCAGTACATTTACTGGCACGTTAAAGATCCCCTTCGGGGCAAAATTCCGGCACCCCGGCGTCTCTAAAAGCCAGGGTAGTTAAAAGGGACGTAAAACCAATAACATTATTATTTTATTTTTACGTTTTCAACATTTCATCCAGCACCTGAGGCTGCAGAGGTACAGAAATAATATATTTTTGATATATAGGCCTATGCACATCCACAAGAAAATTCGTTGCTAGGCTAAAATATTTTATGCCACCTTTGATAATAGGCCTATAAATTATCCGTATGGTAGGTGGTTAGTAGGCCTATAGAGGCCATTAACCTATAATGGGTTAAGCTCCATGTATTTGGGTGTGTCTTGGATTTGCCTGACAACTTGTGGTATTCTGGTATCTATACTAGAGTGCGTATGTAATTGGGGCTAGGATTTAGGTAGGAGGTGCCCGTGACCTTAATTTAAGTACCATTTAGGTGCACTATTGCTAGGGCCTTTTTTATGATTTATGGTAAATAAATCTCTCTCAATGAATGCCAAATTTTGGCATTACAATCCCCGAGGCAAGTTATGGTAGTGAAACACTCTTCAAGTTGAACATCAAATCAACAACTGACAAACTGCAGAAAGCAGACAGAAGAATCATCAGAACAATTACTATTAAGAAACCACCAAGTAAATGTCCAATAGAGATTACTGCCAAATGAAGTGGTATATTGAGAGAGTGAATCAATAATAGATACAATGCGCTACAGGAGAATCTGTTTCTTCTGCCATATCTCACGCCTACCAGAGACCAGACTAATAAAACAGCTGTTTAGTTACTTCTGGAAGAGTAAAACAAAGAACAACTGGTTCAAAGAGATCCACCATGATTTAGATGAATTACATTTAACGATGCTCCAAATTTAACAAGAAGTTCCGTGACGAACTAAAGAGCCTACTTTTCATGCCAATGATTATTCTACTGTATATGAACCTATCTAGAATAATAACGAAATTAAGTTGGTAATATCGAAATGTCTAATTAGTTCAAAATATTCCTGGTATAATGTAGCCTAATAGAGCACTACAGTTGGCAGCCCTGGTGACAGAATATATTCTTGTTCCAGTACAGAATACAAAATTTGGTTGAAGTCCAATGGACGTTACATGCAGTTAGACATTGAATCTATCAGCACGAGTAAAAGCATATTGGCAACAATGTAATGCGTGTGCTGGTTAGAAATAATCGGAAATATTATGATATCTTGTTGTGCCAATTTTGGATTTTATCCATTTGTTAGTAGAGAAGTACATGTATTTTAAAATTGGACCTATCAGCAGGCATAGAATCATGTTGGCAGCACTGACTTATATTAATTACTCCAAATTAATCTAGAATGTCAGGTGCTATATGTGTGCAAAGTATAGAGCTGTTGGATTGCATACTTTCTGATATATTAATATTGGGGTAAAAAATATAAACAGAATTATTAACAGTTGGCAGCCGTGTTGGCTCTTAAGGATACACTCAGTCATATCTGTTTATGTACACATATTACATACACAATTTGGTTGATATTTAAATAATGGTGTAGAAGTTATATGCATTAAAAATTGGACCTATCAGAAGGCTTAAAATTATTTTGGCAACACTGTCATGTATGAACTCCTGCAAATTAAACTGAAATAGTATTATCTACGTGTGTGCCAATTTTGAAATAGCTCTCGTGTATACCTTCCATGATATCCAACATAGAGCTCAAATTTCTAGTGCGTTTTTTCAGCAGTTGGTAGGACTGACATCATTTTCAAATATGGGCATGAGATATTCCGGTACACATCTTGACTCATACTAAATTTGGTTTCGATTGCTGTAGCCGTTTAGGAGTTGATAGGGGACACACACACACACTCACAGCCAGACAGACAGACAGACAGACAGACAGAAGGACAGACGGACAGACAGACATACAGACACACATTTTCCCGGATCGATCTCATTAGTCTACTTTTTCCTCATTTTTGAAAAATGTGAAAAGTAGGCTAAAAATAGAGAAGAGAAGAATATTGTAAGGAATAAATACTTACGATTCACATTAACAACATTTGAACGGAGAAACTACGCCATCACAGATGAACAAAGGGCAGCGAGGTCAGATAGAATGAAGACATTTTGGGTGCAGAAGAAGCTGAAGCTGAATCGCTAATCTCCAAATAAACTACCGTTTTTAGACTTGTTGTTTTGTATTGATTAAAGTGCTCCAATGAGGGCGTAACATATGGGGGAAAACAAATAATTTATCAAAATCTGGATATTTTCTTGGATTAGAAGTGGAAACCACTGCTAGATTGGCTGAGGTACGAACCCAGGTCTGCTTCACGAGGCTAAATGTACTGAGATCTTGCCCTAGCCGTGCGTGTTAAACCACTCAGAAAGTCAGGAGATCAGAGGTTGGAATCCCTGCACTGACAGCGGCTATCCTGAGTGTGGTTTAATTTACCCCGGGTTTTTCCACACTCCCTCCAGACAAGTATGGTGTTGCCTTAGTAAACAAAAGTTTGGTGCTTTTCAGTCGGTCAACACGATTGTACCCAAATTAGATGAGTTGTTCCCTAATGCTGAAAAAAAAAAGAATTAGCCTACATGAGATCAATAAATACACTAGGATGACCAGTTTCGATCGCCAAGCGATCATCATCAGATCCATTACACTTAGCCTATAAAATCTATTTCTACATTTTTTGTTGTACCAAATTGATTTGTCTAAGTTCGTGAGCTTAAGCCTGAGTGATTTGAATCTCTTGGATTCCGATTTGCGTGACATTTGGGTACAATCGTGTTGACCGATTGAAAAGCACCAAAGGTTTGTTTACTAAGGCAACAGTGAAAAATGGCTTCAAACTCCATAATGTTCATGGCATGATGAACTGCTGAGCCCAAGATAGCGGGTTCAAACCCTGCCGAAGTCGTCGGATTTTTTAAGAGCGAAAAACAATATCTTATATATAACAAGTAGTTCCATGAAGAACTATACAGCCTATTTTCATATATCCTACTTATGTTAATTGCCACTATCAACGTCAGCTTTTAGTACTCGCAGTTAAGAAGCGCAGGTGCGCTTCATAAAGAGGAACGTAGTGTACAGTTCGCTACTAGTAGTGGAGTAGTGAGAGTTCTGCTTAGTGTCATGGCCGCCGCGTGAGTCCAAGCCAATATCTCGTGAACCCATGGTCGGATGTTAACAAATGACGTGTCATTGGACTCGGGCTGACGGGGGCTTTGCTATGGACCACTCATTTCAACCCCTAAATAAAACATACCCCTACTAGGGGGTGAAATTGTAATTTTTAGTGAAAGTCTCTTTTCAAATACGACATGTATAAGGTGCGCTGCTAAAATGAACTTAAATGTTGTTGCTCATATCGCGCATGCGTTTTACGAGATGCCGCTATGGATGAACATTTTTGTTTTTGTTTTTTACGCATGCGCACTTGGGATTTTTGTAAGAGGGCGAGCTCTTTGAAAAAAATGATTGATAAGAAGAGGTTTTGGTGGTGAGGAGAGAGCCAGATAGTCGCCTACTTTCCTACGAAGTTTGTCGATATCTCTCAAACGCAAGGTCGGATTTGGACGTGTGACGTGTCAAATCGCTTGTCTCGAAGTTTTGAGAATGAGGGAAACAGGCTTTTTTGGGGTAAAACCGTGATTTTAGACTTTTTCTGATATTTCACGAATGCATGGTCGGATTTGGTCCTATGACATGTCAAATGGCTTGTCTCGAAACCCTCTTTATTTTGGTAATAGGTTAAAGTTTCTGAAAATGAGGGAAACAGAATTTTTTGTTGTAAAACCGTGATTTTAGTCTTTCTGTTATATCTCACAAACCAATAACGCCAGAGACGTATACGAGGGATCGTAGGACTCGGGGTGACGCCCCTTTCCTTTCTCCTTTCGAATATAGTATTTATGTTTAAAAAATGTGAAAGGGCCTAACGACACTTATGTTGAAAACATTTCAGTTTTTAAAACTTTTCTTAAATTTGTCTAAAATGTTCATGACGAGTGGTTGTAGATAGAAAGAGACGATACCACTGGGCACGTGTTTCAACGAAGCTATTACTGGCCACGGTGGTGATATACCAATACAGTATTCGCTATTTTGATGAGACCGCGGGTCGAGGGTTCGTTTTCTGATTTTTCCTATGATGGAATTCCTAATTCCTAAACCCCCTGAAGGGGGTCTTTAACGTGTAAACGATTATGAGTGACATGGAAAATGATAATTCCTTGATCCGATGAAGTTGGCTTTAGATAGAACAAACAGAACTTGGTTATATGGTGCTTGAAATGAGTATAGAAAACAAACTTGCTGGGGCAGACTGACAGGATGTGAATGTTATTTGATCTTATTGGAATGCATTGACTTGACAGGACAATGAAAAAAAAAGCACAGAGATGCTGAGGACACTTGAAGGTCAAACGATATGGCAACCATGGTGGGAGGGGGAAGCTAGGATGATGTCGCCGATCATGTTCAATGTTCAATGGATGAATTTATATTTTGCGAAGCATTGTTTGGAGAGGGTCATGGGACGACTTGTTTTAAGGGTATTTATTTTTTCGATGTTTCCTATGGTGGACTCATTGATTGAAATCATTCAAAACTGCTAGGGCATGGCCTTGAGATTTTATAAACCGATAATGGGATTTTGACATACAAGGTCCACTCAGAACTTGACATGATGTCATTCTTTTTATGGCTTATGAATTTCCCCAAAAAAGACCCATAACAACAAGATCATGGACTTTTGCTTTTCATAATATATTGCAAACCCATAATGTTAGATGTTTACTGTGGATGACGAAATCTAGCTAGGTAAAGAAAGAATTATTGTGGGCTATATGTATGGTGACTGACACGTCTTTGACCATTGGAACTTGTTTTCAGATCTGAGTGTAGTACATAGGGAGTATAGGTTGTAGGCATGGATTGACAAACGATGCACACAAAATTCAATTTATCGATTCGAGAATTAAGAGTAGACTATCATTAATTAATTGGTTAAAGAGTGTAGCTAAAAATAAAAAAATGGTGACTACATTAAACTAAACTGAACCAAGTCGAATCAAACCCAACTGAACCAAACCAAGCCTAAAGCAAACCAAACCTAATCAAGAACAAGCCAAGGGCTTAAGTGTAAAACTTGTGGAGGAATGCATCATTGGCAATGTCCAAAGGAAGGGATAACGCTCTACCTTTAGAGGGTGAGGTAAAGCTAGCGCATGGTGCTAATGCATATTCCCAAGTACATGAACCACACACACACACAACTATCCTATGCTGTTTTTATGAGTTGACTGTTAAAACTTACTCAGTGGTTACTGAGCAAGATGGTCGCTACACACAACAAGCTTTAAATACTTGAGGCTAATAATCTATACACACACACGCACTCGCTTGTTCTAAACTAAACTGTCTCGCTGGCAGTGCTCACACAGTAGGCAAATGACAGAAATGCTTGGCTAACCGAAATACAATCATTTTCGGTTGTCTAATGATACCAGCTAGCCATTACATGCTATAGTGGTGAGCACATATGCCTCTTGCACTGGAGATCGTAACTCGATTTCTAGCTCTAAGGCCTAGAACGAATCAAACTAAGAAAGAATGGTATGGTGACGCAGTAGTTAAACTGTTAGCCTTTCAATAAGGTAGACTAGGGTTTGATTTTGGGTTAATATACATGTCATAAACAAACAAACAAAAAAAGCGGAGATAATGTTTAAAACTGATTACACTTGTCTCTTTTCAAATTATTACTTAGATTACAAATACAAAGGTGGACTGGGTTTGATATACAGTTAATGCTGCCTATCGCATACTAGCCTGTAAGAAAGCCAAACAAGCAAAAGGCGTAGGTAGAGCAGTGGTAAAATCACTATGTGTAGAGAACTACCTAACGGTTTTATGAACTGGCAATGCTATGTCGCATAAACAGTGCAGGATACAATCCGGCAACCATAATTTTTATCTTGTGGAACAGAGAAAATGCAATTTTACCTTGATGGATAGCAAATGAGTGCAGATGAATGACCTATGCATTAGCCTACCATAGGGTTATAACCACGAGGTGGAGGTGTGACTTTTATATTTTATTGTTTAGAGACATGGCTTTTTTTTTGTAACCAGTAGATTTAGTATTTTGTAAATATTCATTTTTGTAATTGTAAATAGTGGAAACATTTTTTTGTAATAGTAAATGTTAAATGTATAACTAAAAGTTATTTGGGATAAGTGTGCATGTCAAGGATAAATAGCGTGGTTGTATTTGTTTTCAAAGACAGGTATGGTTGTGTGAATGTATGACTATAGATAGAATGATAGAGAGAGAGAGAGAAAGCTTGTGTGTGTGTGTGTGTGTGTGTGTGGGTAGCATTGATTTTTCAACCAAAGCAAACACGGCAAGGTAGGATGGTGGGGTAATTAATGTATATAGCAAATGGTAAATAGTATACTATATTTTTTTAACACTTGTGTTTTTTTAATGCAGTAGTAGATAGGTGTTATTTTGTAAAACAGTCTTACCTACAGTAGTAGTAGTAGTAGTAGTAGTAGGCCTATATGTTTTTGGAAACAAACAGAAAGAGAATGCACTATTGCCATGGCCAAGCACTTCCATTAAAGTGATTTCAAGAAAATTTAAATCAGCAAATGTGTGTTTTACAAAACTAAACATTCAGCATGGACTAAATCATAAACGTGTCTTCTGTGATATGGAAAAAATAGGAAATCCATGTTTCCATATCAACACAATTTAAAAACTTAAAACTGACATTTAAAAAATGTAAATGGGAAATTGGCAAATGTGTAAACAACAAAATGGAAAATTCTTGTTTCCATATCATGAAATCCAAAAACTTTAAACTGACATTTTCAAATCGTGTACATGGAAAATTGACAAATGGCAATGTGTGAAATGTGAAAATGAAAAAATATGAACAAATGGCTATCATTATTTAAAAAAAATAAAAAACCGTCGTGTTCTATCGTTAAAGTGTGAATCAAACCACATATACTTATTTGGATCACCCGAGACTGAGTAGACCTGTTTTAGTCCTAATATACTTTTAAAATTTTATGTTAAAGCTCAATTTGAACTCAAGAGCTTTAGAGTGCCAGCTAACTATTATAACCGTTTCGTCACAAAGACAACTTTACACTACTCTTAATAAACAATAATAAGAAAAAGAATAATAAATGTTGAATTTTTTTTAAGGATGAACATGGTGACACTGTTTCTGTTGCACAGTCTGCTAGCTACTAGCCAGCAGCTGGGGTCTTAGAAAACGATACAGTTGACATTTTGTAATGAGATGTGACATGTTTCAAAGTACAGTATTATGGGTTGCTGTTGAGTAAAAACTAATCCTGTACAAGGAAGCAAGGGTTCGAACCCCTTACCTAACATTACTATTGCCTGAACATGGCTTGACGACACTGTATTATTATGATACTCGGTACACAAACCATAGATAGAGTGTATTGTTTAAGATCACTTTCTTTCTGAACATAGGTGGAGACTGTTGATGGTTAACAATGGCATTAATATAGTAGGACGTGGGTATAGCAATTAAGAAAAAACAGACAATACCCATACAATATTTTTATTTATTTAATATAAGTACTTGTACAATAGTTACATTCAAAATACATTTCTTTTTTCTCTATTACTATTTAGTCCTTTTTGATTCTCTTGCATATGAAGGGTAGATAACCTTGTAGTTCAGCCCCTTAAAACAACAACAACACAACCTTTTGCATAGTCTGTGATGTTGACGACTCTTGAGATGTGGAAGATGGATTAAACATAACTTTTACAGCAGGGGTTAAATGTTGCTCAATAAACACTGCACTATTTTGAGTAGCAACATTTTTTTCTTGTACTAGCTTTTTAGCATTGTCATGATTATTTGTTGACACCAACAGTGTTTCATCTGGTACACCACATTGATGATCACTCACACTTAAAACCTTACCATTTCTACTTTTTAGATTGCCTCGACATTTTTTTGACCTCTCTTTTGAGCATTGCCAAAATATTATTCCTTTTACATTTTGACGATTATAGTTATAAGAGTAGCCTTTATAGAGTACACGTTGTTTACCTTTGTTAGTTGTAGTAAGTTCCATAGTAGCAACTAACCTGTTAGTATGATTTGCTCACTACAAAGGTTATAACTGTTCTGATAATAAAATCATTTAGCGTTGGCTTTTATATTTAATATGTACAGTTTGAAGTGATAGCAAAAGTGAGAGCAAAATGGTAGCAGAGTGGTAGAAAATATAACATGTATTGTTAAGAAATAGTTTAAGCTGTTATGTGGATCCATTACATAATAATTTTAGCACGACGAAGCTCATTTTCTATATCCAATAGTTCTTCCTCATATTCAGTATAACCAGCCTGTTTATAGACATGCAGTTGCTGAAGCCGCCGGATTAGCTTACTTGGATTGTTCCAGTAGACAAATTTAACAAATGATTTTTTAGTTGTAAACAAAGCATTACCATTATCATTATTATCTTCATCATCAACATCATCATCATCATAACCATTATCATTATCATCATCATCATTATCATCATCATCATGATCATTATAATCCTCATCACTATTACTATATAGTCCTTTTTGATCCTTTTGCAATACCACATTTTGCACAGTCTGTGTTGCCCTTGATAATGTTGGGAGTTTTTCAGACATTGACAACTGTCCTAACACGACTTTCTGAGGAGATGATACATGCTTCTTAACAAACAATGCACTATCTTGAGCTGCAATATCTTTTTCTGGGACAAGTGTTTTAGCATTTTGAAGAGTTTTTTTAAACAGCAACGATGTTTTATCTGGTACACTACATTGATGATCACTCATACTTAAGACATCACTATTTTTACTTTTCAGCTCACCTCGACACTGTTTTGAACGATGTTTTGAACAACGCCAAATAACAGTTCCATTTTTATTGGTTCGTTTTACAATATATTTATATCCTTTATAGAATGCGTATGGCATACCATTGCTATTTGTTGATACTTCCATGTCAATTGTCAAGCATGAACTAATCTCTAGCAAAGTTCACTCGATAATATAAATAATTTCTAAACCCCAGTAGTGAATAGTCAGTTGTTTTTGATCTATGCAAGCGTAAACATGTCACATACACTGGTGATGGATACTCAAGGCTTTAAGGTCAATGAAAACAAGTACAGTATATATTTAAATAGGTGGCTATCATTGATTGCACAACACGCGGGTCACCATATCTTTTTTCTTTCGGACTAGTGTTTTAACATTTGAAGAGTGTTTTAAACAGCAACGATGTCTTATCAGTCACACTACATTGATGATCACTCACACTTAAGACCTCGCTATTTTTACTTTTTAACTCACTTTGACACTGTTTTGAACGATGTTTTGAACAACGCCAAATAACAGTTCCATTTTTATTGGTTCGTTTTACAATATACGTATAACCTTTATAGTATGCATATGGCTTACCATAACTATTCGTTGATACTTTCATATCAATTTTCAAGCATGAAATAATCTCCAATAAATTTCGCTCGATAATAGAAATAATAGTTTAAAGTGGGTGCGAAGGTGGGTGCAAAAGTGGGTGCAAAAGTGAGTGTAAAAGTGGGTGTAAAAGTGGGTGCAAAAGTGGGTGCAAAAGTGAGTGCAAAAGTGGGTGCGAAAGTGGGTGCGAAAGTGGGTGCAGTTTATAGTAGGCACCATTTTTACTAGAATGTGATTTGAGTAAATGTAATTTCTAAATCCAAGTAGTGAATAGTCAGTTGGTTTTGATTTATGCAAGCGTAAACATGTCTCATACACTGATGATGGATACTCAAGGCTTCTTGGTCAACAAAAACAAGTATATAGTTAAAGAGGTAGCTATTATTGATTGCACAACACTGAATCTATTTTTGAAATTTTGACAAAGGGTCTAAGTGCACTTTTGTTAATATCTCGCGAACCAATAAGACTAGGGCATTGTATCAGGTATTGTTGGACTTTTTGCCGAAGACTGCTGGTAAACACTTATGTTCCCACGACCTTTTTAAAGATGGCGGCTGACCCACGAGGGGTGATTAAAACGTATTCCAAGCGACGCTTGTCGATAAGCAAACCAATAATCAAAGGGGGGGTGTGACAGAGCTTGAGGCGATAACCCCTTTTGATTGATCCCTGTTGATTTGCCCCTTTGGACTGGTCCCCGTTGACAAGTCCCTCTGAACGGGTCCTTTTTGAAGGGAGTCATTTATGACGGGCCCCTGCTGACGGGTCACTGTGGACAGGTCCCTGTTGACAGGTCCTTTTGACTAATCCCTTTGGACCTGTCAACAGGGACCTGTCCACAGGGATCCGTCCACAGTGACCCGTCAGCAGGGGCCCGTCATAAATGACTCCCTTCAAAAAGGACCCGTTCAGAGGGACTTGTCAACGGGGACCAGTCCAAAGGGGCAAATCAACAGGGATCAATCAAAAGGGGTTATCGCCTCAAGCTCTGTCACACCCCCCCTTTGATTATTGGTTTGCTTATCGACAAGCGTCGCTTGGAATACGTTTTAATCACCCCTCGTGGGTCAGCCGCCATCTTTAAAAAGGTCGTGGGAACATAAGTGTTTACCAGCAGTCTTCGGCAAAAAGTCCAACAATACCTGATACAATGCCCTAGTCTTATTGGTTCGCGAGATATTAACAAAAGTGCACTTAGACCCTTTGTCAAAATTTCAAAAATAGATTCAGTGTTGTGCAATCAATAATAGCTACCTCTTTAACTATATACTTGTTTTTGTTGACCAAGAAGCCTTGAGTATCCATCATCAGTGTATGAGACATGTTTACGCTTGCATAAATCAAAACCAACTGACTATTCACTACTTGGATTTAGAAATTACATTTACTCAAATCACATTCTAGTAAAAATGGTGCCTACTATAAACTGCACCCACTTTCGCACCCACTTTCGCACCCACTTTTGCACTCACTTTTGCACCCACTTTTGCACCCACTTTTACACCCACTTTTACACTCACTTTTGCACCCACTTTTGCACCCACCTTCGCACCCACTTTAAACTATTATTTCTATTATCGAGCGAAATTTATTGGAGATTATTTCATGCTTGAAAATTGATATGAAAGTATCAACGAATAGTTATGGTAAGCCATATGCATACTATAAAGGTTATACGTATATTGTAAAACGAACCAATAAAAATGGAACTGTTATTTGGCGTTGTTCAAAACATCGTTCAAAACAGTGTCAAAGTGAGTTAAAAAGTAAAAATAGCGAGGTCTTAAGTGTGAGTGATCATCAATGTAGTGTGACTGATAAGACATCGTTGCTGTTTAAAACACTCTTCAAATGTTAAAACACTAGTCCGAAAGAAAAAAGATATGGTGACCCGCGTGTTGTGCAATCAATGATAGCCACCTATTTAAATATATACTGTACTTGTTTTCATTGACCTTAAAGCCTTGAGTATCCATCACCAGTGTATGTGACATGTTTACGCTTGCATAGATCAAAAACAACTGACTATTCACTACTGGGGTTTAGAAATTATTTATATTATCGAGTGAACTTTGCTAGAGATTAGTTCATGCTTGACAATTGACATGGAAGTATCAACAAATAGCAATGGTATGCCATACGCATTCTATAAAGGATATAAATATATTGTAAAACGAACCAATAAAAATGGAACTGTTATTTGGCGTTGTTCAAAACATCGTTCAAAACAGTGTCGAGGTGAGCTGAAAAGTAAAAATAGTGATGTCTTAAGTATGAGTGATCATCAATGTAGTGTACCAGATAAAACATCGTTGCTGTTTAAAAAAACTCTTCAAAATGCTAAAACACTTGTCCCAGAAAAAGATATTGCAGCTCAAGATAGTGCATTGTTTGTTAAGAAGCATGTATCATCTCCTCAGAAAGTCGTGTTAGGACAGTTGTCAATGTCTGAAAAACTCCCAACATTATCAAGGGCAACACAGACTGTGCAAAATGTGGTATTGCAAAAGGATCAAAAAGGACTATATAGTAATAGTGATGAGGATTATAATGATCATGATGATGATGATAATGATGATGATGATAATGATAATGGTTATGATGATGATGATGTTGATGATGAAGATAATAATGATAATGGTAATGCTTTGTTTACAACTAAAAAATCATTTGTTAAATTTGTCTACTGGAACAATCCAAGTAAGCTAATCCGGCGGCTTCAGCAACTGCATGTCTATAAACAGGCTGGTTATATTGAATATGAGGAAGAACTATTGGATATAGAAAATGAGCTTCGTCGTGCTAAAATTATTATGTAATGGATCCACATAACAGCTTAAACTATTTCTTAACAATACATGTTATATTTTCTACCACTCTGCTACCATTTTGCTCTCACTTTTGCTATCACTTCAAACTGTACATATTAAATATAAAAGCCAACGCTAAATGATTTTATTATCAGAACAGTTATAACCTTTGTAGTGAGCAAATCATACTAACAGGTTAGTTGCTACTATGGAACTTACTACAACTAACAAAGGTAAACAACGTGTACTCTATAAAGGCTACTCTTATAACTATAATCGTCAAAATGTAAAAGGAATAATATTTTGGCAATGCTCAAAAGAGAGGTCAAAAAATGTCGAGGCAATCTAAAAAGTAGAAATGGTAAGGTTTTAAGTGTGAGTGATCATCAATGTGGTGTACCAGATGAAACACTGTTGGTGTCAACAAATAATCATGACAATGCTAAAAAGCTAGTACAAGAAAAAAATGTTGCTACTCAAAATAGTGCAGTGTTTATTGAGCAACATTTAACCCCTGCTGTAAAAGTTATGTTTAATCCATCTTCCACATCTCAAGAGTCGTCAACATCACAGACTATGCAAAAGGTTGTGTTGTTGTTGTTTTAAGGGGCTGAACTACAAGGTTATCTACCCTTCATATGCAAGAGAATCAAAAAGGACTAAATAGTAATAGAGAAAAAAGAAATGTATTTTGAATGTAACTATTGTACAAGTACTTATATTAAATAAATAAAAATATTGTATGGGTATTGTCTGTTTTTTCTTAATTGCTATACCCACGTCCTACTATATTAATGCCACTGTTAACCATCAACAGTCTCCACCTATGTTCAGAAAGAAAGTGATCTTAAACAATACACTCTATCTATGGTTTGTGTACCGAGTATCATAATAATACAGTGTCGTCAAGCCATGTTCAGGCAATAGTAATGTTAGGTAAGGGGTTCGAACCCTTGCTTCCTTGTACAGGATTAGTTTTTACTCAACAGCAACCCATAATACTGTACTTTGAAACATGTCACATCTCATTACAAAATGTCAACTGTATCGTTTTCTAAGACCCCAGCTGCTGGCTAGTAGCTAGCAGACTGTGCAACAGAAACAGTGTCACCATGTTCATCCTTAAAAAAAAATCAACATTTATTATTCTTTTTCTTATTATTGTTTATTAAGAGTAGTGTAAAGTTGTCTTTGTGACGTAACGGTTATACTAGTTAGCTGGCACTCTAAAGCTCTTGAGTTCAAATTGAGCTTTAACATAAAATTTTAAAAGTATATTAGGACTAAAACAGGTCTACTCAGTCTCGGGTGATCCAAATAAGTATATGTGGTTTGATTCACACTTTAACGATAGAACACGACGGTTTTTTATTTTTTTTAAATAATGATAGCCATTTGTTCATATTTTTTCATTTTCACATTTCACACATTGCCATTTGTCAATTTTCCATGTACACGATTTGAAAATGTCAGTTTAAAGTTTTTGGATTTCATGATATGGAAACAAGAATTTTCCATTTTGTTGTTTACACATTTGCCAATTTCCCATTTACATTTTTTAAATGTCAGTTTTAAGTTTTTAAATTGTGTTGATATGGAAACATGGATTTCCTATTTTTTCCATATCACAGAAGACACGTTTATGATTTAGTCCATGCTGAATGTTTAGTTTTGTAAAACACACATTTGCTGATTTAAATTTTCTTGAAATCACTTTAATGGAAGTGCTTGGCCATGGCAATAGTGCATTCTCTTTCTGTTTGTTTCCAAAAACATATAGGCCTACTACTACTACTACTACTACTACTGTAGGTAAGACTGTTTTACAAAATAACACCTATCTACTACTGCATTAAAAAAACACAAGTGTTAAAAAAATATAGTATACTATTTACCATTTGCTATATACATTAATTACCCCACCATCCTACCTTGCCGTGTTTGCTTTGGTTGAAAAATCAATGCTACCCACACACACACACACACACACACACAAGCTTTCTCTCTCTCTCTCTCTATCATTCTATCTATAGTCATACATTCACACAACCATACCTGTCTTTGAAAACAAATACAACCACGCTATTTATCCTTGACATGCACACTTATCCCAAATAACTTTTAGTTATACATTTAACATTTACTATTACAAAAAAATGTTTCCACTATTTACAATTACAAAAATGAATATTTACAAAATACTAAATCTACTGGTTACAAAAAAAAAGCCATGTCTCTAAACAATAAAATATAAAAGTCACACCTCCACCTCGTGGTTATAACCCTATGGTAGGCTAATGCATAGGTCATTCATCTGCACTCATTTGCTATCCATCAAGGTAAAATTGCATTTTCTCTGTTCCACAAGATAAAAATTATGGTTGCCGGATTGTATCCTGCACTGTTTATGCGACATAGCATTGCCAGTTCATAAAACCGTTAGGTAGTTCTCTACACATAGTGATTTTACCACTGCTCTACCTACGCCTTTTGCTTGTTTGGCTTTCTTACAGGCTAGTATGCGATAGGCAGCATTAACTGTATATCAAACCCAGTCCACCTTTGTATTTGTAATCTAAGTAATAATTTGAAAAGAGACAAGTGTAATCAGTTTTAAACATTATCTCCGCTTTTTTTGTTTGTTTGTTTATGACATGTATATTAACCCAAAATCAAACCCTAGTCTACCTTATTGAAAGGCTAACAGTTTAACTACTGCGTCACCATACCATTCTTTCTTAGTTTGATTCGTTCTAGGCCTTAGAGCTAGAAATCGAGTTACGATCTCCAGTGCAAGAGGCATATGTGCTCACCACTATAGCATGTAATGGCTAGCTGGTATCATTAGACAACCGAAAATGATTGTATTTCGGTTAGCCAAGCATTTCTGTCATTTGCCTACTGTGTGAGCACTGCCAGCGAGACAGTTTAGTTTAGAACAAGCGAGTGCGTGTGTGTGTATAGATTATTAGCCTCAAGTATTTAAAGCTTGTTGTGTGTAGCGACCATCTTGCTCAGTAACCACTGAGTAAGTTTTAACAGTCAACTCATAAAAACAGCATAGGATAGTTGTGTGTGTGTGTGGTTCATGTACTTGGGAATATGCATTAGCACCATGCGCTAGCTTTACCTCACCCTCTAAAGGTAGAGCGTTATCCCTTCCTTTGGACATTGCCAATGACTGCATTCCCCCACAAGTTTTACACTTAAGCCCTTGGCTTGTTCTTGATTAGGTTTGGTTTGCTTTAGGCTTGGTTTGGTTCAGTTGGGTTTGATTCGACTTGGTTCAGTTTAGTTTAATGTAGTCACCATTTTTTTATTTTTAGCTACACTCTTTAACCAATTAATTAATGATAGTCTACTCTTAATTCTCGAATCGATAAATTGAATTTTGTGTGCATCGTTTGTCAATCCATGCCTACAACCTATACTCCCTATGTACTACACTCAGATCTGAAAACAAGTTCCAATGGTCAAAGACGTGTCAGTCACCATACATATAGCCCACAATAATTCTTTCTTTACCTAGCTAGATTTCGTCATCCACAGTAAACATCTAACATTATGGGTTTGCAATATATTATGAAAAGCAAAAGTCCATGATCTTGTTGTTATGGGTCTTTTTTGGGGAAATTCATAAGCCATAAAAAGAATGACATCATGTCAAGTTCTAAGTGGACCTTGTATGTCAAAATCCCATTATCGGTTTATAAAATCTCAAGGCCATGCCCTAGCAGTTTTGAATGATTTCAATCAATGAGTCCACCATAGGAAACATCGAAAAAATAAATACCCTTAAAACAAGTCGTCCCATGACCCTCTCCAAACAATGCTTCGCAAAATATAAATTCATCCATTGAACATTGAACATGATCGGCGACATCATCCTAGCTTCCCCCTCCCACCATGGTTGCCATATCGTTTGACCTTCAAGTGTCCTCAGCATCTCTGTGCTTTTTTTTTTCATTGTCCTGTCAAGTCAATGCATTCCAATAAGATCAAATAACATTCACATCCTGTCAGTCTGCCCCAGCAAGTTTGTTTTCTATACTCATTTCAAGCACCATATAACCAAGTTCTGTTTGTTCTATCTAAAGCCAACTTCATCGGATCAAGGAATTATCATTTGCCATGTCACTCATAATCGTTTACACGTTAAAGACCCCCTTCAGGGGGTTTAGGAATTAGGAATTCCATCATAGGAAAAATCAGAAAACGAACCCTCGACCCGCGGTCTCATCAAAATAGCGAATACTGTATTGGTATATCACCACCGTGGCCAGTAATAGCTTCGTTGAAACACGTGCCCAGTGGTATCGTCTCTTTCTATCTACAACCACTCGTCATGAACATTTTAGACAAATTTAAGAAAAGTTTTAAAAACTGAAATGTTTTCAACATAAGTGTCGTTAGGCCCTTTCACATTTTTTAAACATAAATACTATATTCGAAAGGAGAAAGGAAAGGGGCGTCACCCCGAGTCCTACGATCCCTCGTATACGTCTCTGGCGTTATTGGTTTGTGAGATATAACAGAAAGACTAAAATCACGGTTTTACAACAAAAAATTCTGTTTCCCTCATTTTCAGAAACTTTAACCTATTACCAAAATAAAGAGGGTTTCGAGACAAGCCATTTGACATGTCATAGGACCAAATCCGACCATGCATTCGTGAAATATCAGAAAAAGTCTAAAATCACGGTTTTACCCCAAAAAAGCCTGTTTCCCTCATTCTCAAAACTCTAACCTATTAATAACATGTATAGGGCTTCGAGACAAGCGATTTGACACGTCACACGTCCAAATCCGACCTTGCGTTTGAGAGATATCGACAAACTTCGTAGGAAAGTAGGCGACTATCTGGCTCTCTCCTCACCACCAAAACCTCTTCTTATCAATCATTTTTTTCAAAGAGCTCGCCCTCTTACAAAAATCCCAAGTGCGCATGCGTAAAAAACAAAAACAAAAATGTTCATCCATAGCGGCATCTCATAAAACGCATGCGTGATATGAGCAACAACATTTAAGTTCATTTTAGCAGCGCACCTTATACATGTCGTATTTGAAAAGAGACTTTCACTAAAAATTACAATTTCACCCCCTAGTAGGGGTATGTTTTATTTAGGGGTTGAAATGAGTGGTCCATAGCAAAGCCCCCGTCAGCCCGAGTCCAATGACACGTCATTTGTTAACATCCGACCATGGGTTCACGAGATATTGGCTTGGACTCACGCGGCGGCCATGACACTAAGCAGAACTCTCACTACTCCACTACTGCTACTCCTGTGGGGGTCCGGGCGGGGACACCAAGAGCCCGCTGATGAGCCAGCTTGGTGTCCTAGGTGAACCCCACACAAGATACGGCACAAACCTAGAAACATTGTTACATGTTGTTACTTAGATAGTTGTTGGATTTTAAGGAGCGGAACAGTGAGGTATTCTACCCCTAACACAGATTTACGTACGCAAGTTTAGAATTAAGTTAAAATTTAGAGGTGGAAACCTAAATATGAAATGATCTAGAAATAATAAAACAAAAATAAAACTAATAATAATAGTCTAATAATCACGGAAAAACAAAAATTCAGAATACAAACAAGACCAAATCTTTAAGTAAAGGTACACTTGAAAACTTAGATTGCTCTCACTTATACAGCGGATGACGAGATCAGCAGCCACCGCGTCATCGGCTAATATAAGTTTGCATGTCATCTGCAAACCAAGGTTTCTTCGTAAGGCAGCAAAATCAGGCGCGGATCTAGAGTTTGGCTTGGGGGGGGGGGGGGGTCAGAGAATCGAAATTGTTAAGAAAAATGGTTTCACTAAAAACGCAATCACAAAATAACCAAACGTACAAAACCAGACCAAATTTTTTGCAAGCTACATGGATAGAAATTTGATGCGTTTAGCGCACGTAAAATATTCGTACAAATTGCAACGGCGTGTTTTGCGACGTTTACATCGAGCTTCGAGAAAAGTATCAAGGTACGTTACAGTTTCGGCAAGTCGAGTTGGTGCCGACAAAGGGAGAAAGTCACAGCTTAAATTGCCAACCAAGCTTGCAGTTTGGACGTCGGCAAAAATTTTTGGTGCGAAAAAAGCCCCAAATTCCTATCCGTGCATTGCTGCACATTCATTGTGACATCACTATAAACATCGATTCGGTAATCACAAGGTTTGCTAAACAAAATAGACGAGTTGATTTTGTTATATAAATAATCGTTTTTATATAACAGGTATGAAGTTGCAAATTTGTACAGTTGTAACAGAACATAATAATTGCAATAAAGATATTTTCAGTATTGAATAAAATAAAAAAAAAAAACTGTTTTCAGTTAAATTTCGTTGTTTTATTTGTCTGGTTATTGTGTTTCGTTTTTTTTTTTTTTTTTTTTTTTAAATTCTGATGACCAATTATTATTAACTGAAAAGCGCACGAATGTGCATAACATAGATTTACATTAGTGAAACAAACATGTTACAAAAGAGTTAAATCATGTAAAGACATCATGATCCAGTAATCAATCAGGAAATTGTGCATTAAGGCATTCATTCATGACCAGTCATTATTTTGTGAATTGAATGTTATTTGTGAAATAGAGCAACACTGGATGATGCTTTGTTCAGTTTAAATGTTAGTACTTGCTATAATCACAGAGTGATTTCTGGTTACTTTTACATCGTGTGATGTGATGTGTCACAGAACTGGTCACATAACGAGCACACGCAGAGTTCATTTGGGGCGTGGTAGGACATGTTTTTGCATATTTTATGGTGGTATCCATGCACTGCTAACTTTATCACCACATGTCTTAGTTTCTGATTGGCGCTGGTCCAGTTCCGGTTGATCATGGCATCCGTGCTGTAAAATTCTAGCGGAATGCCTTATCTCTTCTCTCTGCTAGGTGCGCTTCAGCATTCTTTGTTGATGGAAGCTGTAATGTTGTTCTTATTTCTTCGACGAGGAAGGGTTCCCGTGCTAATTCATATGTTAGGCGGGAGCGCGTGTATTTTGAGATGCCCATTAAGGTTTTCAGGAATTGGGCTTTAACTCTTTCGATGGTGGCCAGATCTCTCTTCGTTAGTCGGTCCCATATCAAGTGGATCCCGTACGTGAGAATTGGTAGGATCGTTGCGTCAAACAGATGCATAGCTGTTTTTAAGGATAGCTGCTGTAGATTGATAACGTCGTACATGGCTTTCAAGCAAGCCACTGCTATGTCTTGGATGTGTAGTCTGAATGTTCCGGAAGTCTGTAAAGTGATCCCAAGGTATTTAACTGTATTCACTATTTCCACTTTGACCTCTTCATATTGCAAGTTGTCGTTTGCTGCTACACGCCCACCTTTCCGAAAAACCATCTGTTGGGTTTTTGTCCAGTTTATTTTCAGACTGTTATTTCCTGCCCATTCTACCAGTGCTGAGAAGGCGTGTTGCAGTTTTTCCTTATTTGGTGATCCTAGGACCATGTCGTCCGCATATATGTAGATCACTGCGTCCTTTGATTACTCTCGGATTGCTGTTGTTACATCGGCTGTGGCAATATTGAACAGTATGGGACTGAGGGGGTCGCCTTGCAACACTCCATTAGTTTGGGTGATTTCCTTTGTTTTGCATACTGCGTCATCTATGGTGATCTGGTTGTATGCCAGGATATTTTTTACTAAGATTGTTAAAGGATTGTGATTTCCGATGATATTTTGAAGTTTCGATGTGAGCTTTCTTCTGTCAATTAGGTCGAAGGCCTTTGCATAGTCTATAAAGACTGCATAAAACTTTCCCTTTTGGAGTCGTTTTGCTTCCTCTATGTCATTTAACAGATTTTGAATTGCGTGCAAGGTTCCTCTTCCTCGTCTAAAGCCGAATTGTTCCTCCGGTATCTTGGAGTCGACTTCGTATACTATCCTGTTGGTTAGAATTCTTGTCAGTAACTTGAAGGTGTTGCTTTCCAGTGCAATTCCTCTGTACGAGTTGGGGTCGTTGGTTTCACCTTTTCCTTTATAGAGAGTTTTAATGGTCGATTTTCTCCATTCTTCGGGAATATTTCCTGTTTCTAGGCATTTGGTAAAGAGCTTGGACCATAGTTCTGATAGGTATTGTGCCGATTCCTTTAGATGTTCGTTGAAAAACCCGTCTGGTCCTGCGGCCTTGTTACATTTCGTAGCATTGATTATGTCCAATACCTCTGTTTTAGTGATGGGGAGTATTTCTTCGTGTTGATCTCTACATTCAATTTCATATGCCGCTTGTTGACCTGTACCGTTAAGGATGAGAGTGAAGTGCGATTCCCATATTCCTATTTCCACGTTGCTAGATCTTGACGATCTTCTTGGTCTGATGGCTATGTATGGATCATTCATTGCTTCTTTTGCGATCCTCTCACCTTCTTTTTCTATGTATTGAAAGCGTTTACGTTTTAGGAGATTCGTTTTTTGAGTTTATTGTAGCTTGTCTTCAATCCTCCTATCAGAGTGGGGCGCATTGCTATAACATACACATACTGTACCGTAAGCTAAATAGAGCATTCTTTGCGTTAAAATCCTTCAGTATGCCTTCCTTCGGAGGGGAAGTAAAGCCGGCGGTCCCATGTCATAGATTTAAGACATGTAAAAGCTCCTTCCACAGACTAAACATGTGTGAAGCTAAATTGTTAGGTTTGATTTCGTCGGAACTCTAGTTAGTTAGTTATTATTGTTTTAAGGGGAGGAACTACGAGGTCATCTGCCCCTATCGGAACTCTCTACCAAAGTTCCAACGTTCACCACTAGGTATCAATGATATCTGGTAGCGAAAGTTGGAATTACTTGAAATTGAACGGAACTTGTAGCTCACCCTAAGGGTGTCCGCTGGAAGCAGTTACAGACTCTGGCGAGCCGAACATGTCCTCGGACACTCCCGGCACTAAAAGCCATACGAAAAAACAAAATAAAAATTTAAAAAGTCAACCCCTTATTATTCCCAACTGCCAACGGGGTCGGGGATGAGATGCGATGGAAGTCTTTGTGGCGATGGTTTTTACGACTGGATACCCTTCCTGACGCCAACCTCATGAGAGGAATTAATGAGAGATGAAATGAATGATGGTGAGTGAAACTGGGCAAGGATGTGGAAGGAAGCGGCCGTGGCCTGTCATAAGGTACCGTCCCAACATTTGCCTTGAGTTGAAAATGGGAAACCACGGAAATCCATTTCAAGGACGGCCGACGGTGGGGCTCGAACCCACACGTCTACCGAGTCAGCAGAGTGCTTGGCCCCATGACCTAACGCTGTGCTTTAGCGAGCGTAGACAGCACTGTCGGTTTGTTGTCAACTTTCTGATAGGCCTACACATAAATTCTACGCTAAAAACAACACGTTGGTTGGTTGGTTCCTCAGTTTAGGGGCTGCGACAACGCGATCATCTAGCCCCGTGTACTTTGGGTGTGTGTAGAATCTGTCTGATAACCGGTGTTAATTGTGATGACTGTATTAGTGTGTGTTATCTGTTTTTTAATTCAAGTAAGAACTGCAACTGAATTTTTCAAATAATTTCTACTTTTGCCGCAAAACGCCACCGTCAACAACTAGGCCTACTAGGACTAGTTCAGTAGCCTACTTAGCTACTAGACGCCACCGCAGTCAGTCAGCTCATGGCAACGAACTTAGGAACCTAAGAGCGTTGTTTACGTTCGTAACCTATACAATTTAGCTTCACATAGGTGTAATTAGTGGAAGATTCTTTTACATGCCATAAATCTATGACATGGGACCGCCGGCTTTACTTCCCCTCCGATGGAAGGCATACTGAGGGATTTTTAACGCTCAGAAAAAATCCGACAATTTCGGCCGGGTTTGAACCCGCTATCTTGGGCATAGAAGCTACGCCACCGAAGCCACTTAAACAACACGTTATACGGAAGCGTGACTTTCATTTTAAACTATTTATTGTCTGATATAGGCCTAACAGCTTTGACGGAACCCTTGAAAATGCTTCCGGTGAAACGTCGGGAGATATCCTGTCTGGACCACGGCCTACAAGCCCGAGAAACTTGTATTTAGGCCTCATTAAATATTGTCTGTTCTTCTATTGCCCTGTTTTATAAAACACTTGTGATGAGGCGTAACTTGTGTTGTTTATCAAAGAGCACTCTGAGATGTGGTCCAATGTGCGGAGAATATGGGCTGAGGAAAGTGCTAATTGAAGCCTTGAAACATGTACCCTAATATGCGAATATTTTTAAGTTTTTAAATAAACGTTTGCCTTCAGGAGAAACATAGGAACAAGGGAAGCTATACTCAGTCTTAGGCTGATTTTGGAAGCTAGAATAAGGAAGGATAAGACAACGTTCATGACATATGTAGACTTAGAAAAGGCTTTTGATAACGTTGATTGGACTAAATTGTTTGTCATTTTCAAGACGACTGGAATAAAGTACAGGGATAGGAGGGTGATCTACAATCTATACAGAAACCAGACAGCACTCATTCGAGCCGAATGACATAAGAGAGAAGCTGGTATTCAGAAAGGTGTAAGGCAAGGCTGCAACTTATCACCCATACTTTTCAATCTATACATTGAACAAGCAATGAAAGACATCGGAGAAAAATTCAAAGTAGGAGTAAAGATTCAAGGAGAAATAATTTCAACTCTGATATTTGCTGATAACATCGTCATCTTGGCCGACACACCAGAAGATTTGAATGAGTTTTTGAATGGTATGGATTCTGTCTTGAGGAAAGAATTCATGATGAAAATTAATAGACCTAAAATGTAAAACAAAAATATTGGAATGCAGTCGAAATAAATTAGAAACCCCTATGGATGTCGATTTGGCAGGTGAACAGCTAAAGGAAGTAGGTGACTTCTGTTACTTGGGAAGCAAAATAACCAGTGACGGACGAAGCAAAGAGGATATAAAAAGTAGGTTAGAACAGGCAAGGAAAGCATTTATACAGAAAAGGAATCTCTTGACATCGAATATAGATTTAGGTATTAGGAAGTCATTTTTGAAAGTCTTTGTCTGAAGCGTGGCGCTCTATGGAAGTGAAACTTGGACTATTGGTGCAGCAGAAAAGAAGAGAATTGAAGCGTTTGAAATGTGGTGTTACAGGAGAATGATGAAGATCAGATGGGTAGATAGGGTTACGAATGGAGAGGTGTTAAGACGAGTGAGAGAGGAGAGATGTTTCTGTCAACTACTAATGAAGAGAAGAGATAGGTTGGTAGGACACATACTAAGACACCCAGGATTAGCAAACTTAGTTATAGAAGGAAGGGTCGAGGATGAGAACAGTAGGGGTAGACCAAGGTTAGAATGCTTGCCAGGGTGGGTGAGTGGTCAACGTGTCGGTCTACTAACCCCCCAAGCTTGCAGGTTCGCTCCTGGCCGTGGTAAGTGATTTTTGAAAGGCGGCAAAAATTACGACTCCATGTCATACGATGTTGGCATGTCAAAGAACCCATTTGAATTCAGTAAGCCGTTTTCATAATGGCAAAATTAATCTCGAGAGTTTCCGCCAACACAAAGTTCCTCATTTCTCTACTAGAAAGCGCTATAGTGTTCAAGGAGCTTAGATATCTAACCTCCTTGACTTTCATAGTGCTTCAAGGAACTACGAAATTCGACACGCAAGCTACCCTTTGGGTGTCAAATAACAAAGCTTGCACCCGGCACCCGAGGCCATACGATATTAATATTTAAGGTTAGAATATGTTATACAGATTGTCTCGGATGTAGGGTGTGGTAGCTATGTAGAGATGAAACGATTAGCTCAGGACAAGGGAGCATGAAGAGCTGCATCAAACAAGTCGAAAGACTGAAGTCTCAAACAACAACACTGTCAATACGGAACCGAAAATGAATGTTTGTTCAAATAATCACCAATAATAGTAAAATAATGATGCATGTACTCACAACCAGCTGGCTGGCATGCCTTTCCCCTCACAGGCGTACTTTGGCAGTAGAAGGAGCAACAGCGGCAGAAGAACAGGACGTCGTGACGAGCCGCGAACCTCCATACTGCAACACACAGGCCTTCTTTAGTCCACTTGTTTACTTCTGTCTAGATGACAGATCACACGTCACACTCATCATGCCGGCCCTGTTCCTTTCGATAATTACTGTCAACGTCTCAGAACAGAAAAAGAAAAAAAACCACTACCGTATCACGTAGGCTACAGATTCTATTGTCTGTTTTACTTATTATACACACGTTCGAGCATGTCCAGTTATTCTTTCCCCTCGTTATACCTCAGTGAGGTATACACGTTATAAGTAATAACACCTTCAACGGTAGTGAACCAGCAGCAGTCGCCTTGAATTGACAAATTACCTCGTATAATTTTCAAATTCTTGTTTGTCTCACTTTAATGTATGAGAGCTAGTTTCCACACGCGATGTGTCTGCAATAAGCACAGGTACGTACTTGCCTGACCCAGAGCCCTGCAGGGAGAGAACTAACAATAATACATCCCTTTCTCCTGCCTGGTCCATGCGCTAACACTGCTACTCTCTCCCATTGGCAGCGATCTGCCCTTTCCCTCAAGCGCCTCTCCCTCCCATTGGCTCCAATACCAGCCGCAGCACGCTCATTGGCCAGTACTCCCCCTCCTCTCTCCATAGCCAGCATCCCTTTCATCATAATAAACAGAGAGCAAGAGATGGGAATGACACTTTCATAGCTGAAATTTAAACTGCTTTCAACTCAAAGGTATCGCTTGGAATATCAGCCAGGTGTTTACCGCAAAGGAAATCAATGAATGAACAGATATCGCTCCTCCTTTCTCCTTTCACTTTAGTTTCACATCAGTTTATCCTTTATGCTGTTCGTTGCTTTTGTTTAGAGACTAAACCCATGCACTTGGTTGTGCGTGTGTGAGTGTGAAAGGAATGTATCTAATAACCTGGGTTAATGTGTTGTCCCAGTTCGCAGGTCGCCCAGGGCGTCAACTAGAAAGACCTGCACTCTGCCTCTCAGGAGGCCACACGACAACAAAAATTGTGGCTGGTGATATCGTGGTCATTAACATCGTGTTCTTGGGTGTGTGTCAATTCTGTCTGATAATCTGTGTTACTGCATTGTTTAAACTAGTGATGATGATGATAATTGCTGCCTGGCATCTGGGTTAGAGGCCCCTAGTGTGAACTAGTGCGCGTGGCTGTAATAAGGACGAGAATCGGGAAGGAGGAGGCCGTTGTCAGATAACTAGGGAAATAAATTGAAAAGCAACGTCTACCAAATGCGGCATGGGATCTACGACTCAATAATATTAATAATAATAGTAATAATAATAGCCTAATAGTGATAACAATAACCCCTGGCACTACACAGCCCATGAAGGGCCTAGGCCTAACAAGCGACCGCTGCCCAGCCATTTGGCCTGCAGATATTGCGGTGATGCGTGATCAGCGCATCGGGTCCCCTCGGTCATTAATTTTGGTTTTCATGACCGGGGCGCTGCTTCACTGTCAGACAGCTACTAAATTGTCCTCACGAGGCTGAGTGCACCCCGTTCCAGCCCTCATGTCAGTTTCTAAAATCCCTGATAGAGACGGCAATCGAACCCGGGGCCTCCGGGTGAGAGGCAGGCTCACTACCTCAACACCACGGGGCTGGCTTGTAATAATATAGGCCATTTATAATTTTAGTCGGTTTACCCTTCAGGTTGGCTTTTTCCTAGGACTCAACGAGGGATCCCACCATTACTGCCTCCGGAGTGGTGTCCTTGAAACACCTAATCGGGGGATACAACTGGGGAGGTGGGACTAGCACCTCACCCAGGCGGCCTCATGAAGGATGGGATGGGAGGAGAAGATTGGCAGGGATAGGAAAAGAAGAGGGAAGGCGGTGGCCTTAGCCTTGTGGTAGGTACCATCCCAGCATTTACCCGGAGACGAAGATGGGAATCGAACCCCCTCTACTCATTTGGACCACCCGAGGCTGAGTAGACCGCGTTCCAGTCCTCATACCACTTTTCAAATTTCGTGGCAGAGTGGGGAATCGAACCTAGGACCTCCAGGATGGCAGCTAAGCACGCTGACCACTACACCACGGAGGCGACGTTATAATAATAATAATAATAATAATAATAATAATAATAATAATGAAAAATGAAAATCCACAGCCTGCTTCCAGTCTCCGACCGGGTCAGGAATGGAATGAATGAAGCCCCCATCTAGCGGCGAGGATATGGACTGTGCCGGCTGCCGAGGCCTGACGCACTCCTCTGGGGCAATGATTACATGATTGGCAGATGAAATGAAATGATAGTGGAGAGTGTTGCTGGAATGAAATTTTGACAGGGAAAACCGGAGTACCCGGAGAAAAACCTGTCTGCCTCCGTTTTGTCCAGCACAGATTTCACATGGAGTGACCGGGATTTGAACCACGGACCCAGCGGTGAGAGGCCGGCGTGCTGCCACCTAAGCCACGGAGGCTTCAATAATAATAATAATTATTATTATTATAACTTAGTAATGTAATGAATTTAACGTCCCTTTTAACTGATGTGGCTTTAGAGATGCCATTCGAGAATATATTTATCGTTGCTGGGTTTGTTTCTGTTTCATTTCGGGCCTGCGCGGTACCCACGTGTAGTCTACTGGAGTTAGAATAGCATTTGTTTGATAACCTGAGTTATTATGGTATTTATAATAGTGAGTACATTTTCAATAACCTAAGTTATGATTGGCATGGAGGCGAACGTGGCCTTAAATTAGAAACAATCCTAGCATTGGCCTCGAGTAAAAACAACGGAAAATCATTTCTAGGATGTCTGAAGAAGGAATCGAAACCATCTCTTCTAAGTTTTGGCTGAGTGTATTTCGTTCGACACCTCAGAACAAAATTATAAGCTACAAGCTGTACCCGGCATGCGTTGCAATGCCAATCAAAGAAAGTGTTGGCGTTGAAACTCTGTTTCTTTAAGTGCTTTTGGATACACAACATGTTAACTGCCTCTAAGCTATCGTAAAATGGATTTTCTAATTTAGAACCATTCGTGGAAGCGTGCACAACAACTTTCAAAAGTTTCATCGCTGTCACTCATTTGTTGAATCTACTCGTACGCTACCTGTTGTGAAAAGGATTTACTAAGTCAAAACCCTTCCCTGGCGTGTACACAATAACTCATCAATGATTCATCGCAATCGGATGAATTGTATATGCACGTATACGGGGTTTGTTTAAACGATTCGTGCGCTGTCACTCATGTGTTGAATCTACTCGTGCGCTACCTATTGAGAAATGTATTACTAAGTCGAAGCCCTTCCCTGGCGTGTACACAATAACTCATCAAGGTTTCATCGCAATCGAAGAATGTTATATGAACGCAATAGGGGATTTTGTTGAAACGCTTCGCGCGTCGTACCCATTTGTTGCATCTACTCTTGCGCTACTTATTGTGAAATGGATTTACTAAGTCCCCTTCCCTGGCGGGTACACAATAACTGATCAATGTTTCATCGCAATCGGATGAATAGTATATGACCGCATACCTGATTTTGTTTAAACGATTCGCGCTCCGTCACTCATTTGTTGAATCTACTCGTGCGCTACCTACTGTACAATGTATTTACTAAGTTAGAAACCGTCACGTAAGTGTCCACAACATCTCACCCAAGTTTCATCGCTATCGGACTAATGGGATATGAAGACATAGGGGACTGTATTGAAACGCTCTGCATGTCGTCGTTCATTTGTCGAATATACTCGTGTGCTACCTACTGTGAAATGTATTTACTAAGCCAGAAACCTTCCTTGGAGTGTCCACCATTTCACCCAAGTTTCACCGCTAACGGCAGAATGGTATATGACCTTATACGGGACTTTATGAAGCGCTTCGCGCGTCGTCCCTCATTTGTTGAATCAACTTGTGCGCTGCATATTGTATAGTGGATTTACTAAGCCAGAAATTCTCCATGACGTGTACACAACATCTCACCCAAGTTTCATAGCTACGGACGAATGGTACATGAATGCATACGGGACTTGGTTGAAACGCTTCGCGTGTCGTCGCTCATTTGTTGATTCTACTCTTGCGCTACATATTGTAATATGGATGTACTCAGCCAGAAACCTTCCCTGGAGTGTACACTACATCTCACCCAAGTTTCATCGCAATCGGATGAATGGTATGTGAACGTATACAGGACGTTGTCGAAACGCTTCGCGCGTAGTCATTCATTTGTTGAATATAAACGTGCGCTTCGTATTGTAAAAGGGATTTACTTAGCCAGAAACCTTTCCTGGAGTGTACACAAGAATTCACCAAACATTTATCACTATCAGACGACTGGTATATGACTTTATACGGGACTTTGTTGAAACGCGTCGCGTGTCATCGCTCATTTGTTGAATCTACTGGTGCGATACCTATTGTAAAATGTATGTACTAAGCCAGAAACCTTCCCTGGAGTGTACACAACATCTCACCCAAGTTTCATTGCAATCGGATGAATGGTATGTGAACGTATACAGGACGTTGTCGAAACGCTTCGCGCGTAGCCACTCATTTGTTGAATATAAACGTGCGCTTCGTATTGTAAAATGGATTTACTTAGCCAGAAACCTTTCCTGGAGTGTACACAACAATTCACCAAACATTTATCACTATCAGACGAATGGTATATGACTTTATACGGGACTTTTTTGAAACACTTCGCGTGTCGTCGCTCATTTGTTGAATCTACTCGTGCGCTATCTACTGTGAAATGTATTCACTAATTTTGAAACCTTCACGTAAGTGTCCACAACATCTCACCCAAGTTTCATCGCTATCGTCGTTCATTTGTCGAATCTACTCGTGTGCTACCTACTGTGAAATGTATTTACTAAGCCAGAAACCTTCCTTGGAGTGTCAACCATATTTCACCCAAGTTTCACCGCTAACGGCAGAATGGTATATGACCTTATACGGGACTTTGTTGAAACGCTTCGCGCGTCGTCCCTCATTTGTTGAATCAACTTGTGCGCTGCATATTGTATAGGGGATTTACTAAGCCAGAAATTTTCCATGACGTGTACACAACATCTCACCCAAGTTTCATAGGTACGGACGAATGGTACATGTATGCATACGGGACATGGTTGAAACGCTTCGCGTGTCGTCGCTCATTTGTTGATTCTACTCTTGCGCTACATATTGTAATATGGATGTACTCAGCCAGAAACCTTCCCTGGAGTGTACACAACATTTCACCCAAGTTTCATCGCAATCGGATGAATGGTATGTGAATGTATACGGGACGTTTTCGAAACGCTTCGCGCGTAGTCACTCATTTGTTGAACATAAACGTGCGTTTCGTATTTAAAAATGGATTTACTTAGCCAGAAACCTTTCCAGGAGTGAACACAACAATTCACCAAACATTTATCACTATCAGACGAATGGTATATGACTTTATACGGGACTTTTTTGAAACGCTTCGCGTGTCATCGCTCATTTGTTGAATCTACTGGTGCGCTACCTATTGTAAAATGTATGTACTAAGCCAGAAACCTTCCCTGGAGTGTACACAGCATCTCACCCAAGTTTCATCGCTATCGGATGAATGGTATATGAAATTAAATGGGACTTTGTTGAAACGCTTCGCGCGCCGTTGCTCATTTGTTGATTCTACTCGTGCTCTACCTATTTTTAAAGGGATTTACTAAGCTAGAAACCTTCCCTGGAGTGCACACAAAATCTCAGCCTAGTTTCATCGCAATCGGACGAATGGTATATGAACGCAAACGTGACTTTGTTGAAATGCTTCGCGCGTCGTAGCTCATTTGTTGAATCTAATCGTGCGCTGCCTATTGTAAAGTGGATGTACTAAGCCAGAAAATTTCCCTGCAGTGTACACAACATTTTACGCAAGATTCATAGCTATCGGGCGAATGGTATATGAATGCATACGGGACTTGGTTGAAACGCTTCGCGTGTCGTCGCTCATTTGTTGATTCTACTCTTGCGCTACATATTGTAATATGGATGTACTCAGCCAGAAACCTTCCCTGGAGTGTACACTACATCTCACCCAAGTTTCATCGCAATCGGATGAATGGTATGTGAACGTATAGGCCTACAGGACGTTGTCGAAACGCTTCGCGCATAGTCACTCATTTGTTGAATATAAACGTGCGCTTCGTATTGTAAAATGGATTTACTTAGCCAGAAACCTTTCCTGGAGTGTACACAACAATTCACCAAACATTTATCACTATCAGACGACTGGTATATGACTTTATACGGGACTTTGTTGAAACGCGCCGCGTGTCATCGCTCATTTGTTGAATCTACTGGTGCGATACCTATTGTAAAATGTATGTACTAAGCCAGAAACCTTCCCTGGAGTGTACACAACATCTCACCCAAGTTTCAGCGCTATCGGAGGAATGGTATATGAACGCATACGTGACTTTGTTGAAATGCTTCGCGCGTCGTAGCTCATTTGTTGAATCTACTCGTGCGCTGCCTATTGTAAAGTGGATTTACTAAGCCAGAAAATTTCCCTGAAGTGTACACAACATTTTACGCAAGTTTCATAGCTATCGGACGAATGGTATATGAATGCATACGGGACTTATTTGAAACACTTTGCGTGTCGTCGCTCATTTGTTGAATCTACTCGTGCGCTATCTACTGTGAAATGTATTCACTAATTTTGAAACCTTCACGTAAGTGTCCACAACATCTCACCCAAGTTTCATCGCTATCGTCGTTCATTTGTCGAATCTACTCGTGTGCTACCTACTGTGAAATGTATTTACTAAGCCAGAAACCTTCCTTGGAGTGTCAACCATATTTCACCCAAGTTTCACCGCTAACGGCAGAATGGTATATGGCCTTATACGGGACTTTGTTGAAACGCTTCGCGCGTCGTCCCTCATTTGTTGAATCAACTTGTGCGCTGCATATTGTATAGGGGATTTACTAAGCCAGAAATTTTCCATGACGTGTACACAACATCTCACCAAAGTTTCATACGTACGGACGAATGGTACATGTATGCATACGGGACATGGTTGAAACGCTTCGCGTGTCGTCGCTCATTTGTTGATTCTACTCTTGCGCTACATATTGTAATATGGATGTACTCAGCCAGAAACCTTCCCTGGAGTGTACACAACATCTCACCCAAGTTTCATCGCAATCGGATGAATGGTATGTGAACGTATACGGGACGTTTTCGAAACGCTTCGCGCGTAGTCACTCATTTGTTGAACATAAACGTGCGCTTCGTATTGTAAAATGGATTTACTTAGCCAGAAACCTTTCCAGGAGTGAACACAACAATTCACCAAACATTTATCACTATCAGACGAATGGTATATGACTTTATACGGGACTTTGTTGAAACGCTTCGCGTGTCATCGCTCATTTGTTGAATCTACTGGTGCGCTACCTATTGTAAAATGTATGTACTAAGCCAGAAACCTTCCCTGGAGTGTACACAGCATCTCACCCAAGTTTCATCGCTATCGGATGAATGGTATATGAAATCAAATGGGACTTTGTTGAAACGCTTCGCGCGCCGTTGCTCATTTGTTGATTCTACTCGTGCTCTACCTATTTTTAAAGGGATTTACTAAGCTAGAAACCTTCCCTGGAGTGCACACAAAATCTCAGCCTAGTTTCATCGCTATCGGACGAATGGTATATGAACGCAAACGTGACTTTGTTGAAATGCTTCGCGCGTCGTAGCTCATTTGTTGAATCTAATCGTGCGCTGCCTATTGTAAAGTGGATGTACTAAGCCAGAAAATTTCCCTGCAGTGTACACAACATTTTACGTAAGTTTCATAGCTATCGGACGAATGGTATATGAATGCATACGGGACTTTGTTGAAATGCTTCGCGCATCGTCGCTCATTTGTTGAATCTACGCGTGCGCTACCTATTGTAAAATGGATTTACTAAGTCAGAAACCTTCCTTGGAGTGTACTCAACATCTCACCCAAGTTTCATCGGAATCGGACGAATGGTATATGAACACATACGGGACTTTGTTGAAATGCTTCGCGCATCGTCGCTCATTTGTTGAATCTACGCGTGCGCTACCTATTGTAATATGGATTTACTAAGTCAGAAACCTTCCTTGGAGTGCACTCAACATCTCACCCAAGTTTCATCGCAATCGGACGAATGGTATATGAGCACATACGGGACTTTGTTGAAATGCTTCGCGCATCGTCGCCCATTTGTTGAATCTACGCGTGCGCTACCTATTGTAAAATGGACTTACTAAGTCAGAAACCTTCCTTGGAGTGTACTCAACATCTCACCCAAGTTTCATCGCAATCGGACGAATGGTATATGAACACATACGGGACTTTGTTGAAATGCTTCGCGCATCGTCGCTCATTTGTTGAATCTACGCGTGCGCTACCTATTGTAAAATGGATTTACTAAGTCAGAAACCTTCCTTGGAGTGTACTCAACATCTCACCCAAGTTTCATCGCTATCGGACGAATGGTATATGAACACATACGGGAGTTTGTTGAAATGCTTCGCGCATCGTCGCTCTTTTGTTGAATCTACGCGTGCACTACCTATTGTAAAATGGATTTACTAAGTCAGAAACCATCCTTGGAGTGTACTCAACATCTCACCCAAGTTTCATCGCAATCGGACGAATGGTATATGAACACATACGGGACTTTGTTGAAATGCTTCGCGCATCGTCGCTCATTTGTTGAATCTACGCGTGCGCTACCTATTGTAAAATGGATTTACTAAGTCAGAAACCTTTCTTGGAGTGTACTCAACATCTCACCCAAGTTTCATCGCTATCGGACGAATGGTATATGAACACATACGGGAGTTTGTTGAAATGCTTCGCGCATCGTCGCTCTTTTGTTGAATCTACGCGTGCGCTACCTATTGTAAAATGGATTTACTAAGTCAGAAACCATCCTTGGAGAGTACTCAACATCTCACCCAAGTTTCATCGCAATCGGACGAATGGTATATGAACACATACGGGACTTTGTTGAAATGCTTCGCGCATCGTCGCTCATTTCTTGAATCTACGCGTGCGCTACCTATTGTAAAATGGATTTACTAAGTCAGAAACCTTCCTTGGAGTGTACTCAACATCTCACCCAAGTTTCATCGCTATCGGACGAATGGTATATGAACACATACGGGACTTTTTTGAAATGCTTCGCGCATCGTCGCTCATTTGTTGAATCTACGCGTGCGCTACCTATTGTAAAATGGATTTACTAAGTCAGAAACCATCCTTGGAGTGTACTCAATATCTCACCCAAGTTTCATCGCAATCGGACGAATGGTATATGAACACATACGGGACTTTGTTGAAATGCTTCGCGCATCGTCGCTCATTTGTTGAATCTACGCGTGCACTACCTATTGTAAAATGGATTTACTAAGTCAGAAACCTTCCTTGGAGTGTACTCAACATCTCACCCAAGTTTCATCGCAATCGGACGAATGGTATATGAACGCATAGGAGACATACACACCCACAGACAAACTATCACGTTACATTGATTTTTATATATATAGATTTCTTGGAAGAGCCTCAAGAGTGAAAACAACGTGGTCATGTAGCCCCGTGTACTTGTGTGTGTGTAGAATATGTCTGATAACGTGGTTGGTTGGTTCCTCAGTTTAGGGGCTGCGACAACGTGGTCATGTAGCCCCATGTACTTTGGGTGTGTGTAGAATCTGTCTGATAACCAGTGTTAATTGTGATGGCTGTATTAGTGGGTGTTATCTGTAATTCAAGTAAGGACTGCAGGCGATCAATTTCAAGTAGTTCCTACTTTTGCTACCAAATGCTACCGTCAACGACACCAAGCTGTGAACTTGGCTACTAGATGCCAACGCAACCGACACCTAGTGGGGAGCGTTGGAACTGAATAATGCATTAATGAAATATAACCTACAAATTTAGCTTCGCACAATTGTAGATAGTGGAAGGTTCTTTTGCATGCCATAAATCTACTTCCCCTCCAAAAGAAGGCATACTGAGTGATTTTTAACGCTCTTAACAAATTCGATGACTTCGGCCGTGTTTGAACCCGCGATCTTGGGCATAGAAGCTCTGCTCTGTTCCAAGCTCTGTGAACTTGCGGGATGTAGGGCAGAGGCAGGGTAGGAGCAGGCGAGAATTGAGAAGCCTGTCGACAGCCCGCCGTGTAACCTGACATTCTCGTCTATTCCGATACTGCTAACATGGGTTTTTCTGAAACCAGTGTGGCGTTGGGAATGAGTGACTGAGTCACCGACTAATGTATTTGCTTCTGTTACTACGCAAGGTCCGAGAAACCGCATCACTCGTCACCACCACTACTCATAGTCTGCGATGCACATTCCTCTCAGGTCCACGCAGCTTAGACTCGAGCAGTAACTAGGCTACGCCACCGTAGCCGCCTCTGATAACGTGTGTCACTGCTATGTCTGTACCAGTTTGTGTATTTGTATTTGAAGTGGGATTTGGGTAGGAAGCGGCCTCGGCATTAAGTTAGGTACCACCGCGGCATTTGTCTGGAAAACCTCGGGAAACCATTTCCAAGATGGTTTTGCCTCACGAGTCTGAGTGTACCCCGTTCCAACCCTCAGACCAGAGTCGAACCGTGTCTCCGTGGTGACAGCCAAGTGTGCTGGCCACTACGCAACTGTTTTGTGTTGGTTTCTCGGGGTCTGAAAGGGTACGAAATGCGGTCAGTCTTTTGAGATCATCTCGAGAGGTTGTTTTTGACAGCATTAAAATTTATTAAAACCTTTTACAGGTAGGTCTATTTGATTACAGCTAAGAAATTCCACATAATTGTTTCCCAGCTATTCATCAGTCCATTCAGCTGAGTGGAGTGGACTGGCGTTCTAAGGAGGGAGGGATTATAGGGGTTGTCTTCACTCTGAAGAGAACCAAAAAGGAACTTGTTTAATAAAACTATCATGAACGTTTCTGGCAAATTTATTATATACATTCAACATGGAGTGGGCGCTAATTCTGGATATTATCCTCAGTGGCAGGTCACTTAGGATACTCCCACAAAGTTATAGCAGTAATAGGCTATGGAGGTTTGGGAGATCCACCCTGACCCACATTTAGTCTATTGTTGCTCTTGTACAGACCAAAGAGGCTACACACCCTCTTTTTGCAGCACTCTTCATTGAGAGGGCGGTTAACCCTTAGCCTTTAGGTTAGTGGTTTATACATTAACCAGCTACTATAAGGACTATTTATATTGTCAATGATGCTGATGGTTCAATCTTTCAGCCAAATACCAAAAAATATTATTTTGGAAGTGTTAATCATAGGCTATATATTATTTCAGTAGTATAGATCCCTCCTGCGGCGCTCACAAGCGACCGATCGTGACAAATGAGCATTCAAACGAAAGAGAATAGACATTAGTAGTGACGAATTGCTCTCTAACTACATAAATATCTATAATTTCTTTAAAAATGACTTTAAAAAATGTACAAAGTGTGTGATTTGCTGATAATGTTGCTCTAGGAAAATACGCTCCATAATTGCTGTCCACTTCACATTTTGGCCGCTGTGACGCCTGTTTCATGTCATTTTAACATTTTGAGGTATTTCCTTTATCATTTTGCATGGATTTCAGAAACAGTAAATCAAAGGAATGAGTACTCAAATCGTATAATTTCATGAATATCGAATAACCGGTAAGTGTTATGAGGAGTTATGATGATCCAATTTTGAGTGATTGCCTTCTCAAGTTAGTGAACGTAGAACTTGGTATTCTAACTGAAATGTAAATAGCGTTCTATAATCATTTGGTTGAAATAAAAATATATCAACCATTCTCCTTAAGTCTCTTATTATAAACCTGTTGGGAAAAGTATGGTTTATGAACATTCGAGATTTCTCGCACGCGTCCGTCAGTAATATTGAAAACAAAATATTATCTCCTTGACCTAAAGTACTTGAAACATTTTTTTTAAAATAAAGACATTTAAAATTAAAAAGGTTTAAAAATGGTAGGCCTAATAAAATTATAATCTCTACTTAGTATAAAACGAAGTCCACGATTCTTGGATGTCACGGGTAATCTCGAGAACCACTGAATGGATTTTGATGCGGTTTTCAGCATTCTGTAAAAAATATCTCGAGGATGATTTTTGTAGAAAATAATTTATTTATGATCAAAGGAAGCCAAGCAGTAACGATTTTAATGAAAACGTAAACAAAACAAAAAAACTGGTGTCCGACCGCTTTGTAAGCCTACGCTGGGCAAACCGGAGGCGACAGTTTACGAGCTAGCTAGGGGCAAGTCTATCATCCCTCTTACAGCCTAGCTAGCGGGCGAACCTATTGCCCCAAATACAGCCAGCAGCAAACCGTTGAGTCGTGTTGAGTTAAGACTTCTGAGAAGGGTGGTTGTGTTTGGAGTTTCCCTGGAAGTGCAACTCGGGTTTACTTAATTTTGACTGTGAAATACAGTCAAGTTAAGATTGGACGGAAGGGGGATTTGAGTTTCATTCACCTCGCCATTCCCTGGAAGTGCAACTATCATTTCGTTCCGCAAAATTCACAGTCAATTTAAGATTGGACGGAAGGGGGATTATATGGTATTAAATTATACTGATTGGCGTATAATCTCTACTTAGTATAAAACAAAGTCCCCGATTCTTGGATGTTACGGTTAATCTCGAGAACCACTGAAGTCAAGCACTAACGATTTCAGTGAAAAGGTCGAAAAAAAAACAGGCGTCCGTGTGCTTGTCAAGCTTATGCTGGGCAAACCGTTAAAAATATCTATATACTATGAGTGTAAGAATTGTTCAGCATGAAAAGTTCTACAAAAAAAAAAAAAAAGCCCGGGAGAGCATATCTCTATCGTCAATACATCGCCTACTATAAGTGTTTTTACGTTTTCATTTCTTCCAACAATCTCCATTCAGTTACTGAGGCGACAGTTTACGAGCTAGCTAGGGATTAGTCTATCCCCCCATTTACAGCTTAGTTAGCGGACGAGCTTATTGCCCCAGATACAGCCACCAGCAAACTGTCGAATCGTGTTGAGATAAAAACTTTAGAGAAGAGTGGTTGTGTTTGGAGTTTCCCTGGAAGTGCAACTCGGCTTTTCTTCATTTCGCCTGTTAACTTTTCGTTCCGCAAAATTCACAGTGAAATTAAGATTGTACGGAAGGGGGATTTGTGTTTCATGCACCTCGCCATTCTTTAATTACGTCTGACAAGAATTTGTTGCACATGCATCTCCATGATAATATAATTAATAGTCCAGTCAGTGATTTTAACTCATCATGCTGAGACGTAAAACGGATATAGGTCATTGTTCATTGGCATTGGAAAAAAAAGTGCTTTTCACGTAATGCATTCATAACTGTTCCCGGGCGAAGCCGGGTCGGGTTGCTAGTTAAAAAAAATAAGCTCATAAAAATTAAAATTATAATACTTTTATATCCTAAAAAAAAAAAAAAATATTAATTAATATTAGGGTGAAACTCGTTAACCTCATTAGTGTGACTTTCAAAAATACAAAGGCAAAAGTTAAATTTAGAGGTGAATTATCAGAATCATTCACTATAAGAACTGGACTCCGAAAAGGAGACGGACTTTTACCATTGTTGTTTAATTGTGCATTGGAGAAGGTTACGGGTGAATGGAACAAGAAATGTCAACCAACTATCAAGATCGGTAGAAATATTAAACTCAACTGCCTTGCTTTTGCTGACGATTTAGCATTACTTGCAAATACAATAGAAGAGGCTAAATTTCAAATTGAACAACTAGAAATTATAGCAAAAAAAATGGGATTACAAATTTCATTTGAAAAAACCGAAATGATGCCAACTTTTAAAGTTGATCTACCAGTCGTTCAACTTAACAATAATAAAGAGATTAAAATTGTTCAGAAATTCAAATATATTAGGGAAATAATAACATGGAACACAAACGAAAAAGAAGCAATAGAATACAGAACAACTAAATTTAAACAAGCACAAAGACTTACCTTGCCAACCTATAAAAAACATCTCTTTCGATAAACGCTAAGCTGAAACAATATAATTCCATAGTTAAACCAGAGGCAACTTATGCTAGTGAAACTTTATTCAAATTGAATGTAAAATCTACAATAGACAAATTACAGAAAACTGACAGAAGAATTAGACTATTAGAACAATATATTATTAACAAAAAACACCAAGTTGATGGACAGTGGAGATTGTTGCCTAACAACATCGTCTATGGTGAATGCGAATCAATAATAACTACAATGCGTAAAAGAAGAATTTCCTTTTTCTGTGACATATTAAGACTGCCAGGAACCAGGATATTGAAACAACTATTTGATTACTTTTTGAAAAATAAAATCAATAATAATTGGTTCAAAGAAGTTCAGGGTGATTTGGAAGAATTGGGTATAACTCGGCAACAAATCAAAGACAGAGAAGAGAAGAGGATTTTGAAGAACAAAAGCATAAGTCTCAAACTAAAAACAGTTGAACGGAAACAATATACTATATCGGACACACAAAGGGCTTCCAGGTCGGAGAGGATGAGAAAGTACTGGGAGGAGAAAAAGAAGAAATGTACTCAAATATATTGATTTAAGTGCTCCAATGTGGACGTAAAATATGTAAATAATAAATAAATAATAGGGTAAAACAAAAAATTAAATTAAAATAAATACAAATAAAAGATATTCAATAATATTCTGCTCTATAAAGCCTTCAGGCTGGGAACTTGCTGTGATGTTGAAAACATGACTTAGGAATTAAGACATACATATTTTATTTGAATTGCAGCCAAAGGCCATAGACTCCCCATTAAGTTCAAATTAAAGCAGTTCCAACTTTGGCTGCCAGAGATGCCACTGTCACTGACATCTAGCGGCGAACGTTGGGATTTGATAGAGCATTTCTGACCAAATAACCTACAAATTTAACCACACATTAGCAACCATAGTGGTAGGTTCTTTTTCATGCCATAAATCTATGACAAGGGCCCACCGGCTTTACTTCCCCTCCGAAGGAAGGCATACTGACGGATTTTAACACTTTTAAATATCCGACGACTTCAGCCAGGTTTGAACCCGCTATCCTGGGCATGCTACCGACTATGCCTCCGAAGTATGGCATATCAAAAAAGAGAAGAAATAATAACTTATCATCAATATACTGAACTACCCACGACAAAGGATGTGGTCAAACTGTTGGTGTCCTTGGTTCATAACCACTTCAGCATATTTTTATTTCTCCCAGAATTAGTCACATTGGCCCATACTACAGCCTATATCTCGGTAGCCTGCTTCATGGATTCCTTAGATCCCAATGTCTATTCCCACCACCAATAAAATCATCTGATGGAGTAAAAGTCAGGGAAGGTTGAATGTTTGGTTGTACGCTAGTTTACTGTAATATCACCGTTACTATCATTTAACTGATCATTAACATCTACATCATACTGAAAATCACTTCTACACGAGCATTCCGAATCACTAACATCGCTTCTATTAAATTCTGTTCAGGACATCGACATCTGAGAGACCAGCCATGTTTCCTAGCAACAGCTGGGAGAAAGGTCAAGGAACAAACATTTATTATTACCGCTAAAACCAACACTATGCCTTCCAAATGCTGTCCTATGCCTGCCTGACACATTACCTATAGTTCACAATTAGTTTTAATTCCACACCAATACGAGAGGTGGCAGGAGAATGCCAGAACATACACGGGCGCTTTCGGGCGCTTTAGCAGGAAGCTGTGACTTAACCTACATATCCGGGCGCATTCGGGCGCTTTGAGAAGGAAAGGGTTAATAACAAGCAATTTTATCATGTTTTTTTTTCGAAATATCACTTGATCCGGAAGTAATTTTGAAAATTGTACGTGCTTGCCAATTTTTGGATCGTTGACAAAAGATTGGATTATGTACGTTTATAATTTGAGAACATTTATCTTTACTTGTGGAGAATATTTAATATAGGGCACACGGAGAGGTTCAAATGCTATCGAGATCAAACATGAAAACGTGTAGGTTTGCTTTCATTGGTTGTCTCATTTTGCTCCCCACACAAAGCAAAAAGCAAAAAGAACATATGAGCAAATCAAAAATCAAAAAGCAAAGAGTCCCTTCAGAGGGCAGGCCCTGCAGATGTTCAGCATCACAAGAAAGAATCCCACCGAAACACATCTTCTCTGTTTCATTTCCTTTTATTAGCCATTAATAACGAGAAATAAAATCAGACAACATTCTGCACCATCTGGCATGGTACTTAACTAATTTCAATTACATTTTTATTGTTTTTCATTAATGCATTTTATTGGCTATGCACGCGAGTTGACGAGCACATTTCGTTCAATCTTAATGTTTTTGTTGCATGTTACCCACATGAAAATTATCCAAGAACATAAATATAATTTGTGACACGTCAAATTTGCATTTCCTGTTTTACATTTTTAACTCATTTCACATGATGTATTTTTAATTGTTCGTTATTTATGGCTGCAGGATGAACGGTATCCTACCTTATATGTCTTTGTCCGAGTGTTCGTCTTGATAATAATAATAATAACAATAAACATTCAAATCCCTTTCACTGGCCGATGACCTCGCTGTTCCGTCCCTTAAAACAACAAACCCCTCCAGGGGTTCACGACTACCGGGACGTGGGTTGGCGACCACAGGACGCCTGCCATCTTACCTGTCGTCCTCCCTTGGGCAACTCTTGTTCTCTTCCGACATCTACGGTAGCCTATTAGGTTATTCATGGCCTTAGGAGTATTTCTCTTTCCCACCTTATTTGGCCCTTGTCTCACCTTTGCTGATTCCTCATTCTTCGAGGAGTAAGACCTATGTGTCTTTTCTTCATGATTTCCTGCCTTCTGCACAAGGCCCTAAAGGTGGCAGGGTGTGTGTAGCCCCACCACCTAGGTGAACCTTTGACAGTGCTACACCCTCAAGGGCTCACAACTGGTGAGTTCGGGAGTTGGTTGCCTCGAGAGATCCCAGACCTGGTCAGTAGGGGAGAGCGAGGGGTTCTGCCCCCCCATCCCAACTACTCCAAATGCGAGCCGATAACTCCCGAACCCGTGGTCGGAGATTCACGAATGAGGTGTCGTTGGATTCGAGCTGACGGGGGCTTTCCTATGGACCACTCATTATATTTAAAAAAAAATTGAAAATTTTTGTTTTCGAAAGTAGGTGATAGTTTGAAAACCAAACATGATAGAATGTTGTGCAATAGCTTAAAAGAACGGTCTCTATGTCCTTTATTTTTATAATAAATCGTTTTTATTTCTTACATTTTTTGAAAAAGTTCAATTTTGAAATTTTTATATTTTGGAAACTAAAGAGTTTACAAAAAATTTTGTTTGACATAAATGAATGGCCCTGATCCCCTCTACCCGCAAAATAAATTTCAAGCATCTAGGACTAAAACTGTGCAGTAGTGGGAGGTTGTAGGTTCTGCCTCACCCCCTACTTTCATATAAACGTTGGGCGATATCTCCCGAACGCGTGGTCGGATTTTAACGAACGAGGTATTGTTGGCGTTGGTATGACGATCTCTTGGCTAAGCATGTGTGTTGGTATTTTTTTTTTGAAAATTGTTGTTTTTTGGATTGGCGCTATTTTGGAAACGGTGAATTTTGGGAAAAAGATTGTTTGACGTTAATGAAAGGTGGGTATGCCCTCTAGGCGGGTAGCATGTTTCAAGGGTGTTCGAGGAAAAACAAAATGATAGTGTACTTTCTCGCGAACATTGGTGATCATTGGCGAACGGATGGTCGGATTTTAACAAATGAGGTGTCGTTGGACTCGAGCTGACGTCCTCTTTCCTATAGACCACCCGTTACTTTTTTATTTTTATTTTTTGAAAAATTTTATTTTTAAAAGTAGGCGATAGTTTGAAAACCAAACATGATAGAATGTTGTGCCATAGTTAAAACCAATGGTCTCTATGACCTTTCTTTTTTATAATAAAACTTTTTATATTTTGAGATTTTTTGAAAACCTTTAAATGTTGAATTTTTACTATTTTAGAAACTAACACGTTGACAAAAAATGTTGTTGGACATAAATGAAAGATCCCTATCCCCTCTACCTTGAAAATAAATGTCAAGTCTCTATGACAAAAAAACTAGGCATTTTAATTTTATTTTATTTGTTATTTTCTTTTTTTAAATAAAAGCGTGTTTGTAGACAGAGAGCCGGTAGCGCTTGACACATGTTCCAACGAGGCTATGACTGAGCATGGTGAATACTGGAAATGGCTATTTCGACAGCGGCGATGTATGGCAACATGAGGGGTTGCTTTCGATATTTTTTCCTATGACGAATGAATGAAGGCGAATATTTTGAAATGTGACAAGCATGCTAAGATTTTTTTTACCCCTGAAGGGGATCTTTAACGTTTTAGTTAACAGTGATGAGCGAGATCGCTTTCTGACACAACAGACGGTTGAAGGATATGACCAAGTGATTCTTAGACGTTGGCGATCTCGGTGACCGTGCCCGGAAGAAATGAATTGCTATTATGGTGGGATGGCGGGGGCAGCTTATGACGGTTGGTTTTGTGACATTTCCTATGACGGATAGAGGTGAATATTTAAAAATGTGTTAAGTGTGCTAAGATTTTTTTTAACCCCTGATGGGGATCTTTAACATGCTAGTAAACGGTGATAAGCGAGACTGCTGTCTGGCACAGTAAATGGTTTTAGAATCTGGAAACCTATAACATTTGCTCGACCAAGTCATGTGCATGTACGCAAAGAGCCAAAACGATTAGGTCATTGGCCTGATGTTATAAACTAAATATTGAACTGGGTAAAGTCATGTGTTTTAGGATGAAAGTATGAGGTTAACATGATCATGTATAGAGGATGGCCGCTTGCTAGTAATTATTATTACAGTAAAATGTTTGATAATAATAATAATAATAATGATAATAATTAGACACACACATGTTTTGAATGCTAACACGCACACAGTCCAGCTCACTGGTGACTCAATATATTGTACCTAGCCAGAGGACTCGTGAGAGCTGTTGCTGGAGCTGACGAGGAAGGAATGTCTACGTCAGCAGGAAGTGTGATATCAGTTTACTTGCCTCGTGGTGGCTAGCAGGTGTGCTGTTTAAGCAGAGACCGCCATTTTGGTTCTGAGACAGTAGGACTACCGATGTATAAGAGGTAGCCATTTTGGTTCCTTATCATAAACATGAAACTAGTATAAGGTACACGAATCTTATTCAGATTGAGGAATGTGAAGAGGCGTGGGAACACGTGCGAGAGAGAGACAGAGAACCATTCAAGGTCAAAACGCTCAGAAAATACAACTTTTTCTGTTGCTAGGCTAACTGATAACGATTGCGTTAGTCATGCACTTGCCATTTTAGCACACGGACGTATACAGTAGAGCTGTGGAAGAAAAATCCTTTTATTTTTTGGTAAGTACCTATGAATGATTATTTTAATAATGTCATGCTAATGAACCTTAAATTTGTAGTTATTGATTAGGTAATTATTGATTTTTTAATTTATTTGTTTGCAGATAACCGGTATACCTTACATGTCTGAGATACAAGAAACCAGTTTACTTTTGAGCCCACTAGAAGGAAACAGCAATAAGCCACTGCAAGTGAAGGAGTGATTACTTTTTTAAACTAAATTGTTTCATTTTCTGTTTCATATTGTACTTTATGAAATGCATGTACTAACCTGAATTTAGGTATTTATAACGGTTTATTTTATTTATTTTAAGAAACTTGGAAAGAAAAGCCTTACCGCCGTAGCAGTCGCTGAAAACCCGAGACGCAGTAAAGTGCAACCATTGTTTCCAGGCAGTGAACTATTTAAAACTCAGGTAAGCCTAACATAAAATGCTATTCCATTTTACCACTCGTAGACAAAAAATTCATTACCTGTACATGACTAGGACGATAATTGCTTTCTTGATTAATGACTATGTATTGGCATCCGGTACAAGACCATATTAGTTGTTTACCGGAAAAGTACAAGGCCATATTGGCTTTTGTAAAAAACAAAATTTTTAATTTAAATGACATGTCGTTCCCTTTATTAATAATAATAATAATAATAATAATAATAATAATAATAATAATAATAATAATATAATATTAATAATAATATTAATATCGTATGGCCTCGGCTGCCGGGTGCAAGCTTTGTTATTTGACACACAGACGGTAGCTTGCATGTCGAATTTAGTTGTTCCTTGACTATGAAAGTCAAGGAGGTTAGATGTTAGATATCTAATCTCTTTAAACTCTATAGCGCTTTCTAGTAGAAAAATGAGGAACTTTTTACCCTATGAACTCAAAAAAATTCACAGGTTTGAACATGCTAATCTGAACAAAATGACATGACATTATTATTTTTTGTTTATGTATTGGTTAAAGGGGAATGTAAATGACTGCAATTTTATAAAAAGAAAATAAGTACCTGGGTTACTGTTAGTGCCGACATACAGTTTATTATAATTTTTATGGTGTTTTGATATAATAATGCCAATTAACGTTAATGTTTTATTTACAAGTATTGATTGATTGATTGAGTGATGGGTTATTTTGTTTGCTTTTAGGTGTCGTCATGCGCCATTAACGTGATGAACAGACAGTGAACAAGCATACATTGTGCTTTAAAGTACTCTGAGCAACGTTAATAACTTACAATAAGAAAAAGTTTTATTATAACACATGGCGGTAGTACCAAATACAACAAGTGAGCAAGTTGGTTTACCACGTGGCTTTTTGTCGACACATGAACTTGCAAAAGCCGATTTTTAGCCTATTTTCAATTTTGAAAAAATAGGCTTATGAGATCACCTTTTGTCCGTGTGTGTGTGCGTGTGTGTGTGTGTGATTCGTGTGTGTGTGTCCCCCTAATAAAATCTAAACGGCTGGAGCGATTTCAATGAAACTCGGTATGTTCATAGCACTATTCCCGACGACCTCGACCGTGCCCTTCAAATTTTGTTACGTCTCACCAATGCAAAATGGCGGCTGTGCGAAATATTTCACTAGCATTCAATATCTCCGAAACTATTACCGATATCGCCCTGAAATTGTGCACGGTGATAAAGGGTACTACTAGAAGTTCACCTATGAGACTTTCAAAAACTCGGTGACTACAAAACCAACATGGCGGTCAAGCGAAGTTGAGACTTTTAAATAGACTTTTCTCGCGATTTAACTATCCACACGTAATGAAACTTGGTACAGCAAATGTTTATACACATTGTAATGTACTGGAGTCTAATTTAGTTAAATTGTTTACATAACTTCAAAATGTCGGCTGTGCGAAATATTTCACTGACATTCTATATCTCCGAAACTATTACAGATATCACCCTGCAATTTAGTACGATGATAAAGGGTACTGATACAAGTTTACCTATGTATATTTCATAAACTTGTAAAGTAGAAAACGAACATGGCGACCAAGCGAAGTTGAGACTTTTAAATAGACTTTTCTCACGATTTAACCATCCAAACTTAATGAAACTAGGTACAGCAAGTGTTTATACACATAGTAATGCACTGGAGACTAATTTAGTTTAATTGTTTACATAACCTCAAAATGGCGGCTGTGCGAAATATTTCACTGACATTCTATATCTCCGAAACTATTACAGATATTACCCTGCAATTTAGTACGGAGATAAAGGGTACTGGTACAAGTTTATCTATGTATACTTCATAAACTTGTAAAGTAAAAAACGAACATGGCGACCAAGCGAATTTGAAATATTTTAATAGACTTTTCTCGTGATTTAACTCTCTGAGCGCAGTGAAATGTGGTACAGTAAATGATTTTGCAGATTGTAATGCACTGCCATCTAATTTAAATCAATTGTTTACATAACCTCAATATGGCGGCTGTGCGAAATTTTTAAATTAAGTTTTTATTTCTTGTGTCGTAATCATGCGATCGAAGTGAAAGTTTGAATAATGAACCTAGGCAATAATTGTCCTTGAATGGTACATAATTCTATGGCCTATACATATAACAATCCTAAATGGCGAGCTTCCGAAATATTTAGACGGTTCTCAATATCTATGAATCTTTTACAGCAACCAAACTGAATTTTTTTATGTTCATAGAGACTATGACCATATGTTCACCTATAGGACTTGCATTAACCTGGTGAGCACAAATCCAACATGGCGGCGACGCGAAGTATAAATATTTAAATGGACGATTCTCGCGAATTAACTATCCGAGTGCTGTGAAACGTTGCACGTTAAATGCTTATACAAATGTTGATCCACTGGCATCTAATTTATTTCAATTGTTTGCATAATCACAAGAAAGCTGCTGTGCGTAATTTTAAAATCTCGTTTTTACTTCTTGTGTTCTAATCATGCGATTGAAGTTTGAATACCACACGTACACAATAATCTTAATGTAATAGTACAAAAATAAAAATCCAACCTGGCGACAATCTGAAATATTTAGACGGTTCCCAATATCTACGAATCTGTTACAGCAATTAAACTGAAATTTTGTATGTTGTTAGAAGAAATTAACATGAGCAGGATATATGAAAATAGGCTGTATAGTTCTTTACGGAACTACTTGTTCTTACTTGAACCGAGAAGATGTGGTGCGCTGTGTGTTATGTCGTATTGAACTTTCACACTGGGAAGATGGGGATTATCCCTTTAGAGACCATTTGCGATGGTCTCCTTGTTGTCCTTACATGCTTGGAAAACAAGTGGGTAACATACCCGTGTATTCATTTTACCGAACCACAAGACCATTGGCCGCTACTTACGTTGCTGAATCACAAATAAATAATAATAATAGTGATGTATTACTAGTCTACAACGGTAGTGTCGATATATGTGGTCATATGCCGTAGACAGTGTTGAATTGGCATGTGCTTTTGAAAAATTGGGAGTTTGCAAGACTAAAGCACTAGCACACCCAGAGTACAGCCCTGTTGAAAGACGTTTAGAATCTTATAAAAATCTTTGGCCATTAATATTAAAACACCTTACCAAACAGCTAAGTGAAGCTGGATTTTTTATACTGGTGAAGGGGATAAAACAATATGTTTTCATTGTGGATTTGCTTTAAAGGATTGGCAAATGACTGATGACCCTTTTGTGCAACACGCTCGTTGGTTACCTAACTGTAAATACTTGGTGTTGCTTAAAGGTCAGGAATTTGTGAACACTATTCGTAAAGAAAACGTGATTGCAGCACAAGACATAAAAGTGCCTTTAGAGTTAGAACATGCGGAGCAAATATATGAGGCTGAAAAAAAAAAGACTTGTCTCACGAACAGATACAAAAGTGTGACCAACAATTATGTAAAATTTGTTATCAAAATGAACTAGATGTTGTATTTTTGCCTTGTGGACACATTGATAGCCTTGTCAAGTGTGCTTTAGAACTCAACACTTGTGCTTTATGCAGAAAAGCATTATCTGCTACAGTTAGTGCATTTCTTTCATAAATAGTAAAATTTATCAGCCATGCATAGTGCAAAATCCCTAATTGCACAATATTATTAAAGCTGTTTTAGAGTGTAAGAGATATGCTTTTCTTTTGTTTATAGATTACTACAATGAATATTGTGAATGCTGTGGGTCAAGCATTTGGCTTAGAGACAAAGAAGCTCAGCGAATTGCCAACGCATATTCCATTCCGCATTATCAAGATTCGGAAATTGAAAACAGCATATGGTGATCGTGTACTTTGTGTATGTGAAAACGTTGAGACATTTCTGCCTACACGGTTTAATGATATGTCGGAGAGTGTTTTTGATGAAGTCAGTAATGCTGTACAACCTGTACACTTAATTTATGAAGGTTTTAAAAACAATAGGTGCATGGTTCGTTTTAATTAAATAAATAAAAACAAATGTCAAATAATAATGGAAGATATAAGTCATGACAATGGACTGAAAGAAAAAATGTGTTTAGTAAAACACCACATTTGCCCCCACTTTTTAATCACACATTTTGCTCCCACTTTGTGCACTCACTTTTGCTCGCTCTTTTTGCTCTCACTTTTCGTTCCCACTTTTGCTTTCACATATGCTCCCATACTTGCTCCCACTTTTGCTTTCACATTTGCTCTAATACTTGCTCCTACTTTTTTTGATCCCACTTTTTGCTCCCACTCTTTGCTCCCATATTTGCTCGCACTTTTTTTGATCTCATATTTGCTCCCACTTTTTTTTCTCTCTCTTTTGCTTCCACTTTTGCTTTCACATTTGCTCCCATACTTGCTCCTACTTTTTTGCTCTCATATTTGCTCCCACTTTTGCTTACACTTTTTGCTCCCACTTTTTTTTCTCGCTTTTTTGCTCCCACTTTTGCTTTCACATATGCTCCCATACTTGCTCCCACTTTTGCTTTCACATTTGCTCCCATACTTGCTCCCACTTTTGCTTTCACATATGCTCCCATACTTGCTCCCACTTTTGCTTTCACATATGCTGCCATACTTGCTCCCACTTTTGCTTCCATATTTGCTCCCATACTTGCTCCTACTTTTTTTTGCTCCCACTTTTTGCTCTCAATTTTTGCTCCCACTTTTTGCTCCCATTTTTTGCTCCCAATTTTTGCTCCCACTTTTTGCTCCCACTTTTTTGCTCCCACATTTGCACCCATATATGCTCGCACATTAAACTATTGTTTTTATTACCAAGTTGTCTTTACTAGAGCTTAGTCTATGCTTGACAGTTGATATGGAAGTATCTGTGACTAGGTATGGTAAGCCTCATGCATTCTATAAAGGATATTCATATATTGTGAAACGAACCAATAAAAATGGAACTGTTATTTGGCGTTGTTCAAAACAACGTTCAAAACAATGTCGCGGTGAGCTAAAAAGTAAAAATAGTGAGGTTTTAAGTGTCAGTGATCATCAATGTAGTGTACTGCATGAAACACTGTTGCTGTCAACAGAAAATCATGAAAATGTTAAAAAGCAAGTGCTACAAAACAATACTACTATTGAAAATAATTCAATGTTCAAAAAACCCTTAACATTATCAAAAGCCACCCAGACTCTACATGAGGACACTGTAGAGGAAGAGGAAGAGGAAGAGGAACAGGAAGAGGAACAGGAATATTTAACTGGTTTTAGTAATGTTGAGGATAATGTTGAGGATAATTATAGTGATTATAATAATAGTGATACAGATCATGCTGCTTATGATTATGATAGTGATAATGATCCAAAACAAGACAATAACGTTTTCATGCCTATTGTTCACCGTGGAAGAAAAAAGATCTACAACAAGCTTTGTTTTTAAAACTATAACACACTATCGTAAAGGCAAAGACTTGTATTAAGTGTGCTTTTTATTGTCATAATCATGTATACTCTGCAATGTTAAATATTCTGACTTCTATAGAAAATAAAACAACATTGTACAATTATTTTCATTTATTTACAAACTATATATAATTTTTTTTTGGTTTCATGATAATATTTTTTAAGACAATACTAAACACTAAAACATTATTATTCTATACACATATTTTTCTTTCAGTCCATTGTCATGACTTATATCTTCCATTATTATTTGACATTTGTTTTTATTTATTTAATTAAAACGAACCATGCACCTATTGTTTTTAAAACCTTCATAAATTAAGTGTACAGGTTGTACAGCATTACTGACTTCATCAAAAACACTCTCCGACATATCATTAAACCGTGTAGGCAGAAATGTCTCAACGTTTTCACATACACAAAGTACACGATCACCATATGCTGTTTTCAATTTCCGAATCTTGATAATGCGGAATGGAATATGCGTTGGCAATTCGCTGAGCTTCTTTGTCTCTAAGCCAAATGCTTGACCCACAGCATTCAAAACATTCATTGTAGTAATCTATAAACAAAAGAAAAGCATATCTATTACACTCCAAAACAGCTTTAATAATATTGTGCAATTAGGGATTTTGCACTATGCATGGCTGATAAATTTTACAATTTATGCAAGAAATGCACTAACTGTAGCAGCTACTGCTTTTCTGCATATAGCACAAGTGTTGAGTTTTAAAGCACACTTGACAAGGCTATCATGTGTCCACAAGGCAAAAATACAACATCTAGTTCATCTTGATAACAAATTTTACATAATTGTTGGTCACACTTTTGTATCTGTTCGTGAGACAAGTCTTTTTTTCTCAGCCTCATGTATTTGCTCCGCATGTTCTAACTCTAAAGGCACTTTTATGTCTTGTGCTGCAATCACGTTTTCTTTACGAATAGTGTTCACAAATTCCTGACCTTTAAGCAACACCATGTATTTACAGTTAGGTAACAATCGAGCGTGTTGCACAAAAGGGTCATCAGACATTTGCCAATCCTTTAAAGCAAATCCACAATAAAAACATATTGTTTTATCCCCTTCACCAGTATAAAAAATCCAGCTTCACTTAGCTGTTTGGTAAGGTGTTTTAATATTAATGGCCAAACATTTTTATAAGATTCTAAACGTCTTTCAACAGGGCTGTACTCTGGGTGTGCTAGTGCATTAGTCTTGCAAACTCCCAATTTTTCAAAAGCACATGCCAATTCAACACTGTCTATGGCATATGACCACATATATCGACACTACCGTTGTAGACTAGTAATACATCATTATTATTATTATTTATTTGTGATTCAGCAACGTAAGTAGCGGCCAATGGTCTTGTGGTTCGGTAAAATGAATACACGGGTATGTTACCCACTTGTTTTTCCAAGCATGTAAGGACAACAAGGAGACCATCGCAAATGGTCTCTAAAGAGATCATCCCCATCTTCCCAGTGTGAAAGTTCAATACGACAAAACACACAGCGCACCACATCTTCTCGGTTCAAGTAAGAAAAACCGGCTTTTGCAAGTTCATGTGTCGACAAAAAGCCTACAGGCCAGGATTCAAATGTTAACCAACGGTCATGTTCTGATTTTAAATTTAACCCACGTGGTAAACCAACTTGCTCACTTGTTGTATTTGGTACTAACGCCATGTGTTATAATCAAATTTTTCTTATTGTATGTTATTAACGTTGCACAGAGTACTTTAAAGCACAATGTATGCTTGTTCACTGTCTATTCATTACGTTAATGGCGCATGACGACACCTAAAAGCAAACAAAATAACCAATCACTCAATCAATCAATCAATACTTGTAAATAAAACTTTAACGTTAATTGGCATTAATATATCAAAACACCATAAAAATTATAATAAACTGTATGTCGGCACTAACAGTAACCCATGTACTTATTTTCTTTTTATAAAGCTGCAGTCATTTACATTCCCCTTTAACCAATACATAAACAAAAAATAATAATGTCATGTCATTTTGTTCAGATTATCATGTTCAAACCTGTGAATATTCGTTGAGTTTATAGGGTACAAAGTTCCTCATTTTTCTACTAGAAAGCGCTATAGAGTTTAAAGAGATTAGATATCTTACATCTAACCTCCTTGACTTTCATAGTCAAGGAACAACTAAATTCGACATGCAAGCTACCGTCTGTGTGTCAAATAACAAAGCTTGCACCTGGCAGCCGAGGCCATACGATATTAATATTATTATTAATATTATATTATTATTATTATTATTATTATTATTATTATTATTATGAGGTACCTCATGCGGATAATTAGGGATTATCTAAAGGACCGTATTTTGCAGTACGATACCGAGGAAGGACATAGGACTAAAAGATTAACCGCTGGGGCAGCTCAAGGATCTATTCTTGGGCCAGATCTCTGGAATATTGCATACGATGGCCTGCTTCGGCTGAAGATGCCCGAAGATGCAATATTGGTAGGATATGCTGATGATGTTGCTGCTCTGATTGTGGCTCGTGATATAGAGCTGGCGCAACTGAAACTCAATCAGGTAATGCGACGTGTCACAGATTGGATGACGGAACATAAGCTGTCATTAGCAGACCATAAAACGGAGATTGTTGTGCTGACGAGAAGGAGAATCAACACTCTTGTACCAATGCAAGTGGGAGGGACGATGATTAATTCATCAAGGAGTACGAAGTACTTGGGTGTGACGCTAGATACGAAGCTCACATTCTGGGCCCATATTCAAAGAGTGACGGATAAAGCAGCAAATATCTTGACCGCTTTGAGCCGATTAATGGGTAATATTAAAGGTCCGAAGCCTAGCAAACGACGTCTCCTGATGACAACAGTCCAGTCCATATTACTCTATGGAGCTGAGATCTGGGCTGAGTCCTTACGGTTCGAGAAATATCGTAAAAGGATAGCAGCAGTACAACGAAGAGGAGCACTGAGGATCTCATGTGCATATCGCACTGTTTCATAGCCTGCTGTTCTAGTGGTAGCGGGAGTAGCACCAATTGATTTACTTGCCTTAGAGCGTCAGGAAGTTTGGCGCACCAAAGAAGAACTGGACATTCACCAGGCAAAGACGTCTGCACACAACCATTGTATGGAACGATGGCAACAGAAGTGGGATGATGAGACACGAGGTCGATGGACAAAGAAACTTATTCCGCGTCTGGCTGACTGGGTTGATCGAAACCACGGGGAGGTCAATTATTATTTGACACAGTTCCTAACAGGCCATGGATATTTTCGGAGATTCCTGCATCATATAGGCGTGGCTAATAGTCCTTTGTGTCATTATTGCAATGAAGAGGATGATGCGCTCTACACATTCTTTGTGTGTGAACGCTGGTCAACACATAGAAGAGATCTTCAAGCTTCTATAGGGGCAATCACGCCGGACAACATCCTACAGATGATGCTCCGAAATGATCAAACATGGAATCAGATAGCTATTTACATAGAATGCGTCCTGCGCCAGAAGAAGAGGGAAATGGATACGTTCGAACATCCATAAGAAAAAATGAAGAAAGAAGAAGTCTGAATGGCTATGTAAGCACGACATCACCCTGAAGTAATGCGAGAGCGGTTCCGGGGTGATGAACACATCGTGGGAAAAGGGAGGTGGTTTTTAGAGGGTAAGAATCCCACACTACTGTGGAGTGCGGACCCTTCACATGTGTCTTTTGAAGATTTTCCACAGTCCCTCGTAAAAAATTATTATTATTATTATTATTATTATTATTATTATTATTATAGGGAACGACATGTCAGTTAAATTAAAATTTTTGTTTTTTACAAAAGCCAATATGGCCTTGTACTTTTCCGGTAAACAACTAATATGGTCTTGTACCGGTTGCCAATACATAGTCATTAATCAAGAAAGCAATCATTGTCCTAGTCATGTACAGGTAATGAATTTTTTTGTCTACGAGTGGTAAAATGGAATAGCATTTTATGTTAGGCTTACCTGAGTTTTAAATAGTTCACTGCCTGGAAACAATGGTTGCACTTTACTGCGTCTCGGGTTTTCAGCGACTGCTACGGCGGTAAGGCTTTTCTTTCCAAGTTTCTAAAAATAAATAAAATAAACCGTTATAAATACCTAAATTCAGGTTAGTACATGCATTTCATAAAGTAAAATATGAAACAAAAAATGAAACAAGCTAGATTAAAAAAATAATCCCACCTTCACTTGCAGTGGCTTATTGCTGTTTCCATCTAGTGGGCCCAAAGGTAAACTGGTTTCTTGTATCTCAGACATGTAAGGTATACCGGTTATCTGCAAACAAATAAATTAAACAGTCAATAATTACCTAATCAATAACTACAAATTTAAGGTTCATTAGCATGACATTATTAAAATAATCATTCATAGGTACTTACCAAAAAATAAAAGGATTTTTCTTCCACAGCTCTACTGTTTACGTCCGTGTGCGAAAATGACAAGTGCATGACTAACGCAATCGTTATCAGTTAGCCTAGCAACAGAAAAAGTTGTATTTTCTGAGCGTTTTGACCTTGAATGGTTCTCTGTCTCTCTCTCGCACGTGTTCCCAAGCCTCTTCACATTCCTCAATCTGAATAAGATTCGTGTACCTTATACTAGTTTCATGTTTTTAATAAGGAATCAAAATGGCTACCTCTTATACATCGGTAGTCCTACTGTCTCAGAACCAAAATGGCGGTCTCTGCTTAAACAGCACACCTGCTAGCCACCACGAAGCAAGTAAACTGATATCACACTTCCTGCTGACGTAGACATTCCTGCCACGTCAGCACCAGCAACAGCTCTCACGAGTCCTCTGGCTAGGTACAATATTCAGTCACCAGTGAGCTGGACTGTGTGCGTGTTAGCATTCAAAACATGTGTGTGTCTAATTATTATCATTATTATTATTATTATTATCAAACATTTTACTGTAATAATAATTACTAGCAAGCGGCCATCCTCTATACATGATCATGTTAACCTCATACTTTCATCCTAAAACACATGACTTTACCCAGTTCAATATTTAGTTTATAACATCAGGCCAATGACCTAACCGTTTTGGCTCTTTGCGTACATGCACATGACTTGGTCGAGCAAATGTTATAGGTTTCCAGATTCTAAAACCATTTACTGTGCCAGACAGCAGTCTCGCTTATCACCGTTTACTAGCATGTTAAAGATCCCCTTCAGGGGTAAAAAAAAATCCTAGCACACTTAACACACTTTCAAATATGCGCCTCTATCCGTCATAGGAATTGTCACAAAACCGACCGTCATAAGCTGCCCCCGCCATCCCACCAAAATAGCAATTCATTTCTTCCGGGCACGGTCACCGAGATCGCCAACGTCTAAGAATCACTTGGTCATATCCTACAACCGTCTGTTGTGTCAGAAAGCGATCTCGCTTCTCACTGTTAACTAAAACGTTAAAGATCCCCTTCAGGAGTAAAAAATCTTAGCATGCTTGTCACATTTCAAAATATTCGCCTTCATTCATTCGTCATAGGAAAAAATATCGAAAACAACCCCTCATTTTGCCATACATCGCCGCTGTCGAAATAGCCATTTCCAGTATTCACCATGCTCAGTCATAGCCTCGTTGGAACATGTGTCAAGCGCTACCGGCTCTCTGTCTACAAACACGCTTTTATTTAAAAAAAGAAAATAACAAATAAAATAAAATTAAAATGCCTAGTTTTTTTGTCATAGAGACTTGACATTTATTTTCAAGGTAGAGGGGATAGGGATCTTTCATTTATGTCCAACCAATTTTTTTTTGTCAACGAGTTAGTTTCCAAAATAGTAGAAATTCAACATTTAAGGGTTTTCAAAAAATCTCAAAATATAAAAAGTCTTATTATAAATAAGGAAGGTCATAGAGACCATTGGTTTTAACTATGGCACAACATTCTATCATGTTTGGTTTTTAAACTATCGCCTACTTTTAAAAATAAAATTTTTCAAAAAATAAAAATAAAAATAACGAGTGGTCTATAGGAAAGAGGACGTCAGGTCGAGTCCAACGACACCTCATTTGTTAAAATCCGACCATCCGTTCGCCAATGATCACCAATGTTCGCGAGAAAGTACACTATCATTTTGTTTTTCCTCTAACAAACGTGAAACTTGCTACCCGCCTAGAGGGCATACCCACCTTTCATTAACGTCAAACAATCTTTTTCCCAAAATTCACCGTTTCCAAAATAGCGCCAATCCAAAAAACAACAATTTTCAAAAAAAAAAAAAAATACCAACACACGTGCTTAGCCAAGAGATCGTCATCCCAACGCCAACAATACCTCGTTCGTTAGAATCCGACCACGCGTTCGGGAGATATCGCCCAACGTTTATATGAAAGTAGGGGGTGAGGCAGAAACTACAACCTCCCACTACTGCACAGTTTTAGTCCTAGATGCTTGAAATTTATTTTGCGGGTAGAGGGGATCAGGGCCATTCATTTATGTCAAACAAAATTTTTTGTAAACTCTTTAGTTTCCAAAATATAAAAATTTCAAAATTGAACTTTTTCAAAAAATGTAAGAAGTGAAAACGATTTATTATAAAAAATAAAGGACATAGAGACCGTTCTTTTAAGCTATTGCACAACATTCTATCATGTTTGGATTGCAAACTATCACCTACTTTCGAAAACAACAATTTTCACAAAATTTTTAAAAAATATAATGAGTGGTCCATACGAAAGCCCCCGTCAGCTCGAGTCCAACGACACCTCATTCGTGAATCTCCGACCACGGGTTCGGGAGTTATCAGCTCGCATTGGCAGAACCCCTCGCTCCCCCCTACTCTGGCCCCGTATCTCCCCTTTTTCCATTGCCTTTGGGCCGGACCTTCCACTCTTTCCCCTTTCCTCTCTGCCTTTCATGGCGCAACTTCTTTATAAGTATTAAAGAAAGCTTTCCAGCCAGTCAACCCAAATTTTGCTCAATTTCGTTAGGCTGGAAAACAAGTATTTATACACCCTAAATTAAAATTTTACCTAATGAATTGGTAAATGAATGATAATCCACATTAAAGTCAATATTGTATTGCTTACTGCACCCTTCATTAAAACTTGGTTTTTCTCAAGATTCATCTAAGGGGTCGTGTTCAGTCCAGACTGCGTTACACAGCAAAGTTCGCTTAAAAACACATGCTCTAATGAATAGAAAGGTCCATGACAGAGGCTATACTAGAAATTAAAGGAATAACAAGTAGAATAAAAGAAATTTAATGACTGAAAATTATGTCCATAATGATAATAATAAATAAAAGAAATCCTCCCTGACTTTCACCCCCTAATAAAATATATATAACACTGAGCGGTAGGAATTCGCTCGTCACAACATATGGATACAAGTCCATTTTTCCTGGTCAAGAAGTTATATAAAGTGTGGTATACTGCTCGTTAATAAGAAATTGAGTACTGATGCGAGTCCGTTTACAACTGAAACAGTCATGTTACTCACGGAGTTGCATCTTTTAAATCACACTATGGCTATGGGACCCACCCTTAATAAATACACTATAATTACTACTGACACATGCAAGATCTAATAATACAAAAATATGAAGGATCTCCCCGAGATTTTAGCTGGTGCCAGAGCACATAAATGAACAAAAAGAGCATGCCATAAATAGGCCAAAACGCTTTCATCATAACATGGGAACATAACCTCGCGCACCCTAACTTGACACGGATCATTGAACGCGTAAAATAAACACACAAAATTGAACCAACAACAACAAAATGCAAGCCTAACGGCTGAAAAACTATGTTTACATTTTTTACAAACAGGAGTTTCGGGGGCTACCTTACAACTAGGGACAGCACCCATTTAATCAATCAATACTCATTATAACCGATCAGGTTTTGTGAATTTAAACAACGTCTTAAATTGAAGTACATGAACCAAGCCTGTTACTAATGACAAGTCGCGTTATCTGATTTGAGTGCGCCCCACTTGTATGAGTCATCGCTGCTTCAATTATCTCTCTCAGTCGCTCAAGCCAGGTGCAGTTTCCCTCTGGAAACGCAAACTATCTCACTCATCCCCTTGGATGGCAAGAAAACACAAATATATACCACAAGTCCAGCCTCGCGAGGTCATGAACTGGGCTAATGTGGAGCAAGACAGAATAATCACCATGACATATTCTCGCGAGCACATCATAAAAATCACACAACGCACCAAAAGCTTGGACTAACTCTCATACATTTACCACTGGGTCGGCTCAAAACAGATCAACAATATTGCGTTCATTGACACACTAAAAAAATACACAACAAAAACTCGGGTGCAAAGTGCCATCCCGTTCAGCTCTGCTGAAAAAGCAAATATCAAAATAATCCTGATCCGTCATAAAATTCTACTCACAATAATTTTTACCCTCCAAATTCTATTTTTAATCTCAAAATTAATTCAGTTCCATTTCTGTTATAAGGCATACCTCCGAATAATAATGCTTGACCGCGATTTACGCAAGCGAACACGAGCACGAGCTGCGCGTCGCCCGGTTAAGTTGAACAAAACACAATCACAATATTTACAAATTACACAACGCTCGGCTTGCCCCAAATTTAATGTGTCAGTAAAAACAAAAACTAAGAATCTACATTACCAAACAAGCAAACAAATATCAACAAAATATGTCCCATAATACCATAGCTGATTTAATAAATAAATAAATTCATTTGTACTCAATCCTTTTAAAACAGCGTCAAGGAAACGTCTGCAGCCATCTCCTTTAAGATGTTTGTCTCGTCATCGACATCTTCTGGCAAATGTCCTGCTGGTTCCAAGATCCGATCTCGTTCCTAGGCGTCATCTCGAGCTGAATTAATAAAGTTTTGTCAGATCGATATATTTCCTACTACATTCACCTATCAAATACTATATTCCTTGACAATCTATTTGGTGAATTATTTCGATGAACTAGTCCTACTGATAGTGCTGGGACTACAAATAAATCACTGAAGTTACACTTATAACTTGACGAAACTGTTCCATTTTCAAATAAAAATCAACGTCACGTCCTCAGACGCACGAATTAAAGAGTGTGAACGTTACGTCCTCAGACGCACAAAAATAAGTCTATGACGTTACGTCCTCAGACGCACAAAAATAAGTGTTCTCTCGAAGTGTTTTGGATCCTTATAAATGAAACTGACTAGGGTAGGTGTGGAAGGGGATTTATGAGAAAATATTCCATAATAATTATCAGACTAGCATGCGATCGGTATCATAGAGTTCGTAGCAGTGTGGAGGTTACGATTACGCTGTAGCCGGCTCGAATCGATCGTGGAATTAATCTGTAGATAACTCCCGCGTTAATTTACCAGGATGCGTTATCAAGCCGAGTTGCGACTAAAACAATGCGTCTTGATATTATTGGCCCAGACTCTTGTATGTCTTTGCGCTCTTTTACATGTATTTCTGCAGTAGGGAGTGGTTAACATGATGATTGACCAATTGCCTCGTAGCATTCGATTTTCTTCTTGGCGCCAACCTTGATAGCAACAGGCAATAATGTGCGTGCCCAAGCCATCTTCCGCGCTAAAATTTGCACCTGTCCTATTTGTCAAGAATATTATGCTTCTTCCTAAAAATACCACAGGAGCTTAAACCATTGTGTCCTCTCGGCCACTGATTTCTCAATATTTCCCAACGCCGTCTGGCTCTCGTATCTGCTGTCTGTAGAAATGTATCAAAAGATGATGAATAATTATTAGAATCCTTTATACAGCCTGTGGATAAAGGGTTCACAATCCTCCTGCATGGAAAAAATCGAACATAGCATATAGTCGTTTAAAAAAAGAGACATAACATCTGTAATTCATTTCTGCCAATCCTAGAGAAATCTCCCTCTCATCGGTCTAGTCTAGCTGCCACTGTCTTTGGAGTGTCAACACGCACTCGTGTTTACTTCCAGCTTCCTCATTCATTCAGACATTCCCAAGCCTGGCTGCTTGTCTGATCGCCTAAGGCTAGTACCTCCCATTTCCAGTATCCTTATCTCTCTCGCTCGTTCTCTCGCTGTGTCGTCATCGTCAGAGCTCATTAGTGTTAGACCACAGCAGGCTGCTCCCTACTTCCTCGTTTAACTGACGTACTCACTGACCCACGTATAGTTGGAAGTGCAAAAGTACTTCGTTATATTTAATTTGCAGCATTATTTCTGCGTTCCCAAGGTTCGCTAGTAAAATACAACTTTAAATTCGCCGCATTGTAGACAGACATTGTACCTGAACGCAATTCTTTCACTCTGTATGCGTTGTTACCAAGATTATGTACAATACAGAAGGGTCCTCTCCATTTCTCCGTGCTGCCATCTTCTTTTTCTCCTCCGTTCTGCTACCATCCTCTTCTTCTCCTCCTCGCTGTCGTCTTCTTCTAGTATTGACTCGTTTTTCGTATCGCACCGGTGTTTCTCTTCCCTACCACGCTACGTTCTCTCATACGCAGTACTGGCAAGCTTCGTTCGTCTTCCTGGCTGGCAGGCATATTTTCTTCATCTCCAATTTCTTCTTTAATGGTGTCAGGATTCGACCTTCTATTTATGGCAAGTTCCCAATGTCCTTGTTCGTCCCCTCCATTAGCGTGTAATTCTTCCAGGTATCGCTGCGATTTGGCGTGCCTGTCGTTCCATTCATTCCTATAATTTTGATAGTCCCCCTGGTTCTGATATCTTCTTTCACGCCACTGTCGATTCTCATTATTGTTATTTTCGTACCGTCTGTAGGGTCCCTCATTTCTCCTATTATTTCTCCATTGTTGGTATCCTCTCTGCTGATACCTATTGTTGCCCTGGTTCTGCCTATCATTATTATTTTCATGACGCTGGTGTGACCTATTTTCGTCACCCTCCTGACCTCGTCTTGGTGTTGTTGACACACTTGTATTTGTGGCCTGCGACTTGGTGTGTACTTGAGCGGGTTTAACCACCTCCGTTGTGTTTACAAGTTCCAGCTGTCGTCCCCCTCTTTGCTGCAAGTGAGATGTTGTCTCGTCAATCTGACGTAAATTTTTTTCGGCTCGAACCGCTGTGTCCACGTTTGCTGCTACTAACACCTGCTGAACATTTATTGGCAACTGCCGTTCAATCGTCATAACCAGGTCCGATTCTTCTAAAGGGTGATCAAGATCCCTGAATTTCAACAATTGTAGAGAAAAGAAATCTGAGTATTTTGTCTGCTGAGTCGACTGATATTTTCTCGAATAAAGTTCCATTCTAAGTCTTTGTTGTAGAGCAGCCGACCAATACTTTTTAAGGAACGCGTTCTTGAACTCGTCCATCCCTCCGGAATTATACTTGAAGCTCAAGAACCACGTAAGTACATTTCCCGAAAGAAATCGTTCCATCAGTCTTAAACGACTCGCGGGCGGTATATTATTATCATTAAAATAGTGATCCATCTCTTTAAGATACGCCTTCGGTGTGACACCAGAATTTTCTGTGAATTTATTAGGTTTAAATTCATTTGATTGAATTACTTCTACGACTTGAGGGTGCTGATAGCCATGTTGAGGAGTAGAGGTTCCACCAACGTTGTTGTGAAATCCTTCTGTGTTAGTCGTTAATGGGCTGCCTGTCAATCTGTGGCTACTCGCCGCGCTAATTTCCCCCTGGCTTGTTGAGTCAACTTCCGTATCTTCAGTGTGCTCTGTCTGAAATAACGTGTTCTGTCCTAGTGAACGCAACTCTGCTTTTATGATTCTGTCCGACTGTTCTTTCATTTTACTCTTGATTTCTTCCTCACGTGCTTTAATACGTGTATGGTTATCACCTACGGTCTTTATGATTGTTAACCGTTCTTCTTTAGAGTCGCTGCTCATTTTACGCCAATCCTTTCTGATGCTATCTTTAATCGCTCCAAGTTTTTTTCTTCCATCTGCTGTTTCGTGTCCTCCTGATTCGATTCTATCTTCTCAAGCCTGTCTTCTAGACGTAGATTATTCTCATCTATCGTACTCTTCAAATTATCCTGGTCCGATTCTATGTTTTGCCATCGCTCTGCTGATTGGATTTCTAATTTATCCATGTCCTTTATCAGGCCCGTAATACTTTCATTTACTGCTGACAATCTTCCCTGGATAAACGTAGAATCCTCCTCCATTTTATCGAACCGCTTTTCAAGACCATCCTGTGCCGTTTTAACCTCACTGTTATTTACCGTGCATGCAATTTTTATCTGAGTTAGTTTTGCTAATACAGTTTCGTCCAAATCATTTAATTTACGGTTGAAGGTGTCCTCTAATGTTTGTATCTGACCTAGCTGTTTGTCGTTATTCTTACTTACATCAAGCGCGAATTGAACCATCTGCTGTGTAGTGTACTCTTTCATCTACGCAGATAATGTGGCTTACTGACTCATATTTCTACTTTCTTGCACTTCTAACTGTTTGTTTATATTTTCATTTACTTGCGCTTGTAATGATTCACTCTGTTCAGCTAGTTGTGTTTTTAACTCGCCTGACTGTTCGTTTAATTGTTTAGTTATAGTGTCATTCATTTGAGTCTGGAATGACTCATTCTGTTCAGATAATTGTGCCCTTATATTGTCATTCATTTGAGTCTGGAATGACTCATTTTGTTCGGCTAATTTAATATCTAAATTTTCACTCTGTTCCTTGAATAGTTTCTGGGTTCGTGCCGTGGCACTTTTAATGATCGCCTGGATCCCTGCTACTGTCGCAATTACCACAAACAAAAATATATATCACTGTGAAAACAGGAGGATGGCAAGCAGATGTCTCCCTGACTCACACAAATATAATATTTGACATACATTTACTTCACTTGACCATTTTCAGTTCATTTAAACTTATTCCCTTCACTCCCGCAAATCAATCATCACTGAATGGTTCTAATTTTACTTAATCAATTTTTAACCCCGCACATATTCAGTCATAAATTACTATCCAGATCTGATGTTAACACTGACTAATTAACAAAGTATTAATTGTCATTTAAGGCTACCAGCCTCCTAACATATTCATGAGTTTGACTTTCTAAACAAATCTAATTTTATATTTAATCAATGGGCGCCCGATTTCGCGTACATTACTTACTAATTACATCAATAAACAAAACGTGAATCGTATTTTAACTTGCAAACTCGTGTTTCTACTGTATATTCCAATTTCTTAGCGGTATTTCTCTTCGCCGTATTTACGTGAACAAAAATATCACTTCCGGTGATTTCAAACAGTCAAAAACAGCGATACACTACATGTAGGGTAACAGTATGTCTATGATCCACTAGAAATGCCCAAAACAGCGAAACTCCCCACGTTGGGCGCCAGCTTGTCTATGCACCCTTCAATAAAACATGGTTTTTCTCAAGATTCATCTACGGGGTCGTGTTCAGTCCAGACTGCGTTACGCAGCCATGTTCGCTTAAAAACACATGCTCTAATGAATAGAAAGTTCCATGACAGAGACTATACTAGAAATAAAAGGAATAACAATTAGAATAAAAGAAATTTATTGACTGAAAATTATGTGCATAATAATAATAATAAATAAATGAAATCCTCCCTTACTTTCACCCCCTAATAAAATAAATATAACACTGAGCGGTAGGAACTCGCTCGTCACAACATATTGAACCCTTATTAATCTGCGATATAAGTATTCATGATTTATTATTATTACTGCGGCCCAGGCTTACTTATGGATGGTGACAAAGAGGAAGGCAAGTTAGCGTGTTGCAATGATTGCCACAGAAGCAGAGCTTGGGAACTATTCTTGAAAACGGCCGGGTAAGCTGAGTTCAAGGCCAAATTGTGTAACAACATGCACCAGAATTGGAGTCATAAAGGGATGGTCACGTGTTTCTTGGTAACCAACCTACGATTTAATCACCCAATCAGGAGAGACCAAGCCGAAACCACGCGATGGGTGGCGTCACTGGTAAAATGCGCGCGGAATTGATAATCTAAAGAACCGCCGATCCGAATTATCTCCGCATGAGTGCGCTGAGACGTTTGAATTAAATGATGAAGATTGACACTAGTCCCGTGTGTGTGAGATGAAAACTCTTGAAAATTTTTCTTAATTCACCCTACTCCACCTCACTCTGTCAGTTTCCAATAAATTGATCGACGAGACGCTGTTTCGATGTCTATCTGTTTGAAGCTCTGGTGAGCTAACTTCACGCCAGTTTGCGTAGTGATTTTAATGCTTTAATAATATTTGAAGTAATACTTTGTGAGCTCTGGTGAGCTAACTTCACGCCGGTTTGCGTAGTGATTTTTAAAGCTCTAATATTATTTGAAGTCATTCGTTTTGAGCTCTGGTGAGCTAACTTCACGCCAGTTTGCGTGGTGATTTTAAGTACTCTGATGTTATTTGAAGACAACTGTTTTCAGCTCCTAGGGGCAAGACTTGAGTAACATTCCAATTAGCGCTTAACTCGAGCGAAGGTCCACGCAGAGCAGTAGAGATTACCGAGCGAGATAACGACTGCGAGACAGGCAGATTTAAAACTTGTATTGTCAAGCCAGTGACGATGGGTTTGAAGTGTACATTTCATGTAAATTTTACTGTATTTTTTCAAGTGTTGTATTGTGCGTGTGTAAGCGAGAGCTAGGGAAAGTCTTCGTTGATTAATCGCATAGGACTATCGTGGGCGAAATTAGTAACTCGCAAGCGATTATAGCCAGGTCAAATTATAATAACAATGAACTTTTCTTCCAAAGAGACTACACCAAGATGTCCGACGTGTGGTCAGGAGCCGGAGTGATGTCCAACGCTTCTACGAAGACAACGATGGAAGGCTAATTTTCCCGGAGGGAAATGAGCCGAGATGCAAGTCATATGTTCTACAAGCTGATACGGTGATGTACAAAAATTGATTATTCAATATGTAGTTAGATTGGCGGGGGAACTTCGTAAATAGTTCATTTTCGTCTTTTTCTTGTTTTAGTGTGTTTTTCTTGTATCGACACTAAATGTTTTAAATGTACGTTGGCGCGTGGCCAAAGTTGTTTTTTGTGTATTATTTGTCTTTGGAGTCATATTTAAAGTACACGGCGCGTGTACGTGATTTTTATCCATGCAAATGCGAAACCCGTTACATTCGATAAGTGGTGCTTTATTAAAGTTCATATTTTGTTGATAGGAAAGGGAGGTAATTACTGTAAGATGTTTGCTGAACAGGTTATTATTCATATTAGGGTTGCCGAGCGCAACAAAAATTAAGATGTAATTGCAGAACACCTTAGTTCTAAATTTTGTAGATTTTTTTGAGTCCTTTTCATGTTCGATAGTCACTGGCATAGGATGGAGGTGTCGCAGGTGGAATATATTTATGTCATTTTATTTCAGGGTCTGTCAAACCCATACGTGTGATTCTGTGTGTGTTATTGTGTCAGGTGTGTGTTTTGATTCTACGTGAAGAGGGGGAGAGGTCCTACCGCCCTCATATTTTGTTGTTGTTGTATTTTGATGGAAAGGCAGGGTGCTCTGAGGAGACCGCTGTTCCTTGTCCATATGCTGATTCTTGGATTTCCTAGGGGAAATGCTGAGATATATTTTGTTCTGACACACACACACGTTTTATTGTGCTTTGGGGCACGCTTCTTCGAGACTGGATCCCGTGCCTTGGGAGGCCGAGGTTATTTTGACACGTGGTTTGACAGATATGCAGATTTCCACGAATCGCCCGTCTCGCCTGGTGACTTATTTTGTTAGGCAGTCCTATCTTCCGACTGGCCCCTTTAAGCCTTCATTTAGCAAACCTGTTCTTTGTGATGGTTATTTTGAACCATAATTAATTGGGGAGTTCGCCATGTTTGTGACGGATTATTGCATGTCGTATGTATGGAATGTTGTGTTAATGATATAAATGTTGGCTTTGAGCCTACTGATTTGTTTATGACTCAGTCCATGTAATTTAGTATGTGACGCCCGTGTGGTGTAGTGGTATAATACTTGTAAAAATGACGGCGGTCATATGTGTATTTGTTTTGTTGGTCACGTGTTAACTTACTTGTGTTGATTGTGAGAAGTCCTAATTTTTAGGCAGTAATGTTTTGCTACGGCAGTTTTGATTCCAATTTCGTGCGGAAATTATTGTGTTGTTTATTTTAAGTATAGGAAGTGTCGGTTTAGTTTTAAGTGTTGTATAGTTGTTCCCCGCGTCTGTCTGGCTCTAAGTAATGCGGATTCGTCTTCTGAAAGTTTATTCCGGATGATGACGAATCATGCATTTAATTGTACTCATCGTGAAGCATGTAGAACAGCACTCGCGTATACATTGTCATTATTGTTGATTTTTTTTGGGACACTTGGTCCGAGTAATAATCTCTCCTGAGATTTGGCCTAGTTTTGGCGATTTAATTTATTCAGTGGGAGTCATTATGGGAGTTTTGTTTGTTAATTCTTTTTGTAAATAGCTGATCTGTTATTAAATTCATTTGTTATAACCCTGGCTTCACTTTTTCCTGCATGTTATTTTGTTATATGTTACCTTGCATGTTAATGAAGCGCCTTAACAACAACCTACGATATGGACTGTTACACCCCCCGAAACTGAGTCTCATAAGCTTCTTTGCAAGGGTTCAATATGGATACAAGTCCATTTTTTCTGGACAAGAAGTTACATAATGTGTGGTATACTGCTCGTTAATAAGAAACTGAGTACTGATGCGAGTCCGTTTACAACTGAAACAATCATGTTACTCAAGGAGTTGCATCTTTTAAATCACACTATGGCTAAGGGACCCACCCTTAATTAATACACTATAATTACTACTGACACATGCAAGATCTAATAATACAAAAATATGAAGAATCTCCCCGAGATTCTAGCTGGTGCCAGAGCACAAAAATGAACAAAAAGAGCATGCCATAAATAGGCCAAAACGCTCTTATCATAACATGGGAACATAGCCTCGCGCACCCTTTCTTGACACGGGTCATTGAACGCCTAAAATAAACACTCAAATATTGAACCAACAACAACAAAATACAAGCCTAACGGATGAAAAACTATGTTTACATTTTTATGAAACGCCAGACAAAGAGGAGTTTCGGGAGCTACCTTACAACTATGGACAGCACCCATGTAATCAATCAATACTCATATTACCTATCAGGTTTTGTGAATTTAAACAACGTCTTAAATTGAAGTACAGGAACCAAGCCTTTTACTAATGACAAGCCGCGTTATCTGGTTTGAGCGCATCCCACTTGTATGAGTCACAGCTGCCTCAATTATCTCTCTCAGTCGCTCAAGCCAGGTGCAGTTTCCCTCTGGAAACGCCAACTATCTCACTCATCCCCTTGGATGGCAAGAAAACACAAATATATACCACAAGTCCAGCCTCGCGAGGTCATGAACTGGGCTAATGTGGAGCAAGACAGAATAATCACTATGATATATTCTCGCTAGCACATCATAAAAATCACACAACGCACCAAAAGTTTGGAATAACTCTCATACACTTACCACTGGGTCGGCTAAAAACAGATCAACAATATTGCGTCCATTGACACACTAAAAAAATACACAACAAAAACTCGGGTGCAAAGTGCCATCCCGTTCAGCTCTGCTGAAAAAGCAACTATCAAAATAATCCTGATCCGTCATAAAATTCTACTCACAATAATCTTTACCCTCCAAATTCTATTTTTAATCTCAAAATTATTTCAGTTCCCTTTCTTTTATAAGGCATACCTCCGAATAATAATGCTTGACCGCGATTTACGCAAGCGAACACGAGCACGAGCTGCGCGTCGCCCCGTTAAATTGAACAAAACACAATCACAATATTTACAAATTACACAACGCTCGGCTTGTCCCACATTTATTGTGTCAGTAAAAACAAAAACTAAGAATCTACATTACCAAGCAAGCAAACAAATATCAACAAAATATGTCCCATAATACCATAGCTGATTTAATAAATAAATAAATTCATTTGTACTCAATCCTTTTAAAACAGCGTCAAGGAGACGTCTGCAGCCATCTCCTTTAAGATGTTTATCTCGTCATCGACATCTTTTGGCAAATTTCCTGCTGGTTCCAAGATCCGATCTCGTTCCTAGGCACCATCTTGAGCTAAATAAATAAAGTTTTGTCAGATACACACACGATATATTTCCTACTACATTCACCTATCAAGTACTATATTCCTTGACAATCTATTTGGTGAATTATTTCGATGAACTAGTCCTACTGATAGTGCTGGGACTACAAATAAATCACTGAAGTTACACTTATAACTTGACGAAACTGTCCAATGTTCAAATAAAAATCAACGTCACGTCCTCAGACGCACGAATTAAAGAGTGTGACGTTACGTCCTCAGACGCACAAAAATAAGTCTATGACGTTACGTCCTCAGACGCACAAAAATAAGTGTTCTCTCGAAGTGTTTTGGATCCTTATAAATGAAACTGACTAGGGTAGGTGTGGAAGGGGATTTATGAGAAAATATTCCATAATAATTATCAGACTAGCATGCGATCGGTATCATAGAGTTCGTAGCAGTGTGTAGGTTACGATTATGCTGTAGCCGGCTCGAATCGATCGTGGAATTAATCTGTAGATAAATCCCGCGTTAATTTACCAGGATGCGTTATCAAGCCGCGTTGCCGCTAAAACAAGGCGTCTTGATATTATTGGCCCAGACTCTTGTATGTCTTTGCGCTCTTTTACATGTATTTCTGCAGTAGGGAGTGGTTAACATGATGATTAACCAATTGCCTCGTAGCATTCGATTTTATTCTTGGCGCCAACCTTCATAGCAACAGGCCATAATGTGCGTGCCCAAGCCATCTTCCGCGCTAAAAGTTGCACCTGACCTATTTGTCAAGAATATTATGCTTCTTCCTTAAAATACCACAGGAGCTTAAACCATTGTGTCCTCTCGGCCACTGATTTCTCAATATTTCCCAACGCCGTCTGGCTCTCATATCTGCTGTCTGTAGAAATGTATCAAAAGATGATGAATAATTATTAGAATCCTTTATACAGCCTGTGGATAAAGGGTTCACAATCCTTCTGCATGGAAAAAATCCAACATAGCATATAGTCGTTTAAAAAAAAAAGACATAACATCTGTAATTTATTTCTGCCAATCCTAGAGAAATCTCCCCCTCATCAGTCTTGTCTAGCGGCCACTGTTGTTGGAGTGTCAACACGCACTCGTGTTTACTTCCGGCTTCCTCATTCATTCAGATATTCCCAAGCCTGCCTGCTTGTCTGATCGTCAAAGGCTAGTACCTCCCCTTTCCAGTACCCTTATCTCTCTCGCTCGTTCTCTCGCTGTGTCGTCATCGTCAGAGCTCAATAGTGTTTGACCACAGCAGGCTGCTCCCTACTCCCTCGTTCAACTGACGTACTCAGTGACTCACGTATAGTTTGATGTGCAAAAGTACTTCCATATATTTAATTTGCAGCATTATTTCTGCGTTTCCAAGGTTTGCTAGTAAAATACAACTTTAAATTCGCCGCATTGTAGACAGACATTGTACCTGTACTCAATTCTTTCACTCTGTATGCGTTGTTACCAAGATTACGTACAATACAGAAGGGTCCTCCCATTTCTCCGTGCTGCCATCTTCTTCTTCTCCTCCGTTCTGCTACCATCCTCTTCTTCTCCTCCTCGCTGTCATCTTCTTCTAGTATTGACTCATTTTTCGTATCGCACCGGTGTTTCTCTTCCCTACCGGGCTACGTTCTCTCATACGCAGTACTGGCAAGCTTCGTTCGTCTTCCTGTCTGCCTGGTATATTTTCTTCCTCTCCAATTTCTTCTTAAAAGTGTCAGGATTCGACCTCCTATTTATGGCACGTTCCCAATGTCCTTGTTCGTCCCCTCCATTAGCGTGTAATTCTTCCAGATATCGCTGCGATTCGGCGTGCCTGTCGTTCCATTCATTCCTATAATTTTGATAGTCCCCCTGGTTCTGATATCTTCTTTCACGCCACTGTCGATTCTCATTATTGTTATTTTCGTACCGTCTGTAGGGTCCCTCATTTCTCCTATTATTTCTCCATTGTTGGTATCCTCGCTGCTGATACCTATTGTTGCCCAGGTTCTGCCTATCATTATTATTTTCATGACGCTGGTGTGACCTATTTTCGTCACCCTCCTGACCTCGTCTTGGTGTTGTTGACACACTTGTATTTGTGGCCTGCGACTTGGTGTGTACTTGAGCGAGTTTAACCACCTCCGTTGTGGTTACAAGTTCCAGCTGTCGTCCCCCTCTCTGCTGCAAGTGAGATGTTGTCTCGTCAATCTGACGTAAAATTTGTTCGGCTCGAACCGCTGTGTCCACGTTTGCTGCTACTAACACCTGCTGAACATTTACTGGCAACTGCCGTGCAATCGTCATAACCAGGTCCGATTCTTCTAAAGGGTGAACAAGATCCCGGGATTTCAAAAATTGTAGCGAAAAGAAATCTGAGTATTTCGTCTGCTGAGTCGACTGATATTTTCTCGAATAAAGGTCCATTCTAAGGCTTTGTTGTAGAGCAGCCGACCAATACTTTTTAAGGAACGCGTTCTTGAACTCGTCCATCCCTCCGGAATTATTCTTGAAGCTCAAGAACCACGTAAGTACATTTCCCGAAAGAAATCGTTCCATCATTCTTAAACGACTCGCGGGCGGTATATTATTTTCATTAAAATAGTGATCCATCTCTTTAAGTTACGCCTTCGGTGTGACACCAGAAATTTCTGTGAATTTATTAGGTTTAAATTCATTTGATCGAATTACTTGTACGACTTGAGGGTGCTGATAGCCATGTTGAGGAGTAGAGGTTCCACCAACGTTGTTGTGAAATCCTTCTGTGTTAGTCGTTAATGGGCTGCCTGTCAATCTGTGGCTACTCGCCGCGCTAATTTCCCCCTGGCTTGTTGAGTCAACTTCCTTATCTTTAACGTGCTCTGTCTGTAATAACGTGTTCTGTCCTAGAGAACGCAACTCTGCTTTTATGATTCTGTCCGACTGTTCTTTCATTTTACTCTTGATTTCTTCCTCAAGTGCTTTAATGCGTGTATGGTTATCACCTACGGTCTTTATGATTGTTAACCGTTCTTCTTTAGAGTCGCTGCTCATTTTACGCCAGTCCTTTCTGATGCTATCTTTAATCGCTCCCAGTTTTTTCTTCCATCTGCTGTTTCGTGTCCTCCTGATTCGATTCTATCTTCTCAAGCCTGTCTTCTAGACGTAGATTATTCTCATCTATCGTACTCTTCAAATTATCCTGGTCCGATTCTATGTTTTGCCATCGCTGTGCTGATTGGATTTCTAATTTATCCATGTCCTTTATCAGGCCCGTAATACTTTCATTTACTGCTGACAATCTTCCCTGGATAAACGTAGAATCCTCCTCCATTTTATCGAACCGCTTTTCAAGACCATCCTGTGCCGTTTTAACCTCACTGTTATTTACCGTGCATGCTAATTCTATCTGAGCTAGTTTTGCTAATACAGTTTCGTCCAAATTATTTAATTTATGGTTGAAGGTGTCCTCTAATTTTTGTATCTGACCTAGCTGTTTGTCGTTATTCTTACTTACATCAAGCGCGAATTGAACCATCTGCTGTGTAGTGTACTCTTTCATCTACGCAGATAATGTGGCTAACTGACTCATATTTCTACTTTCTTGCGCTTCTAACTGTTTGTTTATATTTTCATTTACTTGCGCTTGTAATGATTCACTCTGTTCAGCTAGTTGTGTTTTAACTCGCCTGACTGTTCGTTTAATTGTTTAGTTATAGTGTCATTCATTTGAGTCTGGAATGACTCATTCTGTTCAGATAATTGTGTCCTTATATTGTCATTCATTTGAGTCTGGAATGACTCATTTTGTTCGGCTAGGTTAATATCTAAATTTTCACTCTGTTCCTTGAATAGTTTCTGGGTTCGTGCCGTGGCACTTTGAATGATCGCCTGGATCCCTGCTACTGTCGCCTTTATCACACACAAAAATATATATCACTGAGAAAACAGGAGGATGGCATGCAGATGTCTCCCTGACACACACAAATATAATTCTTGAACATACATTTACTTCACTTGACCATTTTCAGTTTATTTAAACTTATTCCCTTTACTCCCGCAAATCAATCATCACTGAATGGTTCTAATTTTACTTAATAAATAGTTAACCCCACACATATTCAGTCATAAATTACTATCTGATCTGATCTGATGTTAACACTGACTAATTAACAAAGTATTAATTGTCATTTAAGGCTACCAGCCTCCTAACATATTCATGAGTTTGTCTTTCTAAACAAATCTAATTTTATATTTAATCAATGGGCACCCGATTTCACGTACATTACTTACTAATTACATCAATAAACAAAACGTGAATCGTATTTTAACTTGCAAACTCGAGATTCTACTGTATATTCCAATTTCTTAGCGGTATTTCTCTTCGCCGTATTTACGTTAACAAAAATATCACTTCCGGTGATTTCAAACAGTAAAAAACAGCGAAACACCACATGTAGGGTAACAGTTTGTCTATGATCCGCTAGAAAAGCCCAAAACAGCGAAACCCCCCACGTTGGGCGCCAGCTTGTCTATGCACCCTTCAATAAAACATGGTTTTTCTCAAGATTCATCTACGGGGTCGTGTTCAGTCCAGACTGCGTTACACTGCAAAGTTCGCTTAAAAACACATGCTCTAATGAATAGAAAAATCCATGACAAAGGCTATACTAGAAATAAAAGGAATAACAAGTAGAATAAAAGAAATTTAATGACTGAAAATTATGTGCATAATAATAATAATAATAATAAATAAAAGAAATCCTCCCTGACTTTCACCCCCTAATAAAATAAATATGACACTGAGCGGTAGGAACTCGCTCGTCACAACATATGGATACAAGTCCATTTTTCCTGGTCAAGAAGTTACATAATGTGTGGTATACTGCTCGTTAATAAGAAACTGAGTACTGATGCGAGTCCGTTTACAACTGAAACAGTCATGTTACTCACGGAGTTGCATCATTTAAATCACACTATGGCTAAAGGACACACCCTTAATTAATACACTATAATTACTACTGACACATGCAAGATTTAATTATACAAAAATATGAAGAATCTCCCCGAGATTCTAGCTGCTGCCAGAGCACATAAATGAACAAAAGGAGCATGCCATAAATAGGCCAAAACGCTCTCAATATAACAGGGGAACATAGCCTCGCGCACCCTAACTTGACACGGGTCATTGAACGCGTAAAACAAACACACAAAAATTGAACCAACAACAACAAAATACAAGCCTAACGGCTGAAAAACTATGTTTACATTTTTATAAAACGCCAGACAAACAGGAGTATCGGGAGCTACCTTACAACTATAGACAACACCCATTTAATCAATCAATACTCATTATAACCGATCAGGTTTTGTGAATTTAAACAAAGTCTTAAATTGAAGTACAGGAACCAAGCCTGTTACTAATGACAAGTCGCGTTATCTTATTTGAGCGCGCCCCACTTGTACGAGTCATCGCTGCTTCAATTATCTCTCTCAGTCGCTCAAGCCAGGTGCAGTTTCCCTCTGGAAACGCCAACTATCTCACTCATCCCCTTGGATGGCAAGAAAACACAAATATATACCACAAGTCCAGCCTCGCGAGGTGTTGAACTGGGCTAATGTGGAGCAAGACAGAATAATCACCATGACATATTCTCGCTAGCACATCATAAAAATCACACAACGCACCAAAAGCTTGGACTAACTCTCATACACTTACCACTGGGTCGGCTCAAAACAGATCAACAATATTGCGTCCATGGACACACTAAAAAAAATACACAACAAAAACTCGGGTGCAAAGTGCCATCCCGTTCAGCTCTGCTGAAAAAGCAACTATCAAAATAATCCTGATCCGTCATAAAATTCTACTCACAATAATCTTTACCCTCCAAATCCTATTTTTAATCTCAAAATTAATTCAGTTCCATTTCTGTTATAAGGCATACCTCCGAATAATAATGCTTGACCGCGATTTACGCAAGCGAACACGAGCACGAGCTGCGCGTCGCCCCGTTAAGTTGAACAAAACACAATCACAATATTTACAAATTACACAACGCTCGGCTTGTCCCATATTTAATGTGTCAGTAAAAACAAAAACAAAGAATCTACATTACCAAACAAGCAAACAAATATCTACAAAATATGTCCCATAATACCATAGCTGATTTAATAAATAAATAAATTCATTTGTACTCATTCCTTTTATAACAGCGTCATGGAAACGTCTGCAGCCATCTCCTTTAAGTTGTTTATCTCGTCATCGACATCTTCTGGCAAATGTCCTGCTGGTTCCAAGATCCGATCTCCTTCCTAGGCGTCATCTCGAGCTGAATTAATAAAGTTTTGTCAGATACACACACGATATATTTTCTACTACATTCACCTATCAAGTACTATATTCCTTGACAAGCTATTTGGTGAATTATTTCGATGAACTAGTCCTACTGATAGTGCTGGGACTACAAATAAATCACTGAAGTTACACTTATAACTTGACGAAACTGTTCCATGTTCAAATAAAAATCAACGTCACGTCCTCAGACGCACGAATTAAAGAGTGTGAACGTTACGTCCTCAGACGCACAAAAATAAGTCTATGACGTTACGTCCTCAGACGCACAAAAATAAGTGTTCTCTCGAAGTGTTTTGGATCCTTATAAATGAAACTGACTAGGGTAGGTGTGGAAGGGGATTTATGAGAAAATATTCCATAATAATTATCAGACTAGCATGCGATCGGTATCATAGAGTTCGTAGCAGTGTGTAGGTTACGATTATGCTGTAGCCGGCTCGAATCGATCGTGGAATTAATCTGTAGATAACTCCCGCGTTAATTTACCAGGATGCGTTATCAAGCCGTGTTGCCGCTAAAACAAGGCGTCTTGATATTATTGGCCCAGACTCTTGTATGTCTTTGCGCGCTTTTACATGTATTTCAGCGGTAGGGAGTGGTTAACATGATGATTGACCAATTGCCTCGTAGCATTCGATTTTCTTCTTGGCGCCAAACTTCATAGCAACAGGCCATAATGTGCGTGCCCAAGCCATCTTCCGCGCTAAAAGTTACACCTGTCCTATTTGTCAAGAATATTATGCTTCTTCCTGAAAATACCACAGGAGCTTAAACCATTGTGTCCTCTCGGCCACTGATTTCTCAATATTTCCCAACGCCGTCTGGCTCTCATATCTGCTGTCTGTAGACATGTATCAAAAGATGATGAATAATTATTAAAGTCCTTTATACAGCCTGTGGATAAAGGGTTCATTACTTACTTTCTTATTTTCTTTCGCTCCGTGCGGAGCATAGGGCATCCAAGTATGATTTCCATCGGGCTCTGTTTGTTGCCAAGTTCTTCACTTCCCTCCAAGTCTTTCCCGCTTTTCTGGCCTCCTCTTCAATGGTGCGTTTCCAGGTATTCCTTGGTATTGCCCGTCTCCGAGCCCCTTGAGGATTCCAGTCCAGAGCTCTCCTTTCTACTGCATCATTCTGTTTCCGCAGAGTATGCCCAATCCAGCCCCATTTCCTCCGTTTAATTTGAACTTCTATAGGTTGTTGGTTAGCCCTTTGCTACAGCTCTTCGTTTGGGATTATATCTGGCCATCGTATGCCCAGAATTCGACGCAGACAACGATAGATGAATACTTGAAGTTGGTGGCTGATAGGATTGGTAACTTTCCATGTTTCACATGCATACAATAGGACAGCTTTCACATTGGTATTAAAAATTCTGATTTTCGTCTTCCTGGATATGTTACGGTTTCTCCATACTGGATAGAGCTGCACAAAAGCCCCATTTGCCTTTCTTGTTCTGCTCTGGACGTCCTCCTCAGCCCCTCCACTTCTCGTTACCACGCTTCCCAAGTAAACAAATGTATCCACCTGTTCTACATCAACTCCTGCCACAGTTAGACCAGCCTGTGCTGTGGAGTTCACTCTCAGCTCATTTGCCTTCTTTGGGTTTATCTTAAGTCCAACCTTAGCAGCTTCAAGTTCTAAGTTTGCCAGTTTTCCCTCTATGTCTCTGGAGCGCTGTTCTAGCATACAGATGTCATCAGCAAAATCAAGATCCTCCAACCTGTCTCGAAGTCCCCACTGATCCCTCTCTTCCTTCCTCTCCCCACCTTCCTAAGAGTATTATCAAGAACAATCAGGAACAAAGTGGGAGAAAGTATACAGCCTTGTCGCACTCCAGTCTGGATGGTCAATGGCTGGGTTAGCTGATCCTCATGCAGGACTTGACATTCATAACCAGAATACATCTCTCGTATGATGTTAACTATTTTACTTGGTATACAATATCCCTTTAAGGTCTCCCACATGACCTTCCTATTAATGGAATCAAAGAATATTGTATTGAAACTAATTATATTCTATTACCAGTTTCGGTTAACTTGTAAACCTCTTTAGTTATAGCCTACTAAAAATAACAATATTTAACTAAGAGCATCAATCAAACATTAACATTCTATGAAACAAAGAGATGAACACTAGAAATAAAATATTCTCTGTAAAAACTGTTCTCAGCAATCTTAGACTAATCTTCAGATATTAAAAATTCTGTTAAATAAATTGTTAATTATAATTGAAAATACTGTCTAATTAGAATAAACCGTTAAAATATGGTCAAATAATTATATAATGTAAATTTTCTTTAAACATCAAAACTGTTACAATTGAATTATTATTGAAATAAAAAAGATATATATATATTATATCCGATTATTTCCCTTCAGGAGAGCATGTGAACTTGATCCAATCACAGCTTCAATTCCTTTTCCCCTCTTCTCTTCTTCCCAAAACCTCTTCATTAGTTCACTGTGCTTTTTATTCCTTTCCTCAGTCCATTTTTTTTAACCTATTTTCATTTATGAAAAAAAAAAAGGCTTATGAGATCACCTTTTGTCCGTGTGTCTGTCTGTGTGTGCGTGTGTGTGTGTTCCTCCTAATGAATTCTAAACGGCTGGAGCGATTTCAATGAAACTCTGTAAGTTCATAGCACAATTCCGAACGACCCAGACTGAGCCCTTCAAATTTGTTACGTCTCACCAATCCAACATGGTGGCTGTGCGAAATATTTCAACTGCATTCAATATCACCGAAACTATTACCGATATCACCCTGGAATTTTTTACGGTGATAAAGGGAACTACTAGAAGTTCACCTATGTGACTTTCGAAAAACTGGTAACTACACAACCGACATGGCGAGCACGCGAAGTTGCGACATTTAAATGGGCGTTTTTCGCGATTTCCACCAACCAAACGCAATGAAACTTGGTACAGTATATGTTTATACACATTGTAATGCACCAACATCTAACTTCGTTCAATTGTTTTCATAAGATCAAGATGGCGGCTGTGCGAAATATTTCACCGCCATTCTATATCTCTGAATCTATTACCGGTATCACCCTGACATTTTGTAAGGAGATAAAGGGCTCTGCTGGAAATTCATCTATGAGACTTTCAAAAACCGTTTAACTACAAAACGAGCATGGCGGCCAAGCGAAGTTCAAAGTTTTAAATAGACTTTTCGCCCGATTTAATAATCCAAACGCAATGAAACTTGGTACGGCAAATGTTTATGCATTTTTAATGCACTGGTAACTTATTCAATTTAGTTCAATTGCTTACATAACCTCAAGATGGCGGCTGTGCTAATTTCGAAAATTAAGTTTTCATTTCTTGTGTCGTAATCATGCGATCGAAGTGAAAGTTTGAATAAAGAATCTACGCAATAATTTTCCTTTAATTGTACATGACTCTATGGCCTATACATATAACAATCCAACATGGCGAGCATCCGAAACATTTAGACGGATCTCAATATCTACGAATCTATTACAGCAATCAAACTGAATTTCTTAATGTTCATAGAGGTTATGAACATAAGTTCACCTATAGAACTTTCAAAAACCTGGGGATCACAAATCCAACATGGCGGCGACGCGAAGTATAAATATTCACATGAACGTTTCTTGCAATTTAACCATCCGAGTGCAGTGACACTTGGTACAGTATACAAATGTTAATCCACTAGCATCTAATTTATTTCAATTTTTTTCCATAACCACAAGATGGCAGCTGTGCGAAATTTTAAAAACTCGTTTTTATTTCTTGTATCCTTATCATGCGATTGAATTTTGAATACTACACGTACACAATAATCTTCATGTAACAGTACATAACTCTAAGACCTACATATATAAATATCCAACATGGCGTCCATCCGCAATATTTAGTCGGTTCTCAATATCTACGAATCTATTTCAGCAATCAAACTGAAATTTTGTATGTAGATAGTGGCAATTAACATAAGTAGGATATATGAAAATAGGCTGTATAGTTCTTCACGGAACCACTTGTTTTCTGAAGTGTCTTTCCTTGAAACTTGTACAAGTTTCGTGTTACTGATTTTATTTCTAAACTGTTCTCTGTCCTTAATGTCGTCTTCAGAGATTTTAAGTAATTCCATGTCTTCATGTACTTCTTTTGCCCAATTGGTGTTTAATTTACTTGCATTCACGATATTGAAAATCTTCTTAGCGAGTCTGTTCCCATCCATCCTATATATGTGTCCATAGAACTGCAGACGTCTCTTCCTAAATTTATCAATAATGGTGTCTGTATTTTCATAAAGTTATATATATATATTGGAGTTCTAAAATAGAGAAATCTGATTCTGAGTAGGAAACGGTATTGAAAGATATTCCTATTTTTTCAAAATGTTATATCGTCAAATAAATTGGTGGTTAATTTCCATGATTTGTATGTTCGTTGGAAAAAGGACAAATTGATGTGGCCGTGGATGCAGAATCTTATTGAAATGTCCCCTTCAATAAAATGGTTGTTTTGATATTGATGATTTGTACCTTCTTGTGAGAATGAAAATGATGTGGCTATGAATGTATCAATGTTTTTAAAACGTCTTCTGTGTTTTCAAAGATTTTACTGCTTGTATTTTACGTATGATCATGGAAACATGTACTTTTGCATATAAAAGCGTGTTATTTTGTATAATAATGATAACCTCTTGCACTACAGCCCATGAAAGGCCTAGGCCTACCAAGCGACCGCTGCCCATCCATTTGGCCAGCAGATATAGGGGTGACGCGTGGTCAGCGCATCGGGACCCCTCGGCCGTTTATCTTGGTTTTCGCAACCGGGGCACTGCCTCACTGTCAGACAGCTACTCAATTGTCCTCACGAGGATGATTGCACCCCGTTCCAGCCCTCACGTCAGTTTCTAAAATCCCTGACGGAGCCGGGAATCGAACCCGGGGCCTCCGGGTGAAAGGCAGGTGTGCAATATATTTCTTTCGGTTAGGGTATATAAATACTTGTTTTCCCGCCTAATGTAATTGGATACAATTTGTGTAGACCGACTGGAAAGCTTTCATTAATAGAACTACAGTACTTAATTACTTACTTACTTACTGGTCGGACGCCTCCGTGGCTTAGGCAGCAGCATGCCGGCCTCTCACCGCTGGGTCCGTGGTTCAAATCCCGGTCACTCCATGTGAGATTTGCGCTGGACAAAGCGGAGGCAGACAGGTTTTTCTCCGGGTACTCCGCTTTTCCCTGCCACAAATTTCATTCCAGCAACACTCTCCACTATCATTTCATTTAATCTGTCATTCATTTAATCATTGCCCCAGGGGAGTGAGACAGGCTTCGGCAGCCGGCACAGTTCATATCCTCGCCGCTAGATGGGGACTTCATTCATTCCATTCCCTGACCCGGTGGGTTGACTGGAAGCAGGCTGTGGATTTTCACTTACTGGTCGGCGCTACTGTCCCTGATGAACCGTGGTCACCTTTATCACCTGCCTCCATTCATCTCTATCTTCCGCCTTCCTTCTCCAGTTCCTGATTCCCAGACTCCTAATGTCGTCTTCCACGTCAATATCCGCTTTCCTTCTCATTAACCTTTTCCTCCTGAGCATCGAAACTTCGTACTTCAGCTCTGGGATTGGTCTACCCTGTTGCGGAATATTGCTCTCCCGCTTGGATGAATAGTACTTACGCAAGACTTATTGACACTCAGCTCAACCATACCACGCGCCTTATCTCTGGTACAATCAGACCTACACATACTTTTTTGGCTACCCATACTTAGCCATATACGACCTCTATCTCCATCTCTGCGGCGGGAAAGTGCACTTGTCCGCGAATACAAGAAATTACAGAAAAATCCTTACCTCCCTGTTCATGAAGACATCCCACTCATTAATAAAGGAAGGCTTCGTTCTCGTCACCCGCCTCTGGAAACTGCTAGGATGTTGATCAGCAAAGGTTTTAATGCCAATGTATGGTGGAAGCATAGATGGCAGATTAATGCTACAACAGAACAACTTAAGATGCCATGCATAACGACCAAGCCACCTTGCTTTGAACTACCGCGGAAGATCTGGTCAGCTCTTAACCTTATAAGAACCAACACTGGCAGGTGTGCTGATTCTCTGCACAAGTGCAAGATAATCAAGAAGTTCCGTGACGAACTAAAGAGCCTACTTTTCTTAAAATTAAGAGTCATGCCAATGATTAATCTACAGTAGGCTATATGAACTTATCTAAAATAATGACGAAATGAAGTTGGTAATATCGAAACGTCTAATTATTTCGAAATATACCTGGTATAATGAAGCCAAATAGAGCACTACACTTGGCAGCCCAGGTGTCTGAATAAATTCTTAGTTCCATCTCTTAAGGTACAGAATACAAAATTTGGGTGTAGTCCAATGGACGTTACATGCAGTTAGACATTGGATCTATCAGCACGCGTAAAAGCATGTTGGCAACAATGTCATGCGTGTGCTGATCATAAATAATCTGAAATATTACGATATCTTGTTGTGCCAATTTCGGATGAAATCCATTTGTTAGTATAGAAGTTACATGTATTTTAAATTTGGACCTATCAGCAGGCATCGTCGTCGTCGGCTTTAACTCGTTTCCGAGTATACATCTTCTTCCAAAACAGTCTAAAATAATCTAAGGTTGAGGTCTGTGGGCATGTTTGCGGTGACTGAACAGCCCAATGCGTGCATGAAACAAACGTCCACACAGATCACACAGAACTGTTGGTGGAGGGCGTGGCTGTGCTGCACGGAGCTTACGTGCTTGTCGCTTGGCCTTAACAATTCTACGACGTTCTTCTTCAAACATTTTGACAGCAGCCGGGATGGTCTGGCGCCAAGTTGAACGGTCTTTAGCAAGCTGGTCCCAGGTTTGTGGATTGAGACCTGTCAACTTCATATTCTGCTTGAATTGGTCCTTGTAACGTCTCTTAGGGCATCCATGAGGTCTGGTGCCGGAGGTGAGTTCACCATACAGAACCTGGCGTGGTAGTCTCGTATCATCCATCCGTTGGACATGTCCAATCCATCTAAGTTGATGACCAATGATGGATGATTCTATACTATTAGCAAGCGCTTTCTCAAGAACATGAAGATTGGTGATGTGGTCTTCCCACTTTATCTTAAGGATGGATCGAAGCTTCTGTTGATGGAAGCGCTCAAGCTTTCGGAAGTCATGTCGATAGAGGGTCCAGGTTTCACAGCCATACAACAATGTTGAGATAACAACAGCTTGGTACACCATGAGCTTCGTCTTCACGGTCAGATCTTTATTCAAGAAGACCCGGTGCGATAGTCGCCCAAATGCCGCATGGGCAGCACCGATTCTCTTCTCAACATCCTGCCCACAATTGCCGTGTACAGATAGCAGACTGCCCAGATACGAGAAGTGGTCTACCTGCTCCAATGGAGTATCTGAGATAGAAATGTTGAAGTGCGGAAGGGAAGTGCCTGGTGAGGGTTGTGCCAGAACCTTGGTCTTCTGAACATTAATGGTGAGACCAAAACGTTCACATGCATTCTTGTAGCAATTAACAGTCTATTGCAACTCTACTGGCGTGAGTGTAGGCGATGCTGCATCATCTGCATACAACATATTGGTTATCTTCGTAACCTGAGTTAGCTTCTTGGAGTGAAATCGAGCTAGGTTGAAGAGCCCTCCATCAAATCGGTACCTGACATCTACACCTGGGATGTTTGTGGGCGATTTATAGAGCATTGCAGCCAAATACAATGCAAACAGTGTTGGAGCAAGTACGCAGCCTTGTTTCAGTCCATGAGTGATAGGAAATTCGTCAGAGATCTTATTTTGCTGACAAACCTGACCGGTCATGCCATCATGGAGAGCTTGGATTAGATCAACAAAGCGTCGAGGACAGCCAAAGCGTTGTAGCACCGCCCACATAGCAGATCTTGGAACTGAGTCAAAGGCCTTTTCCAGATCATAAAAGACTAAGAAGAGTGGATTCTGTTGCTCACTACATTTTTCTTGTAGTTGTCTTATGCAGAAAATCAAGTCAGTTGTGCTTCTGGAAGATCGAAATCCACACTGGGACTCGGGGAGGATCTTTTCTGAGATAACCTGAAGGCGGTTAAGTAAAATTCTGGCGAGAATTTTACCCACAGTAGATAGTAGCGATATACCGCGATAGTTGCCACAAACACTACGATCACCTTTCTTGAAGATTGTGATGATAGTGGCGTTCTTTAGGTCACCAGGTACTTCTCCTAATTCCCAAATTTTGAGAATAAGAGTGAAAATCCGCGTTTTGAGGGACTGACCTCCAGCAGGCATAGAATCATGTTGGCAATACTGACTTATAGTAATTACTCCAAATTAATCTAGAATGTCAGGTGCTATACGTGTGCAAAGTATAGTGCTGTTGGCTTGCATACTTTCTGATATATTGATATTAGGGTAAAAATAGACAGCATTTATTAACAGTTGGCAGCCCTGATTGCTCTTAAGAATACTTAGAGTCATATCTGTTATGTTACACATAGCACATACGAAATTTGGTTGAAATCCAACTGATAGTATAGAAGTTACAAGTAATTAAAAATTGGTCCTATCAGCAGGCTTAGAATCATGTTGGTAGAACTGACATATATAAGTTAATCCAAATTAAACTAAAATGCCAGGTATTATACGTGTGCACAGTTGAAAGTTGTCGGCTTGCATACTTTCTGGTATATTGGTATTTGAATAAAAAACATAGAGTGAGCAATTATTAACAGTTGGCAGCCCTGGAGGCTCTTAAGAATACGCTCAGTCATATCTGTTTATGTGCACATATTACATACAAAATTTGGTTGAAATCCAATTGACAGCGTAGAAGTTATATGCATTTAAAAATTGGACTTATCAGAAGGCTTAAAATTATTTTGACAACACTGTCATGTATGTCCTCCTGGAAATTAAAATGAAATAGTATTATCTACATGTGTGACAATTTTGCAATAGCTCCCATGCATACCTTCTATGATATCCAACATAGAGCTCAAACTTCAATTGCGATTTTTCAGCAGTTTGTAGCACTGACATCATTTTCAAATATGGACGTGAGATATTCCGGTATATATCTTTACTCATACTAAATTTGGTTTCGATTTCTGCAGCCGTTTAGGAGCTGATAGGGGGGGGGGGCACACACACAGCCAGCCAGACAGGACAGACAGACAGACAGACAGACAAACATAAGGACATTCAGACACACATTTTCCGGAATCGATCTCAAAAGTCTACTTTTTCCTCATTTTTGCAAAATGTGAAAAGTAGACTAAAAATTCTCCAAGTTGTGATTGCGGTGTTGAAAGGCAGACTCTTCAGCATGTGGTTCAGGAATGTCCCCTCAGAGCCTTCCCTGGCGATCCAACAGAGTTCCTGGTGATGAAGGAGGGCATGGACATTAATTTGTAATTTTGCCAATTTTTAGCCTACTTTTCACATTTTGCAAAAATGAGGAAAAAGTAGACTTATGAGTTCGGGCAAATGTCTGTCTGTCTGTCTGTCTGTCTGTCTGTCTGGCTGGCTGGCTGGCTGGCTGGCTGTGTGTGTGTTTCCCCCTATCAACTCCTAAACGGCTGCAGCAATCGAAACAAAATTTGGTAGGAGTAAAGATCAATACCTGAATATCTCACGGCCTTATTTGAAAATGATGTCAGTGCTACCAACTGCTGAAAAATCACAATTGAAATTTGAGCTCCATGTTGGATATCTTGGAAGGTATGAATGGGAGCTATTTCAAAATTGGTACACGTATAGATAATAAATTTGCAGTTTAATTTCCAGGAGGCCATACATGGCAGTGTTGCCAAAATGATTCTAAGTCCGCTGATAGGTCCAAATTTTAAATGCATAAAACTTCTACACTATCAATTGGATTTCAACCAAATTTCGTATGTGCTATGTGTACATAAACAGATATGACTGAGCGTATTCTTAAGAGCCACCAGGGCTGCCAACTGTTAATAAATGCTCTCAATTTTTTAAATCCAAATACCCATATATCAGAAAGTATGCAAGCCGACAGCTTTAAACTATGCACACGTATAGTACCTGACATTCCATAATAATTTGGAGTAACTTATATACGTCAGTGCTACCAAAATGATTCTAAGCCTGCTGAGAGGTCCAACTTTAAATACATGTAACTTCTATACTAACTAATGGATTTCATTCAAAATTGACACAACAATTGATTATATTATTTCAGATTATTTCTGACCAATACATGTATGTCATTGTTGCCAACATGATTTTACGCGCACTGTTAGATCCAATGTTTAACTGCATGTAATGTCCATGCTATCCATTGGACTTCAACCAAATTTTGTATTCTGTACCTTAAGAGATGGAACTAAGAATATATTCAGTCACCAGGGCTGCCAACTGTAGTTCTCTATTAGGCTACATTATGCCAGTTATACAGTATTTCGAACTAATTAGAAATTTCGATATTACCTACTTAATTTCATCATTATTCTAGATAGATCCATATAGATTAATTATTGGCATGAATCTTAAATATTAACAAAAGTAGGCTCTTTAGTTCGTCACGGAACTTCTTGTTTTTTATATTTTAGTGATATTTGTAGGCATACGCTAAATAAAGAAACCTTTTTCTTTGCCTGTTCATCATCAGGAGATCAGCATTCCGAGGCACTTGTGAGGTATCCGTAACATTTACATTGTTAACAGGGTAGGGTTGTTAACCCTACGCCCAACCCCCAACGTGGAGGACCAGGGTATCCCTCTTTGTCTGACCCATCACCTTTGACCTGTCCGGCATGTGTGGCCCTATCCGGAATTTTCGCTCCCACCGGCATAGCTCGCAGGATCATTCGGACTCTCGAGCCCCCACATCACGTCCAGATGAGGGTACCATTATGAGGGTTTAATAGAACTAAGCAGCACTGAGAAATGGATTCTATCGCTTCAATTCTTTAGAAGTTCCTCAGTCCTCATTCTTCGAGGGTTGGTGACATTTCTTTTCCCTATCTTTCATTTCCCTTATTCCAATTTGTTTTTGTTCTTCTCTGTTTCTAGTCAGTAGTTAGTTTTAGTTGTACTGTAGTTATTCCTTTCATTATTTTCACAAATACCCAAACTATTAGGGACTGATAGCCTAGATGTTAGGCCCCTTACAACAACAATTATTATTATCATTATCATCATATATACTATTTCAGTAGTATATATCCCTCCTCCGGCGTTCACAAGCGACTGATCGTGACAAATGAGCATTCAAATGAAAGAGAATAGACATTAGCAGTGACGAATTGCACTCTTATTTCATAAATATCAATATTTGTAATGTACCCGATACCTAGTTTAGGCTATCGGCTACGCCAGCAGACATTAAGCCGTAGTTGAAGTTTTGGGAAGAGTTAGGAAAAGATAGCGCACCGATCGAGTCAAGAAGAATGTCAAGATGACGTAGGAGGTCTAGGATCAAGGAGGCACTGACATCTGTAAGAAGATGGAATCATGGATAGAGATGTGAAACTTTATTAAGATATGTATGGAAATATGGTAATTAAACATCTTAGAAGAGGATATATAACATGCATTATAAGTGGAAATAATTGTAAGGAAGTCAGATAACCCTTAAGTTATTTTATAACGGAACAGCCGAGATGATGTGGGTTCGAGACTATGATCGTGACGCGAGAGCACAGTGGTGGGGGACTACACCACGTGTCTGCGCCAGGCAGATAAGAGAGTGAAGACAGTGCCAGCACATTCAGTGGAGCTCTGTCAGTCGAGCAAGTAGGGTCGAGCTCTATAGCGCAAGCGAGACGCACGGTGAAGGTCGCGTAGCATACCGAAACTGTCACGGCAGAGTGTAGGCGACAGTTTCAGCATCGCCGAGCAGCGAACGCCAAGCAGGTCGTTGATCCAGGCGGACTTGCCGAGCAAGCAATCACAGACGGCCGGGATATGTTAGAACAGCACTGCAAGTAGTTGGAGACTTTATTACAAGCTACATTTCAACGCAGTTTGAACACAGTTTTATGAATAACTTTACGACTATGCTTTTCCATAACGCATTCAAAGTTACTTTAACAATTTCAAGCAAGCGGAATGTTGTTAGCATAGGCACTGATGAACATTAGATCGTGCATTAATGAGACTTATTTCTTATGCAGTTTCATGAATTACCAAATACAGACAACTACAGGGTGTTAACAAACTTGAACACTCTCACGTAAAATTTTATTTTACGAAAGTGAGACTTAGCAGTTGTTGGAGATTGATCTTTCAATACTCAAACTGAACATTTAATGGAACAGTGGCGTAACTTAGAAGAGGAGTAGGGGGTCCGCTGTTTCCATGAACATTTTCGAGAGGAGTTGGACAATATCCGCTATGGGTAATCCGAAGTTCAACATGTCAGAGTAGACGCAGATAGAGACAAGATGGCACCGCAGAGCGATGGATTCGATTCCTGACGAGAGGAGTCCACCAGCTGATTCACTTGGGATTTCGAATGCAATCGTCATTTCATGGATGGAATGATATTCACGCCGATCTTTCGAGAAATTCATTATGTAGGGAAAATCGACGATCTTGGAAATTTAATAACAGCTGATTATGAAAGGTACTGTAAGAGTCATAACTACCTGATACGATTATTTTCATGAATACTGGGCACACATGTATATTTTTCTAATAGGAGTGATACGATTATATAGACATGGTTTGACTTTATATACTTCGAATTTGCTAGAATATGGAGTGACCATATGATATGGCAGGCATCATTATATGAAATTCTCACCATTGGTTGGCTTTATTAAGCAGATGTTTGGTCTTTTAGACATTTTTCCAGCTAGGATATTTTTCATGAATAGTTCTCTTTGTGTAACGAGTATTTCGAACTCGTGATCTGCAATTGATTATCTAAATTTACTTCGTCAGTTCATTGCATACTAGCGAGTGTGTATTATTCATCAGTAGGGATTTTTTTTCATTGGATTGTTTGGAGATATTAAGAATTTATTCACTTTAGTGAATGAACATCGCTTTTATATGACAACTAGAAACTTGTTGATTCCTATCTGGTACATTCACGCATACAGTCTACGAGATGGGGTCTTTCGTATTTATACGATTGTATGGTGGTACTCATCTTACCCATCGTTCAGGGCACTATCATCCAAGTCGACGGGGCGAGGTCTTTCGTATTTATACGACTGTACGGTGGTTACACATCTTACTTGCCATTGAGGGACTCATTTTTATCATCCGAATGTACACGAGATTGTAAGTGAATCAAACAAGGAACTACTAGTCATATATCAGTCGAAATTTTGTTAAATAAAGTAACGATAAATGTCAGCAGGATTGCATTTAGTAATTCTTGTTTGCCAATCCAATATTTTGTTGCTATACTCTTTTGAGAGTAATTTCAGTTTAACAGCTGTTACAGCTGATGCTTTGATGAGTTTTTATAATTGTGTTTGATACCTTTGAGAAGGATTTAAAGTAATTGAATCTTGTAAGATTAATCATTAATGGTCAGATTTATTTTAAGGCAGATCAGTATTGCAGATTTTGATATGAGAGATTATAGCACATTGGTGTTTTTCTGTGATGTGAGTTATGAAAATTGTAAGAGAATTTGAAAGCAGATCTGAAATTACTGAGGTAATATTTTTTCCAATTGTTTAAGAAGTTGTCTAGATGTGATCAGAGTAATTACAGTTATTGAAGATTGTGTGCGTTGATAATTTGAAGCCTGTTATATATTTTTTGTAGATCATGCAACATGGTTAAGTGGAGTTTGTGGTAGGCATTTTGTGGAAGTTGCCATGTGATAGTTGCAACGTTGATAATGTATTTTGAAGCAGACATGAGGTCGTCGTACCCAGTCTAGCGTAATTGTTGAGATTCATGCTGTATGTGCTGAATATTTATAGAGTTTTGTGGAATAATTATTGTATTCAAATGTGATATTTGAAGTATTGAGGAAATGTAATGTCGTTGTGGATAGTTAGATCCAACGTGATGTCGTGGAGGCAATAATATTTTTTGGCATGATAATTAAATACGAGATATAACTTGGAAGTAATAAAACTGTAAGACAACGTTCTATAAACCATATTAAACAATTTGTTAGGAAATTAAACAAATAAATAAAGTTGATAATACAAGATTTTCTGAAAATAATAATTAATGAAATAATAATCTGAAATTTAAGCATATTAACGATCTGACCTAATGAAATAAAAATCAGAATGACTAGATGAAATAATGAAAATCTAAATAATCAGATGATTGAAATTTAAATAAGTTGATAAATTAAATTTTGGAATTAATCGATGAATTAAATAAATCAATGAATTAAATAAGTGGATGAATTAAAGATTGGATAAATTAAACTGATTGAAATAAATTAATAGACGATTGTAATGATGATGAATAACTGAATTGGAAGGTGATAATTAATTAAAGAAGCTGATGATTAATGAATTTATATGGAATTAAATAAATTTAATTGAGAAATAATTTGAAGGAATTGCAACTTGAGTTGAGATTTTAAATGATGTAATGGTGATGAATTAACGATTCTGACAGGAATATGTAGAATTTTGAAGTGAGAATTAGAGAAATATTTAAATTTGATGATGACGATAACGATGACCAATGAGCCATGAATTTTCTGTAATTCACAGATAAGTGATTGTGAATGACAATGTAAATAGTGTAAATTAATTATTCAATGTTTAGGAGCATTTGACTAACATGTTCAACATTTAAATTATGCCATGCAAACCATAAATTACGTGACTTTAATATATGTGATTATAATATGTGTATGTTTAGACAGATTAATAATTTTTTTAAATCCACATTGATGATGTTAAATTAAAGAGAAATTAGGTCTCAGGTTTCACAAATGTCAGTGACGAAAGACATAGTGCTACAGTGATCCTGAGAACCCAAGAGAACTTTAGAGATTTTCCTTGTTATGTGGATAAAAATAATTTTGGATTAGAAAAGAGATGGTTCGATTTTTGGACAATGACAATTTAACGTTGGCATTCGACCATACTCTCAGGTAGGAGTTATATTTAAAATGTCTGTCTGACTATCAAAGTAAAATAAATTTGTTTTTATCTTAGTTGTGATCTGATGATGGTGTGATTTTCCTTTTTCTTTCCTTGTCTTGAGTAAGGCTTATCCGGAAAGGAAGTGGTTTGCTAAGAATTCAGTTGATGGCGCCCATTTATATTTGCATTATTTCTATTAAACTTAAGCCCGTAACGACCCTAGAGATACTTTGTCTCGTGATACCCACTGCTTTTTCGATAACTCAGCTGAATTTCCGACACATTCCTTATTTGACTAGAGGTTCATTTAACTCCGCTCTGTCCCGGAACTCCAGGAATGCGATGTTATAGCAGATGGGTACAGTAAGAAGTGTGCGAATTGCAAATACTGTTGCTGTAGAAACTGCCAACTCTCAGGTAGGAGTTATATTTAAAATGTCTGTCTGACTATCAAAGTAAAATAAATTTGTTTTTATCTTAGTTGTGATCTGATGATGGTGTGATTTTCCTTTTTCTTTCCTTGTCTTGAGTAAGGCTTATCCGGAAAGGAAGTGGTTTGCTAAGAATTCAGTTGATGGCGCCCATTTATATTTGCATTATTTCTATTAAACTTAAGCCCGTAACGACCCTAGAGATACTTTGTCTCGTGATACCCACTGCTTTTTCGATAACTCAGCTGAATTTCCGACACATTCCTTATTTGACTAGAGGTTCATTTAACTCCGCTCTGTCCCGGAACTCCAGGAATGCGATGTTATAGCAGATGGGTCATCGCATCCCCAGGACGAACGGGTACAGTAAGAAGAACAAAAACAAATTGGAATAAGGGAAATGAAAGATAGGGAAAAGAAATATCACCAACCCTCGAAGAATGAGGACTGAGGAACTTGTAAAGAATTGAAGCGATAGAATCCATTTCTCAGTGCTGCTTAGTTCTATTAAACCCTCATAATGGTACCCTCATCTGGACGTGATGTGGGGGCTCGAGAGTCCGAATGATCCTGCGAGCTATGCCGGTGGGAGCGAAAATTCCGGATAGGGCCACACATGCCGGACAGGTCAAAGGTGATGGGTCAGACAAAGAGGGATACCCTGGTCCTCCAGGTTGGGGGTTGGGCGTAGGGTTAACAACCCTACCCTGTTAAAAATGTAAATGTTACGGATACCTTACAAGTGCCTCGGAATGCTGATCTCCTGATGATGAACAGGCAAAGAAAAAGGTTTCTTTATTTAGCGTATGCCTACAAATATCACTAAAATATAAAAAACAAGAAGTTCCGTGACGAACTAAAGAGCCTACTTTTCTTAATATTTAAGATCCATGCCAATAATTAATCTATATGGATCTATCTAGAATAATGATGAAATTAAGTTGGTAATATCGAAATTTCTAATTAGTTCGAAATACTGTATACCTGGCATAATGTAGCCTAATAGATAACTACAGTTGGCAGCCCTGGTGACTGAATATATTCTTAGTTCCATCTCTTAAGGTACAGAATACAAAATTTGGTTGAAGTGTTGCCTAAGTAAACAAAAGTTTGGTGCTTTTCAGTCGGTAAAAGTTCAGTGGATAGCATGGACGTTACATGCAGTTAAACATTGGATCTAACAGCGCGTAAAATCATGTTGGCAACAATGACATACATGTATTGGTCAGTCCTGGGGATGCCATGACCATATAGTCACTCCAAACAGACAAATTCCGGATTTCTATCACCATTTTAGCATTTCACCTAACATCATATATACTACAACTAGCATAAGTTGCATTACCAATACTGCAACTAAATAATTGTAACTTACATAGCCTATTGTAAATATTTTCACCTGTATTTTCTAACATAGATTTTATAGCCTAAGTGTAATCGATCTGATGATGATCGCTTGACGATTGAAACTGGTCATCCTAGTGTATTTATTAATCGCATGTAATTTTCTTCAGGATTAGGCCATAACCCAGCTCTTTTGGGTACATTCGTGTTGACCGACTGAAAAGCACCAAACTTTTGTTTACTGGAGGTATGGAATGGCCGGTCATAAGCGCCTGAGAATTCTTCTTAAAGCCCGAGTAGAACTCTGAGACCACTGAATATGCGCAAGCACTGTCGAGGACACGTTGCGCACTTTATTTACATTGATCACAAAGGTATGAAGGCTCACTGTGCGTTATATGTACCGGTCAAGAAGGAACGGTAGCCTAATTCAAGTTAGTTAATTAAACGGTTTTAAAACGTAGTTAGACCTAAAGTGAAGAAAGTGTGGTCTATTTCCAGGCGATTACAGTTTCTAATCTCCAGGACAAGAAGCGTAGGCAGAAATACGTGAAGTATGATTAACGGAAGGGTAGTTTCAACATTCGGTTGATGTTAATAATTCATTCAGGGCATTGCAACCTCGTGTAAATGTAGCCCCGTGTACTTGGGTACGTTTATGAATGTGGAATTTGTCTGATAACTTATGGTATTGTGTGGCTATATTCGTGTGTATTTGTAATTTAGGAGAGGATTGGGGATGGAGGTAGCCATAGCCATAATTTAGGTGCCAATCCAGCATTTGCCTGATGAAGAATTGGGGAAATCACGGAAAACCATTTCTTGGATGGCAGGCATGGGATTGGAATCCACCACGTATCAGTTTTGCCTCACGAGGCTGACCACATTCCAGCCCTCAGACCAGAATAAAATTCGTGACAGCGAAGAATGATAGCCATTGCACCACGATATCGTCTATACATTTGTGAATAGAATGGCATTGGTAAGGGATTAGAGTAACAGATCGTAAACAGCTTTATATTATTATTAGTAGTAGCAGCAACCCGCAACTACTTCGCCCGGGAACAGTTATGAATGCATTATGTGATAAGCGCACTTTTTTCGATGTTGATGAACTACGACCTATATCCGTTTTCCGTGTCGGCAGGATGGATTAGAATCACTGACTGGACTATTAATTATATTATCATGGAGATGCATGTGCAACGATTTCTTGTCAGACGTAATTTAAGATGGCGAGGTGCATGAAACACGTATCCGCCTTCCATCCAATCTTAACTTGACTGTGTATTTTGCGGAACGAAACGTTCACAGGCGAAATGAAGAAAAGCTGAGTTGCATTTCCAGGGAACCTCCAAACACAACCCCTCTTCTCTGAAGTCTTAACTCAACACGAGCCGACGGTTTGCTGCTGGCTGTAACTGGGGTGATAGACTCGCCCCTAGCTAGCTCTTAAACTGTCGCCTCAGTAGTTGAATGAACATTGTTGGAAGAAATGAAAATGTAAATACAATTGTCGTAGGCGATGTATCGAAGATATAGATATGCTCTCGCGAACATTTTTTGTAGAACTTTTCATGGTGGATAATTCTTACACTCATAGTATATTGATAATTTTAATGGTTTGCCAATTGTAAACTTAAACAAGAAGTTCCGTGACGAACTAAAGAGCCTACTTTTCTTAAAATTTAAAATTCATGCCAATGATTAATCTTTATGGATCTATCTAGAATAATGACAAAATTAAGTTGGTAATATCGAAATTTCTAATTAGTTCGAAATACTGGATACCTGGCATAATGTAGCCTAATAGAGAAATACAGTAGCCAGCCCTGGTGATTGAATATATTCTTAGTTCCATCTCTTAAGGTACAGAATACAAAATTTGGTTCAAGTCCAATGGATAGCATGAACGTTACATGCAGTTAAACATTGGATCTAACAGCGCTCGTAAAATAATGTTGGCAACAATGACATACATGTATTGGTCAGATATAATCTGAAATAATATGATCTATTGTTGTGACAATTTTGAATGAAATCCATTAGTTAGTATAGAAGTTACATGTATTTTAAAATTGGACCTATCAGCAGGCTTAGAATCATGTTGGCAGCACTGACGCATATTAGTTACTCCAAATTCATCTAGAATGCCAGGTACTATACGTGTGCAAAGTTTAGAGCTATTGGCATGCATACTCTCTGATATATTGATATCAGGGTAACAAAAATAGAGACTGTATTTATTAACAGTTGGCAGCCCTGGTTACTCTTAAGTATCGGCATAGTCATATCTGTTATGGTACACATAGCACACACGAAATTTGATTGAAATCCAAATGATAGTATAGAAACTACATGTATTTAAATTTGGACCTCTCAGCAGGCTTAAAATCATGTTGGTAGCACTGACGTATATAAGTTACTCTGTAACGGCTACCTTCGTCGTTGGATATCGCTCTACAAGTTGGGCGATCATTTATAACGTTTCTACAGATATTACACTCAAGACTCCTTAAAACCACCTCATCGTTCTTATTTAGCATTGGCCTGTCTAGACAGACGACATACACTTTATTAATTTAGATTTACTGGGCGCCAGTTATCGTAGAGATAACACATTAAAATTTTATTTAGCCACGGCCGCTCCCTTCCTTGAGCCAAGATCTATCATCGGAGCGTAGGGCAATAAACTTGCTCTATGAGATACTCTTTGCATTCCAACTATCCTATATATTCAACTCCCAATGAACAAGACATTTTAACTAATACTGGTTTATTTACAACAAAATTATTAACATTTGATCTGAGGTTTCGAGCTGTGTACAATATGTGCATTAATATTCCCTAATTGCGGGGCAATATTGACTGTCTTCTCGCTAGCGCTGATCTTCTGTGTTGATAACTCGGTCCACATACCTGGTGCCTTGTGGTTCAAAGTCCATCTCGTTGGTCTGCTTGTAGTCTAATTTGAGATCTTACGCCAACACACGTTTATTGACCTTTGAAAACATATGTTTACTTCTTCTCGTTGTTGTTGTTGTTGTTGTTGTTGTTGTTGTTGTTGTTGTTGTTGTTGTTGTTGTTGTTGCTGCTGCTGCTGCTGCTGCTTGTTTCTGAGTTTGATCACCATGGTAAGCAAATTTGAACAAACCAGGCTAATTGAATTCACTAAGTCCCATCTTACTGAGGGACTGGCAGAGTCTACGACTCACAAAGTCAGTGAGTGAGTGCGTGATCGAATATGTGAATGACAGAATAGAATCTATAGAATAGCCAGTGCTGAAGTCGCGCTGGGCTTTTATACACTCTGAATGGTCCCGATGTTTCGCGGCATAAATTTGCCCGCGACCCATCAGACCAATTATAGCAAAGCATTACTCAGTCCTCAAGCGACGCTAAAACTTCTCCGAGCGGGAATACAGGCCCGCGTACTTCAAATATTCCACTCAGAACCCGCTATTCCTCTCGTTGCGCATTTATATATTCCGCCGAAATCTTTCTCCAAGCCCTTGTCTCCAGTCAGCGTGGCTTCGTTCCAGAAATACATTTTCTTGCAATATGTTGCTTCACCGTCCGTAACTTCTTCCAACCATGCCCGTCCTGTCTTTACAATTTAACTAATAAAACAGCCCTAGACCTCTATAAAAACCCTGTTTCTTAATCTAAGCACTTGACAATATTATATATGACTATGGTAATGACGTGAATATGGTATGGCCCCTCCCTTGATATTAATGGGTGAATAAAACGATATAACTTTGATATTTCAATAATAATAATAATAATAATAATAACACAATGACTTTAAAAATAATAATAATAATAATTTGTACCGTAATCAAGATTACGTTACAAAACGTCCCCATGGTTTCATAAAGAATGTAATGAATGATGAAATCACAAATTTTCCCTTTAAAACTTAACAGGAAATACACTGAATATACATATATGACCCTTCAAATTACATACATAATGATTATACCCTTTTCATTTTCCTTGATTGATCTGCACTCTTCTTGCAATGTTACATAAACATTCTGATTGTCCTGTGCAGTCATACAGGATTTACATGCTACATTTGTTCTTGTAGTCCCTTACAATAACAGAACACAATATATATTGCTTCTTGTTTCACGCAACACAAGTGATTTATCTCACTTCCACCAATTCCTTAGAGCCACGACACGACTCTAATTATAAACACACGGCAGTCTGCCCTTCTTGCAGCACTTGCTCTTTTCTATGATATTTCCTCAGATTGAAAATGTTATATGTACCAATGACACAATTTTCCTGATCTTTCAATAAGTAGGCATTCTTTCCTATCCTCTTCGAAACGACATAAGGTCCAGTAAACAATAAAAACAGCTTTGACATTTTCCCTTCCAATGCACAAGATGGCAACGGCTTACGTAACAAAACTTCGCTACCTACTTCCAATTCGTCGTAGACCCCCTTCTGTCGGCGTTTCCTTTGGTTTCCTGACTTTACTAAGTTGTCCCTGGCCAACAGAAGATAATACTCCGTGGAGTGTCCCTCACCCGGATCTAAACCTATCATTCTTGCTATTTCGTTGGAGGGCTTCCTTCCATAACGAATTTTATATGGTGAACATCCCGTACTCTCGTGTAACACTGAGTTTAACCAGCGTTCGGCATCACCCAACCGTGAGAACCACGCGTTGTGTTTGTCGTGCACGTATGTACGGAATATTCTTCCAATGGATTGCATAGACCGTTCAACCATGTTGCCTTGTGGATATCTAATTGAAGAGTAGATAATCCGGGTACCTAGTTCCGTCAGCTTGGTAGTCCATATTTTAGACGTGAACTGGCTTCCATGATCGCTAAGTATACTGAGTGGGCATCCAAACTCAGGAATATACTTTTCTGCTATCTGCTTGACACAACACCTTCCCGTAGCTTGTCTCAAGGGATATAATTTGACAAATTTACTGAATGCGTCAATTATTACCATTATAAATTGGTATCCGTATCGAGACTTCACCAGTGGCCCATACAGATCAACACACACAAGCTCTCCCGGCTTCTTGGCTATTACCGCTTGATACTCTCCAATCAAGTGCCGATTTGAGTGCTTCGCGCGTTGGCAGAGATCGCAAGTAGCAAGAATCTTCCTAATCTTCCTTCCCATAGCTTTAAAAAAGAAATGCCCTTTAATGGCATACAGAACTTTCCTGGCTCCGAAATGACCCAATTGAGCATGAAAGAACCAGATTAAATCTTCCTGTAAAGATTCTGGTACACACACTTTCCACTCACCATCTCTATCTTTCCTAGATAGCATACCTTGATATAGCCCGTACTTGAGCCTCCCTACTGATAACTCACCATCATTGCTGCTTCTCACCAAGCGGACAATGTCGCCCAATACTCTGTCTCTCTCCTGTTCAAGAGACATATTTCGTAAACGTACTCTCTCATCCTCCTGCACTATACGTTTACCAACACACACTAAGATTCCTTCTTTCACTCCTATATTGATATCACACTCTTCACTATGAATGTGTCTGCTCAGGTAGTCTGCTAAATTATTATTCGTTCCACTGATATGTTTGATACTGAAATCATATTCACTCATGGCTAGCGTCCAACGTGTCATCCTATTACTAGTTAACCTGCTAGATTTAATGAACGTTAGCGCCTGATGATCGGTCCAGATTTGAAAGTGCGTGCCTAGCACGTAAACCCTAAATTTACTCATTGAGTAAATAATTGCCAAGAATTCCATCTCAGTAATTGTATAGCGTTTCTCAGCCATTGACAAACCTCTACTTGCCAACGATACAATGCCTAACTGACCCTGATCATCGTATTGGCATAGGCAGCCTGCAATACCAACCTCTGATGCATCCGTGATTACTATAAACTCTCTATCATACCTAGGGTGTTTCAGCATCACTGTTCTACTGAATCCTTCTTTCAGCGTTCTGAAGGCTTCCTCGTGGACCTGTGTCCATTTCCACACACTCTTACTCTTCAACAATTCTCTAAATGGTTCTAATAACCCTGCCTACTGGACAACAAAACGCCTGAAATAATTGAGAACACCAATAAATGACCTTAATTGCTTACTATTACGTGGAGACGGCATACTACTAATTTTCTCTAGCCTAGATGACTCTGGTGTAACACCATCTGCAGAAACAGTGTGTCCTAGAAAAGTTATGTGGTGTACACAAAATTCAGATTTTTCCAGTTTCAAAGTGAAACCCCCTTCCCATAATTTACGAAAAACTATACTCAAGTGATCTATATGTTCCTCGAATGTATGTGACGCAATAACTATGTCATCCACATAATTCGTAACAAACTCACTAGTCTCTGGACCTAGAGCCATAGATAAAGCTCGAATTAAGGCGGAACTGCCACTTTTAGTCCCAAATGGTACTTTTTTGAACTGTAGGAGTCTATTCTTAAAAGCAAAGGCAGTTAAATACCTATCTGAAGCACGGAGTGGAACTTGCCAAAATGAGCTACTTAAATCTACTGTCGAGAACCACTTCCGCCCCTGAAAACGTTGAACTAATTCCTCCACTGTTTCAGTTCTCAGCTGGTCGCTTTCGATTCTGGTATTTAACATTCTGGCGTCTATGCACAGTCTCACTGAATTGTCTTTCTTGGCTACTACAACTAATGGATTTAAACAATGGCTAGCTGAAGGCTCAATTATGTCGTTTTCCAACATTAATTCTATCTGTTCTTCGACGGCTTTCATATATTTAGTTGCGACAGGATACCTAGGCCCTACGAAACTACTTGTGTCTTTAACGACAAAACTATGCTCATATAAGTGTGTTGCTCCGAGTTTTGAGCTGAAAATTTCCTTATATTTTATTAATACCTCATGTAACTGATGACCTTGCACCTCATCCAGCTTACACTGTGACAATGCATCATGGATCTTACTCTCAAGTTCAGACTCCATTGCAACCTGACACACCTTAAAAACTTTGCTCTCACTAGCATCTCCGCGGTCTACCTCATTTACTTCAGGAATCTCATCACTCACAACCACGTTGCTTTCTTCCTCAAACACACACACTTTCATTTGTTTGTCAGTCTTAGACACCTTATACGTAACCTGAACTTCTTTATCCTGCCAAAATAAACATATCCTGCCAAAATGAAAATCTAATTTAACTTGATATAATGATAACCATTCCGCACCAAGAATCACCGGATATAATAAATTTGGAACTGCCAAACAGGGCTGAAATTTAACTAACTCACTAATGTTAATTGGAACTGCGACTTGCTTAGATATTTTCTGAGACCTACTACCTACAGCTGTGACAATGAAAGTGGACTTAACTGGAATTATATCAACATGAATACCTTCTCTCATTACATCTTCCAAAAATCTTAAATTTATACAAGAGTTTTCGCTTCCACTGTCCAATAAAACATCAACTTCTTTACCCCACACATTAAGTTTAATTACTGGTGACATAATCTCATTCTCAACATTATCTAAATTTCCACCATTTAGGTCATAAAGCAGTTCTTCTCTAACATCTATATTAAAATCTCCTAAATACTCAATATTCCTAGGACATTGAACTGCAATCACTTCGGGCTGTCTGTTGACCTCACTGCAACCCGTTATTCGTTTAAATTAGGCCTACCTGCCCCTGATGTAGATTGTTGTTGTTGACCTGTACGTCTGTCTGGCCTAGTACCTTCCCCTACTCTGTTCAAATTCTCGTTCCTCGTATTTGCTGTGCGTCCCCCATTGTCAAGTCGTCTTTCGTAATTCGCATTCCTGCCTTGTTCTCTTCCCCTCTCTCTCTCTCTCACCCTGCCCGAAATTATCTCCTCTACTTATTGGCTTGCCTTCGGTCCTACTATTTTCAAGAGAGTCAAAGTTTTCCAATAGCTTCTCGAACCCGTCAATAGTAGTAATATTCTGCATGAAGAATGCTTCTTTAATTATATCAGGAAAATGCCTTAATAATGTTTTAATTACCTGTGATTCAGTCTCTAAACCTTCTAAATTCTGGCATATAAGTACATGCGCTAAGAAATACTCTGTGTACGAAACACCATCTCTCCTTTGGTACTTCCCAAAAATAATGTTACATCTTTCTCTTTCTTGCACATTTTCATTCCAGTATTTGGCTATGAACTTCTCTTTAAATTTTCTAAAACTAGTCATCTGGTATTTATACACACTGAACCATGACCTTGAATCCCTAACAAAAGATTTATCTAGCATCTCAAGTACTTGTTCCCATTGAACGATCCCCTCTTCTAAATCTTTAGCGAACTTCTTTTCTACTGTTTTTAAGAATTCCATTGGGTTATATGCCTTGCCTGTGAATACTGGCAAATCTGCCTCTTTAGTTAGAAATCTACTTAAATTTCCTATTTGTACATTACCGCTATTTGTTGCTATTTGCTTCTGACATCTCTGCAATTTCTCCTCCATTTTATCTGTTTTACTCGCTACTTCTTCACTGATACTGTTAAATTTACTGTTAACCTCTTCCCTAATTTCTTGATTATCGCTCTCTAGTTTATTTTCTAAATTACCTATTTTAGCAATATTATTATCACACTTGACCTTCATACTGTTGACTTCGCCTTCTAAGTCAACCCTAACTTTACTACATTTAATTTTCACTTCCTCGTCAATTTTGTCAACTCGCTCCGACACTTGTTGCATTCTGGCATCAACCTTAAGTGACCATGATTCCTCCACCTCACTAATCCTGTTTTCTAACTTATTGTGAAATTCTCGGCCTACTTCTTTAATTTGTCTATTGAAGTTCTCTGTAGCTTCATCAAACTTCTTACGTTGTTCATCTAGCTTCTTACTATGCTCAGTGAACTTAAGATCTATTGATTTCTCTAATTGATCACTACGCACGTCAAATTTCTTACTTTGTTCCTCTAACTTCATACTCTGTTCAGCTAACTTTGCACTTTGCTCGCCTAACTTAATATCTATGTTTCTGTTCTGTTCCTCTTGCTTCTTACTCTGTTCTGTTATCAGCATCGTCAGGTTTCGAAGCCAGGAAGGATTCTCCCCCTCATTAATCTGGATGTTTGTAGCCCCGTCTTGTTTATTTTCCTCAGTTTCCTGATTTTCGCTTACTTTTGACATCTCATCATTGGTACCCTGCACATCTAATTTCGACATTTTAACTGATCTTATAATACTACGGTTTCTCAAATGTATATTCCCCAAATTATCCCTGTTACTCATTACCCAAAAAACAACTCATCAAAAGAACACTCCTAATTTATAACCGTAGTTCCCTAACTTGATATATGCCTCTTTATTGAAAAACTCGGAATGAATGCAAAGAGTACTCGTTTATATCGTACATGAAAACAACTTTAAACTTTAACATACTTGAAATAAACTGGATTTGTACATAATATCCATTCACTTCAGTACGATATTTCGTAGCCCCACATTGGTTGTGCCATTTGTAACGGCTACCTTCGTCGTTGGATATCGCTCTACAAGTTGGGCGATCATTTATAACGTTTCTACAGATATTACACTCAAGACTCCTTAAAACCACCTCATCGTTCTTATTTAGCATTGGCCTGTCTAGACAGACGACATACACTTTATTAATTTAGATTTACTGGGCGCCAGTTATCGTAGAGATAACACATTAAAATTTTATTTAGCCACGGCCGCTCCCTTCCTTGAGCCAAGATCTATCATCGGAGCGTAGGGCAATAAACTTGCTCTATGAGATACTCTTTGCATTCCAACTATCCTATATATTCAACTCCCAATGAACAAGACATTTTAACTAATACTGGTTTATTTACAACAAAATTATTAACATTTGATCTGAGGTTTCGAGCTGTGTACAATATGTGCATTAATATTCCCTAATTGCGGGGCAATATTGACTGTCTTCTCGCTAGCGCTGATCTTCTGTGTTGATAACTCGGTCCACATACCTGGTGCCTTGTGGTTCAAAGTCCATCTCGTTGGTCTGCTTGTAGTCTAATTTGAGATCTTACGCCAACACACGTTTATTGACCTTTGAAAACATATGTTTACTTCTTCTCGTTGTTGTTGTTGTTGTTGTTGTTGTTGTTGTTGTTGTTGTTGTTGCTGCTGCTGCTGCTGCTGCTTGTTTCTGAGTTTGATCACCATGGTAAGCAAATTTGAACAAACCAGGCTAATTGAATTCACTAAGTCCCATCTTACTGAGGGACTGGCAGAGTCTACGACTCACAAAGTCAGTGAGTGAGTGCGTGATCGAATATGTGAATGACAGAATAGAATCTATAGAATAGCCAGTGCTGAAGTCGCGCTGGGCTTTTATACACTCTGAATGGTCCCGATGTTTCGTGGCATAAATTTGCCCGCGACCCATCAGACCAATTATAGCAAAGCATTACTCAGTCCTCAAGCGACGCTAAAACTTCTCCGAGCGGGAATACAGGCCCGCGTACTTCAAATATTCCACTCAGAACCCGCTATTCCTCTCGTTGCGCATTTATATATTCCGCCGAAATCTTTCTCCAAGCCCTTGTCTCCAGTCAGCGTGGCTTCGTTCCAGAAATACATTTTCTTGCAATATGTTGCTTCACCGTCCGTAACTTCTTCCAACCATGCCCGTCCTGTCTTTACAATTTAACTAATAAAACAGCCCTAGACCTCTATAAAAACCCTGTTTCTTAATCTAAGCACTTGACAATATTATATATGACTATGGTAATGACGTGAATATGGTATGGCCCCTCCCTTGATATTAATGGGTGAATAAAACGATATAACTTTGATATTTCAATAATAATAATAATAATAATAATAACACAATGACTTTAAAAATAATAATAATAATAATTTGTACCGTAATCAAGATTACGTTACAAAACGTCCCCATGGTTTCATAAAGAATGTAATGAATGATGAAATCACAAATTTTCCCTTTAAAACTTAACAGGAAATACACTGAATATACATATATGACCCTTCAAATTACATACATAATGATTATACCCTTTTCATTTTCCTTGATTGATCTGCACTCTTCTTGCAATGTTACATAAACATTCTGATTGTCCTGTGCAGTCATACAGGATTTACATGCTACATTTGTTCTTGTAGTCCCTTACAATAACAGAACACAATATATATTGCTTCTTGTTTCACGCAACACAAGTGATTTATCTCACTTCCACCAATTCCTTAGAGCCACGACACGACTCTAATTATAAACACACGGCAGTCTGCCCTTCTTGCAGCACTTGCTCTTTTCTATGATATTTCCTCAGATTGAAAATGTTATATGTACCAATGACACAATTTTCCTGATCTTTCAATAAGTAGGCATTCTTTCCTATCCTCTTCGAAACGACATAAGGTCCAGTAAACAATAAAAACAGCTTTGACATTTTCCCTTCCAATGCACAAGATGGCAACGGCTTACGTAACAAAACTTCGCTACCTACTTCCAATTCGTCGTAGACCCCCTTCTGTCGGCGTTTCCTTTGGTTTCCTGACTTTACTAAGTTGTCCCTGGCCAACAGAAGATAATACTCCGTGGAGTGTCCCTCACCCGGATCTAAACCTATCATTCTTGCTATTTCGTTGGAGGGCTTCCTTCCATAACGAATTTTATATGGTGAACATCCCGTACTCTCGTGTAACACTGAGTTTAACCAGCGTTCGGCATCACCCAACCGTGAGAACCACGCGTTGTGTTTGTCGTGCACGTATGTACGGAATATTCTTCCAATGGATTGCATAGACCGTTCAACCATGTTGCCTTGTGGATATCTAATTGAAGAGTAGATAATCCGGGTACCTAGTTCCGTCAGCTTGGTAGTCCATATTTTAGACGTGAACTGGCTTCCATGATCGCTAAGTATACTGAGTGGGCATCCAAACTCAGGAATATACTTTTCTGCTATCTGCTTGACACAACACCTTCCCGTAGCTTGTCTCAAGGGATATAATTTGACAAATTTACTGAATGCGTCAATTATTACCATTATAAATTGGTATCCGTATCGAGACTTCACCAGTGGCCCATACAGATCAACACACACAAGCTCTCCCGGCTTCTTGGCTATTACCGCTTGATACTCTCCAATCAAGTGCCGATTTGAGTGCTTCGCGCGTTGGCAGAGATCGCAAGTAGCAAGAATCTTCCTAATCTTCCTTCCCATAGCTTTAAAAAAGAAATGCCCTTTAATGGCATACAGAACTTTCCTGGCTCCGAAATGACCCAATTGAGCATGAAAGAACCAGATTAAATCTTCCTGTAAAGATTCTGGTACACACACTTTCCACTCACCATCTCTATCTTTCCTAGATAGCATACCTTGATATAGCCCGTACTTGAGCCTCCCTACTGATAACTCACCATCATTGCTGCTTCTCACCAAGCGGACAATGTCGCCCAATACTCTGTCTCTCTCCTGTTCAAGAGACATATTTCGTAAACGTACTCTCTCATCCTCCTGCACTATACGTTTACCAACACACACTAAGATTCCTTCTTTCACTCCTATATTGATATCACACTCTTCACTATGAATGTGTCTGCTCAGGTAGTCTGCTAAATTATTATTCGTTCCACTGATATGTTTGATACTGAAATCATATTCACTCATGGCTAGCGTCCAACGTGTCATCCTATTACTAGTTAACCTGCTAGATTTAATGAACGTTAGCGCCTGATGATCGGTCCAGATTTGAAAGTGCGTGCCTAGCACGTAAACCCTAAATTTACTCATTGAGTAAATAATTGCCAAGAATTCCATCTCAGTAATTGTATAGCGTTTCTCAGCCATTGACAAACCTCTACTTGCCAACGATACAATGCCTAACTGACCCTGATCATCGTATTGGCATAGGCAGCCTGCAATACCAACCTCTGATGCATCCGTGATTACTATAAACTCTCTATCATACCTAGGGTGTTTCAGCATCACTGTTCTACTGAATCCTTCTTTCAGCGTTCTGAAGGCTTCCTCGTGGACCTGTGTCCATTTCCACACACTCTTACTCTTCAACAATTCTCTAAATGGTTCTAATAACCCTGCCTACTGGACAACAAAACGCCTGAAATAATTGAGAACACCAATAAATGACCTTAATTGCTTACTATTACGTGGAGACGGCATACTACTAATTTTCTCTAGCCTAGATGACTCTGGTGTAACACCATCTGCAGAAACAGTGTGTCCTAGAAAAGTTATGTGGTGTACACAAAATTCAGATTTTTCCAGTTTCAAAGTGAAACCCCCTTCCCATAATTTACGAAAAACTATACTCAAGTGATCTATATGTTCCTCGAATGTATGTGACGCAATAACTATGTCATCCACATAATTCGTAACAAACTCACTAGTCTCTGGACCTAGAGCCATAGATAAAGCTCGAATTAAGGCGGAACTGCCACTTTTAGTCCCAAATGGTACTTTTTTGAACTGTAGGAGTCTATTCTTAAAAGCAAAGGCAGTTAAATACCTATCTGAAGCACGGAGTGGAACTTGCCAAAATGAGCTACTTAAATCTACTGTCGAGAACCACTTCCGCCCCTGAAAACGTTGAACTAATTCCTCCACTGTTTCAGTTCTCAGCTGGTCGCTTTCGATTCTGGTATTTAACATTCTGGCGTCTATGCACAGTCTCACTGAATTGTCTTTCTTGGCTACTACAACTAATGGATTTAAACAATGGCTAGCTGAAGGCTCAATTATGTCGTTTTCCAACATTAATTCTATCTGTTCTTCGACGGCTTTCATATATTTAGTTGCGACAGGATACCTAGGCCCTACGAAACTACTTGTGTCTTTAACGACAAAACTATGCTCATATAAGTGTGTTGCTCCGAGTTTTGAGCTGAAAATTTCCTTATATTTTATTAATACCTCATGTAACTGATGACCTTGCACCTCATCCAGCTTACACTGTGACAATGCATCATGGATCTTACTCTCAAGTTCAGACTCCATTGCAACCTGACACACCTTAAAAACTTTGCTCTCACTAGCATCTCCGCGGTCTACCTCATTTACTTCAGGAATCTCATCACTCACAACCACGTTGCTTTCTTCCTCAAACACACACACTTTCATTTGTTTGTCAGTCTTAGACACCTTATACGTAACCTGAACTTCTTTATCCTGCCAAAATAAACATATCCTGCCAAAATGAAAATCTAATTTAACTTGATATAATGATAACCATTCCGCACCAAGAATCACCGGATATAATAAATTTGGAACTGCCAAACAGGGCTGAAATTTAACTAACTCACTAATGTTAATTGGAACTGCGACTTGCTTAGATATTTTCTGAGACCTACTACCTACAGCTGTGACAATGAAAGTGGACTTAACTGGAATTATATCAACATGAATACCTTCTCTCATTACATCTTCCAAAAATCTTAAATTTATACAAGAGTTTTCGCTTCCACTGTCCAATAAAACATCAACTTCTTTACCCCACACATTAAGTTTAATTACTGGTGACATAATCTCATTCTCAACATTATCTAAATTTCCACCATTTAGGTCATAAAGCAGTTCTTCTCTAACATCTATATTAAAATCTCCTAAATACTCAATATTCCTAGGACATTGAACTGCAATCACTTCGGGCTGTCTGTTGACCTCACTGCAACCCGTTATTCGTTTAAATTAGGCCTACCTGCCCCTGATGTAGATTGTTGTTGTTGACCTGTACGTCTGTCTGGCCTAGTACCTTCCCCTACTCTGTTCAAATTCTCGTTCCTCGTATTTGCTGTGCGTCCCCCATTGTCAAGTCGTCTTTCGTAATTCGCATTCCTGCCTTGTTCTCTTCCCCTCTCTCTCTCTCTCACCCTGCCCGAAATTATCTCCTCTACTTATTGGCTTGCCTTCGGTCCTACTATTTTCAAGAGAGTCAAAGTTTTCCAATAGCTTCTCGAACCCGTCAATAGTAGTAATATTCTGCATGAAGAATGCTTCTTTAATTATATCAGGAAAATGCCTTAATAATGTTTTAATTACCTGTGATTCAGTCTCTAAACCTTCTAAATTCTGGCATATAAGTACATGCGCTAAGAAATACTCTGTGTACGAAACACCATCTCTCCTTTGGTACTTCCCAAAAATAATGTTACATCTTTCTCTTTCTTGCACATTTTCATTCCAGTATTTGGCTATGAACTTCTCTTTAAATTTTCTAAAACTAGTCATCTGGTATTTATACACACTGAACCATGACCTTGAATCCCTAACAAAAGATTTATCTAGCATCTCAAGTACTTGTTCCCATTGAACGATCCCCTCTTCTAAATCTTTAGCGAACTTCTTTTCTACTGTTTTTAAGAATTCCATTGGGTTATATGCCTTGCCTGTGAATACTGGCAAATCTGCCTCTTTAGTTAGAAATCTACTTAAATTTCCTATTTGTACATTACCGCTATTTGTTGCTATTTGCTTCTGACATCTCTGCAATTTCTCCTCCATTTTATCTGTTTTACTCGCTACTTCTTCACTGATACTGTTAAATTTACTGTTAACCTCTTCCCTAATTTCTTGATTATCGCTCTCTAGTTTATTTTCTAAATTACCTATTTTAGCAATATTATTATCACACTTGACCTTCATACTGTTGACTTCGCCTTCTAAGTCAACCCTAACTTTACTACATTTAATTTTCACTTCCTCGTCAATTTTGTCAACTCGCTCCGACACTTGTTGCATTCTGGCATCAACCTTAAGTGACCATGATTCCTCCACCTCACTAATCCTGTTTTCTAACTTATTGTGAAATTCTCGGCCTACTTCTTTAATTTGTCTATTGAAGTTCTCTGTAGCTTCATCAAACTTCTTACGTTGTTCATCTAGCTTCTTACTATGCTCAGTGAACTTAAGATCTATTGATTTCTCTAATTGATCACTACGCACGTCAAATTTCTTACTTTGTTCCTCTAACTTCATACTCTGTTCAGCTAACTTTGCACTTTGCTCGCCTAACTTAATATCTATGTTTCTGTTCTGTTCCTCTTGCTTCTTACTCTGTTCTGTTATCAGCATCGTCAGGTTTCGAAGCCAGGAAGGATTCTCCCCCTCATTAATCTGGATGTTTGTAGCCCCGTCTTGTTTATTTTCCTCAGTTTCCTGATTTTCGCTTACTTTTGACATCTCATCATTGGTACCCTGCACATCTAATTTCGACATTTTAACTGATCTTATAATACTACGGTTTCTCAAATGTATATTCCCCAAATTATCCCTGTTACTCATTACCCAAAAAACAACTCATCAAAAGAACACTCCTAATTTATAACCGTAGTTCCCTAACTTGATATATGCCTCTTTATTGAAAAACTCGGAATGAATGCAAAGAGTACTCGTTTATATCGTACATGAAAACAACTTTAAACTTTAACATACTTGAAATAAACTGGATTTGTACATAATATCCATTCACTTCAGTACGATATTTCGTAGCCCCACATTGGTTGTGCCATTTGTAACGGCTACCTTCGTCGTTGGATATCGCTCTACAAGTTGGGCGATCATTTATAACGTTTCTACAGATATTACACTCAAGACTCCTTAAAACCACCTCATCGTTCTTATTTAGCATTGGCCTGTCTAGACAGACGACATACACTTTATTAATTTAGATTTACTGGGCGCCAGTTATCGTAGAGATAACACATTAAAATTTTATTTAGCCACGGCCGCTCCCTTCCTTGAGCCAAGATCTATCATCGGAGCGTAGGGCAATAAACTTGCTCTATGAGATACTCTTTGCATTCCAACTATCCTATATATTCAACTCCCAATGAACAAGACATTTTAACTAATACTGGTTTATTTACAACAAAATTATTAACATTTGATCTGAGGTTTCGAGCTGTGTACAATATGTGCATTAATATTCCCTAATTGCGGGGCAATATTGACTGTCTTCTCGCTAGCGCTGATCTTCTGTGTTGATAACTCGGTCCACATACCTGGTGCCTTGTGGTTCAAAGTCCATCTCGTTGGTCTGCTTGTAGTCTAATTTGAGATCTTACGCCAACACACGTTTATTGACCTTTGAAAACATATGTTTACTTCTTCTCGTTGTTGTTGTTGTTGTTGTTGTTGTTGTTGTTGTTGTTGTTGTTGTTGCTGCTGCTGCTGCTGCTGCTTGTTTCTGAGTTTGATCACCATGGTAAGCAAATTTGAACAAACCAGGCTAATTGAATTCACTAAGTCCCATCTTACTGAGGGACTGGCAGAGTCTACGACTCACAAAGTCAGTGAGTGAGTGCGTGATCGAATATGTGAATGACAGAATAGAATCTATAGAATAGCCAGTGCTGAAGTCGCGCTGGGCTTTTATACACTCTGAATGGTCCCGATGTTTCGTGGCATAAATTTGCCCGCGACCCATCAGACCAATTATAGCAAAGCATTACTCAGTCCTCAAGCGACGCTAAAACTTCTCCGAGCGGGAATACAGGCCCGCGTACTTCAAATATTCCACTCAGAACCCGCTATTCCTCTCGTTGCGCATTTATATATTCCGCCGAAATCTTTCTCCAAGCCCTTGTCTCCAGTCAGCGTGGCTTCGTTCCAGAAATACATTTTCTTGCAATATGTTGCTTCACCGTCCGTAACTTCTTCCAACCATGCCCGTCCTGTCTTTACAATTTAACTAATAAAACAGCCCTAGACCTCTATAAAAACCCTGTTTCTTAATCTAAGCACTTGACAATATTATATATGACTATGGTAATGACGTGAATATGGTATGGCCCCTCCCTTGATATTAATGGGTGAATAAAACGATATAACTTTGATATTTCAATAATAATAATAATAATAATAATAACACAATGACTTTAAAAATAATAATAATAATAATTTGTACCGTAATCAAGATTACGTTACAAAACGTCCCCATGGTTTCATAAAGAATGTAATGAATGATGAAATCACAAATTTTCCCTTTAAAACTTAACAGGAAATACACTGAATATACATATATGACCCTTCAAATTACATACATAATGATTATACCCTTTTCATTTTCCTTGATTGATCTGCACTCTTCTTGCAATGTTACATAAACATTCTGATTGTCCTGTGCAGTCATACAGGATTTACATGCTACATTTGTTCTTGTAGTCCCTTACAATAACAGAACACAATATATATTGCTTCTTGTTTCACGCAACACAAGTGATTTATCTCACTTCCACCAATTCCTTAGAGCCACGACACGACTCTAATTATAAACACACGGCAGTCTGCCCTTCTTGCAGCACTTGCTCTTTTCTATGATATTTCCTCAGATTGAAAATGTTATATGTACCAATGACACAATTTTCCTGATCTTTCAATAAGTAGGCATTCTTTCCTATCCTCTTCGAAACGACATAAGGTCCAGTAAACAATAAAAACAGCTTTGACATTTTCCCTTCCAATGCACAAGATGGCAACGGCTTACGTAACAAAACTTCGCTACCTACTTCCAATTCGTCGTAGACCCCCTTCTGTCGGCGTTTCCTTTGGTTTCCTGACTTTACTAAGTTGTCCCTGGCCAACAGAAGATAATACTCCGTGGAGTGTCCCTCACCCGGATCTAAACCTATCATTCTTGCTATTTCGTTGGAGGGCTTCCTTCCATAACGAATTTTATATGGTGAACATCCCGTACTCTCGTGTAACACTGAGTTTAACCAGCGTTCGGCATCACCCAACCGTGAGAACCACGCGTTGTGTTTGTCGTGCACGTATGTACGGAATATTCTTCCAATGGATTGCATAGACCGTTCAACCATGTTGCCTTGTGGATATCTAATTGAAGAGTAGATAATCCGGGTACCTAGTTCCGTCAGCTTGGTAGTCCATATTTTAGACGTGAACTGGCTTCCATGATCGCTAAGTATACTGAGTGGGCATCCAAACTCAGGAATATACTTTTCTGCTATCTGCTTGACACAACACCTTCCCGTAGCTTGTCTCAAGGGATATAATTTGACAAATTTACTGAATGCGTCAATTATTACCATTATAAATTGGTATCCGTATCGAGACTTCACCAGTGGCCCATACAGATCAACACACACAAGCTCTCCCGGCTTCTTGGCTATTACCGCTTGATACTCTCCAATCAAGTGCCGATTTGAGTGCTTCGCGCGTTGGCAGAGATCGCAAGTAGCAAGAATCTTCCTAATCTTCCTTCCCATAGCTTTAAAAAAGAAATGCCCTTTAATGGCATACAGAACTTTCCTGGCTCCGAAATGACCCAATTGAGCATGAAAGAACCAGATTAAATCTTCCTGTAAAGATTCTGGTACACACACTTTCCACTCACCATCTCTATCTTTCCTAGATAGCATACCTTGATATAGCCCGTACTTGAGCCTCCCTACTGATAACTCACCATCATTGCTGCTTCTCACCAAGCGGACAATGTCGCCCAATACTCTGTCTCTCTCCTGTTCAAGAGACATATTTCGTAAACGTACTCTCTCATCCTCCTGCACTATACGTTTACCAACACACACTAAGATTCCTTCTTTCACTCCTATATTGATATCACACTCTTCACTATGAATGTGTCTGCTCAGGTAGTCTGCTAAATTATTATTCGTTCCACTGATATGTTTGATACTGAAATCATATTCACTCATGGCTAGCGTCCAACGTGTCATCCTATTACTAGTTAACCTGCTAGATTTAATGAACGTTAGCGCCTGATGATCGGTCCAGATTTGAAAGTGCGTGCCTAGCACGTAAACCCTAAATTTACTCATTGAGTAAATAATTGCCAAGAATTCCATCTCAGTAATTGTATAGCGTTTCTCAGCCATTGACAAACCTCTACTTGCCAACGATACAATGCCTAACTGACCCTGATCATCGTATTGGCATAGGCAGCCTGCAATACCAACCTCTGATGCATCCGTGATTACTATAAACTCTCTATCATACCTAGGGTGTTTCAGCATCACTGTTCTACTGAATCCTTCTTTCAGCGTTCTGAAGGCTTCCTCGTGGACCTGTGTCCATTTCCACACACTCTTACTCTTCAACAATTCTCTAAATGGTTCTAATAACCCTGCCTACTGGACAACAAAACGCCTGAAATAATTGAGAACACCAATAAATGACCTTAATTGCTTACTATTACGTGGAGACGGCATACTACTAATTTTCTCTAGCCTAGATGACTCTGGTGTAACACCATCTGCAGAAACAGTGTGTCCTAGAAAAGTTATGTGGTGTACACAAAATTCAGATTTTTCCAGTTTCAAAGTGAAACCCCCTTCCCATAATTTACGAAAAACTATACTCAAGTGATCTATATGTTCCTCGAATGTATGTGACGCAATAACTATGTCATCCACATAATTCGTAACAAACTCACTAGTCTCTGGACCTAGAGCCATAGATAAAGCTCGAATTAAGGCGGAACTGCCACTTTTAGTCCCAAATGGTACTTTTTTGAACTGTAGGAGTCTATTCTTAAAAGCAAAGGCAGTTAAATACCTATCTGAAGCACGGAGTGGAACTTGCCAAAATGAGCTACTTAAATCTACTGTCGAGAACCACTTCCGCCCCTGAAAACGTTGAACTAATTCCTCCACTGTTTCAGTTCTCAGCTGGTCGCTTTCGATTCTGGTATTTAACATTCTGGCGTCTATGCACAGTCTCACTGAATTGTCTTTCTTGGCTACTACAACTAATGGATTTAAACAATGGCTAGCTGAAGGCTCAATTATGTCGTTTTCCAACATTAATTCTATCTGTTCTTCGACGGCTTTCATATATTTAGTTGCGACAGGATACCTAGGCCCTACGAAACTACTTGTGTCTTTAACGACAAAACTATGCTCATATAAGTGTGTTGCTCCGAGTTTTGAGCTGAAAATTTCCTTATATTTTATTAATACCTCATGTAACTGATGACCTTGCACCTCATCCAGCTTACACTGTGACAATGCATCATGGATCTTACTCTCAAGTTCAGACTCCATTGCAACCTGACACACCTTAAAAACTTTGCTCTCACTAGCATCTCCGCGGTCTACCTCATTTACTTCAGGAATCTCATCACTCACAACCACGTTGCTTTCTTCCTCAAACACACACACTTTCATTTGTTTGTCAGTCTTAGACACCTTATACGTAACCTGAACTTCTTTATCCTGCCAAAATAAACATATCCTGCCAAAATGAAAATCTAATTTAACTTGATATAATGATAACCATTCCGCACCAAGAATCACCGGATATAATAAATTTGGAACTGCCAAACAGGGCTGAAATTTAACTAACTCACTAATGTTAATTGGAACTGCGACTTGCTTAGATATTTTCTGAGACCTACTACCTACAGCTGTGACAATGAAAGTGGACTTAACTGGAATTATATCAACATGAATACCTTCTCTCATTACATCTTCCAAAAATCTTAAATTTATACAAGAGTTTTCGCTTCCACTGTCCAATAAAACATCAACTTCTTTACCCCACACATTAAGTTTAATTACTGGTGACATAATCTCATTCTCAACATTATCTAAATTTCCACCATTTAGGTCATAAAGCAGTTCTTCTCTAACATCTATATTAAAATCTCCTAAATACTCAATATTCCTAGGACATTGAACTGCAATCACTTCGGGCTGTCTGTTGACCTCACTGCAACCCGTTATTCGTTTAAATTAGGCCTACCTGCCCCTGATGTAGATTGTTGTTGTTGACCTGTACGTCTGTCTGGCCTAGTACCTTCCCCTACTCTGTTCAAATTCTCGTTCCTCGTATTTGCTGTGCGTCCCCCATTGTCAAGTCGTCTTTCGTAATTCGCATTCCTGCCTTGTTCTCTTCCCCTCTCTCTCTCTCTCACCCTGCCCGAAATTATCTCCTCTACTTATTGGCTTGCCTTCGGTCCTACTATTTTCAAGAGAGTCAAAGTTTTCCAATAGCTTCTCGAACCCGTCAATAGTAGTAATATTCTGCATGAAGAATGCTTCTTTAATTATATCAGGAAAATGCCTTAATAATGTTTTAATTACCTGTGATTCAGTCTCTAAACCTTCTAAATTCTGGCATATAAGTACATGCGCTAAGAAATACTCTGTGTACGAAACACCATCTCTCCTTTGGTACTTCCCAAAAATAATGTTACATCTTTCTCTTTCTTGCACATTTTCATTCCAGTATTTGGCTATGAACTTCTCTTTAAATTTTCTAAAACTAGTCATCTGGTATTTATACACACTGAACCATGACCTTGAATCCCTAACAAAAGATTTATCTAGCATCTCAAGTACTTGTTCCCATTGAACGATCCCCTCTTCTAAATCTTTAGCGAACTTCTTTTCTACTGTTTTTAAGAATTCCATTGGGTTATATGCCTTGCCTGTGAATACTGGCAAATCTGCCTCTTTAGTTAGAAATCTACTTAAATTTCCTATTTGTACATTACCGCTATTTGTTGCTATTTGCTTCTGACATCTCTGCAATTTCTCCTCCATTTTATCTGTTTTACTCGCTACTTCTTCACTGATACTGTTAAATTTACTGTTAACCTCTTCCCTAATTTCTTGATTATCGCTCTCTAGTTTATTTTCTAAATTACCTATTTTAGCAATATTATTATCACACTTGACCTTCATACTGTTGACTTCGCCTTCTAAGTCAACCCTAACTTTACTACATTTAATTTTCACTTCCTCGTCAATTTTGTCAACTCGCTCCGACACTTGTTGCATTCTGGCATCAACCTTAAGTGACCATGATTCCTCCACCTCACTAATCCTGTTTTCTAACTTATTGTGAAATTCTCGGCCTACTTCTTTAATTTGTCTATTGAAGTTCTCTGTAGCTTCATCAAACTTCTTACGTTGTTCATCTAGCTTCTTACTATGCTCAGTGAACTTAAGATCTATTGATTTCTCTAATTGATCACTACGCACGTCAAATTTCTTACTTTGTTCCTCTAACTTCATACTCTGTTCAGCTAACTTTGCACTTTGCTCGCCTAACTTAATATCTATGTTTCTGTTCTGTTCCTCTTGCTTCTTACTCTGTTCTGTTATCAGCATCGTCAGGTTTCGAAGCCAGGAAGGATTCTCCCCCTCATTAATCTGGATGTTTGTAGCCCCGTCTTGTTTATTTTCCTCAGTTTCCTGATTTTCGCTTACTTTTGACATCTCATCATTGGTACCCTGCACATCTAATTTCGACATTTTAACTGATCTTATAATACTACGGTTTCTCAAATGTATATTCCCCAAATTATCCCTGTTACTCATTACCCAAAAAACAACTCATCAAAAGAACACTCCTAATTTATAACCGTAGTTCCCTAACTTGATATATGCCTCTTTATTGAAAAACTCGGAATGAATGCAAAGAGTACTCGTTTATATCGTACATGAAAACAACTTTAAACTTTAACATACTTGAAATAAACTGGATTTGTACATAATATCCATTCACTTCAGTACGATATTTCGTAGCCCCACATTGGTTGTGCCATTTGTAACGACTACCTTCGTCGTTGGATATCGCTCTACAAGTTGGGCGATCATTTATAACGTTTCTACAGATATTACACTCAAGACTCCTTAAAACCACCTCATCGTTCTTATTTAGCATTGGCCTGTCTAGACAGACGACATACACTTTATTAATTTAGATTTACTGGGCGCCAGTTATCGTAGAGATAACACATTAAAATTTTATTTAGCCACGGCCGCTCCCTTCCTTGAGCCAAGATCTATCATCGGAGCGTAGGGCAATAAACTTGCTCTATGAGATACTCTTTGCATTCCAACTATCCTATATATTCAACTCCCAATGAACAAGACATTTTAACTAATACTGGTTTATTTACAACAAAATTATTAACATTTGATCTGAGGTTTCGAGCTGTGTACAATATGTGCATTAATATTCCCTAATTGCGGGGCAATATTGACTGTCTTCTCGCTAGCGCTGATCTTCTGTGTTGATAACTCGGTCCACATACCTGGTGCCTTGTGGTTCAAAGTCCATCTCGTTGGTCTGCTTGTAGTCTAATTTGAGATCTTACGCCAACACACGTTTATTGACCTTTGAAAACATATGTTTACTTCTTCTCGTTGTTGTTGTTGTTGTTGTTGTTGTTGTTGTTGTTGTTGTTGCTGCTGCTGCTGCTGCTGCTGCTGCTGCTGCTGCTTGTTTCTGAGTTTGATCACCATGGTAAGCAAATTTGAACAAACCAGGCTAATTGAATTCACTAAGTCCCATCTTACTGAGGGACTGGCAGAGTCTACGACTCACAAAGTCAGTGAGTGAGTGCGTGATCGAATATGTGAATGACAGAATAGAATCTATAGAATAGCCAGTGCTGAAGTCGCGCTGGGCTTTTATACACTCTGAATGGTCCCGATGTTTCGCGGCATAAATTTGCCCGCGACCCATCAGACCAATTATAGCAAAGCATTACTCAGTCCTCAAGCGACGCTAAAACTTCTCCGAGCGGGAATACAGGCCCGCGTACTTCAAATATTCCACTCAGAACCCGCTATTCCTCTCGTTGCGCATTTATATATTCCGCCGAAATCTTTCTCCAAGCCCTTGTCTCCAGTCAGCGTGGCTTCGTTCCAGAAATACATTTTCTTGCAATATGTTGCTTCACCGTCCGTAACTTCTTCCAACCATGCCCGTCCTGTCTTTACAATTTAACTAATAAAACAGCCCTAGACCTCTATAAAAACCCTGTTTCTTAATCTAAGCACTTGACAATATTATATATGACTATGGTAATGACGTGAATATGGTATGGCCCCTCCCTTGATATTAATGGGTGAATAAAACGATATAACTTTGATATTTCAATAATAATAATAATAATAATAATAATAATAATAATAATAATAATAATAATAATAATAATAATAATAATAATAACACAATGACTTTAAAAATAATAATAATAATAATTTGTACCGTAATCAAGATTACGTTACAACTCCAAATTAATATAGAATGTCAGGTACTATACGTGTGCATAGTTTAAAGCTGTCGGCTTGCATACTTTCTGATATATGGGTATTGGGATTTAAAAAATTGAGAGCATTTATTAACAGTTGGCAGCCCTGGTGGCTCTTAAGAATACGCTGAGTCATATCTGTTTATGTACACATAGCACATACGAAATTTGGTTGAAATCCAATTGATAGTGCAGAAGTTTTATGCATTTAAAATTTGGACCTATCAGCGGGCTTAGAATCATTTTGGCAACACTGCCATGTATGGCCTCCTGGAAATTAAACTGCAAATTTATTATCTATACGTGTACCAATTTTGAAATAGCTCCCATTCATACCTTCCAAGATATCCAACATGGAGCTCAAATTTCAATTGTGATTTTTCAGCAGTTGGTAGCACTGACATCATTTTCAAATATGGCCGTGAGAGTAGGGGAGTGAGGCGGTTTCTGCGCCACTCCAGAACCCTCCTTGCCCCACTACTAAGCTTCAGCCATGTTAAATATCTCTCGAACGCATGGTCCGATTTTGACAAATGAGGTGTCGTTGGACTCGGGCTGACGTCCTCTTTCCTATGGACCATGTATTATATTTTTCAAAAATTTTTTAAAATTTTTTGTTTTCGAAAATAGGCTATAGTTTGAAAACCAAACAGGATAGTAAGTTGTTCCATGGCTCAAACGAATGGTCTTTATGACCTTTATTTTCTATAATAAATTTTTTTTACTTTTTATGTTTTTTTGAAAACACTCGAATTTTGAAAATCCTATATTTTGGAAACTAGGAACTCTACAAAAAAGTTTGTTTGACGTTAATGAAAGGTCCCTACCCCCTCTACCCCCAAAATAAATTTCAAGTCTCTAGGATGAAAACCTGTAGGTAGTAGTGTGGTAAGGACAGAGCTGTCTCACTTAGCAAGTTGTGAGACCCTGCGACCTTGGAATGGAAGGAGCCATGCTAGGAGGGCGTGCTTGGATTCGTTTTTTTCGTCTCGTTGTGCTCTTTACGGGAATGTAGGTGTCGAAAAGATGAAAATTTGGAAACACGGTCTTTTTGGGGTAAAAACGTGATTTTAGACTTTTTGCTATATCTCGCGAACTAAGTATGCTAGAGACATGAACGAGGGGTCCAAGGACTCGGGCTGACGTCCTCTTTGCTATGGACCACACGTTATATTTAAAAAAAAATTGGAAACGCGATTTTGGGGTAAACACGTGTTTTTTGTGATTTTTGCCGATATTTCACGAATCAATAACGCTAGAGACGTGTACGAGGTGTCCTAGGACTCGGGATAACGCCCCCCTTTCGAGTGTGGTAGATATTGTTTTCCAAAAAAAAATTCGCAAAGGGACTAACGCCATACACATTGAAAAAAAACTGTTTTTTTTTCTTTACCTGTTTATAATGTCCATGAAGCGTGGTGGTTGAGAGAGACGATACGGCTGAGTGTGTGTTTCAACGAACCTGTCGCTGACCATGGTGGCTGTGTTCAATAGAACAATCGCTATTTCGGCTGGTCGGTGTATGACAGAACGAGCATGCGTTTTCTGATATTTTACCTTTAACGTGTAAACGGTGATGAGAACTTGATTCTATGTTGGTCGAAGCGAGTACAGAAAACAAACTTACAGGAGGTGAAGGTCATTTGAGCTTATTGGAAGGCATTGATCTGACTTGACAACAAGTGCAATGGAAAAAATGACCAAGACGCTTGAAGGTGAAATAATCTGACCATCGTGGTGGCAGGGGAGTGTGAAAGGCGTGCACACATGTGTGAAACCACAGGCACGCTAAACCAGTGACATCCTGTTTTGCTTCGTACGTGACAAAATGCAAGTTCATGTGAAATTTGATCTTTCACAGGTGTTCGCTTGGGTGTTATCTGTCCACGTGCGCGATAACTGTTAACAAGTTACAGCCTGTCTTGCTTCGTACGTGACAAAATGCAAGTTCATGTGAAATTTGATCCGGCACAGGTGTTCGCCTGGGACGTTAGCTGTCCACGTGCACGATAAGAGAATCTTCAAAGCGTGGGAAAAAAAAGATTATACATGCAACATAGCATATATAAAGACATGTCGTTATCATTTCCACGCTCACTTAAGTGACTACCTTTGAACACACTGCGTTGCAAGAAACCCCTGGTCTTGTTTATCAGTTTTGGTGTTGGTGGAAAATACTTAACCTTGTTGTGGGGTAGGTATATATTTATTTATATATTTATTGATTTTTATATAAATACATGCAATTATTTATTGATTAGGTAATTAATGATTTTTATTTATTTATTTGTTTGCAGATAACGTGTATAGCCTATCTGTCGTGTGTCTGTGGGAAATATATATTAAAGAAAGAGAGAAAGACAGAAAAGAAAACCATTTCCATACTAGCCCACGAGACGGGAATATAGAAAAGCATTACACGTCAAGGTGAGATTTGTTTTATTATATAATATAACCTGTTTGATTTTGTTTTGTTTATGAAATACATAAACTATATGGAATGGATATACTTATGGTGGTTTATTTTATTTCTTTTTAGATATTTGGAAAAAGAAGGGTTCACTGCTACAGCAAATACAGTTGAAAACCAAGTGGCTTTAGAGTGGAACCATTGTCAAGCAGTCTACAGCTGAAAACTCAGGTGAGAGTGTTCTTTCTAAAATAATGTCTTTTGCCACTGCTGCGGATACGTTAACTTGGGAACCCCTAAACAGTTGTTTCAAATCGCGAGTGTGCTCTGGTCGTGTGGTCAATGTTAGAAAAAGTTTGATTCCCAAAGAATTTTTAGAATCTTGTTTTGAAATTTTTAAAATTGAAATTTGTACAGCGCAAAGGTTGCATACAGCTTTAAAGGTGAATACAGAACTAGTGTGCGATTTCATATATAAAAAGAAGAACGTAGAGCATAAAGAGACATTTTATATTTGCAGTAAAATGCAAGAGCTATTCATAGCCCATAATTTGGAACAGTGGTATGAAACCCACGTGGTGAATGCCTTGCTGTCAAAATTTGATAAACTGCAACAAGGACCGAGTGGTCTAGCCTTAGACAAAATTCATTATCTACAAATCAACATTTGTCATTTCAACCCGTTGAATGCTGGGTCTAGCTATATTAAAACACCACCAGCCATAGCTTTGAAAAAGGCTGTGGTGAATATTAAGAATCGTGACAATGATTGCTTTCTGTGGGCTGTGGCTGCGTATTTGCAGCCAGCACAAGACCGTCATGTTAACAGATCAGCAAAGTACAAGGCCAAGTTTGATGAATTGAAACAAATGTTAAATTTAACTCGAGTATCGTTCCCTATGGACTTAACCGAGATCCATAGGTTTGAACAAGATAACCAGGACTTTTCGTTCATGGTGTATGGCCTTGACGGTGATGAGATTGTGGGTCCTCTTTATGCCACAAAAGAACCGAAACGACACCACATTCATCTTTTATATTTATCTGTAGGAAAAGTGAATCACTATTGCCTCATTAAAAGCCTGAGTAGATTGCTAAGCAGCCAAATGTCAAAGGACAAGCGTCCAAAACATATTTGTGACCGTTGCTTGCAATATTTTAAAACCCCTACGCTTTTGGAACGTCATAGGGTAGATTGTGTTACTCAGGAAGCGGTGAGACTGATATTGCCACAAGGGGACAAGGCTGTGTTAAAGTATAAGGACATTCATAAGCGTGACACTGTCCCCTATGTGGTATATGCAGATTTCGAAGCTCTCACTACACCCATGGCGGGGTGTGAACCAGATCCCTCCATGAGCTCAACCACAGCCATTCAAAAACATGAACCCTTTGCCATAGGATTTAATGTGGTGTGTGCCTATGACCCCACACAATCCGTTTACAAATACCGTGAGGGGCCAGATTGTGCCAAATGGTTCTTGGATGAACTTGTCAAGTTGGCTCATGATGTACAGGAATTACTAAACCACCCAGTACCCATGAGCCTATCTCCAGAACAGCAGCAGCAGTATGAGCATGCCATGACATGCCATATTTGCGAAAAGCCACTGATCAGTGCTGAAGACACCGTTCGTGATCACTCACACTTTACGGGGCAGTTTCGTGGAGCTGCGCATAGTAAATGCAACTTGAACTTTCCAGATCCTCGCTTCATCAGTGTCTTTTTCCACAATCTGGCGAATTATGACATTCAATTTTTGATTCGTGAATTGGGACATGTCAACAAGGGTTCGTTTACCATTATCCCCCAAAACCATGAGCGTTTTACAGCCCTGACATGGAGGTTGGGCGACTTTAGCATTCGATTTTTGGATTCCTTTAAGTTTATGGCATCCTCGCTAGACAGCCTTGTGAATGGCTTGAATGAGGAGGAATTAAAAAATACTAGAATGCATTTTAATGATCCTGAGCAATTTCAATTGTGCATTCGGAAAGGTATATTCCCGTATGATTTCTGCAATAGCTGGGACGTGTTAAAGCAAAGAAAACTCCCACCACAAGAGAAATTTTACTCGAAACTAACACGCAGTACCGTTTCCGATGAAGACTATGCACATGCATGTCAAGTTTGGCGAGTGTTTGGCATGAACACGCTAAGTGAATATGCTTTGCATTACCTAAAACTGGATGTATTGCTGCTCACTGATGTGTTTGAAAAATTCCGTAACTTGTGTCAACACATTTACGGTCTTGACCCGGCTCACTATTATACGAGTCCTGGGCTCTCGTTTGATGCCGCTTTGAAATACACTCAAGTGGAATTGGATTTACTCACTGATGTAGACATGGTTCTATTTTTTGAAAAGGGCATTCGTGGCGGCTTTGTGTCACTTAACCAGCGCCATGCTGAAGCGAACAATGTCTACATGCCTGATTATTCACCAGACAAACCAGAATCGTACTTAATGTACTATGACGTGAATAATTTGTACGGTTACGCCATGAGTCAGCCTTTGCCCTATGGGAAGTTTGCTTGGCTGACAGACAAACAAGTGTCAGAATTTGATGTGAACATGGCTAGCCAAGAAACAGGCCGTGGATATGTGCTAGAAGTGGATATTGAATATCCCTCATCCTTGTATGATGAACATGCCGATTTCCCATTCTGCCTTGAGCAAATGGTTCCCCCTGACAGTAAAGTGAAAACTGAAAAACTCATGGGCACACTTTACAACAAAAATCGGTATGTGCTACATATCCAAATGTTGGTGCAATGCCTCGCCCAAGGCTTGGTGTTGAAGAAAGTCCACAGGGGTATTTCTTTTGCTCAAAAAGCATGGCTTGAGCCATACATGCGACTCAACACAGAGCACCGACAAATGGCAACACAGCAGTTTGAAATTAATTTTTTTAAATTAATGAACAACTGCATCTATGGCAAGTCTATGGAGAATGTCCGCAAATACCGTGACATTAAATTGGTGAATGTCTGGGAGGGGCAGTGGGGTGCCCGGCGGTACATTAACAAGCCAAATTTCAAATCGATCAAAATTATCGATGAGGATTTGGCTACTATTGAAATGAGTAAGACCAGCGTGACCATGGATAAACCCATTTACTTGGGTCAAGTCATTTTAGACTTTTCTAAATCGGTCATGTATCGATTCCACTATGAGTTTGCGAAACGCCATTTTGAGGACGTCTCTCTTTTGTATATGGACACGGACTCATTCATTTACCACATTCGCCACTGCAACCCCTATGACGTCATGAGGCAACATAGTGACTGGTTCGACACCTCTTGCTATAGCGCTGACAACGTATTTCAGCTGCCCATAAAGAACAAAAGGAAAATGGGCGTTTTAAAAGATGAATGCGGTGATTCCATTATGACGGAATTCGTAGGTTTGGCTTCGAAAATGTATGCTTACCGCACACTCGACTGTAAGGAAGCCAAAAGAGCAAAAGGTGTAGGTAGAGCAGTGGTAAAATCGCTACGTGTAGACGATTACCTAGCGGTTTTACGCACTGGCAAAGCTATGTCTCATACACAGTGCAGGATACAATCCAGCAACCATCATCTGTATCTTGTGGAACAGAGAAAACGCACCCTCGCCTCCATGGATAACAAGCGTGTGTGGGCTGATGACCTGCTCACTAGCCTGCCCTGGGGTTATAATCGCAACGAGGAGGAGGTGTGATTTCACTGTTTAATCGTTTATGGGACATGGCTTTTTGTAACTTGTAGATTTAGAATTTTGTAAATATTGGTTTCTGTCATTGTAAATAGTAGATTTTGTAAATAGTGACAACCCACTTGGACCTTTTGCTCTTTAAAAAGTTCTATGCAATCTTATTTTTTTTTAATTTTTTTGATTGGTAAATAGTGTGATTCTTTTAACGCTGTACAAAGTTGAGTTTTTTTTGTAAATATGAAATAAGTAAGATTTTTAGTAACTTTAATAACTAGTATTTAATTATTTTTCGTAATGTAAATGATAAACTAAAAAGTTCTTTTGGGATGAGTGTGCATGTCGAGAATGTGCTTTTGGGAATAAATAAAGTGGTTGTGTTTGTTTCCAAAGACAGGTGTGAATGTATGAGTAGAGAGAGAAAACTGGTGTGTATGATTGACCAGAGCGAACACGGTGAGGTAGGGTGGGGGGGTGGGGAGGGGGGTAAATGCTCACTTATATACTCATTTTGTTTTAAATAGTTTCGTTTTTTTCATTGAAATGTGGCAGACAATAGACATTATTTTTGTAAAAACAGTCTTACCTGCAGTAGTCGTAGACCTCGACGTTTCTCCAAACACACATCAACACATTGCAGTATTATCAAGGTCAAGCACTTGCATCAACATCATTGTCAAATCTCAACTTTCGACATACACCAAATGGAAAAAATATGAAAATAGCAAAATGGAAATTCCATGTTTCCATATCACCAAAACAGCAAAACTTAAAACGGCCATTTTTAAAAACTGGAAATGGCCATGTATGAAATTTGAAAATTCAAAAACTTCAAACGGACATTGTTTAAAATGTGTCATCAGCAAAATGGAAAAATCCATATCATCAAAAACGTTAAACTTGAAACGAACGTTTTCAAAAAACTGTAAATTGCAAAATGATAAATGACAGTGTGTGGAATTCATCATGTGCGAAATGTGTAAAATGAAAAAATCAGCCATCAACATCACAATTTCTTAAAAATAAAAATAACAAAACATTGTGCTCTGGTAAACCTTTGTATTTATTTCGTAGTCATAGTGAATTGACAAAAGAAATATAGAATACAAACACATTCCAATTCCTCACTCCTCAATGTTTATGTCCATGCATCATCAACTTTCCTTTCATAGCACTCATGACAATTAGGGCTGCCATCCTTTCACCTACTGAGGCATCACTGGATGTGAAACGTTGTTTAGCTTTCTTTAATAACAATTTATCTGCCACATGTTTTAAACCAGAATGACTATGGCGATAAGAAAGGTCATGTTCCTTGCATGCTTGATCCAAAAGATTAATGGGTACATCACTACGTTGTAAACGATTTTCGAGACGAGTTCCAGGGCCGCAAAAACGATAACCTGGAAGATGGATTTCGAAAGGTAAGTATTGAATCACTTTGTCAATGACGCCATTGCCAGTACAGGTCTGGCATATCCTTTTCCATCGATGGTAAAAAGGTTTGGTCTTCCTCCTCCTCTGTGGACGATGTTTGTGTTTGTTGTTGTTGTTGTTGCTTTTTCTCGCCATGACACCCGTGGAATGATTCAACAAAGTCTTTACATGGACTTTTATGACCGTGATACAGTTTCACTAGCTGGCAAGTCGCACACTGACGCATAGACGGTATTTTTGCCATGGCCACTTGCTTATGGTGATCGTAATCCGTACAGGGTTGCAATTCACTCAACACAGGGTCTTGAGTCCATGATTTTGGTACATGTTGCCAGATTTCTTTCACTGCGTTGGCGGCCACATAATAAATGAACGACTTGGGCAGCGCCAAGAGTTCCTCTTTGGTAAAACTGTCTAGTTTCTTTTTGCAGACAAAGAACTTGCCGATGGCTTTGTCCGTAGCATTGCCTTTCTCCATGGTATCACGTGCTGTAGATGTTTACACGTCGCTTGTAGAAATCTCACTGACGTCATTCACAGGTAAATCTTGAGTTATAATTTTGTTCAACAACTCCCAGCAGGCATGGGTGGTTAACCAATGAAAGAGATGCCACGCATGCGATAGGGCTGTATGGGTAATGTTGCCACAGGAACAAGTATCCATGAGCGTTTGCAGGGAGGGGCAGCCCAACTCCATGAGGTCGATACATTGGCAGTAAGACGCCAAAAATGGTTGCAACCATTGACGTTTTTCATTACCTTTCACAAATACCACATTGGCCGAGGACAAGTGTGCTTTCATAACCACATCCAAATATTTATAGGAAATGGTTCCCTGATTCCAGTCTAGTTGCCTATGATTTTCAATCCACTGGGTTTGTTTACGGTCTTTTTCACACAACAAATCAAAAGCATGGGGTGGTTTAAATAGCAAATGCGTAGCTTTTGATATCCAAAACGTGGTACAATCGATCATGGCCACTTGTTTAAATATAAATTTGTTGTCACCAATTTTAAACCCTTGGCAATCCACAATGAGTGTGCGCAACATGTTGACGCTTGCCTGGACCAAGGTCAACTGACGACTGACTGACGATCAGGTGTGATCATGACATAGACTTACCTTCCATGCTAGTTTCAAAATTGAGGTTAGGGTAGGACAGTGGGGGCATGCAAAATAAGAATTTAAGAATTACATTATCATTTTATTATCATAACACGTCTTACAGGCTTTTCTCATTTTAGGATAAGGACGATAGCAACTGATACAACAATATAGTCTCTTGTGTTTGTAACGTCCATAACACCGATGATGTCCCAATGTCTCTAAACTAGGCGTTTTTGATGGTGAGCTGCTCACCGAAGCACCATGGATACCATACGGCCCACATGTATCGTAACTTGTTTTTTTTTCATTACCCAGAGACACAAGTGAGGGATAGCTTGAATGGCAGGGTATATTTCCCACTTTCATTCTGCACAGGTAGGGGCAGGTGGGTGACCAACGCTGATGTTCCTGCATGGGTTCATCGCCCTCCTGCCATTGGTCTATAATGATGGGACAAAAGGCACATTTCACTTCATCTCTTGTTTTTAAATAGTAGAATCCAGCAGCTGCCAAGGCTTGAGGGTTTATGAAAGACACTGGCCATGTGGCAAAAGTCTTGAAACGTTGTTCCTCAGAGTTTAAATTCATGGATGTAACGTCTCTTGAGGCTTTAAAGCAAGACATGACTGAGCGGCTTGACGTGGGTTGAGCTGTTATTTATACACTCGTCACTTGGTTGGACAGTGGATAATAGTTGACTTGTTTGTGATGAATAATCAGACAGTAGGCCGTCGTATTGGCTGGTACATTGTCATGCGTTTCAAAATCTAGTCGAATGTCGATATTGGATGGCTTGACAGACTCTTCCAGGTAAGAACAGTCAAAGACAATCAGTGGTGCTCTTGTCTTAAACGCTTGGGGTAGTAGCATGGGGCCGTTCTCTTTTTGATAATACGACCATCGAAATTTAGAAAACAAGTCGTACAGAGGACCAAACTTATTTTTTGAAAAATCCAAATTCAGTCCTTCATAGGGAAACACAGCTCCGTTGAGGAAAAGACGTGCATTTCTCAATTGCAGGTGATCAAATTGCGAGGCATCTTTGGTTTGTTGATACTTGCGATTCGTTTGAAAACCCACGATCAGGTAGAGAGGTCTCTCTGTATAGCGAGCTGTTTTTACAGACCAACTGTGTGTGTTGGTAGTGGGCAATAGCGGATACTCATGGAGGGCCCAGCTTCTAAATTCCATGGGTAGAGGCATATCTCTCTTGACCATCTTGAGTATGTCCAGTTTTTTGCTATCGTTAAGGGTCACATGAGGCACTTTCCATAGCAAGCGTTGTAGTTGAACTTTTGAATCGATGGGGGCATTGTCGGCTCCCTTGAGTGCATTGTTATCACTCCTGTCTCTCACCAGATAAAGCACTTGCCTTGCGTTGACCACAATGCGTTGGTGATCTTCAGCAAAGCCTAGAATCAGTTTAAGAGGTAAATATCCAGTAAAGGTTCCATCAGTGTGTACCATCCAGTCATTGGTCGAGTCAGGACACCAACCTGCCATGCAAAGTGTTTTACCTTCTTCCTCACTATAAGAGGGGTATAGTTTCATGACACTGGAAATGCCCACATTTCGAGTGCTATCCACCACGATATCGTTAATGACATACCGCACTTCAGAAAACAGAAAGGCCAAACCATGGTTGGCCAACTTGGATGTGGTGGGTGTAGAGCCATCGGCTTTGGTGAGCCGACCTTCAATCTGAATGACACTTTCATGCGGTAGGGTGTAAATATCTTGGTTGTTGATAACAAATTGAATTTCATCATTGTTATTGAGTCCAGGTGTTTGAGCTTGATAGGAATGGAGATCAATTCTTACCACTCCTGGTTGCTCCTCGATGTGGTTCGCTATCTCTAGGATAGAATTCATTATGAGGGTTGACGTGGTAACCCAAATGCTGTAAAATCTGCTTGTTCTGAGATGTTAACGTGTATTCACGTGGCAAACAACTAACACCATTCCTAGACGGTGTTGTTGCTTTATACACAAATTTCATAGTGGCTTTAGCACCAACTTGTAAGTCACTGGTGTGGTAGAATCTAGATCAATGAGTTGTTGATCTCTATTGATCAGTCTTAATGTTATATTACTAATACTATCAACAGCCACAGAATGAAAAAGCACCACTGGAGGGTTTTCACGAATAATATAGCCATTGGGCGATGTCACAATAAAGTCATAAAGTGAATGCGATGGTTCTTGATTGGTGTACACTTGGCTAATAATATTACACGTCACCGACACATGATGGTCCTCAATGAATTTCACTTCATGGTCTGATTCATGTTTTTTGTTGTGCTCCAACACACGTGGTTTAAATCCTAGTAATGGGCCAATGGAATCGGGGTGTGTTTTAAAGTCAATGTTGAATGAGGAGAAAATACTGCAGCGATGAGTGTTAGTATTGCCTACAAGTTCAAACTTGTGCGTTCCGTCGAGAAATGACTTTAAACCATATTGATTGATCAACACCACATAAATGTGTTCATAAATATCATCGATCGTGTATCCACCAGAGTTCAGGGTGAGCACAGAATCATCATAGTAAAACTTGTTGTTCACATTTTCACGTATGTTGTATATTCGATTGTACGTTTCAAGAGAAACAAGTCCTAAACCATAGGGTTTTTCACTCAATTCGATAGGCGGGTAAAAGTCTAGGCTGACTTCAGGTCCACGTCCATGCACTGTAAACGTTTTACTTTCTGCCGACATACTGGTGGCGTTTTTGCTTATGCTGCGTCTTATATAAAAAAATTAAACACAAACGTCCACACTGTTGGCTGTTAAACGTTTGCTCTCGTTTCACATTATAATATATCTTGATCCTGTTTCCAAAATAGGTCACTAGTTCCATGGGCGGGGGCAAATTCCCAAAACTGTCAAAGTACCATACCGTGGATCCCTCTTTGACATAAGCTACATAATGCGTTCCTGGTCCTCGGTGATCATCCAAATTGACAACAGCACATTCCTGTTTCCAGGGTCGTGGGGGTAATTGGTTTCGCATAAACACACCTCGAAAATGAGAAAGCTTTAGTTGTTTAGCATAGCTTTCCACTTGTTGATGCGTCAGGGCATGTCTCGCTATGGCTGAGGTAAATTTTTTTTTTTTTTAATATTTCGAAATGGTGAAATCCCAAATCCTTGTTGATAAAAGGCTGGCTTTAAATTGGCATTTCTAGCCCCCATGGCAATCGCTTCCATCGTTTCATTGTGTCGCTGACTTTCTTTGAGTTGTTGCTTGCCCTGCTGCGCGGCGTTAATGGTTTTCGCCACTGCACTGGCACCGCCCAAAAGTGAGCCCAGAGCAGCCAAACCAGCAAATAATGCAGGTAAAAATCCCGCTCGTTTGGGGACGGGAATCACTCGCCCTTGGTTTGAAACCTGTCGCCGACGTTTTGGAATAACCTGTCTCTGTGCTGCTCGAAGGGCTTTCCTTATGGTCAATACATTATTTTTTCTTTTTTTCTTTCGCAAGGGCTTGTCCACGAATGTTGTAAGCCCAGGCTTTGCCAAGGACAAAGTCCTTTTTTTAGTCTTTCTCACTGCATACCTTTGTTTCACCATGATGATAATGACCAACAACCTTTCACAAGAAAGTGTAAATCACAACTAATGTTAGATGGTTATTTCATGGCTGTATATTCCAATTCCACATAAAGTGGGAAATCGTTTATGGTTTTTCCCGCTTGCTTTTCATCCCATGTCAACATAAGGTGAAAGGATAATTCGTCACCAGCATTGACCATTTCATGGTTATGGATCAACATCCTATGACCATTTATCTTTATTTGTAAATGGTTCTCATTAGGTATGGCATATTTGATGTGAATGGTTCCATCATAGTGTAATCGATAGTGGCTTAAACCCGAAGCAAGCACATAGGTCAAGTGCTGATCATGGACTAGCGGTAAATGGTTTCTGTCATTCACAGGTTTATCATTTGTCAGATACACTAAAAATACAGATGGGATAAATTTATAAAGCCTTTTCATTTCATGGGTCACGTAACGTTTGGTACAGACATCGTCTTCGTCTTGCGGGTCTTCCACGTGAATAATCCGATGGTGATTAGCGCTATAGCCATTCACCGTAAGCTGGGGCACTTTGTCATAAAACTCATACACTTTGTTATCCACATACTTTTTCGTAGTAACGTCTGTAGACACTTGAGGATGTTTTACATGGGTTAACCGCTTTCCCTTAAAGTCATAATCTCCCTGTTTTGTGCGTGGCACTACTGACCTATCCACATAGTGTTTATTAGCAGGATCTGTTTCTTGTTTAGGATCATGTATGGAGACAGGCCTAGCTTTGGCCATCAACGCACGTTCAAAGACATCCATCGTCAACCTGTAGTACCAGTCTACTGTTTCTATGACAAGGTTCAGTGTCCTGTATATAGACAGCCGGCTAGCCTGTCTAAGCCTTAGTTGAAATGAAGATTATTAAGCAGCAAGAGTCATTCCCCGTGGGGGACATGGTTTCCCATCTCTGTCCCTCATCACGTGAACAACGCCATGGTTCACTGTTTCCATCTTCCATTCGCTGCATCATTGTGGGGCCTTCCGGCTGTGGAAAGACTAATCTTTTGCTAACGCTCATTACAGCGCCCAATGGTCTGCGTTTTCAAAATATTTATATTTTTGCAAAATCTCTCTACCAACCCCTCTACGTGTTTCTGGATCAAGTCATGTCTGGATTACAAAAAGAGAATATGGGTTATTTTACATTTTCCATGCAAGAAAATGTGATTTCACCGGATGAGGTAAAGCCTGATTCACTCATGATTTTCGATGATGTATCCACTGAACGTCAAGGCATCATTCAAAGCTATTTCAGCATGGGTCGACACAAACATATCGATTGCTTCTATCTTGGGCAAACGTATTCTAAAATGTCCAAACAGTTGATTCGTGACAATGCCAATGTCATTGTTTTATTTCGTCAGGACGAGAGGAACAGTCGTCACATTTATAATGAACATGTGAATCCTGATATGACCTTTCAAATGTTTACAGAATTGTGTGCCAAGTGCTGGAACACTCAACGTCATGCCTGTTTAGTGATTGACAAACAAAGTGAACTCAACCAAGGACGGTATCGCTTAGGGTTTGATCATTTTATTGCTATTTAAGGCCCTGTCTCATTCCCCGGCAAGTCATTGGTCAAGACACCATGGCGTTAGCAGAGAGTCAATTGAAAAAGCATATTATTAAAGCAAAAAATACTATTCGCCAAAAGTTTCGTCAATTGAAACAATCACGTGCCAATCATGCTTTGTTTATTCAGCAACATTTAGCACCTCCGCTAAAAGCCATGTTGAAACCCTCTTTCAAGCCATCTGAAACGCTACCCACCGTTTCACAAGCCACGCAGACGCTGCACGAGGATCCTGAGGAAGAGGAAGAGGAACAGGAAGATTTGACTAGTGTTAGTGAAGTTGAGGATGAGGAGGAACAAGTGTTTACGCCTCAAAAAAAGGCCGCACCCCTTGCAGAGTTTTTGAGAAAAAAGAAATCCTTGGCCATGGTCGATACACCTTGCCCTTCCAGAGCGTCTCCGTTTTCACAACTCTTGGCCACCCCTCAACATAAAGCTCAACTGAAAACCATTTTAATAAAATATTATGGATCAACATTGGAACCCTATTTCACCGATCTATTTATTGGAAACACAGATACCACGTATGGTGTTCGCTATGAGGATGATAGTTTTAAAATTGGCGATTCATTCATTAAATTTGCTCGTACTAAAGCTGTCATTAAAAATATCAACTATAATTTAACGCCAGGACTGTTAAAGCTGCTCTTTTCTCGGACCCCCTCTCCCCATGATTATACGTCAGAGGACCTTGACAAATATAAATCCATTTTATTGGATACCCATGCTCACAAAAGACAGTATGATCCCACGCAACAAGTGAATGCCAATATATCTCAAAAATATAAAACCATCATTGCAAAAATGTTTCCCACCAGTCAAAGTACTCGTCGTAAGGTGTCCGCTTCGGGAGTGACATTTAAACCATTAAAACCCCTTGTGGATGTTACCTACTGGCACAATCCCAATAAGCTCGTCCAGCGGCTACAGTTGTTGCATGCTTCACGTCAAGCTGGCCATACCGGTCACGATTGGGAAATTCAAGAAATTGAACAAGAACTTCGAAATGCCAATATTATTGTTTAAGCCCTCACCCATTAAAATGGGTATTGCTCACGAGTTGCATCGCCCAGCTAGGCGTCACTATCCACGACTCAAGGTGATTTCACGAGGTGTGGATGAACTTTGGCAGGCTGACTTGGTTGAAATGATACCCTATGCTGGCGTTAACGACGGTGTACGCTATATGTTGACCGTCATTGATGTCTATTCCAAAATGGCCTTTGTTGAACCTGTGCGTCGCAAGTCTGGTCCACTAGTTACCAAGGCCTTTCAACATATTATTCAACACTCCAAACGTCAACCTCAGCTGCTACAAACCGACCAGGGGAAAGAATTTTTCAACAAGGACTTCTCCAGTTTTCTCAAATCTAAGGATATTCACCATTACACCACGTACAGCAATCTCAAAGCCAGTGTGGTCGAGCGGTTCAACCGAACATTGAAAACCCATATGTGGAAAGCGTTTACCGCTCAGGGCAGTTATCGCTGGTTGGACATGTTACGTGAGCTAGTATCACGTTACAATGACACCAAACATAGAACGATTGGGACCAAGCCACGCCTCGTGACTAAAAATATTCAGCGATTGGATAAACTGTTTAACCCCATAAAAACAGCCGATCCTAAACGTCACCGACTAAACATTGGGGATTTTGTTCGTGTGAGCAAATTTAAGTCTGCCTTCGATAAGGGCTACACGCCTCAGTGGGGGACTGAACTATTTCAAATTCGTCAAGTCAACTTGGACACTCCAGTCACCTATTTACTCAAGGACCTCAACCATCAACCCATAAAAGGTAGATTTTATCTCCATGAACTTCAGAAAACAGCATTTCCTCAGCATTATCTTGTGGAAAAAGTGTTGAAACAAAAAGGAAATAAACTCTACGTCAAATGGTTAGGGTTTAACTCTACGTTTAATTCTTGGATCAATAAACTACATGTTGTGTGAACCTGTGTACTTTTTATTTATTTACCCATGTTGTACACCACCTATAGCTCTATGTATACAGCGCTCCGCGCTTCATGCATGTTCATACATGTTTGTCTTTCCCTTTCCTCTTGTGTTCTCTCATACATCACCCCCTCCCCTCTCCCTCCCTTCACCTCCCACCATTGCTGTTTGCAGCTCTTGCCTGTCTATTGGTTGTGACATCATTCCCACAAGTTGCATCATACTTTTTTACTGATTCAGCGATTCCCACGCTTTGAAGATTCTCTTATCGTGCACGTGGACAGCTAACGTCCCAGGCGAACACCTGTGCCGGATCAAATTTCACATGAACTTGCATTTTGTCACGTACGAAGCAAGACAGGCTGTAACTTGTTAACAGTTATCGAGCACGTGGACAGATAACACCCAAGCGAACACCTGTGAAAGATCAAATTTCACATGAACTTGCATTTTGTCACGTACGAAGCAAAACAGGATGTCACTGGTTTAGCGTGCCTGTGGTTTCACACATGTGTGCACGCCTTTCACACTCCCCTGCCACCACGATGGTCAGATTATTTCACCTCCAAGCGTCTTGGTCATTTTTTCCATTGCACTTGTTGTCAAGTCAGATCAATGCCTTCCAATAAGCTCAAATGACCTTCACCTCCTGTAAGTTTGTTTTCTGTACTCGCTTCGACCAACATAGAATCAAGTTCTCATCACCGTTTACACGTTAAAGGTAAAATATCAGAAAACGCATGCTCGTTCTGTCATACACCGACCAGCCGAAATAGCGATTGTTCTATTGAACACAGCCACCATGGTCAGCGACAGGTTCGTTGAAACACACACTCAGCCGTATCGTCTCTCTCAACCACCACGCTTCATGGACATTATAAACAGGTAAAGAAAAAAAAACAGTTTTTTTTTCAATGTGTATGGCGTTAGTCCCTTTGCGAATTTTTTTTTTGGAAAACAATATCTACCACACTCGAAAGGGGGGCGTTATCCCGAGTCCTAGGACACCTCGTACACGTCTCTAGCGTTATTGATTCGTGAAATATCGGCAAAAATCACAAAAAACACGTGTTTACCCCAAAATCGCGTTTCCAATTTTTTTTTTAAATATAACGTGTGGTCCATAGCAAAGAGGACGTCAGCCCGAGTCCTTGGACCCCTCGTTCATGTCTCTAGCATACTTAGTTCGCGAGATATAGCAAAAAGTCTAAAATCACGTTTTTACCCCAAAAAGACCGTGTTTCCAAATTTTCATCTTTTCGACACCTACATTCCCGTAAAGAGCACAACGAGACGAAAAAAAACGAATCCAAGCACGCCCTCCTAGCATGGCTCCTTCCATTCCAAGGTCGCAGGGTCTCACAACTTGCTAAGTGAGACAGCTCTGTCCTTACCACACTACTACCTACAGGTTTTCATCCTAGAGACTTGAAATCTATTTTGGGGGTAGAGGGGGTAGGGACCTTTCATTTACGTCAAACAAACTTTTTTGTAGAGTTCCTAGTTTCCAAAATATAGGATTTTCAAAATTCGAGTGTTTTCAAAAAAACATAAAAAGTAAAAAAAATTTATTATAGAAAATAAAGGTCATAAAGACCATTCGTTTGAGCCATGGAACAACTTACTATCCTGTTTGGTTTTCAAACTATAGCCTATTTTCGAAAACAAAAAATTTTAAAAATTTTTGAAAAATATAATACATGGTCCATAGGAAAGAGGACGTCAGCCCGAGTCCAACGACACCTCATTTGTCAAAATCGGACCATGCGTTCGAGAGATATTTAACATGGCTGAAGCTTAGTAGTGGGGCAAGGAGGGTTCTGGAGTGGCGCAGAAACCGCCTCACTCCCCTACTCGTGAGATATTCAGGTATTGATCTTTACTCCTACCAAATTTTGTTTCGAATGCTGCAGCCGTTTAGGAGTTGATAGGGGGAAACCCACACACAGCCAGCCAGCCAGCCAGCCAGCCAGCCAGACAGACAGACAGACAGACATTTGCCCGATCTCATAAGTCTACTTTTTCCTCATTTTTGCAAAATGTGAAAAGTAGGCTAAAAAAGCGCCCGGACGCTAGGGGTTTTCCTGACGTTTTCACTGAAATTGTTACTGCTTGGCTTTCTTTGATCATAAATAAATCATTTTCTACGGAAACCTTCCTCGAGATATCGTTTACAAAATGGCGAAAACCGCATCAAAATCCATTGAGTGGTTCTCGAGATTACCCGTGACATCCAAGAATAGGGGACTTTGTTTTAAACTAAGTAGAGATTAGGCCTATTATTATGGTTGTTATTTTTGGTAAGTAACGGTTGCTGTAAGATCGTCATTATTCTTGGTAAGAAACGGCAACGATAACTGTGTGGTAGTTATTCTCAAGAATTTACTTATCTAACCGCACGGTTTAGTCCACATTCCTTGGTGGAAATCTCTCTCCATCGAAACCATCATGCGATATCCCCTCAACTCGAGTGTTTCTCAGGCTGTCCTCAGAACAGCTCCATAACTCAAGCAACTAAACCTTTGGGCAGCCATTACAAATAAAGTCAAAATCTACATAGCCTATCATGTGGGTAATATCACTCATTAGGTGTGGAATGCCGGGTGAATGTTTATGGAAGTAGAACACGGCTAATAGAATGTCGACTCTACTGACGCATGCCTTCATTACACGGGTCACCCTGATGTCTTGATCCAGTGCACAGTGCAGTAGGACAGGGGTTCACAACCTTTTAGCAACTGTGTACCACTTGAAATTTTTAAAAGTTTTGGCGAACCAACAGTATAGCCTATTTTCTTATAATTATATATTTACTGTCGGAAACGTGCCCAATGGTTACTTTAATTAAATTACTGAGAAAACTCCATATTTTATTAGCCTACTTTCGATTTTTGCAAAAAATGAAAGTAGACTTATGAGATCAACACAGGGCGAAAAAAGTGTGTCTGTCTGTGTGTGTGTATGTGTGTGTGTGAGTATGTGTGTGTGTGTGTCTGTGTGTGTGAGTGTGAGTGTGTGTAATCTGAATGTCTGTCCCCCCCTATCAATTCGAACACGGTGAATGCGAATTGAACGAAATTTGGTACAAAGGTAGCACTAGCAAAGGACACCTCAGTGTCATGTTTTATATCGCCGCCATCTTGACGGAAACGTAATGGCGGCCACACAAATGTTCGAAGCTTAAATCAAATTACGACTAACCTAATCATCCGATCTCTACCAAATTTTGCAACAACATACCTTTATGGGGGGAGCATCCTTTGACCACACTAATAAGTCATCAGCGTAATAGTTTGCGGATGGCGGCCATCTTTGTGTGAAAATCGATTCCCCCTATTAATTCGAACACGGTGCAACCGAATGGAACGAAATTAGGTACAGCGGTAGTACAAACAAAAGGCACCTCAGTGTCATGTTTTATATCGCCGCCATCTTGACGGAAACGTAATGGCGGCCACACAAATGTTCAAAGCTTAAATCAAATTACGATTAACCTAATCATCCGATCTCTACCAAATTGTGCAACAACATACCCTTATAGAGGAAGCATCCTTTGACCAAATGAATTGGTCATTAGCCTAATAGTTTGCGGATGGCGGCCATCTTTGTGTGAAAATCAATTCCCCCTATTAATTCAAACACGGTGAAACCAAATGGAACGAAATTTGGTACAGAGGTAGCACTAGCAAAGGGCACCTCAGCGTCATGTTTTATATCGCCGCCATCTTGACAGAAACGTAATGGCGGCCACACGAATGTTCAAAGCTTAAATCAAATTACGATTAACCTAATCATCCGATCTCTACCAAATTTTGCAACTACATACCTTTATGGAGGGAGCATCCTTTGACCAATCTAATAGGTTATTAGCCTAATAGTTTGCGGGTGACGGCCATCTTTATGTCAAAATTGATTCCCCTATTAATTCGAACACGGTGGAACCGAATGGAACGAAATTTAGTACAGAGGTAGCACTAGCAAAGGGCACCTCAGTGTCATGTTTTATATCGCCACCATCTTGACTGAAACGTAATGGCGGCCACACAAATGTTCAAAGCTTAAATCAAATTACGATTAACCTAATCATCCGATCTCTACCAAATTTTGCAACTACATACCTTTATAGAGGAAGCATCCTTTGACCAAATAACTAGGTCATTAGCCTAATAGTTTGCGGATGGCGGCCATCTTTGTGTGAAAATCAATTCCCCCTATTAATTCAAACACGGTGAAACCAAATGGAACGAAATTTGGTACAGAGGTAGCACTAGCAAAGTGCACCTCAGTGTCATGTTTTATATCGCCGCCATCTTGACAGAAACGTAATGGCGACCACACGAATGTTCAAAGCTTAAATCAAATTACGATTAACCTAATCATCCGATCTCTACCAAATTTTGCAACTACATACCTTTATGGAGGGAGCATCCTTTGACCAATCTAATAGGTCATTCACCTAATAGTTTGCGGATGGCGGCCATCTTTGTGTCAAAATCGATTCTTCCTATTAATTCAAACACGGTGAAACCGAATGGAACGAAATTTGGTACAGAGATAGCACTAGCAAAGGGCATCTCAGTGTCATTATTTATATCGCCGCCATATTGACAGAAACGTAATGGCGGCCACACAAATGTTCAAAGCTTAAATCAAATTACGATTAGCCTAATCATCCGATCTCTACCAAATTTTGCAACTACATACCTTTATAGAGGAAGCATCCTTTGACCAAATAACTAGGTCATTAGCCTAATAGTTTGCGGATGGCGGCCATCTTTGTGTGAAAATCAATTCCCCCTATTAATTCAAACACGGTGAAACCAAATGGAACGAAATTTGGTACAGAGATAGCACTAGCAAAGGGCATCTCAGTGTCATGATTTATATCGCCGCCATATTGACAGAAACGTAATGGCGGCCACACAAATGTTCAAAGCTTAAATCAAATTACGATTAGCCTAATCATCCGATCTCTAGCAAATTTAGCAACAACATACCTTTATGGAGGGAGCATCCTTTGACCAAACTAATAGGTCATCAGCCTAATATTTTGCGGATGGCGGCCATCTTTGTGTGAAAATCGATTCCCCTTATCAATTCGAACACGGTGAAACCGAATGGAACGAAATTTGGTACAGAGGTAGCACTAGCAAAGGGCACCTCATATTCATGTTTAATATCCCTATAGCACGTTGTATTTCAACAAGCTACTACAACCAACATTCAATCATACTCCTTGAAACGGACAAAGAGTTATAACAATACCCATGCATTTAGGAGAAAGTAGGCTATATGTTCTTTACTGAACATCTTGTTATTAATGCGCTTGTAGGTCAATTTCGGTTTTCACAACCCTTTATCAAGACAACAATAAATATATCTATAGATATTTTTCTTTCTAATTTTATTTAAAATGATATAGGGATATTCTTCTTCTTCTTCTTCTTCTTCTTCGTCGCGAATAGGTCTCTTAGGACCACGCGGAATCAACAATGGTTAGCCTTTCTTGCAGCCCAGTACTCCTTCATACGCAACGAATGGGATTGCTTCCGTTGTGCAGACCACATATGGTGGTATGGCCGTCTTTCTTCCTCCTCGAAACCCCGTGTGAGTGCAAGTGTTCTGATGACATTTCGGTCTAGGAGATTTGGCGATCCTAATTCTTGCAAGTCTTTTTCAGTCTGTTTGCACCAATTTGATCTAGTTGTTTTGTTTTTCAAGTATGTGTGAATTTTGTGAGTTAGTCTATTTGGGTCCATTCTTTCCAGGTGCCCCAAGAATTGGATTCGTCGCATACGCATTTTGACTGTGATTTTGGAGATGGTTTTATATATTTCAGCATTTAGCTTTGGAAGATGAACACCATCTTTGATTCTCGGCCCTAAGATTTTCCTAATTATTTTACGTTCCTTCACTTCCAACTGATCTCGAAGTGTTCTATGTTGAAGAGTGAGAGTTTATGAAGCGTAGAGAGCTTCGGGCCCGATCACTGTTGTATAATGTTGAATTTTGCATTTCCAGGAAAGACTCTTTTTGTTGTATTTTTCGTTAACTGAAAAGCAGTTTCCATTTTTGAATTCTTGCTGTAATGGACCTCTTTTCATTACAATTGTCGGTAATCCATTCACCCAAATATTTAAATTCCTTCACACGAGATATATGGTCAGTACCAATTTCAATTTCAGATGGGGAGATATTATTATTATTATTATTATTATTATTATTAGCCATTGGTAAATCCCATAAAGGCAAAGGCCTCCTGCTAGCAGGGTAGCTCTGAAATATTTCATCAGATGAGCTAGGCTGATGAACATTTACCTTAATAGTAACTTAAAACTAATTGTCTTGACTATTTACACTCTTATTCATCTTCCTCATAAATGATCCTATTATGTTAAACATTTTCACTCGCGAAACTTGGACCTAGTTCATATTATCCTGAAGATTTATCTAAGCTGACGATGAGTCTAGGGATGTTTCAAACAAACTGTTTCGACGACAGTCCTCCACGAATTCCGTTGACCTGCCACTCTCATCCACTGCTTCCCCATCGTCGACTGGAATTCGTCTGATCATCCTGGTCTTCGGCCGGCCGGGGTTTATTCTTCCATCTCGGGGCTCCCACACTGTAGTTGAGAAGGCCCACCTCGCATGATCCATTCTCAGTACATGGCCTGCCCATGTCCATTTCAGTTTCTTGGCCCTCGTAATGACATCCTCTAGCCCTGTCCTCTTCCTGATTTCCTCGTTTCTAATTCTGTTCCTTACTGTAATGTTTAGAAATTTTCTCTCCATTTTCCTCTGGCACACTTCCAACTTCGAAGCTTGCTTCTTAGTTATTGACCACGTTTGTGCTCCATACAGGAGAACGGGAAGTACACACGAGTGCATCACTCGCCTTTTTGTCTTGAGGCAATGCTCTCTGCTGTTCAATATGAGAGATATACTGTATATCAGGGGCGGCTCCTGATGAAAATCTTAGGGCGGGCCAGATGATACTATTGTTGTTTCAAATTAAATATTGTTTTATATATGGCATTTATTGTAGCCAATTTTGCCATTATCATAACCCCACACAACACAACATTTCAAACAAGTTTTAATGAATAGTTCATTCATACAAATCTGTACTCACATGGCTCCTTATTTGTAAATATATTCTCTCCTGAGCTTGGAAGAAGCACATTTATCTATCAGCTTTTAATTCTTTTAATTTCTAAATTTGTGTTCAGAGCTATAGGAGAAAATAGATTTGTCAATAAAAATCGCATTTTCATTTTCCTATGTCGCATACAATCGACATATTAAATAACTACGTACAGTGCCACAAAAGTTAAAAACACATTTGTACAGTAGAAATTAACTTCATCCACAGAACTCACGAAGATACTTTACTGTACTTGGAACACCTTACAGCTGGAAATGTAACAAGTAGTTCCGTGAAGAACTATACAGCCTATTTTCATATATCCTACTTATGTTAATTGCCACTATCAACATACACAATTTCAGTCTGATTGCTGTATTAGATTCGTAGATATTGAGAACCGACTAAATATTTCGGATGGTCGTCATGTAGGATTTTATATATGTAGGTCCTAGAGTTATGTACTGTTACATGCAGATTATTGTGTACGTGTAGTATTCAAACAACAATCGCATAATTAGGACACAAGAAGTAACAAGGAGATTTTAAAATTTCACACAGCTGCCATCTTGAGGTTATGGAAACAATTGAAATAAATTAGATGCCAGTGGATTATCATTCGTATAAGGATTTACTGTACCAAGTTTCACTGCACTCAGATGGTTAAATTGCGAGAAACGTCCATGTGAATATTTATACTTCGCATCGCCGCCATGTTGGATTTGTGATCACCAGGTTTTTTAAAGTCCTATAGGTGACCTTAAGTTCATAGCCCCTATGAACATTAAAAAATTCAGTTTGATTGCTATAATAGATTCGTAGATATTCAGAGCCGTCTAAATAATTCGGATGGTCGCCATGTTGGATTGCTAAATGTATAGGCCGTAGAGTCATGTACCATTAAAGGAAAATTATTGCGTAGGTTCATTATTCAAACTTTCACTTCGATCGCATGACTACATCACAAGAAATACAATCTTAATTTTAAAATTTGCACAGCCGCCATCTTGAGGTTATGTAATCAATTGAACTAAATTAGATACCAGTGGATTACAATGTGTATAAATATTTCCTGTACCAGATTTCAGTTCGTTTGGAACGTTAAATCGCGAGAAAGGTCTATTTAAAATTTTCAAATTCGCTTGGCCGCCATGTTCGTTTTGTAGTTAAACGGTTTTTGAAAGTCTTATAGATAGACTTCCAGTAGTGCCCTTTATCTCCGTACAAAATTTCAGGGAGATACCGCTAATAGTTTCAGAGATATAGAATGCCGTTGTAATATTTCGCACATCCGCCATCTTGTGGTTATGTAAACAATTGAACGAAGTGAGATGTCGGTGCATTACAATGTATATAAGCATATACTGTACCAAGTTTCATTGCGTTTGGTTGGTTAAATTGCGAGAAACGTCTATTTAAAAGTCGCAACTTCGCTTGGCCGCCATGTTGGTTTTGTAGTTACCAGGTTTTCAAAGATAACATTAGTGAACTTATATTAGTTCCCTTTATCACCATACAAAATGTCAGGGTGATATCGGTAATAGTTTCGGAGATATTGAATGCTGGTGAAATATTTCGCACAGCCGCCATGTTGGATTGGTAAGTCGTAAAAAAAATTGAAGGGCACGGTCAGGGTCGCCCGGAATATTGCTATGAACTTACCGAGTTTCATTGAAATCGCTCCAGTTGTTTAGATTTTATTAGGGGGGGACACACACACGAATCACACACACACACGCACACACACACGGACAAAAGGTGATCTCATAAGCCTATTTTTTTCAAAATTGAAAATAGGCTCAAAATATATTCTTGTCTAATGTCCACAAGCTGCGAACAATAGCTGAATACCAGTGTAAGGTCTTGGGGTGGGTTGGACCCTTCACCCGTAATCCAGTCTAACAGAGACTGAAGCAGAAGTGAAAGGGAGAGATCTTCTATTTTGCTTCAATGCAACGCCATGGACCCAATCTGCTGGTCCTCGAAGAGAGAGAAAATTCCCTTCATAGCACTGAAGAATTCGCGTGCAAGACAGTGCTATGTCCACTGTTTTCTCACTCAGCCCATCAAGCCATATACTTTATATGGGACTTTCTGTGGAGCGGCCCTCGCTGTGACAATACACCGTACGAGACTGTCAGAATCTTAAGCTAGGGATGAGTTATGTATTCTGAATTTCTTTTAGAGATTCTCGAAGGGTAAAACACTTATTTTAAGTTGAGGATCTGCAATTTAAAGTAATTTTAAAAGACATTAATTAAACAAATTCTCTGCAATGCTGCCTAACGGCCCTGGGTGGGCAGGGCCCATTCGGCTCTTAATGAGCCTCTGCTGTATATGCATATTAATAACATGTTTATAATAAAGGAACAAAAATAAAACGAATATTGCAAATTTCAGTTTTGTTGGTGTGTAACATCTTTCCACTCGGTATCTGTATATTTTTTGTGGGGGTGATTTTGAAAAATGAAACGGAAATGAATGGGACGGAAACAATGAGCGCGCATGGTGTCGGAGTTTGATACCACGACGTACTGACGGCCGAGTGGCTATGTGGAATGTATATCGCGTACGGTTTACTTCAAGGTTTTGAAGCCCGATTAAAGATAATCCTACAATAAATCACCTTCAAATGGTCGTTCTTCGGTGAGATAATATTCATTATATCATATTTACTGAAAACAATTATGATTTATTAAATCTTCATACTTTTGCTGTATTCTTATTTAATGTAATCACTCGAGGTACTGACGGCCATGTGGCTATGTGGAATCTATATCGCATACAAAAGTACTTCAAGGTTTGGAGGCTCCATTAAAGATATTCCTACAATAAATCATCTTCAAGTTGTCGTTGTTTGGTGTGAAAATATTCATTATACCATATTTGCCGAATACCGGTCAGGATTTGGCACTGCAGTTTTACAAGTAGTTATTTCTATGACCAACAGAGTTCACTGTTAACAAGGGATAGCATGTCAAATGTTACACATCATATGCGACTACTGTAAGGCTCGTAATTTTTAGCCTACTTTTCACATTTTGCAAAAATGAGGAAAAAGTAGACTTATGAGATCGGGCAAATGTGTGTCTGTCTGTCCTTCTGTCTGTCTGTCTGGCTGTGTGTGTGTCCCCCCCCTATCAACTCCTACACGGCTGCAGCAATGGAAACAAAATTTGGTAGGAGTAAAGACCTATACCTGAATATCTCACGGCCATATTTGAAAATGATGTCAGTGCTACCAACTGCTAAAAAATCGCAATTGAAATTTGAGCTCCATGTTAGATATCTTGGAAAGTATGAATGGGAGCTATTTCAAAATTGGCACACGTACAGATCATAATATTTCAGTTTAATTTCCAGGAGGCCAAACATGGCAGTGTTGCCAAAATGATTATAAGCCTGCTGATAGGTCCAATTTTTAAATGCATATAACTTCTACACTATCAATTGGAATTCAACCAAATTTCGTATGTTGTATGTGTACATAACCAGATATGACAGAACGTATTCTTAAGACGTACCAGGGCTGCCAACTGTTAGTAAATGCTCCTAATTTATTTTATCCAAATACCAATATATCAGAAAGTATGAAGGCCGACAGCTTTAAACTATGCACACGTATAGTACCTGACATTCTATATTAATTTGGAGTAACTTATATACGTCAGTGCTACCAACATGATTCTAAGCCTGCTGACAGGTCCAACTTTAAATACATGTAACTTCCATACTATCATTTGGATTTCAACCAAATTTCGTATGTGCTATGTGTACCATAACAGATATGACTATGCGTATTCTAAGGAGCAACCAGGGCTGCCAACTGATAATATGTGCTGTTCCTATTTTTGTTACCCTAATATCAATATATCAGAAAGTATGCAAGCCAATAGATCTAAACTTTGCACACGTATAGTACCTGGCATTCTAGACGAATTTGGAGTAACTTATATACGTCAGTGATGCCAACATGATTCTAAGCCTGCTGATAGGTCCAGTTTTAAAATGCATGTAACTTCTATACTAACTAATGGATTTCATTCAAAATTGGCACAACAATAGATCATATTATTTCAGATTATTTCTGACCAATACATGCATGACATTGTTGCCAACATGATTTTACGCGCGCTGTTAGATCCAATGTTTAACTGCATGTAACGTCCATGCTATTCATTGGACTTCAACCAAATTTTGTATTTTGTACCTTAAGAGATGGAACTAAGAATATATTCAGTCATCAGGGCTGCCAACTGTAGTGCTCTATAAGGATACATTATGCCAGGTATACAGTATTTCGAACTAATTGGAAATTTCGATATTAGCAACTTAATTTCGTCATTATTCTAGATAGGTTCATATTCTGTAGAATAATCATTGGCATGAAAAGTAGGCTGTATAGTTCTTCACGGAACTTCTTGTTTTTATTACTCATAGGTCTAAACACATACAGTTTTATGTAATTAGTACAAACTAAGTTAAAAAATATATAGATTTAGGAATAAGGAAGTCATTTTTGAAAGCCTTTGTCTGGAGCGTGGCGCTCTATGGAATTGAAACTTGGACTATTGGTGCAACAGAAAAGAAGAGAATTGAAGCATTTGAAATGTGGTGTTACAGGAGAATGATGAAGATCTGATGGGTAGATAGGGTTACAAACAAAGAGGTATTAAGACGAGTGGGAGAGGAGAGATGTTTCTGGCGACTGTTAATGAAGAGAAGAGATAGGTTGGTAGGACACATACTAAGACACCCAGGAATAGCAAGCTTAGTTATGGAAGGAAGGGTCGAGGACAAGAACTGTAGGGGTAGACCAAGGTTAGAATATGTTAAAGAGATTGCCTCGGATGTAGGGTGTCGGAGCTATGTAGAGATGAAATGATTAGCTCAGGACAGGGAGGCATGGAGAGCTGCATCAAACCAGTCAAAAGACTGAAGACTCAAACAAAACAAGTAAAAAAAAAAATCATCATCAACTTTTAGTGCGAAACTTAGGCTATTGTTGTTTACCTGTGCTTGAAATATCTACAGGTAGATCAGGTCAGGAGTAATTGAACTTAACTTCACTCTTAAGTCCTCTTCAATACATATTTTGTTTCTATGGTTATATTTGATGTACAAAGGTTCATAAAATCCACTCTCACACAAGTAACTTAATAAAAAATGACATCAAAAATAGCAGAGCTTAACGGTAGAAACTTGGGTGCTTGGTTTTACACCCGATCCAGAAGTTAATTAATGATTTCTCTTTAAAACTATTTTTCATGGAACTATCTTCTGTTAGATCGATACAACTTCCTTTTAAATTCAACTCTTTTTTTTGTATTGCCTTTGATGCCGGGTGCAAGCTATGTTATTCGACACCCAAAGAGTAGCTTGCATGTCAAATTTCGTTATTCCTTGAAGCACTATGAAAGTCAAGGTGGTTAGATATCTAAACTCCATGAACACTATAGAGCTTTCTAGTACAGAAATGAGGAACTTGGTGTTGGCGGAAACTCCCGAGATTAATTTTGCCATTATGAACACGGCCTACTGAATTCAAATGTGTTCTTTGACATGCCAACATCGTATGAAATGGTGTTGTAATTTTTGCCGCCTTTCAAAAATCACTTACCACGGCCAGGAGTGAACCTGCAAGCTTGGGGTTAGTAGACCGACACGTTGACCACTCACCCACTCATTTGATGAGGTTCCCAAAAATGATTTCTGGTCCAGTCAAATCTGGAATAATCTTCGGATGGATATTTATTAAAACTTTCTTGAAGGGTTTCCAAGTGAACAATGATATCAGCTACCACATCTGGCATTGGATATATTTCATTTTCTTCAAAAAAAATGACGACAGATTAGGAAATGCAGATAAATTCTCCTCCTGTATTTGTGAACAATCGTTTCAACTACGCGTACCACCTGAAAAGTTACCGCGTTCCACGAGTGGTACGCGTGCAACTGGTTGGGAACCCCTGTGATCCAGTGCTCCCCTGCCGGGCCGACAATGACTCATGGCGACGGTCGCTAAGGGACAATACCTGGCTGCTTGGGAGGGTGGGCGAGGTCAGTGACATCCTGTGCAGTGGTTTGCTGTTGTTTCTATGGGGCAAAACATCTATGTTTGGCTATCACCACTGAGGCCAGGATCGTATATAAGGGGGTTCCAGACACCCCCCTCCCCATTCCCCCCTCCGCCTGAAAAAATCAATAAAAATTAAGTATGTGTTGCTAAAGCATGAAATAATTGTGAATTTGGTTGTACCCTAATGTTAACTTATTGGCTAAGTTATAAGTAGACCTGGGATTTTAAGGCAAATGCCTATTTCGTTCCTTACGAAATAACATGATTTTTTAAAAATATCTTGACGTTTCATGATAAATCCCTTACATTAATAGAGTTTTATAGTGCCCTAAAATGCCTATTTGGACCTTTAGAGCCTATTTTACTATTTTAGTGCCTAAAAATGCCTATTTTCTACATTTAAAATAAAATTCAACTTCTGTAATTTTTACAATCACACAATGGACATCCCTGGAACGAGCAGAACAGCAGAGGGTGGGTTTTTCACAGAAATGTGCTCTTCCCAGACAACTGTCACCAAAGGAATGCTGAGTGAAGGGTGGATGTGGAGGATTAGCTCAGAAGAACAACGAGCAGGTAGTCAAGGACGTACTGTGTCGAGTGACGGGGTGTAGGGGAGGATTATCTAGGAAGAACAAGGAGCAGGTAGTAAGAAGCGACATACTGTGTCAAGTCGCCAGTGAAAGAACATCTGTTTAAGTGAATATAGTTCATCATGCCTAAAACGAAATCATCTAAGAGTGCGCTTATACAACAATGGCTTGTACAATTTCCAGGGATGACTTTTGATGGCAAGATTATTTTCTGCCAGTACTGCAATAAACAGGTATGTGCCTATATCTTAAATTTCATATTAATCTAAAATTAAGGTTTTGATATTGGCTTCTCTAATTAATTGTAGAGACCTACTGTCGGCGCAGAAAGTATGTGCAGTCGAGTTAAAACGCTAATACAATTTGAACCAGTCCACCAATCTAAAATATAAATACACCATCATAAAGCGTGTTTTATTCTGCGTTATCTCCTGTTACATGCATATTTCTATTGTGTTTCTGGTGAAAGATATATTAGGCGGAATGCAAAAAAATACCTATTTTCTTGTCCGTTTTTTGTAAACAACAATTTTGTAGTTTAATTACATGAAAACGGAGAGCCTGTCGCTTGATTTCAAATAAAAATCGGTATAAAATACAGAAATCATTGTAAGTTTTCGGTATACAACGATTTGAAACAAAAACCTTCAGACCTTTGATGAACTCAGTCTCGATTTCGGAAGACCACCCAGTATTAAACGGACAGTCTTTTACAAAAACAATAACTTTTTTCCAACGTGTGTAGAGTAATTAAACTTCATAAATATATTTATAATAGTGCATTCCATAATCCACCTAAATTGCATGAAAGTCGAATAGTACGTTTTCATGTAACGGTACTACAAAGTTGTTGTTTACAAAAAACGGGCAAGAAAATAGGTACTTTTTGCATTCCACCTAACATAACTTTCACAGGAAACATAATAAAAATATGCATGTACCAGCAAATAATGCAGAATAAAACAAGCTTTACGATGGAGTGATTGCATTTTAGATTGGTGGACTGGTTCAAATTTTATTAGCGTTTAAACTCGACTGCAGATACTTTCTGCGCCGACAGTAGTCCAGGCGACCTGGGTTCGATTTCCAGTACCGGCAGTAATTTAGAAATCTATGAGGTCTGGAAGGGTGTTGACCCAGCATCGTGAGGACAATTGAGAAACTACGGTGGGCAGGGGTCACGGAGGCAAGGCAATACGGCTGAGGGATGTATTGTGCTGACCACACGCCACCCAATATCTGCAGGCCATGAGCTGGGCAGCAACCGTTATTGAAAGCCAAGGCCCTTCGGGGACTGTAGTGTTCTTGTTCTTAATTAACTTTAGAGTAATAATGGCTTAATTTAAATAGTTCAAAATTACAAATTTTATTCAATAGCTCACCTTTTCTATTCCTCATCTTAGTCTCTAATTGACATCACTTTATTGTGTTTTAGAATTCACATGAGAAAAAATGCCACCTTCAGCAGCATGCAGATAGTGCCAGTCACAAAGCGAAAGCAGCCATGAAAAGTAACATTAGACAGACTCTGCTCACACAAACTATATCTCCTACAACTCATAATGGTTTCTATGCTGATATGTGTAGAGCCCTAGTTGCAGCAAATATCCCCTGGAATGCTGTGCATAATCCGGTTTTCAGAGATTTTTTTACAGAAATACACCAAGCAGCACATCCCATCAGCATCTACATTAAAGAAAAACTACTTAGTTATTTGTTACAATGAGGTCATTTTGTCAATCAGGGAGGATATTGGGGAGTCTTGCATATGGTTGTGTGTGGACGAAACCACCGACTCTGTGGGCAGGTACATTGCTAACCTTATAGTAGGAAAACTGGAACCCAATCAGGCATCTACCGCTCACCTTCTTTGCTCTAAACAGCTTGAGAAAGTCAATAGTCGAAGCATTGCATACTTCATCAACAAGGGGTTGCAATTGTTGTATCCTGGGGGTGTTGATGATTCTAAAGTCCTTCTCCTTGTCTCCGATGCTGCTTCCTACATGATTGCCACTGCACCTCTCCTCAAAACTTTCTATCCTTCTTTAATTCATGTTACTTGCATGGCACATGCCTTGCATAGACTCGCAGAAACAGTTAGGGCCGAGTTTCCTGCAGTAAATACTCTCATTTCAACAATGAAGAAAGTGTTCTGTAAGGCTCCATCAAGAATAGCCATCTTTCGAGAGAAACTCCCCTCTATTCCCCTTCCACCACAGCCAATCATCACCCGTTGGGGTTCCTGGATGGAAGCTGCCCTGTATTATGCAGAACATCTTGAGGAAATCATGACTGTGATAGACAATGTGCCTTTAACGGACAACTCTGCATGTGTGTCGGCTGTCAAAGAACTGTTAAATGATTGTCCCAGTGTTCAGAGAGACATTGCGTATATTCAGGCAAATTTTTCATTTCTTCCAGTCACCATTACAAAAATGGAGGAAAAAGGAAACAGTCTCAAACAGCAATTTTCTGTAATTGAAGAAGCTGAGAATAACATACAAAGTGCTAGGGGCAAGGTAGGAGATAAAATAAGAGACAAGTGGTCAAGTGTACTGCTGAAGAACCCAGGTTATTCAATGCTGAAAAGGGTACATCAGGTAATGGATGGGGAAAAGGTAGACTTACCAAGTGAAATTGAATTGAAAAATGTAGGTAAATTTTCCTATGCCCCTCTAACATCTGTGAGTGTGGAGCGCTCTTTTTCTGCTTTCAAAATGATTTTAACAGACAAAAGACACAGCCTGACTGTGGAAAATTTGGAGAAGATTATTGTTATGTACTGTAAAGCAAACTACGAATGAAAGTACTGTAGGAATGTTGCTCACAAATAAATAAACACATACTCCATTCGCGTTTCCACCGTTATTGGATGCCTACAGTGCTGTAATTGTGTACAGTGATTTTAGTATTAAGGTTTTAGATCAGTACTGATAATGATATATCATATAATCCAAAACATTTTTTGACACATTACTTTTTATATTGTTTTTCATAAATGTCTTTTTTATTCTGTCTTAATTTTGCAGTTATTTCGGCTAAGAATAGGGATACCACGTTTGTTAAAGAAATAAAGTATCACGTTACAGTTTAAGTGTATATTGTAATATTTTAAAGTCTATTTCCTGCCTATCCACACATTTTGAAAACATATTTTAAGTGCCTAATTTCTCTTTTAAAAGCCTATTTACTTGTTTTAAAAGCCTATTTTAGGCGCCTAAAACTAATTTTTTAGAGCCTAAAATCCCAGGTCTAGTTATAAGCAATATTAAGATTGAAATTAGAATACCTCGTGGTGTAGCGGCTAGCATTCTAGGTCCGAATTCGATTCCTGGCTCTGCCAAGAAATTTTAATTCTGGTCTGAGGGTTGGAACGGGGTACACTCCGCCTTGCGAGGCAAAACTGAGATTTCCAAAGTAGGGTACTTTTGAGAAATAAATTATCCGTTTGTAAAAAAAATAATTGTTTACCTTTCTGCATAATAAATTAAGAAATATTTAGATATTTGCCATTCACACTCCACAGGCCATAATAGACAATTCATTAAGTGTAAAGTGTTATTTGGGTGTTATATTTTACAACTTTTTAGTATTGCCGCTAACTGTAGGCTATATTAACTTCGAATTTTACAATTAACACTTATCTAAAATAATTACGCAAAGTTATATGCTCTAAGATATTGATCGATATTTCTGGGTATTTTGTGATGACAATCCCCTGAGAATACTCAAAATTTTCCAGGATAGTCAGCCACCCCCCCCCCTCCCTCCCCGAAAAAATTGTATATACGCCCCAGACTGAGAGTAGTGGTTTTGTGCCGGTTCAAAACCCTCCTCCTCCTCACCCTCCTCACAAGATGGCGGCGACGCGATATCTCTCGAACGCATGGTCGGATTTTGACGAATGAGGTGTCATTGAACTCGGGCTGACACCCCCTTTCCATTGCACAACATATTTCCACCCCAAAAATAAAACCTACCCCTACTAGGGGGTGAAATTATAATTTTTTTGAAAATCTCGCTTTCCAAGTACAACATGTGAGAGTTTGAATGCCAATATGGAATTAAACGTTGTTCCGCAAACCAATAATCAAAGAGGGGCATGTTAGGCCTTGAGGTGATGGCCCCTGTCATTGTTGACGAGTCCCTGTGGATGGGTCCTTGTTGACAGGTCATTGTTGGCGGGTCATTGTTGACAGGTCATTGTGGACGAGTCTTTGTGGACAGGTCCTTGTGGACGAGTCCTTGTGGACAGGTCCTTGTGGACAGGTCCTTGTGGATGAGTCCCGTTGGACTGGTTCCTACGGACTAGCCCATGAATTTATTTAAATTATGTCAAAAGGGCCTAACTACATTTTGCGTGTAAAGCAGTGTGTTGAACTGACGTTGTTCACTAATCCCCCACTACTATAATGGGATAACGATATGAAAGGAAAGTGACGAAATACATGTGAACAAGTGTGAGATGCCATTATTAGCATCCTCCTTGTGAAACAAGTCACATCCTGTTTTGGTTCATACGTGAGAAAATGCAAGTTCATGTGTAATATGACCTAACACACAGGTACACGTGCCCAATAAGAGCTAACAAGTCACAACCTGTTTTGACAGTGGTGGGAGGTGAAGGGGGGGGGGGAGAGGGGGAGAGTCAGTGGAAGAGAGAACACAGGTGAAGAGAGAAAGAAATATGTATTGCTCATAATACATGTGGAGCTGAGTACTGTACATAGGACTGTAGGTTAAGTACAACATGAGTGAATAAATAAATACAAGGCACACAGGTTCACACAACGTGTAATTTATTAATCCAAGAATTAAAGGCTGAGCTATATCCCAACCATTTTACATATAGTTTATTTCCTTTTTGTTTCAACACTTTTTCCACAAGGTAATGTTTAGGAAACGCTGTCTTTTGGAGTTATTGGAGATAAAACCTGCCTTTTATGGGTTGATGGTTGAGGTCCTCGAGTAAATAGGTGACTGGACTGTTCAGGTTGACTTGACGAATTCGAAATAGTTCAGTCCCCCAATTTGGTGTGTAGCCCTTGTCAAAGACGGACTTGAATTTGCTCACACGAACATGGTCCCCAATGTTAAGGCGATGACGTTTAGGGTCTGCTGTTTTTATGGGGTTAAACAGTTTATCCAGTTGTGGAATATTTTTGGTCACAAGTCGTGGCTTGGTCCCAATGGTTCTGTGTTTGGTGTTATTGTAACGTGACACTAGCTCAGGAAACAAGTCCAACCAGCGATAAGTGCCCTGAGCGGTAAACGCTTTCCACATATGGGTTTTCAATGTTCGGTTGAACCACTCGACCACGCTGGCTTTGAGATTGCTGTACGTGGTGTAATGGTGAATATACTTAGATTTGAGAAAACTGGAGAAATCCTTGTTGAAAAATTCTTTTCCCTGATCGGTTTGTAGCAGCTGAGGTTGACGTTTGGATTGTTGAATAATATGTTGAAAGACCTTGATGACTAGTGGACCAGACTTGAGTCGCACAGGTTCAACAAACGCCATTTTGGAATAAACATCAATGACCGTCAACATATAGCGTACACCATCGTTAACGCTAGCATAGGGAATCATTTCAACCAAGTCTGCTTGCCAAAGTTCATCCACACCCTGTGAAATCGTCTTGAGTCGCTGATAGTGACGTCTAGCTAAACGATGAAACTCGTGAGCAATACCCATTTTAATGGGTGAGGGCTTAAATAATAATTTTGGTATTTCGAAGTTCTTCCTCAATTTCTTGAATTTCCCAATCGTGACCAGTATGGCCGGCTTGACGTGAAGAATGCAACAGCTGTAGTCGCTAGACGAGTTTATTGGGATTGTGCCAGTAGGTAACATCCACAAGGGGTTTTAATGGCTTAAATATCACCCCTGAAGCGGACATTTTACGACGATCACTTTGACTAGTGGGGAACATTTTTGCAATGATGGTTTTATATTTTTGAGATATATTGGCATTCACTTGTTGAGTGGGATCATACTGTCTTTTGTGGGCATGCGTGTCCAATAAAATGGATTTATATTTACCAAGGTCCTCTAGCGTATAATCTTGGGATGAGGGAGTCCGAGAGAATAGTAGCTTTATCAGTCCTGGTGTTAATTTATAGTTGATCTTTTTAATGACAGCTTTAGTACGATTAAATTTAATCGATGAATCGCCAATTTTAAAACTATCATCCTCATAGCGAACACCATACGTGGTATCTGTGTTTCCAATAAATAGAGTGGTGAAATAGGGTTCCAGTGTTGATCCATAATATTTTATTAAAATGTTTTTCAGTTGAGCTTTATGGTGAGGGGTGGTCAAGAGTTGTGAAAATGGAGACGATCTGGAAAGGCAAGGTGTTTCGACCATGACCAAGGATTTCTTTTTCCTTAAAAACTCTGCAAGGGGTGATGCCTCTTTTTGAGGCGTAAACACTTGTTCCTCATTATCCTCAACTTCGCTAACACTAGTTAAATCTTCCTGTTCCTCTTCCTCTTCCTCAGGGTCCTCGTGGTGCGTCTGAGTGGCTTGTGAAACGGTGGGTAGCGTTTCAGATGGCTTGAAAGAGGGTTTCAACATAGCTTTTAGCGGAGGGGCTAAATGTTGTTGAATAAACAAAGCATGATCTGCACGTGATCGTTTCAATTGACGGAACTTTTGGCGAATAGTATTTTTTGCTCTAATAATATGCTTTTTCAATTGACTCTCTGCTAACGCCATGGTGTCGTGACAAATGACTTGAGAGGAAATGATACAGTGCCTTAAATAGCAATAAAATGATCAAACCCTAAGCGATACCGCCCTTGGTTGAGTTCACTTTGTTTGTCAATCACTAAACAGGCATGACGTTGTGTGTTTCAGCACTTGCCACACAATTCTGAAAACATTTGAAAGATCATATCCGGATTCACATGTTCATTATAAATGTGACGACTGTTCCTCTCGTCCTGACGAAATAAAACAATGACATTGGCATTGTCACGAATCAACTCTTTGGACATTTTAGAATACGTTTGTCCAAGATAGAAGCAATAGATCTGTTTGTGTCGACCCATGCTGAAATAGCTTTGAATGATGCCTTGTCGTTCAGTGGATACATCATAGAAAATCATGAGTGAATCAGGCTTTACCTCATCCGGTGAAATAACATTTTCTTGCGTGGAAAATGTAAAATACCCCATATTCTCATTTTGTAATCCAGACATGACTTGATCCAGAAACACGTAGAGGGGTTGGTAGAGAGATTTTGCGAAAATATAAATATTTTGAAAACACAGACCATTGGGCGCTGTAATAAGTGTCAGCAAAAGATTCGTCTTTGCACAGCCGGAAGGTCCCACAATGATGCAGCGAATGGAAGATGGAAACAGTGAACCATGACGTTGTTCACGTGATGTGGGGCAGAGATGGGAAACCATGTCCCCCACGGGGAATAACTCTTGCTGCTTAATTATCTTCATTTCAACTAAGGATTAGAGAGGCTAGCAGGCTGTCTATATACATCGCACCGAGCCTTGTCATAGAAACAGTAGACTTGTACTACAGGTTGACGATGGATGTCTTTGGACGTGCGTTGATGGTCAAAGCTAGGTCTGTTCCCATACATGATCCTAAACAAGAAACAGATCCTGCTAATAAACACTATGTGGATAGGTCAGTAGTGCCACGCTTAAATCAAGGAGATTATGACTTTAAAGGAAAGCGGTTAACCCATGTAAAACATCCTCAAGTGTCTACAGACGTTACTACAAAAAAGTATGTGGATAACAAGGTGTATGAGTTTTATGATAAAGTGCCTCAGCTTACGGTGGATGGCTATAGCGCCAATCATCACCGCATTATTCACGTGGAAGACCCACAAGAAGATGATGATGTCTGTACCAAGCGATACGTGACCTATGAAAAGGCTTTATAAATTTATCCCATCTGTATTTTTAGTGTATCTGACAAATGTAAAACCTGTGAATGAGACAAACCATATACCGCTAGTTCATGACCAGCACTTGACCTATGTGCTTGCTTCGGGTTTAAGCCACTATCGATTACGCTATAATGGAACCATTCACATCAAATATGCCGTACCTGAAGAGAACCATTTACAAATAGAGATAAATGGTCATAGGATGTTGGTCCATAACCATGAAATGGTCAATGCAGGAGACGAATTATCCTTTCATCTCATGTTAACACGGGATGAAAAGCAAGCTGGAAAAACCATAAACGATTTCCCACTTTATGTAGAATTGGAATATACAGTCATGAAATAACAATCTGACGTTAGTTGTGACTTAAACTTTCTAGTGAAAGGTTATTGCTCATCATCATCATGGTGAAACAAAGATATGTGGTGAGAAAGACTAAAAATATGACCCTGTCCTTGGCAAAGCCTGGGCTTAAGACATTCGTGGACAAGATCTTGCGAAAGAAAAAAATAATGTGTTGACCATAAGGAAAGCTCTTCGAGCAGCACAGAGACATGTTATTCCAAAACGTCAGCTCAAAACAAGGGCGAGTGATTCCCGTCCCCAAACGAGCTGGATTTTTACCTGCATTATTCGCTGGTCTGGCTGCTCTAGGCTCACTTTTAGGCGGCGCCAGTGCAGTGGCAAAAACTATTAAAGCCGCGCAACAGGGCAAGCAACAACTCAAAGAAAGTCAGCGACACAATGAAACAATGGAAGCCATTGCTATGGGGGCTAGAAAAGTCAATTTGAAGCCAGCCTTTTATCAACAAGGATTTGGAATTTCACCTTTTCGAAATAAAATAAAAACATCATTAACCTCAGCCATAGCAAGACATGCCCTGACACATCAACAAGTGGAAAGCTATGCTAAACAACTGAAGCTTTCTCATTTTCGAGGTGTGTTTATGCGAAACCAATTACCCTCACGACCCTGGAAACATGAATGTGCTGTTGTCAATTTGGATGATCACCGAAGACCTGGAACACATTATGTAGCTTTTGTCAAAGAGGGATCCACTGTATGGTACTTTGACAGTTTTGGGAAATTGCCCCCGCCCATGGAACTAGTGGTCTAAACAGGATCAAGATATATTATAAAGTGAAACGTGAGCAAACGTTTAACAGCCAACAGTGTGGACGTTTGTGTTTATTTTTTTTATATAAGACGCAGCATAAGCAAAAACGTCAACAGTATGTCGGTGGAAAGTAAGACGTTTACACTGCATGGACGTGGACCTGAAGTGAGCCTAGACTTTTACCCACCTATCGAATTGAGTGAAAAACCCTATGGTTTAGGACTTTTTTCACTTGAATTGTACAATAGAATATACAACATACGTGAAAATGTGAACAACAAGTTTTACTATGATGATTCTGTGCTCACTCTGAACTCTGGTGGATACACGATAGATGACATTTATGAACACATTTATGTGGTGTTGATCAATGAATATGGTTTAAAGTCATTTCTCGATGGAACGCGCAAGTTTGAACTTATAGGAAATACCAACACTCATCGTTGCAGTATTTTTTCTACATTCAAAATTGACTTTAAAACACACCCCGAATCCATTGGTCCATTACTAGGATTTAAACCACGCGTTTTAGAGCCCAACAAAAAACATGAATCAGACCATGAAGTGAAATTTATTGAGGACCATCATGTGTCGGTGACGTGTAATATTATTAGCCAAGTATACACCAATCAAGAACCATCGCATTCGCTTTATGACTTTATTGTAACATCGCCCAATGGCTATATTATTCGTGAAAACCCTCCAGTGGTGCTTTTTCATTCTGTGGCTGTGGATGGTATTAGTAATATAACATTAAGACTGATCAATAGAGAGCTACAACTCATTGATCTAGATTCTATCACACCAGTGACTTACAAGTTGGTGCTAAAACCACTATGAAGTTTGTATATAAAGCAACAGCACCGTCTAGGAATGGTGTTAGTTGTTTACCACGTGAATACACGTTAACATCTCAGAACAAGCAGATTTTACAGCATTTGGGTTACCACGTCAACCCCCGTGATGAATTCTATCCTAGAGGTAGCGAACCACATCGAGGAGCAACCAGGAGTGGTAAGAATTGATCTCCATTCTTATCAAGCTCAAACATCTGGACTCAATAACAATGATGAAATTCAATTTGTTATCAACAAGCAAGATATTTACACTCTATCACATGAAAGTGTTATTCAGATAGAAGGTCGGCTCACCAAAGCTGATGGCACTACACCCACCACATCCAAGTTAGCCAACCATGCTTTTGCCTTTCTGTTTTCTGAAGTGCGTTACGTGATTAACGATATCGTGGTGGATAGCACTCGAAATGTGGGTATTTCCAGTGTCATGAAACTATATCCCTCTTATAGTGAGAAAGAAGCTAAAACACTTTGCATGGCGGGTTGGTGCCCTGACTCGATCAATGCCTGGATGGTACACACCGATGGCACCTTTACTGGATATTTACCTCTTAAACTGATTTTAGGCTTTGCTGAAGATCACCAGCCCATTGTGGTGAATGCAAGGCAAGTGCTTTATCTGGTGAGAGACAGGAGTGATAATAATGCACTCAAGGGAGCCGACAATGCTCCCATTGATTCAAAAATTCAACTACAACGCTTGCTATGGAAAGTGCCTCATGTGACCCTTAACGATAGCAAAAAACTGGACATACTCAAGATGGTAAAGGGAGACATACCTCTACCCACGGAATTTAGAAGCTGGGCACTCCATGAGTACCCGCTATTGCCCACCACCAACACACACAGTTGGTCTATAAAAACAGCCCGCTATACAGAGAGACCTCTCTACATGATTGTGGGTTTTCAAACGAATCGCAAGTATCAACAAACCAAAGATGTCACGCAATTTGATCACCTGCAATTGAGAAATGCACGTCTTTTCCTCAACGGTGCTGTGTTTCCCTATGAAGGGCTCGATTTAGATTTTTCCAAAAATAAGTTTTGCCCCTTGTACGACTTGTTTTCTAAATTTAGATGGTCGTATTATCAAAAAGAGAATTGTCCTATGTTGTCACCCCATGCTTTTAAGACAAGGGCGCCACTGATTGTCTTTGACTGTTCCTACTTGGAAGAGTCTGTCAAGCCATCCAATATTGACATTCGACTAGATTTTGAAACGCATGACAATGTTCCAGCCAATACGACGGCCTACTGATTGATCATTCATCACAAACAAGTCAACTATTATCCACTGTCCAACCAAGTGACAAGTGTATAAATAGCAGGTCAACCCACATCAAACCGCTCAGTCATGTCTTGCTTTCAAGCCTCAAGAGAAGTTACATCCATGAATTTAAAATCTGAGGAACAACGTTTCAAGACCTTTGCGACGTGGCCGGTCCTTTTATAAACCCACAAGCCTTAGCGGCCGCTGGATTCTACTATTTAAAAACGAGAGATGAAGTGAAATGTGTGTTTTGTCCCATCATCTTAGACCAATGGCAAGAGAGCGATGAACCCATGCAGGAACATCAGCGCTGGTCACCTGCCTGTCCCTACCTGGGCAGAATGGAGGTGGGTAATATACCCTGTCATTCAAGTTACCCCTCACTCATGCCTGTGAGTGATGAAAAAAGTTATGATACATGTGGACTTTATGGTGTCAACAGTGCTTCAGTGAGCAGCTCACAGTCAAAAACACCCAGTTTAGAGACATTGGGATATCATCGGTGTTATGGACACTATAAACACAAAATACTTTTTTGTTGTACCGCCTCTATCCTAGAATGAAAAAAAGAATGTAAAACTTGTTATGCTAATAAAATAATGTAATAAAAAATTGGTTGTTGTTATATTGTTATTTCTTATGCCCCCCCCATGTCATATCCTAATATCCTAACCTCCATAGTGACTACTCAATGTTTTTATTTTCTTTTACTAGAATGGATTGTAAGTAAATGACATGGATACACCTTACTGAACAATCGTCAGTCTGTGGTCAGTTGGACTTGATCCAGACAAGAGTGAACATGTTGCGTACTCTAATCGTCGACTGTCAAGGGTTTAAAATTGGAGATAACAAATTTATATTTAAAGAAGTGGCCATTATCGATTGTTCCACTTTTTTGATATCGCAAGCTACCCATTTGGTGTTTAAACCACCTTATGTGTTTGATTTGTTGTGTGATAAAGACCGTAAACAAACCCAGTGGATTGAAACTCATATGCAGCTAGACTGGAATCAAGGAACCATTTCATATAAGCACCTGGACATGGTGATGAAAGCCCTCTTGTCTTCTGCCCATGCAGTATTTGTGAAAGGTAGTGAAAAACTTCAATGGCTACAACCATTTTTGGCGTCTTACTGTCAATGTATCGATTTAATGGACATGGGCTGTCCCTCGTTGCAAACACTCATGGACCGCTGCCCCTGTGACAACATTACCCAAAGAGCCATGGCACAGGTGTGGCAATTGTTTCATTGGCTAACCACCAATGCCTGCTGGGAGTTGTTAAATAAAATTAAAACTCTAGGTTTACTTGTGAATGACACCAGTGAGATTTCTACAAGCAACGTGTAAACATCTACATTATGCCATGGAGAAATGGGGTGCTACCGATAAAGCGATTGGAAAGTTCTTTGTGTGTAAAGATAAACTAGACAGTTTTGCCAAAGAATAATTATTGGCTCTCCCAAAATCGTTCATTTATTATGTGGCACCAAATGCAGTGAAAGAAATCTGGCAACATGTACCAAAATCATGGACTCAAGACCCTGTGTTAAGTGAATTGCAACCAAGTACGGATTATGATCACCATAAGCAAGTGGCTATGGCAAAAATACCATCTATGCGACAGTGCGCCACTTGCCAGCTGGTCAAACTGTATCACGGTCATAAAAGTCCATGTAAAGAATTTGTTTCTTCATTCCACGGGTGTGATGGAGAAAAAAAGCAGCAACAACAAACATCATCCACAGAGGAGGAGGAAGATCAAACCTTTTCTCCACCTATAGAAAAGGATATGCCAGACCTGTACTGGCAATGGCGTCATTGACAAAGTAATTCAATACTTGATTTTCGAAATCTACCTACCTGGTTATTATTTGTGTGGTCCTGGAACTTGTCTTGAAGAACCTTTGCAGCGTGGTGATATACCTATTAATCCTTTTGGATCGAGCATGCACCTTTTTTTTATCGCCATAGGCATTCTGCATTAAGACGTGTAGCGGATAAAGTATCGTTGAAAAGCAAAACAACGTTTGACATCCTGTGATGTCTCAGTGGGGGAGAGGTTGGCAGCCCTCATTGTGATTAGTGCTATAAAAGGAAAGTTAATGACGAGTGGACATGAACATTGAAAAGGATTGAGGAATTGGTATTTCTTTGTATTCTGTTTTGTAAAGCCATCTTTGTTGTGAAATAAAAACAAGATTTACAAGATCACAATGTCTTTTAATTTTAAAATGGTGATAGCCATTTCTTCATTTTCATTTTTTCACTCATGAATATTTACAATTTCCACTTTTCATTTTTTTACATTCTCTTTGTTTAGTTTACACATTCTGTACATTTGTTGTTGTTGTGAAATAAAAACAAGGTTTACCAGATCACAATATCTTTTAATTTAAAAATGGTGATAGCCATTTCACTTTTTCACACATGGATATTTACAATTTCCACTTTACATTTTTACATTCCCCTTGTTTAGTTCACACATTCAGTACATTTTTAAAAATCTTTTTCGTAATATACAAAAGCTAACATTTTACACTAAAATGTGTTACTTATCTCATTTTTACTAAACTACAGTAGCCTAACATTATATATTCTACTTACAGTTTTTACAAAAAAAAAATACAATATAAAACACACTACAAATATTACAATATAGTGATCATTAGACTTAAGTAAAGTAATAGTCGTCAATGCGACTGTTTCCCCAAGCAAGAGTATCGAATGTGTTGGGTATAATGAATCGTTTGTTGTCTTCATTACTTAAAGCGACTTTGTTCAGCAAATTGGTATATAGTTGATGATTTTTACTTCTAAATACACACATTTACTTATATAATACAGGTGGGTTACTAACTATACAGTTTTTATAATCACTTATATCTAGCTCTTTACTAACAACATTCTTCTTTACCCCTTTTAATTTTTTTACTACTACATCATCAATTGTCATATAGCTGTATGATTTAGATTTTGTGCCTACAAAGGTGTCTATAATAACACCAGCACATTCATCTTTAAATTTCCCAAGAACCTTTTTGTTTACTAGAGGTAAATGGTAAATATTACCCTCGGGATAGTCACTTGTATCAAACCTATTCAGCTCAGATTTGATATCCTCATAAAAATCATCAGTTTTAAACTTATAAATAAAAGAATCTGTGTCTGTGTAGAGTAATTTAGCATTATCAAGATAGTTTTTCTTTACATAATCATAGTGAAATTCATACATAAGTGTTTTGACAATTCCAGAATGGTGTAACCCACATATATGGGTTTGTTGTAAGTTACTTTAAGACGATTCATTTGTATTACAACTAAATCCTCATGAATAATTGAACAGCTATGAAAGTTAGGCTTGCTTATTAAGTTGCTCGCACCATACCTTTTACCATCATTCTCCCACTTTGTTATCAGCTTTACATCAACTCGTTTATCAACATTCTCCACAGTCTTTCCAGAAACACTAATTCATGAGTTTATAAAAATCTTTTTCAAACGCGTTTGTTGACTGTGTTCTTGAATTATTGTTTACATCAATATCTGGTTTGAGCCATGCTGACTGATGGAATTGTAATATGCGATGAACTTTAGTTAATTTCAATCCATGCTGTAGACACTGTTTCAAGTTTTGATAATGTATTACATATTTACATTTATCATTTACATTAGCAATTAACATTTTTGTTCGTGATGTGATGTATGGAGATTTAATATTCTCAGGACAAAATGGTAAATCGTTATGATCATCATGTAACTCTTTAGGATACTCAAGATTTACCTCTAAAATATATCCTTTATCATCGTTATCATTAAGAGTGTCAACATGTAAGACATCAATTTCAGGTTGTGTCAGCCAGCGAAAATCTTTCAGTGGTAGATATTGACTCATAGACCAACCATATTGGTTATTTGCATCGAGGTAGACAATATACTTTGACTCTTCACAAGGGTTGTAGCTAGGCATGTATTTATTATTCGCTTTAGAATATCGCCCACTACATTGGCTTAATCCACCTCAAATTGATGATTTTATAAAATTGATCATGTCTATATCAGTCATTAATTCTAAATATACTTTCGTTTTTTTTCAACATTGAACTGAAACTTAACCCAGGAGCAGTGAAATACTGACAAGGATCAAGGTCATAAGTTTTCATACAAACATTCCGAAAATTTTCAAAAACATCTGCAAATAATAATACATCTGTCTTCAAATATATGTCTGAAAATTCACCTAAAGTTTGAATGTCAAACTGTGCCCATACACGTTGTGCATGTAAATATTCCTGATCACTAATATGACTTGTGTTTAAGAAACTGTAAAATGCATCTTTTGGTGGTAAAGAACACTCCTCAAGACGTTCCACACAGTTAATATATTCATAAGGGAATATACCCTTTTGACGAATCAAATTAAAATCATCTTCTTTAGGAAAGACACGTTGAATTTCATGAAACTGATCTGATTTTAAATTACTAGCCAGCTTATCAAGACTATTTGGCATAAAGCGGAATGAATCTAAAAATCGCAGTTTTATAGTTTTTTTACTTTCAGTTTTGATGTATTTTGTGAACGATATGTATTGTTCCTTATTATTTGCAATCACATCAATTTTCACATCTGAAGCTCCAAATTCTTTAACGATAAAGTGGTTATCGTATTCGCTACCGTTATATAGAATGACTGGAATGAATTTACTTACTCTATAATTTAAATTACATTCTCGGTGAGCAGCACCACGATATTTTCCTGTTAAATGGTCATGATCGCGAACCCTGTCTCTATATAAACATTCACCACATATAAAACAATTAGTTTCAGTTTCAAAATTCATTTGCTCTGATTGGAAAGATCGTATTTAAAATAGAGGATATACGGATGGCATCTTTCTCAAGCCTTTCCATAAAAACTTTAGGTGCATCAGGTCCTCTATACAGCTCAAATTTATTTAAAGAGTCATCGTAACTACATTTAATATAATATGCAAAGCTAAAAGGTTCTTGAATGTGAGTAGTGTTGGTGAATGGCTGGGCTGGATTCGATGAACATGTATTAAATGGCTTTAGCAAAGCCTCGAAGTCAGCATATATAACAAATGGTATTCGAAGCTGTTTCTCATAATCCTTAAATTTTAGAATGTTATTTTTAGGAGTCACGCATGATTACATCCCCATTTTTGGTGTTGAATTAGTTGGTCCTCTTTCTGGAAATGTAGCAAACAACCATCACACAACCACTTCTTATGTTCTCTTTTTGTTATCTGACTACTGACAAGTCTACTGAAATGTTTTATCCAGCAATAGTGAGCATTTTCACCTTCGGTTATGTATAGTAAATTTACATGAGCATACTTTTTTCCTGAGTATAATATAGAGGACCTACTATTCTCTTATTTTCAATTTCATAAACATTAATACTTATATTGTTCAGCTCTTCAAAACGTTGAATGTCTTTTATCGCCATAGGACGTTCGATTTCTTTTAAATCTAACACTGAAGAATAGTGAGGATAAGATGATGTTCTCTCCACATTCCCCACTGCTGGATGGAGAGCTGAGGTTACAGCCCACGCAAAACATGCTTGATCACTATTCAAAACATTCACAACAGCTCTCTTTCGTTTGATCCATACAGGTAAATCAATATATGATGATGCTCGAAGGGGGTTGTATTTATTCATGTTGGTTTCTAAATAAAGTACTTCAACCAACGCCCAGCCTGACTCCCTTTCCTGGAACTCTTCACTCTTCACAATGATAGCACTTGAAATATTTCGATACATATCACTAATATTAGTTGATTCGCTAACAATTATGGTTTTTTGTATAAAAGGATTTGATATCCATAATTTCACCTTCACTCCCAGTTTTTACATAGAGTCCAAAAAGTTCAAAATTCATTTAAATTGTTTTATGCACTACTAAAACATTTTCTACTAAGCCAAACACAGTAGGTTGAACATTCTGTAAAAATGATTCAATACTTTGAGTTTTTTTCTTCACTATAAAGTCTGTAACTAGCAATTCGACTTTTAAATGCACTACCAATTTTTTGAATATTTCCAGATTTTCTTTCATGGCAAGCGTTGTTTTTATGATTAATACTGCGTAAATGTCCTTGAATGATTGATAAAGGTATATCAATATTACATACATCACAATGGGTTATCAAAGGTTCACCATTCTTCTTTATTTTTGTTGCATGACTATTTTCACAATCTTGAGAACGTTTACGCTTTTGAGCATTACATTCATTTAAAGGATCCGTGCTAGTTGATGGTTATACAGATTTCAATTCCTGTTGTTCTCCATGCACTTCAACCATGTGGGATTGATATCGCTTTACAGCAGAAAAACCAAGATCACAAACTGAACATGAAAAAGGTGCTGAACTAACATGCATTAAATTTACATGACGTGCAAGATTATCCTGTCTGTTAAATGTGGTAGCACAATGACTGCACACAAACATTTTAATGTCATGTTTAGCATTTGCGTGTCGTTGAAGGTTGTCAAGTCTTGAGATCTGTTTCTTACATTCACCACACTTGAACATGATGATCACTTTCGAAATTACCTATAAAAGAAAGAAATCATAAATGTTAATAAAAAGATAAAACAAAGTAAAATATAAATAGTTTAATTATATTCCAGTCAATGGTTATAGCAGGGCATTTAAATCGATCATCTGTGAACTCCTAGCAAGTCTAACTTCATGTAGTTCTAAGTGGGGTTACTATATACCAGTGTCACTGACACCTAGCGGTGAACATTGGAACTTGATAGAGTGGTAGAAACCAGCGGTCGCCAGTTAAGTGAGCTAGGTGTGATGTCATAGCCAGTCATAAAACAAGTCTAAACTTGTAGAACATGTCACGTGATAGAAACCAGCGATCGCCAGTTAAGTGAGCTAAGTGTGACGTCATAGCCAGTCTTAAAACAAGTCTAAACTTGTAGAACATGTCAGGTGATAGAAACCAGCAGCCAAAAGTTAAGTGAGCTAAGTGTGACGTCATAGTCAGTCATAAAGCAACTCTAAACTTGTAAAACATGTCACGTGACAAGGTTAAGTTAGGTAAAGTTAGGTTATGTTAGGTGAACTGAGGTTAAGTCTTTAAATATTCCCTCTGTCACTGTCACCTAGCAATGAACATTCAGACATATTAGAGCGGTAATCAAAATCTAACCTACAAATTTAGCTTTACACACCATGGTCAAGTAGTTCCAACTTTTGACTGCCAAATATACCATTTTCACTGACATGAAGTGGCGAACATTGGAAAATATCACTCTAACTGTTTAAAAGTTATTAGAGGGGGGGCACTTACCTTTTTATAATTTATCAACTGCTGCCACTGAATGAACAGATTGTAGGAATCTGGTTACCTACAGGTACCGTACCCAATTATCTGTAAACAAATCAATCAATCAATCAATCAATAAATACATTTCAATCAATAACTTCAATATTAATTAGTAATAAAAGACAACAATCCATTAATAATTAGTACTTACCTTGCAAAATAATTTAATGATTTTCTACCAAAAAGGCTTTTTTACAACTCTTGAGCAGTAATAGAGTACTGTTCACTCAAAGCGAGTAATAAAGACTGACAGTAGGGAAATATATGACACCTCTCTTATATAAACTCTCATCGCTCGTGTCAGCAGTTTTTTGCAGATCATTGCAGTTCCTTTCCCAATACAGCTGAGAGTCCAAAGTACACTAGGAACACCTGTGTGGTATCCAATTACTGCTGACTTTGCATGATCATCACCCATTGTCTTGATCAACACCTGGGGGTTTGAAATGACTGCAGCGTCAGTCATAGCAAAAGCAGTGTGCGCTCTCTGTCATGTCAGCAACATGACACCGGAAGGAACACCTGTGTAATATCCAATAACTGCTAACTTTGCATGATCATCACCCATTGTCTTCATGAACACTTGCGGTTTCAAATTACTGCAGCGTTAGTCATAGCAACAGATCTTCGCGCTCTCTGCCATGTCTGTAACATGACACAGGAAGTAACAAGTCGGTTTACTGCACGTACCATCTCCACAGTTTTAACATCTTAAGAACATGTATTATTCTCTTTCAACTACAAATGACTCGTTAGAACACATCATCCACCAAGTTAGATCCCTTGTATGTTCACATGTATTTCGTCCCTTTCCTTTCATATCGTTATCCCAATATAGTAGTGGGGGATTAGTGAACAACGTCAGTTCAACACACTGCTTTACACGCAAAATGTAGTTAGGCCCTTTTGACATAATTTAAATAAATTCATGGGCTAGTCCGTAGGAACCAGTCCAAAGGGACTCATCCACAAGGACTCGTCCACAAGCACCTGTCCACAAGGACCTGTCCACAAGGACTTGTCCACAAGGGCTCGTCCACCAGGACCTGTCCACAAGGACTCGTCCACAAGGACCTGTCCACAAGTACTCGTCCACCAGGACCTGCCCACAAGGACTTGTCCACAAGGACTTGTCCACAAGGACTCGTCCACAATGACCTGTCAACAATGTCCCGCCAACAATGACCTGTCAACAAGGACCCATCCACAGGGACTCGCCAACAATGACAGGGGCCCTCGCCTCAAGGCCAAACATGCCCCTCTTTGATTATTGGTTTGCGGAACAACGTTTAATTCCATATTGGCATTCAAACTCTCACATGTTGTACTTGGAAAGCGAGATTTTCTAAAAAATATAATTTCACCCCCTAGTAGGGGTAGGTTTTATTTTTGGGGTGGAAATATGTTGTGCAATGGAAAGGGGGTGTCAGCCCGAGTTCAATGACACCTCATTCGTCAAAATCCAACCATGCGTTCGAGAGATATCGCGTCGCCGCCATCTTGTGAGGAGGGTGAGGAGGAGGAGAGTTTTGAACCGGCACAAAACCACTACTACTGAGGCCCAGGTTAAATTGCCGGCTCTGCCAAGAAATTTAAATCTGGGTTGAGGGCTGGAATGGGGTACATACAGTCAGCCCCGTGAGGAAAAACTGAGAAGAGGCGGGTCGATTCATCCCTTATTCTGGAAGTGGTTTTCCGTTGTTTCCCCACTTCCACTCCAGGCATATGCCCGGGTAGTAACTAACGTAAAGTCACGATCATTTCCTACCTCAATCCTATCTCATTTAAAAATACACACTAGTACAGACATCAGAGTGTCACAGGTTATCAGACAAATTCTACACACACACCAAGGTACACGGGGATGCATGACCATGATGTCAAAAAGTCCCTAAAATAATTAACAACAACAACACCTATGCTAGCCCTTCTCAAACCTTTTGAGCACCACCTTCATGTCATGCGAAGTAGGCAACACGAGCTGCCTTAAATACAATATTAGGCTATATAATGAACCCTTTATCCACAGGCTATATAAAGGAGTCTAATATTTATTCATCATTCTTTTGATACATTTCTACAGACAACAGATATGAGAGCCAGACGGTGTTGGGATATATTGAGAAATCAGTGGCCGAGAGGACACAATGGTTTAAGCTCCTGTGGTATTTTAGGAGGATGCGTATATATTCTTGAGACATAGAACAGGTGCAACTTTTAGCTCGAATGTTGGCTTGGGGACGCACACTATGGCTTGTTGCTATGAAGATTGGCGCCAAGGAAGAAATCGAATGCCACAAGGTAATTGGTCTATCATCATGTGAACCACTCCCTACGGCAGAAATGTTTGTAAAAACGCGCAAAGACATACAAGAGTCTAGGCCAATAGTATCAAGACGCCTTGTCTTAGCGGGAACTCGGCTTGGGAACGCGCACGGGTAGATTAACGCGGGAGTTATCTACAGATTAATTCCACGTTCGATTCAAGCCGGCTATAGCATAATCGTAACCTCCACACTGCTACGAACTCAATGATATCGATCGCATGCTAGTCTGATAGTTATTATGGAATATTTTTTAATAGATCCCCTTCCACACCTACCCTAGTCTGTGTCATTTATAAGGATCCAAGATGCTTCGAGGAGGACCACTTATTTTGTACGTCTGAGGGCGTAACGTCGACCACTAATTTTTGTTCATCTGAGGACGGAACGTATTACAAATTTTGTACGTCTGAGGACGGAACTCATTACTTATTTATTATAGTGTAACTTCAGTGATTTATTTATAGTCCCAGCACTATCAGTAGGACCAGTTCATCGAAGTAATTCACCAAATAGACTGTCAAGGAATATAGTACTTGACAGGTGAATATAGTAGGAATTATATCGTGTGTGTATCTGACAAAAACTTTATTTAATTCAGCACGTGATGACGTCTAAGAACGAGGATGGATCTGGGAACCAGCTGGACATTTGCCTGAAGATGTCGATGACCAGATAAACATCTTAAAGGAGATGGCTGCAGACGTAATTCCTGGCGCTGTTTTAAAGGATTGAGTACCAAATAAATTTATTTATTTATTAAATCAGCTACGGTGTTATGGGATATTTTTGTAAATATTTGTTTGCTTGCTTGGTAATGTAGATTATTAGTTTTTGTTTTACTGACACATTAAATATGGGACTAGCCGAGCGTTGCGTAATTTATATATTTTGTGATTGTATTTGGTTTAACTTTACGCAGGGACGCGCAGCCGATGCTCGATCTCCCTTGCGTAAATCGCGGTCAAGCATTATTATTCAGAGATTTGCCTTACAACAAAAATGGAACTGAATTAATTTTGAGATTAAAAATAGAATTTGGAGGGTAAAAGATTATTTGTGAGTAGAATTTTATGACGGATCAGGATTGTTTTTGATAGTTGCTTTCCAGCAGATTTGAACGGGATGGCACTTTGCACCCGAGTTTTTGTTGTGTATTTATTTTTTGTTAATGTGTCAATGGACGCAGTATTGTTGATCTGTATGAGCCGACCCAGAGTGAGTATGTTTGAGATTCAGTACAAGGTATGGGTGCGTATGTGATTTTTTTATGATGTGCTAGCGAGAATATATCATGGTGATTATTCTGACTTGCTCCACGTCAACCCAGTTCATGATCTCGCGGGGCTGAACTCGTGGTATATATTTGTTTCTCGCCATCCAGGGGATGCGTGAGATATGTTGATGTTTTCCAGAGGGAAAACTGCACTTAGCTTGCGGACTGAAAGAGGTATTTGTGGCAGCGTGACTCATACAAGTAGGGGGAGCTCAATCAGATAACATGTCTTGTCATTAGAACAGGCTTGCTTCCTGTACTGCAATTTATAATGTTGTTTTAAATTCACAAAACCTGATCGGTTATAATGAGTATTGCTTGATTAAATGGGAGCCGTCCATAATTGTAAGGTAGCCACCGAAATTCGTGTTTGTCTGGCGTTTCATATAAATGTAAACATTGTTTTTCAGCCGTTAGGCTTGTATTTTGTTGTTGTTGGTTCAATTTTTGGTGTGTTTATTTTGATGCGTTCTTGACCCGTGTCAAGTTAGGATGCGCGGAGCTATGTTCCCAAGTTGATGAGAGTGGTTTTTGGCCTATTTCTGGCCTGCTCTTTTTATTCCGTGTGCTCCTGCACCAGCTAGAATCTCCGGGAGATTCTTCATTCTGTTTATATTATTAGATCTTGCATGTGTCAGTAGTAGTTGTAGTGTATTAATTAAGGGTGGGTCCCATAGCCGTAGTGTGATTTAAAAGATGCACTCCGTAAGCAACATGTCTGTTTCAGTTGTAAACGGACTCGCATCAGTACTCAGTTTCTTATTAACGAACAGTAAACCACACATTATATGACTTCTTGACCAGAGAAAAGTGGACTTGTATCCATATGTTGTGACGAGTGAGTTCACACCGCTCAAATGCTTATGTTATGATTTTATAATTTATGTGAAGCTGCATTCACATTGTCTTGTTGTGACGAGCGAGTTCCTACCGCTCAGTGTTATTATTATTATTATTTATAAAGGGGGTAAAAGTCAGGGAGGATTTGTTTTTATTTATTATTATTATTATTATTATTATTATTATTATGCACATACTTTTCAGTCATTAAATTTCTTTTATTCTACTTGTTATTCATTTTATTTCTAGTATAGCCTCTGTCATGAACCTTTCTATTCATTAGAGCATGTTGTTTTAGCGAACTTTGCTGTGTAACGCAGTCAGGACTGAACACGACCCCGTAGACGACTCTCGACAAAACCATGCTTTATTGAAGGTTGCATAGACAAGCTGGCGCGCCAAGAGGGGCTAGTTCGTTGCTAGTTCACTACTAGAACACGGTGGATAGACAGCATAGTTAAGCTGGTGTCATACCTTGGAGCGTTTCGTTGTTTTGGGCTTTTCTAGCGAATCATAAACAAGCTGTTACCCTACATGTGGTGTTTCGCTGTTTTTGACTGTTTGAGATCACCGGAAGTGATATTTTGTTAACGTAAATACGGCGAAGAGAAGTACCGCCAAGAAAATGGAATATACAGTAGAATCACGAGTTTGCAAGTTAAAATACGATTCACGTTTTGTTTATTGATGTAATCAGTAAAATAATGTACGTGAAATCGGGCGCCCATTGATTAAATATAAAATTAGATTTGTTTAGAAAGTCAAACTCATGAATATGTTAGGAGGCTGGTAGCCTTAAATGACAGTTAATACTTTGTTAATTGGTCAGTGTTAACATCAGATCTGGATAGTAATTTATGACTGAATATGTGCGGGGTTAAAAAGTTATTAAGTAAAATTAGAACCATTCAGTGATGATTGATTTGCTGGAGTAAAGGGAATAAGTTTAAATGAACTGAATGTGGTCAAATGAAGTAAATGTATGTCAAGAATTATATATGTGTGTGTCAGGGAGACGTTTGCATGCCATCCTCCTGTCTTCTCAGTGATATATATATTTTTGTGTGTGAAAATGGTGACAGTCGCGGATATCCAAGCAATTATTGAAAGTGCCACGGCACGAACCCAGAAACTATTAAGAGAACAAAGTGAAAGATTAGACAGTAAATTATCTGAACAGAATGCACAATTAGCGGAACAGAATGAGTCATTCCAGGCTCAAATGAATGACACTATAAAATCACAATTAGCTGAACAGAATGCACAATTATCTGAACAGAATGCAAAATTATCTGAACAGAGTGAGTCATTCCAGGATCAAATGAATGACACTATAAAATAACAATTAGCCGAACAGAAGGCACAATTATCTGAACAGAATGCAAAATTATCTGAACAGAATGAGTCATTCCAGGCTCAAATGAATGACACTATAAAAACACAATTAGAGGAACAAAGTGAAAAATTAGACATTAAATTAAACGAACAGTCAGGCGAGTTAAAAACACAACTAGCCGAACAGAGTGAATCATTTCAAGCGCAAGTAAATGAAAATATAAACAAACAATTAGAAACGTAAGAAAATAGAATTACGAGTCAGTTAGCCACATTGTCCGCAGAGATGAAAGAATACACTACACAGCAGATGGTTCAATTCGCGCTTGATATAAGTAAGAATAATGACAAACAGCTAGGGCAGATACAAAAATTAGAGGATACGTTCAACCGTAAATTAAAAGATTTGGACGAAATTGTATTAGCAAAACTAGCTCAGATAGAATTAGCATGCACGGTAAATAACAGTGAGGTTAAAACGGCACAGGATGGTCTTGAAAAGCGGTTTGATAAAATGGAGGAGGATTCTACGTTTATCCAGGGACAATTGTCAACAGTTAATGAAAGCATTTCGGGCTTAATAAAAGACATGGATAAATTAGAAATACAATCAGCAGAGCGATGGCAAAACCTAGAATCGGACCAGGATAATTTAAAGAGTACGATAGATGAGAATAATCTACGTCTAGAAGACAGGCTTGAGAAGATAGAATCGAATCAGCAGGACACGAAACAGCAGATGGAAGAAAAATTAGGAGCGATAAAAGATAGCATCAGAAAGGATTGGCGCAAGATGAGCTGCGACTCTAAAGAAGATCGGCTAACTATTATAAAGACCGTAGGTGAAAATCATACGCGCATTAAAGTACTTGAGGAGGAAATCAAAAATAAAATGAAAGAACAGTCGGACAGAATCATTAAAGCAGAGTTGCGCTCATTAGGACAGAACACGTTATTTCAGACAGAGCACGCAGATAAGGAAGTTGACCCAACGAGCCAGAGGGCAATTAGCGCGGAGAATGGGCACGGAATGACAGGTAGCCCATTAACGACTAGCACAGAGGGATTTCACAACAACGTTGGAGGAACCTCTACCCCTCAACATGGCTATCAGCACCCTGAAGTCGTACAAGTAATTCGATCAAATGAATTTAAACCTAATAAATTCACAGAAAATTCTGGTGTCACACCGAAGGCGTATCTTAAAGAGATGGATCACTATTTTAATGATAATAATATACCGCCCGCGCGTCGTTTAAGATTGATGGAACGATTTCTTTCGGGAAATGTACTTACGTGGTTCTTGAGCTTCAAGTATACTTTCGGAGGGATCGATGATTTCAAGATTGCGTTCCTTAAAAAGTACTGGTCGGCTTCTCTACAGCAAAGTCTCAGAATGGAACTTTATTCGAGAAAATATCAGTCGACTCAACAGACAAAATATTCAGATTTCTTTTCGCTACAATTGTTAAAATTTCGGGATCTGGATCACCCCTTAGAAGAGTCGGATCTGGTTATGACGATTGCACGGCAGTTGCCAGTAAATGTTCAGCAGGTTTTAGTAGCAGCAAACGTGGACACAGCGGTTCGAGCCGAACAAATCTTACGTCAGATTGACGAGACAACATCTCACATGCAGCAAAGAGGGGGACGACAGCTGGAACTTGTAAACACAACGGAGGTGGTTAAACCCGCTCAAATACACACCAGGTCGCAGGCCACAAATACAAGTGTGTCAACAACACCAAGACGAGGTCAGGAGGGTGACGAAAATAGGTCACACCAGCGTCATGAAAATAACAATGATAGACAGACCCAGGGCAACAATAGGTATCAGCAGCGAGGATACCAACAATGGAGAAATAATAGGAGAAATGAGGGACCCTACAGACGTTATGAAAATAACAATAATGATAATCGACAGTGGCGTGAAAGAAGATATCAGAACCAGGGGGACTATCGGAATTATAGAAATGATTGGAATGACAGGCACGCCGAATCGCAGCGCTACCTGGAAGAGTTACACGCTAATGGAGGGGACGAACAAAAACATTGGGAAAATGCAATAAATAGGAGGTCAAATCCAGATACTCACATTGAGGGGGCCGAGAGTTTATTGAAGCAGGAAGAACGCCTGGGAAATACGCGACAGAAGGATGATGGTAGTCGCGGGGGTTGTAAAAAAATCCCAATAATTGAAAAAGGTCTCACCCTGAGAGAGCAACAGCCGGATCGTGAAGAAGGATGGGTCGTGGCACACATACAAGAATGGATAGCTTTGCCGGAAGATTGCCTGGAGGAGATTGTAAAACCACGGAACGATGATATCAAACAATTACCTATTATCTATGCCAAGATTGGTGGAATTAACGTGAGATGCTTGGTTGACACGGGGTCACAAATCAGTCTTGTATCGGAGGCTTTGGTTCGAGAGTTGGGACGGAGTCAGAATATTCCTGTGATTCCAGTACCGCAACTCAAGGTGAGGGGCGTTATTCCCGAACGCACCGTCACTTGCAAACGTCAGGCATTTATAGAATTGGATATATTAGACCATATATTTGGACAGACTTTCATCATAATGGCTAAAATGAATTTTAACATTATTCTGGGTGCAAATTTTATTTGTGACTACCAGGCAGTCATAGATTTGCATAATAATACAGTCAGTTTTAAGGAGTTTGATAAACTGAAGGATGTGGGCTTACACATGGATGAAATCACTACAGGGAAAGACGTGAGTTCATGGGCATTGGACGCAATAGCAGAGGAGACACGAAAGGCGGAAGATGACCTTATAGATGTGGCTGTTGTGGAATTAAATGAAGAGAGTGACTCTAAGGAGATATGGGCCTTACTAGCAGAAGGAGAGGACAGCGATACTCAGTTTGAAGAACTATTACAGGAGCGGCTCAGTGACATACAACTAGGGGTGGAACATAGGAAGAAACTTGAGGAGATCTTGAGAAGACACAAGGCAGTGTTTGACACAGTTCCAGGGAAGATAATAAACTTTCAGTATTCTATGCAGGTTGAGGATTGGTCCCCATTTTTAAGCAAGTTGTACCCTATACCAGAAAAACATCGAGAGCCAGTAAAACGGATTATTGATGATATGTTACAAGCTGGAGTGATTAAGAAGACTCCTACACCTTATTTAAATGCGATTTTGGCAGTAACAAAACCAAATGGATCCATTAGACTTTGTCTAGACGCCAGAAATCTAAACATGCGCCTTATTTTTCCCGAGTATGACAGAGCGCCAATCATCAGAGACGTCTTAAAAGGATTTAAGAACAAGAGCATCTATTCATCAGTAGACCTGACGAGTTCGTTTCACCATATCGAACTGGATGAGAAGTCACAGCTTCTTACTGGCTTCTTGTTCGATAATCAGACATATTACTTCGTCCGCATGCCCTTCGGCGTTAAAACTGCTGGATGCGCATTAATTCGAGCCTTGGATCGGAACCTGACTGAAGAAGTGAAGGAAATGACGGTACGATATATTGACGATATACTCTTGGCGTCAGATAACATTGAGACACATATGGAAAATTTGGATAAGCTTTTGGACAACCTTAGAACTGCAAATTTTAAAGTCAACTTGAAGAAATCCCATTTCTTCAAGAAGGAGATTTTATATTTGGGGCACATCATTGACCAGGAGGGAGTGCGACCTAACCCTGCCAAGATAGAGGCGATAAAGAATTTCCCCACACCAAGGAGAGTGAAACATATCAGAGCTTTCCTTGGCGTGACGGGTTTCTTTAAGGAAAACTGCCCAGGATATACTGAAACCGTAGCACCTATGCAGGAAATGCTGAAGAAGAACAAGAAATGGCTTTGGAACGCTGAGTGTGAGAAATCATTTCAAGAGACAAAATTATTACTGGAAAATTGCATCAAACTAGGTTATCCAGACTTTCAACGGAAATTTATTATCCAAGCGGATGCTTCCATGGTTGGTATAGGAGCAATGTTATACCAAGAAGATCCAGCTAACCTTCAACGTCGTGATTATTTGGCATTTGTGAGCCGCAGATTGCGAAAACACGAGCGCAACTATACGGTCACGGAACTCGAATTGTTGGCAATACTTCATGCTCTCCAACAATGGAAACGAATTGTGTATGGTTACCCCATTGTTGTTAGAACAGACCACAAAGCACTAACGTTTTTGTTCAAGACATCTATGGCTAGCGAGCGTGTGACACGTTGGTCCATCTTCATACAACATTTTAACATCGAAATTGAACATTGCCCAGGAAAAATGAATGTAATTCCGGATGTATTAAGCAGGAACCCCGAGCCTGATACCGAAGAAACAGCGATAGTGCAGCATATTGAGTTAACAGCAAAGGACCATGCATTCTTGGAGGAATTACGGGAGATAAGACGTGAGCAGGAAGCAGAACCGTGGATGTACCAAATGATCCAGTACTTTAAGAAGGAATTACCAGCAAGAACCCCGGCCTACAGAGAAGCAAAAGCCAGAGAAGGAAGATATGTCTACCTTAACAATTTACTGCATAAATGGATAGATGAAGAACACACCAAATTACGTATCATGGTACCTGCATCATTACAAAGAGGACTTACTTGGCACATACATGAAAGCTTCGGTCACGTGGGATTAGACAAGGCACAGGCGACCATTGGAGAAACGTTTACATGGCCGCGAATGAGGACTACCATTTGTGACGTAATAAAGACTTGCGATCCTTGTCAGAGGACATAGCCGAATAATTACCTAATGAGGCAGTATCCTAGACCATTGCTACCTCAGAAACCCTGCGAGCTAGTGGCCCTGGACTGTTTCGGTCCAATCCCAAAAGGTAGGCGAGGTTGCCGTCACCTGCTAGTGTGCATTGATGTGTTTTCTAAGTTTGTCGTATTATGCCCCATTCTGAAAACTACATCGAAACAAGTACTCAGTCGTATTCGAAATAGAGTTATTCCAATCCTTGGAAAACCAGAATTCATATTGTCGAACCACGGAAGCCATTTTACGAGTGCCGAATTCAAGAAAGGTATGGAAGACTAGGATGTAAAACACATGTTTAGTGGCATTCGCCACCCCCAAGCAAATCCAAGCGAACGCGCTATAAAATGTATTACCAAATACTTAAGGATCTTCATTCCCAATGAACATCACAAGTGGGTAGACAGGATCAAAGATGTAGAGACCTGTATGAATACAACTAGACATGAGTCAACAGGCCAGATTCCCATGGTCTTGCACATGAACGAATATCCAGTAAGATCGTGGAGCAACATCATCAATTGCCCACAAGATCCCATGGTTGGTCATGAATTGAGAATTGAGAGAACGAAAGTCCATATGAGAAACCAGGCGGATCGCAGATTACGTCGTGTCAGAAATAAAAGGTATCACAGAGAACTAGTAGTCAACGAGCTTGCATTGGTACGGAAGCTAGCGACATCTGATCCAGAGAAGAAGGTTTTTAACAAGTTCAGTCCATAATTTATTGGCCCCTTCTGTATTGTACGGAATCTTGGTAACAACGCATACAGAGTGAAAGAATTGAATACAGGTACAATGTCTGTCTACAACGCGGCGAATTTAAAGTTGTATCATACTAGCGAACCTTGGGAACGCCGAAATAATGCTGCAAATTGAATATATGGACGTCCTTTTTGCACATCCAACTACACGTGGGTCAGTGAGTACGTCGGTAGAACGAGGAAGTAGAGAACAATCTGCTATGGTCAGACACTAATGAGCTCTGACGATGACAACACAGCGGGAGAGCGAGCGAGTGAGATAAGGGCACTGGAAAGGGGAGATACTAGCCTTAGGCAATCAGTCAAGCAGGCTGGTTTTCGGAATGTCTGAATGAATGAGGAAACGGGTTGTAAACACGAGCAAGTGTTGTGACTCCAACGAAAGTGGCGGCTAGACTAGACTGATGAGAGGGAGATTTTTCTAGGATTGGCAGAAATGGATTTCAGATGTTTTGTATTTGTAAAAAAATCGACTAATTGTTATGTTCGATTTTTTCCATGCAGGGGGGTTGTGAACCCTTTATCCACAGGCTATATAAAGGATTCTAATATTTATTCATCATCTTTTGATACATTTCTACAGACAACAGATATGAGAGCCAGACGGTGTTGGGATATATTGAGAAATCAGTGGCCGAGAGGACACAATGGTTTAAGCTCCTGTGGTATTTTAGGAGGATGCGTACATATTCTTGAGACATAGAACAGGTGCAACTTTTAGCGCGAATATTGGCTTGGGGACGCACACTATGGCTTGTTGCTATGAAGGTTGGCGCCAAGGAAGAAATCGAATGCCACAAGGTAATTGGTCTATCGTCATGTGAACCACTCCCTACGGCAGAAATGTTTGTAAAAACGCGCAAAGACATACAAGAGTCTTGGCCAATAGTATCAAGACGCCTTGTCTTAGCGGGAACTCGGCTTGGGAACGCGCACGGGTAGATTAACGCGGGAGTTATCTACAGATTAATTCCACGATCGATTCAAGCCGGCTATAGCATAATCGTAACCTCCACACTGCTACGAACTCAATGATACCGATCGCATGCTAGTCTGATAGTTATTATGGAATATTTTTTAATAGATCCCCTTCCACACCTACCCTAGTCTGTGTCATTTATAAGGATCCAAGATGCTTCGAGGAGGACCACTTATTTTGTACGTCTGAGGGCATAACGTCGACCACTAATTTTTGTTCGTCTGAGGACGGAACGTATTACAAATTTTGTACGTCTGAGGACGGAACTCATTACTTATTTATTATAGTGTAACTTCAGTGATTTATTTATAGTCCCAGCACTATCGGACCAGTTCATCGAAGTAATTCACCAAATAGACTGTCAAGGAATATAGTACTTGACAGGTGAATATAGTAGGAATAGGAATGTAGCGGGAGAAAGTTCGCGCCAGATAGCGCGCGTGTGGTACTGGGTAAGCGCAAGGCGATCGTCTTATGTTTCTTCCAGTCAGCTGCGAGGAATGTATAGATTGTGACCGATTTTTCTGAGCTTAAGTAAATTATATCTTCTGTAATTTTACTCCAAGACTATACTAATTAATACTATAGACATTTCCCCTAGTATATTATGCACGATTTTCAGCGTTTAAGCGTTAAACATCTCCAAAATGAGCTACGGACCAGAGGCGCTAAAACTAGCGGGAGGAAGGAAGAATTAATACAGCGGTAATTACAAAATTCTAACACGCTTTATTGTCCAAATAATGAATAGGAGTCAGCATACTAACTTCTAAAGATTACAATTGCTTGAGTATTGTACATTGATAAATGTACCTCCATAAGACTTAAATCATGAATAGAGATTTAAATATCCACTTGCTCCCCTTGCTTATAGACTTCGATTTATGTCATTTTTTAGGTTGATGGCTTACATGAAACTGCAGATACAGCCTTGTCTACCACCAAAGGCATGTGAGTTTCTTGACTTTTCCTGTGCCAGTTCATTCGAAGATTTGACCATCAGCCACAAGGCGAATATCAGTATCACAAATGTGCATTTGATGGATTATTTTGTATTTCGACAATCGGAAATAGATGGAGCACCTGTTTCCAACTACAAATCGTTGTGTGATGCTGGATACAGCCTTTTCACTGAAAAGTTTGTTTTGTTTATAAAATTTCAATCGGGCGAAATTCTGATATGCCATGCTGTGAAATCCGAGTACACAAAACATAAGACCTATAATGTGAAGCTTATTTTAGGAGTATCTGGTGACTTTATAGGAGGGGAATGTGAATGTGTTGCTGGAGCAGGCCCCAAGGCATGTTGTAAGCATATTGCAGCTGTAGGCCTAAGCTATGCATTAGAGCACTGGTATTATTCAGTGTTCAGAAACATGCACCCAAAATTTACAAACTTTTCACCATCCCCATACCAAACGGTTGAGGCCAGTTAGCCCTATGAAAGTGGAATGTTGGCCCTTGGAACAAGTTTTCCAGGAACCCTGCCATGATGTTAGGCCATTGTCAGGGGTTAATCAGCCTGGATATCAGCAATATGTTGAAGGTAGGCTATTGTGAAAAGTTCCCAACATAAGTTTGCTTTATCTTTCGCTCTAAAAAAAGCACAGGCCAGCTGCTTTGATGTCATTCATGACCACCATTTCGGTGTGGATCCATGTGCGACTCAAGCTGAAAATCTTGTGAGAGTAAATGATGAGGAAAGGAAGAAAATTGAGGAAAATACTAGGCAACAATCCCAGCAAAGTCTATGGTTCAAAGAGAGGAAATATCATTTGACAGCAAGTAATTTTGGGAAAATCTGTCACTCAAAAACTCCTAAAGCCATAGCAAAAGCATTATTCAAGGGAAGTTTATTTTGCTCCAGGCATATGAAATGGGGACTTCAAATGGAAGACTCAGCAAGGGACAGGTATTCTGAGCTAACAGGCCACGTAGTCCAAAAATCTGGCCTCATTATTCACCCTACCAGACATTACCTGGCAGCATCTTGTGATGGACTAATTGGACAGGATAGAGTCTTGGAGCTTAAAGGGCAGCCAAGTCATGAAAATGAAGCAATTTCAATTAAATGTGTTCCATACTTGGGAGAGAGCAGTGGTGCAGTGACACTCAAGAAAAATCACAACCATTACTTTCAAGTGCAAGGTTAGCTGTTTGTTACAGGCAGACATTATTGTAGTTTCGTTGTGTACACTGCTGTTGACATGTTAGTGTTGGAGTTAGAGAGAGATGACATTTTCATTCGTGAAATGGTGGCAAAATTAGACAAGTTTTACCATGAATATTTTGTTCCAGTCATCCTTACCTGACATAAACGTTTTCCTGAAATTGCATAACATAAAACACACAAATATTATCCTCCCTGAAAGACGAATTTTACTGACATGCAATTTTGAATGCAGTATTTTGTATGTTTTAGCAAGTCCTATAGCCCGTTCTATGTATATTCTTTTAGAGGCTATCCTCCTTGTTTCAATGTTTTCTGATGGAATAAACTGCCTTTTGCCTTTCAGAAATGGTGGGATATTTAATGTTACACCTTTAGTGCATAACAGATCCTGAATGTTGAACCCCCTATCTGCCATAACTGAATATCCTTCTTCCAAGAGATCCAACATTCCTGATATGATAAATAACTGCCTGTCTGATATTGCCCCACCATATGCATCAGATATGAAACATATAAAACCAGATGGATTTATACCTATTAATACCTTAGTTGTGTTTGCATTTTTGTATGTAGAAAATGTAGCTTGCTGTGCTGTAGGGTTCTTGGGTTTTGCCATTATAATCTCAGTTGCATCAATTATAACTCTAGTTGAGGGGTATTTCTGTCTAAAAGGAAGGGGGCTGCTTTCAAGGACAGTTTCTCGATCAGGCCAAATGTTCAACTCTTTAAATTGGCAGTACATGAAATTAATCCAAACATTAAATATTCTCCAAACAGTAGTTTTATGTATTCCGAAGTTTAGGCCTAGTTCCTGATCAGATTTGTTGGTCCTTAGCTTCATAACTGTCAAGAGAAAACACAGTCTGGGTTCAAGAGGGAATACCTGTAAATTGTATCTGTTTTCTCCCAGAACAGCAAACACCAAATTAAAATGTTCGACGTCTACAAACCCTGTATAAAGCAATATGGCATCAGGGTTATCCATTATTTGCTCAACAACCAAAATACCTGTAGCATTTGTCTGAGTACTGATGTCTTTGAAAATGGGAGTCACAAATGTTTCATTCACTTCCACGAGTATATTGACGATTTCTTCCCGTAGGCCTAGGCCTACATCAATGGAGATGATTTCTGCAGATTCCGATATTGTAGGCTCATCGTGGTAATCCGGCAATTTCCTTGTGTATGGCCTCTTTCTTATTTTATTTTTTTGTGTTCGTGGTCCACGAAAAAAAGCGATGAAACAGCGCCTGGTTTTAATCTTGTTCTCTCACCTTCAAATACAAACGCATAAATTCAGTGGTTGTTGTCAAAATGTGTAATCAGATTATAGGTACAAAATAAGGATTATTTCCCTTTGTAAATCACACTTACCCAGCACAGTTTTCGTGAAGTTATCGGGTTGAAAATGATGTGAACACACTTTAATATTTTCGGGGAAATTTTTCTCACTGAAATGTTTCCTTCTAATAGCATGTAACCATTTTTTCCTCATTTCTATATTTTGTGGAAATTGGTGAAACGAAAACGGGCTTCCCTGATTTTTGCAAAGAGGGACACTGCAATAGCTCGGCATAGTCACAAAAATTACAATTTAAACAACATAAATTTGTGTATATTAGCGGCATGAGAACACAGGAGACAAATGAAGAGCACCTTGCGCTTACCCAGTACAACAGCAGTGCACTCTATCGGTGCTAGTTCTATACATCCCTATTATATCGTGTGTGTATCTGACAAAAACTTTATTTAATTCAGCACGTGATGACGTCTAAGAACGAGGATGGATCTGGGAACCAGCTGGACATTTGCCTGAAGATGTCGATGACCAGATAAACATCTTAAAGGAGATGGCTGCAGACGTAATTCCTGGCGCTGTTTTAAAGGATTGAGTACCAAATAAATTTATTTATTTATTAAATCAGCTACGGTGTTATGGGATATTTTTGTAAATATTTGTTTGCTTGCTTGGTAATGTAGATTATTAGTTTTTGTTTTACTGACACATTAAATATGGGACTAGCCGAGCGTTGCGTAATTTATATATTTTGGGATTGTATTTGGTTTAACTTTACGCAGGGACGCGCAGCCGATGCTCGATCTCCCTTGCGTAAATCGCGGTCAAGCATTATTATTCGGAGATTTGCCTTACAACAAAAATGGAACTGAATTAATTTTGAGATTAAAAATAGAATTTGGAGGGTAAAAGATTATTTGTGAGTAGAATTTTATGACGGATCAGGATTGTTTTTGATAGTTGCTTTCCAGCAGATTTGAACGGGATGGCACTTTGCACCCGAGGTTTTGTTGTGTATTTTTTTTTGTTAATGTGTCAATGGACGCAGTATTGTTGATCTGTTTGAGCCGACCCAGAGTGAGTGTGTTTGTGATTCAGTCCAAGCTATGGGTGCGTATGTGATTTTTTTATGATGTGCTAGCGAGAATATATCATGGTGATTGTTCTGAATTGCTCCACGTCAACCCAGTTCATGACCTCGCGGGGCTGAACTCGTGGTATATATTTGTTTCTCGCCATCCAGGGGATGCGTGAGATATGTTGATGTTTTCCAGAGGGAAAACTGCACTTAGCTTGCGGACTGAAAGAGGTATTTGTGGCAGCGTGACTCATACAAGTAGGGGGAGCTCAATCAGATAACATGTCTTGTCATTAGAACAGGCTTGCTTCCTGTACTGCAATTTATAATGTTGTTTTAAATTCACAAAACCTGATCGGTTATAATGAGTATTGCTTGATTAAATGGGAGCCGTCCATAGTTGTAAGATAGCCACCGAAATTCGTGTTTGTCTGGCGTTTCATATAAATGTAAACATTGTTTTTCAGCCGTTAGGCTTGTATTTTGTTGTTGTTGGTTCAATTTTTGGTTTGTTTATTTTGATGCGTTCTTGACCCGTGTCAAGTTAGGATGCGCGGAGCTATGTTCCCAAGTTGATGAGAGCGGTTTTTGGCCTATTTCTGGCCTGCTCTTTTTATTCCGTGTGCTCCTGTACCAGCTAGAATCTCCGGGAGATTCTTCATTCTGTTTATATTATTAGATCTTGCATGTGTCAGTAGTAGTTGTAGTGTATTAATTAAGGGTGGGTCCCATAGCCGTAGTGTGATTTAAAAGATGCACTCCGTAAGCAACATGTCTGTTTCAGTTGTAAACGGACTCGCATCAGTACTCAGTTTCTTATTATCGAACAGTAAACCACACATTATATGACTTCTTGACCAGAGAAAAGTGGACTTGTATCCATATGTTGTGACGAGTGAGTTCACACCGCTCAAATGCTTGTGTTATGATTTTATCATTTATGTGAAGCTGCATTCACATTGTCTTGTTGTGACGAGCGAGTTCCTACCGCTCAGTGTTATTATTATTATTTATAAAGGGGGTAAAAGTCAGGGAGGATTTGTTTTTATTTATTTATTATTATTATTATGCACATACTTTTCAGTCATTAAATTTCTTTTATTCTACTTGTTATTCATTTTATTTCTAGTATAGCCTCTCTCATGAACCTTTCTATTCATTAGAGCATGTTGTTTTAAGCGAACTTTGCTATGTAACGCAGTCAGGACTGAACACGATCCCGTAGACGACTCTCGACAAAACCATGCTTTATTGAAGGGTGCATAGACAAGCTGGCGCGCCAAGTGGGGCTAGTTCGTTGCTAGTTCACTACCAGAACACGGTGGATAGACAGCATAGTTAAGCTGGTGTCATACCGTGGAGCGTTTCGTTGTTTTGGGCTTTTCTAGCGAATCATAAACAAGCTGTTACACTACATGTGGTGTTTCGCTGTTTTTGACTGTTTGAGATCACCGGAAGTGATATTTTGTTAACGTAAATACGGCGAAGAGAAGTACCGCCAAGAAAATGGAATATACAGTAGAATCACGAATTTGCAAGTTAAAATACGATTCACGTTTTGTTTATTGATGTAATTAGTAAAATAATGTACGTGAAATCGGGCGCCCATTGATTAAATATAAAATTAGATTTGTTTAGAAAGTCAAACTCATGAATATGTTAGGAGGCTGGTAGCCTTAAATGACAGTTAATACTTTGTTAATTGGTCAGTGTTAACATCAGATCTGGATAGTAATTTATGACTGAATATGTGCGGGGTTAAAAAGTTATTAAGTAAAATTAGAACCATTCAGTGATGATTGATTTGCTGGAGTAAAGGGAATAAGTTTAAATGAACTGAATGTGGTCAAATGAAGTAAATGTATGTCAAGAATTATATATGTGTGTGTCAGGGAGACGTTTGCATGCCATCCTCCTGTCTTCTCAGTGATATATATATTTTTGTGTGTGAAAATGGTGACAGTCGCGGATATCCAAGCAATTATTGAAAGTGCCACGGCACGAACCCAGAAACTATTAAGAGAACAAAGTGAAAGATTAGACAGTAAATTATCTGAACAGAATGCACAATTAGCGGAACAGAATGAGTCATTCCAGGCTCAAATGAATGACACTATAAAATCACAATTAGCTGAACAGAATGCACAATTATCTGAACAGAATGCAAAATTATCTGAACAGAGTGAGTCATTCCAGGATCAAATGAATGACACTATAAAATAACAATTAGCCGAACAGAAGGCACAATTATCTGAACAGAATGCAAAATTATCTGAACAGAATGAGTCATTCCAGGCTCAAATGAATGACACTATAAAAACACAATTAGAGGAACAAAGTGAAAAATTAGACATTAAATTAAACGAACAGTCAGGCGAGTTAAAAACACAACTAGCCGAACAGAGTGAATCATTTCAAGCGCAAGTAAATGAAAATATAAACAAACAATTAGAAACGCAAGAAAATAGAATTACGAGTCAGTTAGCCACATTGTCCGCAGAGATGAAAGAATACACTACACAGCAGATGGTTCAATTCGCGCTTGATATAAGTAAGAATAATGACAAACAGCTAGGGCAGATACAAAAATTAGAGGATACGTTCAACCGTAAATTAAAAGATTTGGACGAAATTGTATTAGCAAAACTAGCTCAGATAGAATTAGCATGCACGGTAAATAACAGTGAGGTTAAAACGGCACAGGATGGTCTTGAAAAGCGGTTTGATAAAATGGAGGAGGATTCTACGTTTATCCAGGGACAATTGTCAACAGTTAATGAAAGCATTTCGGGCTTAATAAAAGACATGGATAAATTAGAAATACAATCAGCAGAGCGATGGCAAAACCTAGAATCGGACCAGGATAATTTAAAGAGTACGATAGATGAGAATAATCTACGTCTAGAAGACAAGCTTGAGAAGATAGAATCGAATCAGCAGGACACGAAACAGCAGATGGAAGAAAAATTAGGAGCGATAAAAGATAGCATCAGAAAGGATTGGCGCAAGATGAGCTGCGACTCTAAAGAAGATCGGCTAACTATTATAAAGACCGTAGGTGAAAATCATACGCGCATTAAAGTACTTGAGGAGGAAATCAAAAATAAAATGAAAGAACAGTCGGACAGAATCATTAAAGCAGAGTTGCGCTCATTAGGACAGAACACGTTATTTCAGACAGAGCACGCAGATAAGGAAGTTGACCCAACGAGCCAGAGGGCAATTAGCGCGGAGAATGGGCACGGAATGACAGGTAGCCTATTAACGACTAGCACAGAGGGATTTCACAACAACGTTGGAGGAACCTCTACCCCTCAACATGGCTATCAGCACCCTGAAGTCGTACAAGTAATTCGATCAAATGAATTTAAACCTAATAAATTCACAGAAAATTCTGGTGTCACACCGAAGGCGTATCTTAAAGAGATGGATCACTATTTTAATGATAATAATATACCGCCCGCGCGTCGTTTAAGATTGATGGAACGATTTCTTTTGGGAAATGTACTTACGTGGTTCTTGAGCTTCAAGTATACTTTCGGAGGGATCGATGATTTCAAGATTGCGTTCCTTAAAAAGTACTGGTCGGCTTCTCTACAGCAAAGTCTCAGAATGGAACTTTATTCGAGAAAATATCAGTCGTCTCAGCAGACAAAATATTCAGATTTCTTTTCGCTACAATTGTTAAAATTTCGGGATCTGGATCACCCCTTAGAAGAGTCGGATCTGGTTATGACGATTGCACGGCAGTTGCCAGTAAATGTTCAGCAGGTTTTAGTAGCAGCAAACGTGGACACAGCGATTCGAGCCGAACAAATCTTACGTCAGATTGACGAGACAACATCTCACTTGCAGCAAAGAGGGGGACGACAGCTGGAACTTGTAAACACAACGGAGGTGGTTAAACCCGCTCAAATACACACCAGGTCGCAGGCCACAAATACAAGTGTGACAACAACACCAAGACGAGGTCAGGAGGGTGACGAAAATAGGTCACACCAGCGTCATGAAAATAACAATGATAGACAGACCCTGGGCAACAATAGGTATCAGCAGCGAGGATACCAACAATGGAGAAATAATAGGAGAAATGAGGGACCCTACAGACGTTATGAAAATAACAATAATGATAATCGACAGTGGCGTGAAAGAAGATATCAGAACCAGGGGGACTATCGGAATTATAGAAATGATTGGAATGACAGGCACGCCGAATCGCAGCGCTACCTGGAAGAGTTACACGCTAATGGAGGGGGCGAACAAAAACATTGGGAAAATGCAATAAATAGGAGTTCAAATCCAGATACTCACATTGAAGGGGCCGAGAGTTTATTGAAGCAGGAAGAACGCCAGGGAAATACGCGACAGAAGGATGATGGTAGTCGCGGGGGTTGTAAAAAAAATCCAAATAATTGAAAAAGGACTCACCCTGAGAGAGCAACAGCCGGATCGTGAAGAAGGATGGGTCGTGGCACACGTACAAGAATGGATAGCTTTGCCGGAAGATTGCCTGGAGGAGATTGTAAAACCACGGAACGATGATATCAAACAATTACCTATTATATATGCCAAGATTGGTGGAATTAACGTGAGATGCTTGGTTGACACGGGGTCACAAATCAGTCTTGTATCGGAGGCTTTGGTTCGAGAGTTGGGACGGAGTCAGAATATTCCTGTGATTCCAGTACCGCAACTCAAGGTGAGGGGCGTTATTCCCGAACGCACCGTCACTTGCAAACGTCAGGCATTTATAGAATTGGATATATTAGACCATATATTTGGACAGACTTTCATCATAATGGCTAAAATGAATTTTAACATTATTCTGGGTGCAAATTTTATTTGTGACTACCAGGCAGTCATAGATTTGCATAATAATACAGTCAGTTTTAAGGAGTTTGATAAACTGAAGGATGTGGGCTTACACATGGATGAAATCACTACAGGGAAAGACGTGAGTTCATGGGCATTGGACGCAATAGCAGAGGAGACACGAAAGGCGGAAGATGACCTTATAGATGTGGCTGTTGTGGAATTAAATGAAGAGAGTGACTCTAAGGAGATATGGGCCTTACTAGCAGAAGGAGAGGACAGCGATACTCAGTTTGAAGAACTATTACAGGAGCGGCTCAGTGACATACAACTAGGGGTGGAACATAGGAAGAAACTTGAGGAGATCTTGAGAAGACACAATGCAGTGTTTGACACAGTTCCAGGGAAGATAATAAACTTTCAGTATTCTATGCAGGTTGAGGATTGGTCCCCATTTCGAAGCAAGTTGTACCCTATACCAGAAAAACATCGAGAGCCAGTAAAACGGATTATTGATGATATGTTACAAGCTGGAGTGATTAAGAAGACTCCTACACCTTATTTAAATGCGATTTTGGCAGTAACAAAACCAAATGGATCCATTAGACTTTGTCTAGACGCCAGAAATCTAAACATGCGCCTTATTTTTCCCGAGTATGACAGAGCGCCAATCATCAGAGACGTCTTAAAAGGATTTAAGAACAAGAGCATCTATTCATCAGTAGACCTGACGAGTTCGTTTCAACATATCGAACTGGATGAGAAGTCACAGCTTCTTACTGGCTTCTTGTTCGATAATCAGACATATTGCTTCGTCCGCATGCCCTTCGGCGTTAAAACTGCTGGATGCGCATTAATTCGAGCCTTGGATCGGAACCTGACTGAAGAAGTGAAGGAAATGACGGTACGATATATTGACGATATACTCTTGGCGTCAGATAACATTGAGGCACATATGGAAAATTTGGATAAGCTTTTGGACAACCTTAGAACTGCAAATTTTAAAGTCAACTTGAAGAAATTCCATTTCTTCAAGAAGGAGATTTTATATTTGGGGCACATCATTGACCAGGAGGGAGTGCGACCAAACCCTGCCAAGATAGAGGCGATAAAGAATTTCCCCACACCAACGAGAGTGAAACATATCAGAGCTTTCCTTGGCGTGACGGGTTTCTTTAAGGAAAACTGCCCAGGATATACTGAAACCGTAGCACCTATGCAGGAAATGCTGAAGAAGAACAAGAAATGGCTTTGGAACGCTGAGTGTGAGAAATCATTTCAAGAGACAAAATTATTACTGGAAAATTGCATCAAACTAGGTTATCCAGACTTTCAACGGAAATTTATTATCCAAGCGGATGCTTCCATGGTTGGTATAGGAGCAATGTTATACCAAGAAGATCCAGCTAACCTTCAACGTCGTGATTATTTGGCATTTGAAGAATCCAGGGGAATAAAGATGAGGGTCCACTTTTTATGAAAAATGAGCTCGTAATGAATTTGTATAGTTTAACCCCAAAAGAATATGTTTAACTACTCTTAGAGGGCCAAAAAGATGAATGTCTCCGGATACACATCCAACAAAAATATGTGGTGTAGGCAAGAAAGATGAGGGTGCCATTGTATGTGAGCTACAAGGATGAGGGTCCACTTAGTTGGCAGTGCAGAGTTCTCTGCTTTCAGTTCACGCAGCTGTTGATAACTTAATGTTGTGTTAACTCTGAAGAGTGTTACCCCAGTGTTGGTTATTGGTTGTTGTGCCTTGATTGGTCCATTGAAATGGGACCAGTCTAAGTGTTTAAGACAAGAGTGTTTTAAAAACTTAAGTGCAAGTGATATTATTTCGAATTTTAATTAGATTGAATCACATGAAAAACAGTTGATTTATCTTTGTGGATTAATACAGTGCTCTCCTGTCACTCGCCATCGGCCTAGGAAACCATAACCGGAGGCTGATTTTCTCACATATTCATATTCTTATAAGGTAAGAGTAATAAGAAATGGACAGATTTGTGAAATCTCTGTATGTTACAAATCATTTGTATCACTTCATGGCATTACAGCTAAGAGGCTGCAAAATTTACAAAAGAGTCTTGAAACAACAGGTTTACCACCATGTGATAAAGGAGGAAAGCACAGCTTCAGGCCTAACAAGCATCCTAATGATGTTGTAAATTCTATAATTGAACACATTCAGACCTTTAAAAGCAGAAAGTCGCACTATGGTTTAGCTAAGTCTCAAAAACGCTACCAGAGGAACTTAATGAAGGAAATGCTAGGCTTGCAGTACAAAAAAGACAGGACCAAAGAAGCAATCGCCATGGACTTCTAGAAAAGCCTGCCTCTTCCAAATATCACCACCAACGATGTTTACTATCAAAGGCAACTATCATTCTACATGTTCAACATACGCCAATTATTATCAGATTCTGAAGCAATTTTCTAGACGTATCGTCAATATCTGGCAAAAAAGGAGGACATGAGGTTTGTTCCATGCTGTGGGATTTCATTTTTGATCATCTTGACTCTGAAGTAAAGGAACTGTCAATTTTTTGTGACTCGTGTAGTGGTCAAAACAAGAACTACTCTGTGTTTAGAATGCTACACTAAATACGACTAGATACAATAGAAATGGTCCTTCCAATAAGAGGGCGATAAAAACATGGGTTTAGTTAACCAGAAGTCTGTGGTTGAACTTCCGTCTGAGTGGAACGAAGTTCTCCAAAACTCGAGAAACAAACCAAGACTATTTAAAGTCATTTCTTATGACAATCAAGAAATATTCAGATCGTGGACTAGATATCTTTCCCCACTATAGGTAAAACAATGTCCCTTTAAAACATGTCCAGTGAGGAAACTGAAGTTCTTCCGTCACCATCCTAGAATGGTCCTACATCGGTTACTTACAATGGCATGGATGATGAAGGTGATGTCACCAAACCGAAGAAGAAACTCGTATCTCTACCAGAAGGCTGCTTTCACCTTCCTGAACTAGCAAATGATGGACCTACACCTGGCCCAAAAGCAAAGTTTGATGACATTCAGCACCTGAAAAATCTTTGTTCTGTCAAAGCCCCAATTTTTTTGCATCACTCCCTCATTTTTGAAGTGTACTGTGTATTTAAGAAGCCTATTATTCGTTTCAGGTAATGATGTAGGCCAATAAACAAGTGACATTTTAAGTTTCCAAAAACTACCACACAAACAACAGATTCATAGATTTCACTACAAATCAATGGGCATTCATCCTTTCTTCCTAGATTTTTGTGACATGAACCAACTATAGTGTTATTTTTATAATATTACATAAAAGCAAAAAGTCTATCTACATAGTAAATATGTGCCAGATATGTTATTCATCAGTTTAACATCAAAATAACTCCTGTTACTTAGTTTAGGGTTTAAGTATTTCGTTTTAAATTTTAAACCGCTGTTTTCTCAGAACTTTGTTTTCTGGACCCTCATCTTTATTCACCTGGACTCTTCATTTGTGAGCCGCAGATTGCGAAAACACGAGCGCAACTATACGGTCACGGAACTCGAATTGTTGGCAATACTTCATGCTCTCCAACAATGGAAACGAATTGTGTATGGTTACCCCATTGTTGTTAGAACAGACCACAAAGCACTAACGTTTTTGTTCAAGACATCTATGGCTAGCGAGCGTGTGACACGTTGGTCCATCTACATACAACAATTTAACATCGAAATTGAACATTGCCCAGGAAAAATGAATGTAATTCCGGATGTATTAAGCAGGAACCCCGAGCCTGATACCGAAGAAACAGCGATAGTGCAGCATATTGAGTTAACAGCAAAGGACCATGCATTCTTGGAGGAATTACGGGAGATAAGACGTGAGCAGGAAGCAGAATCGTGGATGTACCAAATGATCCAGTACTTTAAGAAGGAATTACCAGCAAGAACCCCGGCCTACAGAGAAGCAAAAGCCAGAGAAGGAAGATATGTCTACCTTAACAATTTACTGCATAAATGGATAGATGAAGAACACACCAAATTACGTATCATGGTACCTGCATCATTACAAAGAGGACTTACTTGGCACATACATGAAAGCTTCGGTCACGTGGGATTAGACAAGGCACAGGCGACCATTGCAGAAACGTTTACATGGCCGCGAATGAGGACTACCATTTGTGACGTAATAAAGACTTGCGATCCTTGTCAGAGGACAAAGCCGAATAATTACCTAATGAGGCAGTATCCTAGACCATTGCTACCTCAGAAACCCTGCGAGCTAGTGGCCCTGGACTGTTTCGATCCAATCCCAAAAGGTAGGCGAGGTTGCCGTCACCTGCTAGTGTGCATTGATGTGTTTTCTAAGTTTGTCGTATTATGCCCCATTCAGAAAACTACATCGAAACAAGTACTCAGTCGTATTCGAAATAGAGTTATTCCAATCCTTGGAAAACCAGAATTCATATTGTCGGACCACGGAAGCCATTTTACGAGTGCCGAATTCAAGAAAGGTATGGAAGACTTGGATGTAAAACACATGTTTAGTAGCATTCGCCACCCCCAAGCAAATCCAAGCGAACGCGCTATAAAATGTATTACCAAATACTTAAAGATCTTCATTCCCAATGAACATCACAAGTGGGTAGACAGGATCAAAGATGTAGAGACCTGTATGAATACAACTAGACATGAGTCAAAAGGCCAGATTCCCATGGTCTTGCACATGAACGAATATCCAGTAGGATCGTGGAGCAACATCATCAATTGCCCACAAGATCCCATGGTTGGTCATGAATTGAGAATTGAGAGAACGAAAGTCCATATGAGAAACCAGGCGGATCGCAGATTACGTCGTGTCAGAAATAAAAGGTATCACAGAGAACTAGTAGTCAACGAGCTTGCATTGGTACGGAAGCCAGCGACATCTGATCCAGAGAAGAAGGTTTTTAACAAGTTCAGTCCAAAATTTATTGGACCCTTCTGTATTGTACGGAATCTTGGTAACAACGCATACAGAGTGAAATAATTGAATACAGGTACAATGTCTGTCTACAGGCGAATTTAAAGTTGTATCATACTAGCAAACCTTGGGAACGCCGAAATAATGCTGCAAATTGAATATATGGACGTCCTTTTTGCACATCCAACTACACGTGGGTCAGTGAGTACGTCAGTAGAACGAGGAAGTAGAGAACAATCTGCTATGGTCAGACACTAATGAGCTCTGACGATGACAACACAGTGGGTGAGCGAGCGAGTGAGATAAGGGCACTGGAAAGGGGAGATACTAGCCTTAGGCGATCAGTCAAGCAGGCTGGTTTGCGGAATGTCTGAATGAATGAGGAAACGGGTTGTAAACACGAGCAAGTGTTGTGACTCCAACGACAGTGGCGGCTAGACTAGACTGATGAGAGGGAGATTTTTCTAGGATTGGCAGAAATGGATTTCAGATGTTTTGTATTTGTAAAAAAATCGACTATTTGTTATGTTCGATTTTTTCCATGCAGGGGGGTTGTGAACCCTTTATCCACAGGCTATATAAAGGATTCTAATATTTATTCATCATCTTTTGATACATTTCTACAAACAACAGATATGAGAGCCAGACGGTGTTGGGATATATTGAGAAATCAGTGGCCGAGAGGACACAATGGTTTAAGCTCCTGTGGTATTTTAGGAGGATGCGTATATATTCTTGAGACATAGAACAGGTGCAACTTTTAGCGCGAATATTGGCTTGGGGACGCACACTATGGCTTGTTGCTATGACGGTTGGCGCCAAGGAAGAAATCGAATGCCACAAGGTAATTGGTCTATCGTCATGTGAACCACTCCCTACGGCAGAAATGTTTGTAAAAACGCGCAAAGACATACAAGAGTCTAGGCCAATAGTATCAAGACGCCTTGTCTTAGCGGGAACTCGGCTTGGGAACGCGCACGGGTAGATTAACGCGGGAGTTATCTACAGATTAATTCCACGATCGATTCAAGCCGGCTATAGCATAATCGTAACCTCCACACTGCTACGAACTCAATGATACCGATCGCATGCTAGTCTGATAGTTATTATGGAATATTTTTTAATAGATCCCCTTCCACACCTACCCTAGTCTGTGTCATTTATAAGGATCCAAGATGCTTCGAGGAGGACCACTTATTTTGTACGTCTGAGGGCGTAACGTCGACCACTAATTTTTGTTCGTCTGAGGACGGAACGTATTACAAATTTTGTACGTCTGAGGACGGAACTCATTACTTATTTATTATAGTGTAACTTCAGTGATTTATTTATAGTCCCAGCACTATCAGTAGGACCAGTTCATCGAAGTAATTCACCAAATAGGCTGTCAAGGAATATAGTACTTGACAGGTGAATATAGTAGGAATTATATCGTGTGTGTATCTGACAAAAACTTTATTTAATTCAGCACGTGATGACGTCTAAGAACGAGGATGGATCTGGGAACCAGCTGGACATTTGCCTGAAGATGTCGATGACCAGATAAACATCTTAAAGGAGATGGCTGCAGACGTAATTCCTGGCGCTGTTTTAAAGGATTGAGTACCAAATAAATTTATTTATTTATTAAATCAGCTACGGTGTTATGGGATATTTTTGTAAATATTTGTTTGCTTGCTTGGTAATGTAGATTATTAGTTTTTGTTTTACTGACACATTAAATATGGGACTAGCCGAGCGTTGCGTAATTTATATATTTTGGGATTGTATTTGGTTTAACTTTACGCAGGGACGCGCAGCCGATGCTCGATCTCCCTTGCGTAAATCGCGGTCAAGCATTATTATTCGGAGATTTGCCTTACAACAAAAATGGAACTGAATTAATTTTGAGATTAAAAATAGAATTTGGAGGGTAAACGATTATTTGTGAGTAGAATTTTATGACGGATCAGGATTGTTTTAGATAGTTGCTTTCCAGCAGATTTGAACGGGATGGCACTTTGCACCCGAGTTTTTGTTGTGTATTTTTTTTGTTAATGTGTCAATGGACGCAGTATTGTTGATCTGTTTGAGCCGACCCAGAGTGAGTGTGTTTGAGATTCAGTCCAAGCTATGGGTGCGTATGTGATTTTTTTAATGATGTGCTAGCGAGAATATATCAAGGTGATTATTCTGACTTGCTCCACGTCAACCCAGTTCATGACCTCGCGGGGCTGAACTCGTGGTATATATTTGTTTCTCGCCATCCAGGGGATGCGTGAGATATGTTGATGTTTTCCAGAGGGAAAACTGCACTTAGCTTGCGAACTGAAAGAGGTATTCGTGGCAGCGTGACTCATACAAGTAGGGGGAGCTCAATCAGATAACATGTCTTGTCATTAGAACAGGCTTGCTTCCTGTACTGCAATTTATAATGTTGTTTTAAATTCACAAAACCTGATCGGTTATAATGAGTATTGCTTGATTAAATGGGAGCCGTCCATAGTTGTAAGGTAGCCACCGAAATTCGTGTTTGTCTGGCGTTTCATATAAATGTAAACATTGTTTTTCAGCCGTTAGGCTTGTATTTTGTTGTTGTTGGTTCAATTTGTGGTGTGTTTATTTTGATGCGTTCTTGACCCGTGTCAAGTTAGGATGCGCGGAGCTATGTTCCCAAGTTGATGAGAGCGGTTTTTGGCCTATTTCTGGCCTGCTCTTTTTATTCCGTGTGCTCCTGCACCAGCTAGAATCTCCGGGAGATTCTTCATTCTGTTTATATTATTAGATCTTGCATGTGTCAGTAGTAGTTGTAGTGTATTAATTAAGGGTGGGTCCCATAGCCGTAGTGTGATTTAAAAGATGCACTCCGTAAGCAACATGTCTGTTTCAGTTGTAAACGGACTCGCATCAGTACTCAGTTTCTTATTATCGAACAGTAAACCACACATTATATGACTTCTTGACCAGAGAAAAGTGGACTTGTATCCATATGTTGTGACGAGTGAGTTCACACCGCTCAAATGCTTGTGTTATGATTTTATCATTTATGTGAAGCTGCATTCACATTGTCTTGTTGTGACGAGCGAGTTCCTACCGCTCAGTGTTATTATTATTATTATTTATAAAGGGGGTAAAAGTCAGGGAGGATTTGTTTTTATTTATTATTATTATTATGCACATACTTTTCAGTCATTAAATTTCTTTTATTCTACTTGTTATTCATTTTATTTCTAGTATAGCCTCTGTCATGAACCTTTCTATTCATTAGAGCATGTTGTTTTAAGCGAACTTTGCTGTGTAACGCAGTCAGGACTGAACACGACCCCGTAGACGACTCTCGACAAAACCATGCTTTATTGAAGGGTGCAATAATAATAATAATAATAATAATAATAATAATAATAATAATAATAATAATTATTATTATTATTATTATTATTATTATTATTATTATTATTATAGCGCGTAGTCGGTAGCATGCTGAACTGCTGTACCCAAGATCGCGGGTTCAAACCGGGCCAAAGTCGTCGGATTTTTTAAGAGCGTTAAAATCCTTCAATATGCCTGCCTTCGGAGGGGTAGTTAAGCCGGCGGTCCCATGTCATAGCGTTATGGCATGTAAAAGATCCTTCCAATAACTAAACTTGTGTGAAGCTAAATTTCAAGGTTAGATGTCCTTGAAACGCTCTATCTTAGTTCCAACGTTCACCACTGGGTTTGACTGAGATCACGTAGTGATAGTTGGAACTACTTGAAATTGAACTGAACTTGTAGCTCACCCCATGGGTGTCCGCTTGAAGCAGCTACAGCCTCTGGCGAGCCGAATATGTCCTCGGACACTCCCGGCACTAAAAGCCATACGATAAATAAATAAATAAATAAATAAATAATTATTTTTATTCGATTCTGCCAACTATGACCACTTCCGTCACTGAGCTTTAGTTCTATCCAAATATTCCCGCATGAATTTATTCGCTGAGCCTCCTTTCTTTCATCAGTCCACTTATTTCCTGCTTTCCTGTTTTCAGCTTGGCTTTTCAGAGAATCGCCGGTGTGTTCCAAGTTTTCTCTGGAGAGGAGCACGTTCCTGGATGTCTTCAAACGTGATCCCTATTTCTAGAAGAACTCTTTCAATCTCGGTGAACCAAGGTCCCTTCGTTTTCTTGGTTACGAAGCAGAAAAATATGCGGTTGGTCAGTCTCTTAGAGACCATGTGCGTAGAATATTATAGCCTATTACAGGGGCGGCTCCTGATTAAAATTCTAGGGTGGGCCATATGATACTATTGTTGTTACTTATTAAATATTGTTTTATATTTGTCATTCATTGTTGCCAATATTGCCATTATCAACATTCCACACAACACAAAATTTGAAACAAGTTTTAATAAATAGTTGAAGCATTAAAAACTGTACCCACATGGCTCTTTATTAATACATGTAATCTCTCCTGTGCTTTGATGAAGCAAATTTATCCATCAGCTTGGTTGATGAGGTCATAATTATATAATTTCTAACTTCGTGTTCAGAGCTATAGAAGAAACACTTTCATTTTCCTATTTCGGCATATAATCGACACATTAAATAACTACGTACCATGCCACAAATTTTAAAAAAACATTTATACAGTAGAAATTACAGCTTCATCGACAGAACTCATTAACACATTTGTACTGTACTTGGAATATCAGACAACTGAAAATGTATAATTATATGTTTGTCTTATGTCAGCAATCTGCGAACAATAGCTGAATACCTGTTTAAGAGCGTGGGGTGGGGTGAATCCTTCTCCCGTAATCCTGTTTGACAGAGACAGAAGCAGGAAGCTTCACAGCAACGCTATGGGCCCAATCTGCTGACCCTTGAAGAGAGAGAAAATTCCCTTCATTGCACTGAAGAATTCGCGTGCAAGACAGTGCTATGTCCACTGATTCCTCACCCGGTCCATGAAGCCATATACTTTACATGGAACTTGCTGTGGAGCGGCCCTCGCTATGACGATACACAGTACAAGACTGTCAGGATTTTAAGCTAGGGATGAGTTAATTATAATGAATTCTCTTTAGAGATTCTAGAAGGGTAAAACACTTATTTTAAGTTGAGTATCTGTAATATAAAGTAATTTTAAAAGACATTAATTAAACAAATTCTTTGCAATGCTGCCTAACGGCCTTGGGTGGGCAGGGCCCATTCGGCCCTTAATGACGCATGCTACAAATGCTACACATGTTAGAAAGTCTCAGGAGGGCTTCTCGCATCGCTCGAAGCCCCAGGACTCTTTCAACAGACTCCATTACCCTTTAACTTAGGCTTCCCGCGCGGGCACCTCTTTAAGGGTCACTCTGTATTTGAGTCTGACATCTTTTACAACAAGGGTCACCCATTATTTGAATCTGATATCTTGCAAACCTCTTTAAGGGTCACCCTGTATTTGAATTGAATCTAACATACTGTACACCTCGTTAAGTGTCATCCTGTATTTTGCTCTGACATCCTGCACACCTCTTTAGGAGGCACCCTGTATTCTTATCTGGCATCTTGTATATCTCTTTAGGAGTCACCCTGTATTCTTATCTGGCATCTTGTACACCTCTTTAGGAGTCACCCTGTATTCTTATCTGAGTCTTGTATAACTCTTTAGGAGTCACCCTGTATTCTTGTGTGACATCTTGTACACCTCTTTAGGAGTCACCCTGTATTCCTGTCTGACATCGTGTACACCTCTTTAGGAGTTACCCTGTATTCTTATCTGACGTCTTGTATCTCTTTAGGAGTCACCCTGTATTCTTGTGTGACATCTTGTACACCTCTTTAGGAGTCACCCTGTATTCCTGTCTGAAATCGTGTACACCTCCTTAGGAGTCACCCTGAATTCTTATCTGAAGTCTTGTATATCTCTTTAGGAGTCACCCTGTATTCTTGTCTGACATCTTGAACACCTCGTTAAGGGTCACCCTGTATTCTTATCTCACATCGTGTACAGCTCTTTGGGAGTCACCCTGTATTCCTGTCTGACATCTTGCACTCTTCTTTAGAAGTCACTCTGTATTCCTGTCTGACGTCACACACTCGCCGTCTCCGTTCGCATAACGCCAGACCCCAGGAGAAACTCAGACTCGGTGCATATGCACTGAACAACATGATGACGTCACACACGCCGTTACCGTAACGCATAACGTTAGACCCAAGCATAACGACGAAGTCGACAATATCATTTCAAATGATAAAATAATAATAATAATAATGTTATTGATTTTACGTCTCTTTCAAATACTGTGGCTTTTTGAGACGCCCACTGGAGTGCCAGATTTTTCCCGGAAGGGGATCATTAACGTTCCAGTAAATCTATTAACATAGCTCACTTGCATTTGCGTAGACTCAAATGTCAACTGACAACGCAAGGATTCGATCCTGCAACCTTGAACACAGCAGGTGAGAACGGTACCGCTCCACCACTCAGTCAATCAAGTGACTTCATGTACAACCGTGGTCTTGAGACCCTTGTCCCGAAGGTCTTGCGTTCGATTCCCGGTTCTGCAAAGAAAATTTAATTCTGGTCTGAGGGGTGGAACGAGGTGAGGTGACTGGAAAGAGGTGGGTATGATTCCCACCTCAGTCACCCTGAAAGTGGTTTCTTGTGTAGTATGTGTATTTGTAACTGAGGTGGGAGGAGGTCGTGGCCTTAATTTAGCCGCCATTTTTGTCGAGTAGATGTGAGAATCCACGGAAAAATCACACCTATGGAGGCTGAGGTAGGAATCAAACCCATCTCTTCTTAGTTTTGCCACACGAGGCTGACAGAATCCATTCCAGCCCCCAGACCAGAATAAAATTGCTTGCAAGGAGACGTGGCTAAATCAGCAGTTCTTGAAATACACCTTTACTGCGGATGTACAAGTCGGACGTTTGTTTTAGACGATTGCCCTTGACCTTGAAGCTTGCGGGTGAGCCTGTACGGGCGGGCATCTATTCCACTCAGTCGAACATAAATTCCCCAAGATTTTCCTTAATTCCGCTCGGTCCTCCAAGGGACCCAAAAATTATTTCCTCAACTCCGCTCAGGCTTTGGCAAGGGGTTGGCAAAGGGGTTAACCCCAATGACGTAAACAAATGTCATAACCCTCCTGCTCGCATACCAAAGGCCGGGTCAAACACCTTCTGCGGCGCATGAGCGAATTCTTGAATGCAGCTGATTTTTCCGTTCTAGGCTGGAAAACAGTATTTTCAGCATCCGCAGCTGATATCAAAAGTAATTTTTTAGTTACAAATTATACAGCTATTATTATTTAAATTTAATTTTATAATGTCTGACTAGGTTAAAAAACATACAAACATTTAATTATGCACATGTTAAAAACAATGCATAAAATTTGTAGAAAAAATAGAAAACTTGGCAGACTTATTTAAAAGAATATTATGATTAATTTTAAATCACTTGCATTTTCTGCCATATAAGTTATAATGTGCCAAGCACTTCATACGTGATTTAACGAATGAGCGGACTTGACATCAGAGCGGTTGACCAATGGCACAACAATGTCTTGCGAATACCACCACGCCATCGGTCAAGCACTCTGAAGTCAAATGGTTTTTTTTACAAATTTTATGCATTGTTTTTAACATGTGCATAATTAAATGTTTGTATGTTTTTTAACCTAGTCAGACATTATAAAATTAAATTTAAATAATAATAGGTGTATAATTTGTAACTAAAAAATTACTTTTGATATCAGCTGCGGATGCTGAAAATACTGTTTTCCAGCCTAGAACGGAAAAATCAGCTGCATTCAAGAATTCGCTCATGCGCCGCAGAAGGTGTTTGACCCGGCCTTTGGTATGCGAGCAGGAGGGTTATGACATTTGTTTACGTCATTGGGGTTAACCCCTTTGCCAACCCCTTGCCAAAGCCTGAGCGGAGTTGAGGAACTCATTTTTGGGTTCCTTGGAGGACCGAGTGGAATTAAGGAAATCCTTGGGGAATTGATGTTCGACCGCCTGTACACAGTAACTGTCTCGCCCTCTCACTTCACAGTTGTCACCACCTGTCTGATGTAATGAAATTCCAGACTTGAGCACGTGACGACACCACCATGCAGACAGTTCAGTCCTCGTCGAAGTATTGTGTGACGTGAAAGTACACGTTACATACTGTAGTTACGAACAGAATGCCATTATATTTGCCAATGACTGTACTTCAGCAGTAGCGTGAGATAGCTTTGTGCACCATCTGACCGCATTGAGCAGGTGACAACACAGGTACTGTAGTAACTCGCCTCCAGGCTTCCATTAAGATTTTTCACTCGTCTAAAACAAACGTCCGGCCTGCAATGTAAATGAATGAAAATGAGATTAAGTATAAGCACTGTATCGTGATTCCTACGCTTCGAGAGAATTTCTTTTTCAGTTTAGTCGATGACGTCACGGATGACCTTGTCTACCCCTACAGTTCTTATTCTCAACCCACGTTTCTATAACTAAATTTGCTATTCCTGGGTGTCTTAGTATGTCTCCTACCAACCTATCTCTTCTCTTCATTAGCAGTCGCCAGAAACATCTCTCTTCTCCCACTCGTCTTAATACCTCTTCATTCGTTATTCAATCTACCCATCTGATCACCATCTTGCTTGCAACGGTGGGGGAGTGGTTATCGTGTCGGTCTACAAACTCAAAGCTTGCAGGTTCGCTCCTGGCCATGGTAAGTGATTTTTGAAAGGTGACCAAAATCACGACACTCATGTCATACGTTGCTGGCATGTTAAAGAACCCATTTGAATTCAGTAGGCCGTGTTAATAATGGCAAAATTAATCTCGGGATTTTCCGCAACACAAAAAAGTTCCTCTTTTCTCTACTAGAAAGCGCTAGAGTGTTCACGGGGGTTTAGAGATCTAACCTCCTTGACTTTCATAGCTTTCCAAGGAACAACAAAAAATTCGACATACTAGCTGCCCTCTGGGAGTCAAATGACAAAGCTTGAATCCGGCACCCGAGGCCATACGATATTATTATTATCACCAGCATTCTCTTGTAACACCAAATTTCAAATGCTTCTATTTTCCTCTTTTCTGCGGCGCCAACAGTTCAAGTTTCACTTCCATAGAGCGGCACGCTCCAGACAAAGGCTTTCAAAAATGACTTCCTATTGCCTAAATCTATATTCGATGTCAACAGATTCCTTTTCTGTAGAAATGCTTTCTTTACCTGTGCTTACCTACCTTTTATAACCTATTTGCTTCGTCCATCACTGGTTATTTTACTTCCTAAGTAACAGAAGTCTCCTACTTCCTTTGGCATTTCATCTGCCAATTTCTGATTTATTTCGACTGCATTCCAATATTTTTGTTTTACAAATGTTATTAATTTTCATCATGAATTCTTTCCTCAAGACAGAATGCATACCACTTGACAACTCATTCAAATCCTCTGGTGTGTCGGCTAAGATCACAATGTCATCAGCAAATCTCAAGGTTGAAATTCTTTCTCCTTGATTCTTTACTCCTACTTTGAATTTTTCTCCAATTTCCTGCGTTGCTTGCTCAATGTATCGATTGGAAAGTATTGGGTGACAAGTTGTAGCCTAGCCTTACACCTTGCTGAATACCAGGCTCGTATTTCACTGCGAAAAAGAAACTTACACGTCGAACACCACAACATAGTTGGATCACAATTGAATTTTAGTTATGGATGTTCTTTTTTCTTATCGTGTACCCTTCGCTGAAGGAAATCCTATCCCGTTGCAGATAGAATAGCGTGCACGTATGCAACCCACCTGACACCTACTGACGACTGGTTGGGTGGTAGCAGGCGCGATGCTCGAGTTACGGAATGTGTAGATGAGATGTCAGTGCAGACAGGAGGTGAATGATGGTACAGCCAGCCACCACAAACACCTGCACCCCAGCGCTGACAGCCATGCAGTGTACTTCCAAATGAACATTAAATCACACCCAGACAACATTTCTACAATCGTAAATTTACTTCCATCTTTTATGCATGGTGGTGCATGTTCCGTTCTGTTTTGGGGTTTGGGACTGTGAGGCAATTATTATTAGTGGAATGGTTAGTGCACTTCGAATGTGATTTCGTCTAATAACCAATGGCGTACACAGTATTTCCTTCTAGGGAGTTTCATTCATACAGTACGGTAGTTGTGTAAGTTACATTATTAAAACGATATGGTATTTCGATTATTATTCATAAAAGCATTATCTTTGCATGAAAATTATTTTAATTATACTTTCCAGCACAAAACAAAATTGAAAAAAAAATGTTTTTAATATAGAAAAAAATGAGCAAAAGAATTTAAATATTTAGGTTCATGGATTACAGCAATCTGTAACGAAAGGAAATCAATTGAATCGAGGCTTCAGAAAATGGAAACTGCTTTCAATAAAAACAATATTTATAACAAAATGAGTCTCTTCTGTGATTGAAAAATTCGCCACTATACAACTGTAATCAAACCTGAAACTACCTATACTTCAGAGACACTCAATCTCCAACACAAAACACTAAAACTCCAAATAGAAGTGAAAGAACGTAAAATAATGAGAAAAATCGTTGGACCAAGAACAAAAGATGGTGTACATTATCCTAAGCCTAATACAGAAATATACAAAAAAGATTTAAAAAACACAGAGACAATACGAATGCGAAGAATCCAATTTATGGGACACATAGAAAGAATGGACCCGAACAGACTGACACACAAAATACATACTTTCTTAAAGAACAAGGCTACTAGACCGAATTGGTATAAATTTTCAGAAAAAGACTTAAAGGAATTATGATCACCAAACTTACATGACCGGAAGGAAATCAGGAAAATCCCTCAGACGCGGGGTTTTGAGGAAGAAGAGAAGAAGACTACACAACACCAATGGTCAGAGCAACGGAAACATACCCACTCGTTGCGAATGAAGGAATACTGGGCCAACAGGAAGGCTAGAAAGTGTTGATTTCGCGTGGTCCTAAGCGACCCATTCGCGAAGAGGAAGAAGAAGGAAAAAAGTAGTCAGACCATCAATCCTCTACGCAGCTCAGTACTTGTTAGTAACTAAGAAGATCCCCTATAGTGTACCCGATTGTCACCATGTGGACCATGTGTTCGTATCCCAACTAGCTCACGGTCTTTCGAGGTATGGGACGTTCCTGCCCACAATACGACCACATGTTCAGGATTTGAGTCTACCAGGTAACTACTCTACAGGAAATACACAACATTCCTATGAATAAAATATTTACTGGTCTAAAATCATGGCTGTACAACAAATACAAAACAAAGGACAAATTACAATTAATTCCCACAAATAAATAGGGTTATTCTGTGAGCTTTCTCCTTAAAAATAGCGCTACAATGCACTCAAACCTACTTCTAATATCCTGTCAATAATAGTTCAGATTACGAGGTTTTTATAGTGTTCGTCATGTGACACAATTTTATTTAATGGAAGTATCTTAACACAGAAACCACATGTCACATAAACATGAATTTCTAAGACATTATTCCGTCTCCTACGACATTTACTTTAATTAGCATTACTTCAATGTTCCCTACATTTATTAGCAAATATTTTGTTGTGTCGTGCGAATCATCTTCCTTCTTTCCATCCCTATGAACGCTCTAGGAAAATGAGTCATGCTTCTTAATCATAAAATAAACATAAACATGGATAGAATATTTATAGTTTCACCATATAACGATTATCTGGGTCTTGTCGGACTTATTATAGATACAACTGTGTCATGTTCTGGGAAAAACACATACCCGTTTTTCCTAAATTAGCATAAACTGGCAAAATGCACTTTAAAGAAGATGCCTACATTATTTTGGTTCCGCTTTCCCCCTCAGAGGATAACTTCGCCAAATATCATCTGATTTCTATGGTTCAACCACATATGTGAGTTGCCATACACCATTTAATTCCATTTGCATCACTAAAATACTCATATTTTAATTGCATTATTGAATACCGAGATCTCTCAGTGTCCTATTGTGACTGTAATTGACAAGGGATCGGTCGAGCGACCTCCCTCCCCTCAGCAGGTCATAAAATTAGTTCCAGACAGCTCTCCAAGATGGCTGCCACGGAAATGGTCTACATTTCCTGTCTCTCTCTACCGTCAAGGCCACACTTGTTTACAATTATATAACAATAAAGATCCGCTAGGCATGGTCCTAAGTAATTGAGTCATTTAATTAATTAACACCTAACTTTACAGTGTATTTGGGCTCAAATGGCTCCTATTAAACATTCATGGCAGGGGTGGAATTCTAATGATAGCATTGCCGTTCTAAGGTGATTACTGTGTGGCTTTAAAGACGCGCATCATAATGAAACCCCATGGTTATCATCAGCAGCTGTCATTTACATATATTTGGGAACCACGTTCCTCGTCGACGAATATGATTCTACCTCTCGGGCAGACCATAAGTAAAAATGCTCACCGCGCCTCGCTGGGCGTCCATAGTGGCTATAATTCAATGCAAGCGTTGGCAATAGACAGAATCTATCCAAATCGCTGCGTAACACATACAGTATGCACAAAGGCGATACTTCTCGAAGATTAAGCCAATTTTCACCTCACGCGCAAGCTATACTAGTCTTTCCCGTGCTTATCTTACGTAAATCACTGGATTCTACGTTAATCTGCACGCTATATGCGGCTAAACAATATTTCACATATATGACTCCATTATCAAGGTACCTGCGTTCTTCCTGTTATACTATTTAAGCCAAAGCTTTACATAGCTCCTAACACAAATGTATAAATATACTGGCTTACTTTAATTTCACATATTCATTCAAAATTTCACTGACACTGAGAAAAGCTCTCGTATTCGCGATATTCCACACTACATTCTTTACTGTTTACCAAATGACAGTATCTTAAATTAGACATGACACTATTTGAACATTACTTAGGCCAACTTTGCCCTTACTTTATGGTTGCCGACCCCAGTTATTATTATTATTATTTTAACGTTTAGATCCATCACTATTTTGACCTACATGATCCTAAGCAAATCACCTTCCAAGTCATACATTATTCAAGACGAGTGGTGAAAACTCGTTCATTAAGTGACTATTACTTCTTTAATTTCAAAGTGATTAATCGTTACATGGTGAACTATGCCATTATAATGTTATTATTTGCATGTGTACTCACGTTTCCTTCTGGGTGGAAAGTACCAGTATCTCCGCCTGAGCTCTACCATGATGATTTGACTTAATCCATCATGATATCCAATACACAACACTGAGATTCACACTTTTTACACATGATACACATATTACCACAAGTGGCCTTTACCACTGATAAACACTGAATATTAATCATTAAACACATTAACACTTTAAATTATTATTTCACAATTTATACACTTCATCTATCATTTCACATGTTGATCCTTAATCTGGATTTCACCTACGCTTGACCTCAGAGATGCGATGACTTATGATAACCGCTGGTCTCCGTGAAATCTAGTAGCGTTTTTATAGATGTTCGATCCTAGTTCCCTGCACTCCCGTTCACCTCACTGTCCTGGATAGGTGGCAATAACTTCCACTCTCCCATCACTGGAGTGCTCCGAATGCTGATGTCATATAATTGACAATACCTTCCGGTATACGAACTGTTCCAAACATTATCAGTTCCTATTCGCTGTAGCGAATTTATATCTGTGTCAGATAATAAAGCAATATCTGCACTTTGTTACCTTTTATGCACTTCATTATTACTGATGAAGCTTACAATTTGCCTCCATTTTCTTCAACGGCGGTACGCTGATATTTTAATAATTGGCGTGCTTACTGCAGAGCGCTTGTAGACAAAGGACTAACTTCCAACTCGAGCGACCGTCTGACGTCTTCAACTGCTTTCCACTGAACCATAACTGACGTATAACTGACCCTTGGCGTAGGGTGCTCTTCCCTTATATTGGTTTCTTGCACAAAATAGTTCACGGGACACGTGAGAGCGACTCCCTTCTTGAAATACTCCGTCTTCAGCCGAAATAACAACTGCATCTTGTTTATCTAGGCGTGGAGGTTTTAAAAACATTCGCGTGCCGGCGATCGCTTCGGCCAATTAATTACAATTAATTGCCTTAGTTCAGCGCGTGGGATGCCACGGTGGGGATTTCCCGCTGGTTGGTTAAAGTATTCATGCTCTCGAGCGTGAGTTAGGTTGTAATGCGGTCATTTTGAGAAATAGGCGTAATTTTAGGTGAAAAACCACTCCTAAATTACTCCTCCGTGAATACATTCATCTGTGTGTATGTTTCATTTCATTACAATACTCCATTTATCTGTAATTAATTAATTTCTTGTGGGCTTGGTCCCGCCAAAGCTTTGCTCGTTGTCGACCAGTGGATTCCCGGGTCATTAATTTTGAGCTGTCTGACCGCCCTAGACGGAAATAGTTCCGTAGGCGCCAGGCCTACCCCGCCTACTTGTTAAAGTCATTTGTCAGACTTCAATACTAGCCTCTCTCGACTTCGTATGCACTGAAAATGTACATTCCCTTGCATTTTGCTTACAATTTCTCCTTTAAATTGCTATGATTTGCACCTAAATAATCGTGAAATCACGCTAGACTATTATGTGTCAGTAGACCTCTCATTGCTCTGTGGGTTCCATATAATGGCTCCCCCTTAGAGACCACTGGTTCGACCTTAGGCATAACCATTTGCCTGGTCTTCTCTGATAAGGCCTGAGTTCGATACCAGACTGCCGTGACCAGTTGGGCACAATAGGTCCTCGAGGTATAGGAAAGGAAATTCTTCCAGAAAATAGTGGGACCAAGAATCTTAACAGATGGAAGACAATGGTACAAACCAAATTGTGAACTCTTACAAACACCGGGAAAACCTCACCGATGCCATCAGAAGGAGACGCCTGGCTTTCCTGGCCGGCTGTCTTATAAGGTCTTCAAGGTAGCCAAGAAGGGTAAAGCCACTGGGTCCTCGTGGATCAAACAAATCGAGAAGGATCTTGTTGAACTTAATATTCAGCAAGACACAATAAATGACAGGAGTCGCTACCAGGCCTTTCCTCACATCCAATACAGAAGTTCACCACATCGCGTCCAGGAAATGGTCGGAGTTCAGCAAGATTACTGGTCCAATAGAAAGGCTCGAGATTTCAGCACAAAACCAGCCGCCAAACAATCCACCAGAAACACCAGAAGTAGCAGACGACAAGCACCGTGGTCCACAGGTGGCCCCAAATTATCTTTAAGGAAACGGACACACAGTGACACACTTGTGCACATTCAAAGCAGCCCAAAGTGATGTGAAAGAATTTACCGATCACACACTTTAACAGCAAAACTGATCCAACACTAAAGGAGGAGTCTCGCTGCGAGTAGAAAACTGCTAAGTTCAATTTCAAGTAGTTCCACCTTTGGCTACCAGACATCACTGACGCCCAGCGGCGAACGTTGGAACTTGATAGAGCGTTTCTAGACAAACAACCCTCAAATTTAGATAGACACTACAAATTGTAGTGGCAGGTTCTTTCTCATGCCATAAATCTATGACATAATCCCTCCGGCTTTAATTTCCCTCCGAAGGAAGGCATAATCAAGAATTTTAACGCTCTGAAAACATCCAATGACTTCGGCCGGGATTGAGCCCACGATCTTGGGCATATCAGTTCAGCATGCTAGCGACTACGCCACGGAAGCCGCACGATAAATAATAATCAAGTGACAATGGAAGTGATGGAAATGAGAACAGTGGTGATGCAGATACATTTCCTGAACTGAATCATATATTGTTCTGTTTTCCTTCATTTAAATGTTTTTCTATACGATATGAAAATCATAAAACACATAAGAAGGTTTTATAGAGTTACTTTAATAAAAATGTTTACTCAGAGAATAGTTCAAGATACAGAGTTATTGAAAAAGGTTACAGCAATTTCAAAAAATCTTATCTCCCGTTGTAAGTAAGATCAATTACTAATTCGACCTGAAAACTAATCAGGAACTCATCGGGTTTTAGTTTTAGATGTTACTGTACTCCGCCCGTGACCTTCAGCCGATGCGGAGAATGAGTGTGCGACAGGAAGCTGCCACGCTGGTCGTATTCAATGGCCTCTTACAAGCCCCAATTTGACACCCCTGGACTTTTCTTTATGAGGGTACGTAAAAAAACATTGTATTCAGTGAACCGGTCAGAGATGTGTCGCTACAATCCCCCCTGAGGTGATCCAGTGCACTTGGGCCGAAATCGACTATGGACTGGATGTTTGCAGAGCAACCAAGGGAGCGCACATAGAAATATTTTCAGGTATGAGAAATACAAAGAGTTTTTAGTTGGTGAATTTAACAAAAAAACAAGATGTTCAGTAAATAACATATAGCCTACTTTCTCCTAAATGCATGGGTATTGTTATAACTCTTTGTCCTTTTCAAGGTGTATAATTGAATGTTGGCTGTAGTAGCTTGTTGAAACACAACGTTCTATACGGATATTAAACATGAACATGAGGTGCCTTTTGCTAGTGCTACCTCTGTAAAAAAAACTCTCTGCTTGTGCTACCTCTGTACCAAATTTCGTTCAATTCGGTTTCGCCGTGTTTGAATTGATAGGGGGCATCGTTTTGCACACATACATGCCCGCCATCCGCAAAGTATTGAGCTTATGACCTTGTAGTTAGGTCAATACATTCTTCATACATAAAGGTATAATGTTGCAAAATTTGGTAGAGATCCGATGATTAGGTTTGTCGTAATTTGATTTAAGCTTTGAACATTTGGATGGCCGGCACTAAGTTTTGGTCAATATGGCGGCGATATAAAACATGACCCTGGAGTGCCCTTTGGTAGTTCTACCTCTGTACCAAATTTCGTTGAATTTGGTTTTACCGTGTTCGAATTGATACGGGGGGACAGACCTTCGGAGTACACACATTTGCAGACACACACAGACACACAATGTTTGGCCCTGTGTAGATCTCATAAGTCTACTTTCATTTTTTGCAAAAAACGAAAGTAGGCTAAAAATACTCGTTTCAATATCTCAAAGAGTTCCTGAGCTATGATGTTTTGAAATTGCTGTTCGATCACCCTGTATTTGAGTGACACTGGAAGGGTTAAACATCACCGCGGGGTTTGCTAGCACCAGTTTGAGAACGCTTGCTTTGGACGAAATATATGAGGACAGTTGTGAACCCGTGAACTGTAGGATATCTCGTGCGCTCCGGTCAATCCATAGCACCGGTCACGGACTTGATTGCGTTCTGTAATGGTGACGATTTATGAGCCACTTAAATATGTTTTGTAATATGAGGCTAAATAAACCGTGTAATGAAGACCACACACCATTCAGTCCTTGTTATTCCAGCATAAAATGGTTCACTTCTTGTTGCTCTTTTAACATACAACATGCTCAGCTCGTCTTATCGTGAATAACTATCATATCATACAATCAGTCGTTATTCACTCACCAATGACACAGTGAGGTAGTGCGGGAGGCTATATTATATTGTATCGTTGTTATTAATGCTGTTCGGAATGTGAAACCTGTGTGAAATTGTGGTGATGAACAACAGGCTTCTTATGTATGATTGCCGAGAACAGAGTACGAACTCAGCACTCTGCTCAACTATCTTCTTAAGTGAGGGCCCTCGTGTAGACCAGAGCCTTGCAGACACCGTGCCGTGGATTTATAGGAAGTACCGATTGCAACATCGGGACGGGAAGCCCTAGGTGCTGTCATAGCATTTATTACCTACGCAGCTGGGAAGATACCTTGAAAATCCACAGCCTGCTTCCAGTGGACTGACCGGGTCAGGGTTGGAATGATAGGAACTGTACCGGCTGCCTAGGCCTGTCGCACTCCTCAGAGGCAATGATTAAATGAATGACAGATGAAATGAAATGAAAGCGGATTGATTGATTGATTGATTGATTGATTGATTTTATTTTCACGGCTACACTTAGAGATTAAGAGCTCCTTTACAGTACCCTACATACAATAAGATATAAGGCTTATAAAAATAAAACATTTCACTTACATTCACAATATAAATAATCATAGTCTAACAATTATAGTAACAAAAAGATAGTAACAATACAATAATAATAATAATACTAATGATAATGGAAAAAATATATATGTTACAGGGAAAGTCGATTCTCCAGTAAGAGTTGACTCTCCCTAGGTAAAGTCGACTCTTACTGATCTTTTCAGTAAAAGTTGATTAAAAGCGGTATGTGTTCAATTTCGATCAACATTTACTAGTCAGAGTTGACTATACCTAGGGAAAGTATACTCTCACTGTCTTGAGATAGTAACAGTTGACTATTTGCAAGGAAAAGGTACTAGCTAATATAAAAACGAATAGGGAGACAAAACCAATACATTAAGAGAGAGAAATGTTTAAGAGAAACGAATAAAAATGAAAAACCTGTAAAATACATAAAGAGATAGGAATATTTGTCATTTATTACAGCAAGGTAAAGATTTGTGACACTTTGAGTTGCAAAGTACACTTTTCTTCTTGCTCATGCACTTCATGAATTCGCATTTAGTGTTGCAAGAACATTTCAAAAAAACCTTGTCAACTTCCAAGTGATTGTGAAGTTGCAACAGTCCTCACAGCTATTGTTTTATCCATAGGAACTTCATTTTATTGGATAATGTTCGTAGGACATTTACTGAATTGAGACCTGAAAAAATGTAATCATTGAAATCTGAACAATTTAATACTATGGGCAGTGAGAGGAGAGAGGAGAAAGAGAGAGATATCTTTTATTTTAGCTTTGAAAACTTACGTTGAGAAAAGCTGCTTTAGAATCGCATTTCACGTTCCAATTCGATAAAATTCATCATCGACAACCTCCAGTACCACACCAAGGATAGATCAAGCATCTCCCCTACCACTGTCAACATCAGAGACTGGAACTCGAACTGATGCTCCTTTTTCTACTGGCAGATGAATGTGATTTGAAGGTTTTTCATGCGTTTAGCTTGTTCTAGAGAATAGAAAGCTTCATTTCTCTGTCTCTTGATGCCCTCAGTAGACTTGTCCAGGTCAGTGAGGAGATAATCACTATCATGTACGAGCTTTTCACCACTTGATATATATTGGTTTGTTTCATTTTCATCAGGATTTCCATTCCCGTTACTTCCAATTTCGTTTACTTTTTGTTGCTGAATTTCATCAATTGCGCATTGAAGATCCTCTTCTGTTTCTAAATTTGCCAGTACCTCAGTTGGTAGTTTTGAACTAGATAAGCCGTGTCTCGGGGGACAACCGAACATTGCTTTATACGGGGATCGTTTTATCACACTATGCAAGGCACTGTTTTTCATGATTTGAATAAACTTTAAGCCTTCACTCCGTTTTGATGTTTTGTGGTCTTGCATCCTGGTGGTTATCATATTCTCTATGTCCTGGTTGGCTCTTTCGACGCTACCTTGACTTTGACTATGTCGTGGTTTGCCGTGCACCATTTTGAAGTTCGGCCATGTATTAACCAGACTGTCAATAATTTTACTAACAACCCATTGTCTGATTGTAAAATACAAGGAGCGCCTAACAAAGTAAAAAATATCAACGATATTATTACACACTTCGTCTGCAGTCTTTGATTTCAGTGGTCTTGGCACAACAAACTTTGTTAAATGGTCCTGGTACACCATTATAAATTTGAAGTCCTCATCAGGTTGCGACTGAAAGTCAATCAAGACCACTTGACAGCGTGAATTTATTTCCTTGAATAACAAAGGCTTTACAATCAGTCCTTTCCTATATGTTTCAATTTTTGATCTCAAGGTTCGCACAAGCTTAAAAATAGTAAAATGTCCTTTGTAATAACATTTTGAAATTTCCCTTTCAATTGCTGAATCATACGATATCTTCCTCCGTGTCCAGTGGATAGGCTATGTGCGCTTCATTAAGAACTCCAAACAACTCTTCATCAAAAACATAATACCATGCTGTCTTGGTCTGTGACAGGGTGTATTCGTTTTGTAATACCATTTACTTCAATACTGTCTTATCGTCTTAAAAACCTGATATCGTTACTTTCTTTTTTAATTGCAGTTTTTAGATTTTTCACTTTTTGAATGCAGCTATCATATTTCAATTTGGTTAATGTCAGTGAATTTACCTTGGAAGACGAACGTTCCTGCTGCAGTTTTTCACGAAAACGTTCTGCCGTGGTGTCTGACAAGATTATTACACACTCAAACTAATTATTTAAACGTAAATGAATCTTTTGTCACTATTGCACAACAATAAAGAGCCGAGTAATGACGAATGGCAACTGCCTGTTGTGTGGTGGGGTAATAAAACAAAGAAATGTTCAGATCGATAACGGTCGGTCCAATAAAGGAAGTACGAGTCCAAAAAAAGGCAATCTATATATATAAAGCACAATGTTTGTCTGTCTGTCTGTCTGTCTGTTATGTATACAAATCTACACCGTTTCACCGATCTGAACCAAAATTTGTATACATACCCTTTGGAACCCTGCGGGTAACCCTGTCAACTTTAAATTTCGGACAGACCACCCCATTCCCTGCATTTAGGCCCTTTTGCACAAATCTACACCGTTTCACCGATCTGCACCAAAATTTGTATACCTACCCTTTGGAACACTGCGAGTAACACTATCTACTTAAAATCTCGGACAGACCACCCCATTCCCTGCATTTAAGCCCTTTGGTCCAAATCTACACCGTTTCACCGATTTTAACCAAAATTTGTATACTTACCCTTCGGAACACTGCGACTAACACTGTCTGCTTTAAATTGCGGAGAGGCTACTCCATCCCCTGCATTTAGGCCTTTTGGAACAAATCTACACCGTTTCATCGATCTGAACCAAAATTTGTATACTTACCCTTTGGAACCCTGCGAGTAACACTGTCCACTTAAAATTTCAGACAGACCACCCCATTTCCTGCATTCAGGCCCTTTGGTCCAAATCTACGCCGTTTCACCGATCGGAACCAAAATTCGTATTCTTACCCTTTGGTACCCTGCGAGAAACACTTGCTGCTTGAAATTGCGGACAGACCACTCCATTCCCTGCATTTAGGCCCTTCGGAACAAATCAACACCGTTTCACCGATCAAACCAAAATGTGTATACTTCCCCCTTGAAACCCTGCGAGTAACACTGTCTGCTTGAAATTGCGGACAGACCACTCCATTCCCAGCATTCTAACACTGTCTGCTTTAAATTGCGGAGAGGCTACTCCATCCCCTGCATTTAGGCCCTTTGGCACAAATCTACACCGTTTCATCGATCTGAACCAAAATTTGTATACTTACCCTTTGGAACCCTGCGAGTAACACTGTCCACTTAAAATTTCGGACAGACCACCCCATTTCCTGCATTCAGGCCCTTTGGTCCAAATCTACACCGTTTCACCGATCAGAACCAAAATTCGTATTCTTCCCCTTTGGTACCCTGCGAGAAACACTGTCTGCTTGAAATTGCGGACAGACCACTCCATTCCCTGCATTTAGGCCCTTTGGAACAAATCTACACCGTTTCACCGATCAAAACCAAAATGTGTATACTTCCCCTTTGGAACCCTGCGAGTAACACTGTCTGCTTGAAATTGCGGACAGACTACTCCATTCCCTGCATTCTAACACTGTCTGCTTTAAATTTCGGAGAGGCTACTCCATCCCCTGCATTTAGGCCCTTTGGCACAAATCTACACCGTTTCATCGATCTGAACCAAAATTTGTATACTTACCCTTTGGAACCGTGCGAGTAACACTGTCCACTTAAAATTTCGGACAGGCCACACCATTTCCTGCATTCAGACCCTTTGTTCCAAAACTACACCGTTTCACCGATCAGAACCAAAATTCGTATTCTTACCCTTTGGTTCCCTGCGAGAAACACTGTCTGCTTGAAATTGCGGAAAGACCACTCCATTCCCTGCATTTAGGCCCTTTGTAACAAATCTACTCCGTTTCACCGATCTGAACCAAAATTTGTATACTTACCCTTTGGAGCCCTGCGAGTAACACTGTCCACTTAAAATTTCGGACAGACCACCCCATTCCCTGCATTTAGGTCCTTTGGCACAAATCTACATCGTTTCACCGATCAGAACCAACATTTGGATTCTTATCCTTTGGTACCCTGCGAGTAATACTGTCTGCTTGAAATTGCGGACAAACCACTCCATTCCCTGCATTTGGCACAAATCTACACCGTTTCACCGATCAGAACCAAAATCTGTATACTTACCCTTTGGAACCCTGCGTGTAACACTGTCTGCTTGAAATTGCGGAGAGAACACTCCATTCCCTGCATTAAGCCCTTTGGCCCAAATCTACACCGTTTCACCGATCTCAACCACAATTTGTATATTTACCTTTTGGAACACTGCGACGAACACAGTCTGCTTGGAATTGCGGAGAGGCCACTCCAACCCCTGCATTTAGGCCGTTTGGCACAAATCCACACCGTTTCACCAATCTGACCCAAATTTTACATACTTTGGAACCCGACAAGTAACACTGTTCACTTTAAATTTCGGCACAAAACTACACCGTTTCACCGATCTCAAATAATTACCCTTCGCAACTCAACGAGTAACACTGTCCACTCGAAATTTCGGACAGACCACTCCATTCCCCGCATTTAGGCCCTTAGGCACAAATCTACATCGTTCACCGATCGAAAACAAAACGTGTATACTCACCCTTTGGAACCCGATGAATAACACTGTCCACTTGGAATTTCAGACAGACCACTCCATTCCCTGTTAGGCCCTTTTGCACATATCTACATCGTTTCACCGATCTGAACCTAAATTTGTATACTTACCCTTTGGAACCCGACGAGTAACACTGTCCACTTAAAACTTTGGACATACAACTCAATTTCCTGCATTTAGGCCCTTTGCAAAATCTACCCTGTTTCACCGATCTGAGCCAAATTTTACATACTCACCCTTTGGAACCCGACGTGTAACACTTTCTACATGAAATTTCAGATAGACCATTCCATTTACCGCATTTAGGCTCTTTGGCAAAAATCTACATAGTTTCACCCATCTCAACCAATCTTTATGTAAGTTACTTACCCTTTGGAACCCGACGAGTAACACTGTCTGCTTGAATTTTCGGACAGAGCACTCCATTCCCTGTATTTAGACCCTTTGTCACAAATCTACATCGTTTCACCAATCTGGATCAAAATTTGTATACTTACTCTTTGGAACCCAACGAGTATCACTGTCCACTTTAAATTTCTGACATACCTCTCCATTCCCTGCATTTAGCTCAGGAATTCCTCGGGGTTGCCAGCTTCCTAACTCACCCGCCATGAGCCCTTGAGGGTGTACCAGAAATGGTGGGGCTACACACAACCTGCCTCTTTGAGGGCCTTGAGCAGAAGACTGGAGATATAATGAAACGGAATAGAAAGCTGACCCCTCGAAGAATGAGGGCATCAGGAAAGATGAGACAACGGCCAATTAAGCGGGAAATTGAAAGACTCCCTAGCCCATTGGATGCCCTAATACAGTCGGGGTCGGAAGAGAACAAGAGTTGGCCAAGGGAGGCCGACAGGAAAGAGAACTGAAAGGAGCCTGGCACCAGGAAGTAGAAGCGATGCCAGACTCAGCTGGGGTCCGGTGGTCGCCAACCCACGTCCCACAAGTTGTGAGACTCTGAGGGGGGGGGGGGGTGGCGTTGTGAGAATAGCTTGCTGATTCATCGCGAGGTGACATGAGAGGACTTTCCAGAGCTGTCTATACTGATGCCAGCACAGGGCCGTTGCTCAAGCCACTGTGGTGTTGCGAAAGAGTGAGTGATTCCCCGGCCAATCTAAATACGACGGGGAACCCCGAACGTGTGTCATCGTATTTCGTCATCATCTGCGATCATCTCAGGTTCGTGCAGCTTGGACCCATTTTCTTTGCCGAGCAGTACGCCATAAGCTCTTTCACTAGACGCATCGAGTACAGGCCTAAGCCAGAAAATAAGGTTGACACTTTGGAAGACATCGAAGCTAGACATCTGAATTACCTATATCAGTTGTAAATTACACCATGTTCGTTTAGTAGTCATTTTTTCATTACCTTATTATTATCATCATCATAAGTGCAAATGACCTAGATGTTACGCGCATCATACCACTAATCACCGCCGCATAAAGTCGTTCTCGACTGTGATTTTTAAAATATTCATTTTTATTACAGTACATTGTGTACATTATAAGTTGAAGTGTCAATTCAATACAGGTAGTAGTTCCCCTCATCATCCTCATCATAAGGGCAAATGACCTAGATGTTACGCCCATTACACCATTAATCACCACACACAATAAGTCTTCCTCGCCTGTGAATTTTGAAATATGTATTTCTATTCCGGTAGTTTGTAAATTTGACGTGTCAATTCAACAGTAGTTTTCATTATCATCCTTATCAAAAGGGCATATGACCTAGATATTACGCCCTCATTGTCTTTGGGGGGGGGATGACCTAGATTTTATGTCCATTATATTTCTAAGTTGACTTTGATACATTATCATCATTCCACCGGGCGAAGCCGGGTACTACTGCTAGTATTTTAATAATCATAACAAAGGTTTGGCGCGCGCGGTTACATTTTCAGAACAACTTCTGTGAATCAACTTTTACTGAACCACAGCAGGCATAGTTAACTCTCCCTAGGAAAAGTTGATCTGATTGTTTTCAATCAACTATTACTGATACTTTTAGTAAGAGTTGACTCTGCCTAGGGAGAGTCAACTCTTACTAAGAATCGACTTTCCCTGTAACATATACAAAAGAGTGAGAGTGCATACAGACTATCAGCCCGAAAAACAAACACCATATACTGTACAAGAAAATATATTAAAGTAGGCAGGTTGTCAGCTATTGTCCTTGTGTTATAATTGAACTTTACCGGGTGAGTTAGCCGAGGTCGTTACGGCGTGGCTTCTGGCAGTCGCTCACATCCGGGAGGCGAGGAGGTTCGAATCCCACTGCCGGAAACCTTGAAGATGGCCTTCTGTGGTTTCCCATCTTCCTTCCAGGCAAATGCCGGGGTTGGTCCCTAACTATAGGCCACAGCCGCTACCTTCCAACTCCTCGTCCTTACATTCAAACGTTCCTCCCCAGACAACACTCCACACGTGACGGTACTTGTAGCTCACCCCATGGGTGTCGGCCTAGAAGCAGCTACAAACTGGCGAGCCGAACATGTCCTCGGACACTCCCGGCACTGAAAGCCATACGCTAAAAAAATGAACTTTAAAAAAAGTATTTTAACATAATACAGTAATCAAATGTGAGAGGTATACTGCTGCAAGAAGCAGGATGAAAGCTGCAGTGTTTGCAATGTTGACGAACTTATATAAATCGAAGATGTTGAAGAGGCGTGAGGCGGTACAAACAAAAGATTTATTGAACTTCATGGTTCGGTGTATAGTAATCTGAAGTGTTGCTGGAATGAAATTTTGACAGGGAAGACCGGAATACCCGGAGAAAAACTTGTCTTCTTCCGCTTTGTCCAGCACAGATCTCACTAGGAGTGAACGGGATTGGAACCACGGAGCCAGCGGTGAGGGGCCGGCGTGCTGCCGCCTAAGCCACGGAGACTGTGGCAAGATACCTTAGTAGAGATAATTAAGACTTGCTGTGAAGTACTGAAGCCTATCTCGTATCCCGTGAACACGGTTAGGTATAGAAGAAAACATCAAATTATACCAGAGGAAACTTATCTTCTCAAGAAGAAGAAGAAGAAGAAGAAGAAGAAGAAGTTTACAGTAAATTTCTTCGTAATTTCAGCGTCGTGCGATTTTTACTTTTGGAGGAACCTCAAACATAAGATACACAGGAACATCCACGTACTCTGGAGGCGATCGAAAAGGAAATAACAGTGAGCATGAATTACAGCGAGTGTAACAATGGTGCAAAGTGTGTTTAAGAATTGAAAGCATTCCCAGCAGCTGCTTTCAAATTGACGCAAGTAATGAAGATTATTTTAAATATGTTAAAAAATGTAAATGCATTGAACTAGTTGGGAGCTATCTAATTATAAAATGTCATTACCGGGTGGACGGGACATGTACAGGGTCTTTCATATAAAGTAAGAACGGCAAGCGGCAATGTTGTTATTCGCTGCTGCGGTGGCCTTGGCCGAGCTTGTGGCGCGCCATGGCCCCCTACTGTGCTATTGAAAGCGCACGCATAGTACATACGAGGGCTGGATTTTTTTAAATTCAAGTTCCGATGGACTGTATAAAAATAACAGATTATCATACCAAACTGATTTTACTACTAAATGTTTGCTTGTTTTATTCTTATGTCTCAACATAATCGCCAAAACGATTGAAACATTTGTCGTATCGTTCCACCTGCTTTCAAATGCCCTCGGCAAAATATTCTGCCACCACTGAGGTGGGTCTCCTGAAGTTTTCCTTTTTGACGAGGCGTTTCCGCCCAACTATACCTTCAATTCTCGGAAAGGTGGCGGCAGAATATTTTGCCGAGGGCATTGGAAAGCTGTTTATTTATTTATTTATTAATTCATTAATTAATTTATTTATCGTATGATTATTTTTGCCGGGTGTGTCCGAGGACATGTTCGGCTCGCCGGAGTCTGTAACTGCTTCCAGCGGACACCCTTAGGGTGACCTACAAGTTCCGTTCAATTTCAAGTAGTTCCAACTTTCGCTACCAGATATCAATGATACCTAGTGGTGAACGTTGGAACTTTGATAGAGCTGGAAAGCTGGAAAGCTGGTGTAACGATACAACACATGTTTCAATAGTTTTGGCGATTATGTTTAGACAAGAATAAAACAAGCAAACATTTAGTAGTAAAATCGGTTTCGTATGTCAATCTGTTATTTTTATACAGTCCATCGGAACTTGAAAAAAGAAAAAAAACAGGCCTCGTATGTACTATGCGCACGCTTTCAATAGGACAGCAGGGGGCCATGGCGCGCCACAAGCTCGGCCAAGGTCACCGCAGCAGCGAATAACAAAACTGCCGCTTGCTGTTCTTACTTTACAGGGTTATTACAAATGATTGAAGCGATTTCACAGCTCTACAATAACTTTATTATTTGAGATATTTTAACAATGCTTTGCACACACATACAAAAACTCAAAAAGTTTTTCGGCAGACATCAAGCCGATAATCAAGTTCCTCCCACACTCGGCGCAGCATGTCCCCATCAATGAGTTCGAAAGCATCGTTGATGCGAGCTCGCAGTTCTGGCACGTTTCTTGGTAGAGGAGGTTTAAACACTGAATCTTTCACATGACCCCACAGAAAGAAATCGCATGGGATTAAGTCGGGAGAGCGTCGAGGCCATGACATGAATTGCTGATCATGATCTCCACCATCGGTTTTCCAATCTCCTGTTTAAAAAATGCCGAACATCATGATGGAAGTGCGGTGGAGCACCATCCTGTTGAAAGATGAAGTCGGCGCTGTCGGTCTCCAGTTGTGGCATGAGCCAATTTTCCAGCATGTCCAGATACACGTGTCCAGTAACGTTTTTTTCGCAGAAGAAAAAGGGGCCGTATACTTTAAACCGTGAGATTGCACAAAACACGTTAACTTTTGGTGAATTGCGAATGTGCTGCACGAATGCGTGAGGATTCTCTACCTCCCAGATTCGCACATTGTGTCTGTTCACTTCACCATTAAGAAAAAATGTTGCTTCATCACTGAAAACAAGTTTCGCACAGAACGCATCCTCTTCCATGAGCTGTAGCAACCGCGCCGAAAATTCAAAGCGTTTGACTTTGTCATCGGGTGTCAGGGCTTGTAGCAATTGTAAACGGTAAGGCTTCTGCTTTAGCCTTTTCCGTAAGATTTTCCAAACCGTCGGCTGTGGTACGTTTAGCTCCCTGCTTGCTTTATTCGTCGACTTCCGCGGGCTACACGTGAAACTTGCCCGCACGCGGTCAACCGTTTCTTCGCTCACTGCAGGCCGACCCGTTGATTTCCCCTTACAGAGGCATCCAGAAGCTTTAAACTGCGCATACCATCGCCGAATGGAGTTAGCAGTTGGTGGATCTTTGTTGAACTTCGTCCTGAAGTGTCGTTGCACTGTTATGACTGACTGATGTGAGTGCATTTCAAGCACGACAAACGCTTTCTCGGCTCCTGTCGCCATTTTGTCTCACTGCGCTCTCGAGCGCTCTGGCGGCAGAAACCTGAAGTGCGGCATCAACCAAACAAAACTTTATGAGTTTTTCTACGTATCTGTAGTGAGTCGTGACCATATGTCAATGAATGGAGCTACAGTGAATTTATGAAATCGCTTCAATCATTTGTATATGAAAGACCCTGTACACATTAAAATCGCACTCATAAGCCTGTATGTCAGATAAATGAATAATGAAAATAGGCAAATATAGACATATCAATTATTCACGTTTATAATTACCAGCGGACCCGTGCGAGATAAACCACACTTTCTCTAATAGGTTTATAATGAGAGGCTTAAGGAGAAAGGTTGTTATATTTTTATTTCAACCAAATGATTATAGAACACTATTTACATTTCAGTTAGAATTCCAAGTTCTGCGTTCCCTAACTTAAGAAGGCAATCACTGAAAATTGGATCATCACAACACTCACCGGTTATTCAATATTTATGAGATTAGGATACGATTTGAGTACTCATTCCTTTGATTTACTGTTTCTGAAATCCATGCAAAATGATAGCGGAAAGAGTTCAAAATGTTAAAATGACATGAAACAGGCGTCACAGCGGCCAAAATGAGAAGGGGACAGCAATTATGGAGCGTATTTTGGTACAGCAACAGTATCTGCAAATCGCACACTTCTTACTATTTTTTAAAGACATTATAGATATTTATGAAATTAGAGGGCAATGCGTCACTAGTAATGTAGCCTATATTCTCTTTCATTTGAATGCTCATTTTTCACGATCGGTTGCTTGTGAGCGTCGCAGGAGGGATCTACAGTATACTACTGAAATAATATATTGAACCCGCTGAGCTATGGTTCATGTGATATTTTTTTTATGACAGAGCATTTATGATGGGATGTTGTACTTTTGAACACACCCAGGAAGCCACGTGAAGCTGAGAGATCACGCGATACTTTGAAGTAGCGGTGAATCGCACTTTTGACTTTGGTGTAAACTGCTAATTATTATCTGAGGTCTTATTAATTATTTTTATCTTTCCTACGAGACTCAGAATATTCCATTTCGTCATGCTGCATTATTAAAACATTTTGGAGAATGTTTATTTTTACTTTAGGTAAGGTAATACCCTTGCAGATACGCAAAAAGGAACGTAAGTAGTCGCTCAACGTTTTCGTTTTGACGACCTACTTTCTAGAGACACCCAGTACCGAAGCACTGCGTCTTGAGAATCCGCCTTGTGTAGGCGTGGAATTACATTTGTCCTACGAGACGTAGAAGAATATCCGCTGTTTAGCGTTTAAAAAGTGATTATAAGGTGCCATCGAGCAAGCAAATACTAATATTCACTGTCGATGAAGTCCAGTGAATTAAATAAGAAGCTTGGGAAATAATTATTGGCAAGTATAGTGTATTGCACAACATTGCTGTGACATCACATATTACCCACGCGTATGTGGAGGGCAGATGCCTAGTGGAAATATACAGGTAATAGTGTTACAATTATCCTGAATAAGTGTGATTATAATAGTATGAGATATTTAAATTGCCAAAGTGGAAATTTCATCTTTGAAACGTCGTATAATTCACGGATGCTGCGTGATACAAAAGTAGCGTCACTAGCACGTGTAGCATTATAATATAGTATTAGCTCACATGCTAATCCACATCTGCAAGATTAAGGCTGTGTCGTATTTTATAATTGAAGCCTATAATAGTCACGACGGACATTATAAATTTGGAAGTGAGAGGATGAATAATCACGCAACTTATTTCGCTACCCACGTGATTGGACTTTTATTCACCATGGTTGAAGCAGTCACCATGGGCTAATACCATCCCGGTATGGGGGGGTGACGTTTCTACAGGAACCAGCATGATGGTGGAATTTCCAGAACGATGAACGAGAGGGAAGGAGCCAAAATGCCATTTCCAGGCATATCCACGAAGATGTCGACAGGGACAAATCGAACCCTGGTCTTTGGGGGAGTCCAGATGGGAATCCTGATGAGGAGGATACCGATCCAGAGAGCCAGAGAGGTTTATGTACAACCCTTGTGGTGGAATAGAGAGCTGAGTGAGAGCTCCTCCATTTCGTGAGTTTTTGTCACACCCCTTCTTTGTTCTAGTTTCTGGTGGTATAGTAGTTTTAATGTAGTTTGTGAATCAACCACACTCAGTGTCAGCCATTTTTCTAGGTAGGGATGTAACTAGATTAGTTAGATGTCATTTATTTCAGTTTAGAGTGAGACACCCTTGGGGTCAGACATTTTGGTCAGCCCTGGTGCAGCTTGGTGAACGTCGTGGAACGTCAATGCCTACCTTTTTGCTGAACCTGATCGCAGTCATTTTGAGGCTATTTTGTTCAACCCTACTTGGGGTAATTTTCAAGTCTTTGCTGACTGTAGTTATGGCAATCAGATGCCTTGGTTATTAATTGACTGCATTCTTCGCAGCCATCCTTTGTTACATCCCTGACTGTCGTTAGAACGGTCGTATCATTTAGGTAGTCGACAGTAACTACCAGTTTGTAAATGCATTATATTTCATTTTGAATAAGCTCAGAAGCTATTCTTGGTCATGTTTGAACCTAACAACTAGAAGGAATGTTTCGTTGCCTAGCATCGAACGCGGTTCCCAACGTATCATTAAGCAGATCTAGTGTGTGAATCTGTGCCACATTTATCATATTTTTTTCTTGTGTCGTGTGAGACACGTTTTTATTTGATGTTCTAGCAACTACTGAGTTGCATTTTTAAAGCAAAGAGCTTCAGTTATTGTAAGTTTACTTTCATTTAGACGTCTTTGGTAGAAAGACGGAAGTGTATTACTATACTCAGATTTGTAGTGTGCGTTTGATACACGGACTCTGTAGAGATCCGTAACATATGGTAAAGTTTTTTATGAACCGGCCAAGTGCAGGTTTTGTATTGATTAAATCGCCGGCCTTGAATAAACTGGTTATGTAACCCAGTGACCTAGAGCATGCCTGCTTCATTGTGAGACAAAACTACTATAGACGAGGACAGAGTACAATTTGTATTCGCTTTTCCTTTCATTGCTACTTTGCTTATGGAAATCAGTTTCCACTCTTGTATTTGATCACTTGTTTTATGGATCGGTTTTTGTTAGTTTAACGCTCTGTTGCGTGTATTGTCGTATGACAGGTACAGTTATGTAAGGTTTTCTATAGGATGGTGAAGTCTACCCTGTTATAGCAGGATGTTATTGTATGCTTTGTCCGGGGATGATCCCGTTGACCAGATGTTACTGGAAGGTAACTGTTGTACAGGCCTATCCCAGAGTTATTGAACGCGAGCTTAGCGCCGCTGGTAACCCGTGTTATTGTGTGTCCGAGTTGTTATACTCGTTGATTATATTCCGACTGTTGAGTCGAGGCTTTTTGGTGGAGAATGATCTCAGTTGGAGACACTCCGTGCCCAGGCTATTGTCAATGTTATTCGCCATAAACCTACGATAAACCTATAAACCGACATTCTAATAATAAAATGCATAATTGTTGTAAAACAAGCCTAACTAACGATTCTTTCTATCTAACTTTGTTCTTTGCATTCTGGAACTGTTGACATAGCCGTGCAGTTGAAGATAATTTCCTTGTGAGGAAACGACTAGGACAGTTGACATTTTTGTAGCGACCTGAAGCATGTGCGAACCTAGAGTTCGTAGCTTGTGGAGCTCAGGCCATGCGATGTCAGACGTGGTCTCAACTGCGCATTCGTCACCGTAACTATACACATTAGATGACTATGGTTTACAAAGAGTAAACCAAGGTGTAGGCAGGAATTTTTAATAAAACTACTGTGTCTATTTCGTTATTAATTTATGATGTCAAGTGTATTAAACCCTACATGTTACTTTATTGTGTGCTGTTAGCACATAGTTATTAAGCATAATTAAATTGTTTGTTTTTCATGGCTGTACACTTAGCTTTTGGATGTAATTGTTTTCTTTTACGGACGTCATCGCCGTAAATTTTGTTAATTGATAGGACATAGCTAGTTGAATTAATGTTAAATTTAAATGTCGAAATGGTACCATCCTAACCTAGATTTGTTTTGCTACCCTGTTAAATGTAAATTCAGATATTAGCTTGATCTTGTAACTTGAACTAGGGACTTGCGTCGTGCCATATTCCTAGCGTTGCTTTTGTTGCTTTATCATTGTGAGTTAGATCTTTCGCGAGGGTTTTTCAGTAACTTCTCAGGTAGGGGACCTGTTCTTTATCTTAGTTTATTTATTAATTTGCGGACTAGCCGATTATAACCCTCCGAACTAGGCTAGGGGCTTGTGAATTTTAATAAATTTTCACGGTGTTTTACATGAGTCTGGATGTTTATTTTCTCAGTCTAGTTTTAAGGTGAACCTTTCCTTAGGCGGTCTATGACCATCGTCACCATGTACCACGATCCCTGTGGACTACGGACTCTCGTGCCGCTTTAGCCTTTTTGGAAGGTCACCTGATCCTCACGGTACTTTTTTTTATTCGATTTATGTGTCGTTAGTTGAGTCATCGTGGTTGTTGACATCAACTAAACGGTCTCATAAAATGGCGCCCAACTCATGTGCCGACGTTAACGTGGTGACCCTCAGTACCATGTTATTTTTTTTGAGGATCCTAATGTTGATTAATGGTAAATTGACAGGACTGGGACGAACTTAGAAAGTCGTACTGCAGATCAATTGACCGCATGACATTCATGTTTGATAGAAGTCCATGGGGTGAGGCTTTAGTGTTGAATAAATGAAGGATAGGATTTTCTTTGATGATGCCTCATCCTAAGTAAATGTAATACTTTGCTTTGCTCACCGTTGTCTTTGTAAATGTAGAAGCACTTAGTTTTCATACTCCAGCTGTACTCGTGATATTTATATAAATGAAGCAAGCTTTATACCACCAAGTAACTATCATAGCTGTAAGTTCCAGTAGAAATTGATCCCTCACTTTCTCATATATTTCTTATCTATGGATGAGGAAACTATTCGTCGTGTGTTTGGAGAGATGATGGCAGGTGTGAATGCCAATCTTCAACAGATTACTGCTGACTTAGGTCAGAATACTCAGGCTGTAAATACTGTCAGTGGTCATGTGGACCAGGTTAGACAGGAAGTCAACAATGTCAGTGGTCATGTGGACCAGGTTAGACAGGAAGTCAACAATGTCAGTGGTCATGTGGACCAGGTTAGACAGGAAGTCAACAATTTAAGACAGGACTTAGAGATTAACACTCAGTCTATGAACAATGTAAGACAGGACTTAGAGATTAACACTCAGTCTATAAACAATGTAAGACAGGACTTAGAGATTAACACTCACTCTGTAAATAATGTTAGGGCTGATTTAACTCAAGTCAGGGCAGACATGGACACATATAGGATCGAAGCGAGAAATGATCTGACGACAGGTTTAGCAGCTGTTAGGGTTGATGTCATACGACACCATCAGGAGGCTAACCAGCGCGTAGATTGCTTAACCGACCAGATGAATAGAGCTAGGGAGGAGGTGCAAAACCGATTGGAGGAGCACACAGCTCAAATTCAGACAACCTTGAATAAAGTCCAGATAGACATGAGAGCAGATCTGGAACATACCAGGGAAGAATTCGGGACTCGACTAGATCACGTCGAGGGATTTATCGGAAATGTGAAGAAGGACATGGCAACCATGAACGTTGGTTTAATCTTGATGAGAGGAGCTCCCAATGCCGTTAATAACAACGTGAAGACTATCGTTGATGGCATGATGGAGATTAAAGAGGAACTTAACACCAACAGGAGAAACATTTCTGAATTGACGGAAACCGTAGCCAGTCTACGTGAGACAGTTGACGTTCATCATGAGGAACACAAAATTGACCTCATGTTATTGAGAGGTGACCTCAACGAACACGAGACCACAGTCGAGGCTAAGGTAGCCGAGGTTAGAGACGATGTGGGTAAAATCCAAGAAAATATGTCCAGAGTTGAAGGAGATATCGATTCCTTACAAAAGAGATTTGAGGAAGTCGCGGTAACCGAGAGGTTAGACCTCAGTTATAACCTTAGGACGGCCATACGCGAGGTAGACACAAACCTCAAGGGAAAGGTTGACAGGATCGAGCTGCAATTGAACGACTTAGGCAACAAAGTCGCAGCCAGAACCATCCCAGGTCTTGAAGTAATAGAAAGACGCCTGGACAGACTCGAGACGACTCCAAGAGAGAGACACGTACACCCACAGATGGGAGAATCTCAGGAAACGCCTATATCTCAATCAGGAGGAATGATGCCTACCCATTTCCAACCCAGCGCGCCTATGGAATCGCAACCGTCACAATTCACTAATTTAGCGCAAGGTCAGACCTTGAACTATAACGCTCACCCGTTTCAACCAGCATCTAATCGAATTAGTCATGAGACTAACACTCCTACGCAGAGTTACATGCAAGATACTTTCAGACCCGCGAATACGCAGGGAAATGTCACCATAATTCGTTCAAGAGAGGAGCAACCAGCTCGCTTCTCGGGAACTGGGAGCGGTGTTACTCCAGTGGAATTCCTAGCAAATGCCGAAAGCTACTTACGTGATACTATGGTAACTCCAGAGAGGGAACTAAGAGTTATAGAGCGACTGCTTGAGGGACAAGCCGGTACCTGGTTCAGTGCATTCCGATACTCATTCACAGGCTACCAAGACTTTAAGGAAGCGTTATTAAGAACATATTGGTCGAGCGACATCCAGCAGAGCATCCGAGCTGAGATGTACACTCGAAGGTACAGTTCCAATACACCTACTCGTTATGCGAATTACTTCGCAATACAGCTCTCGAAGCTCCGTTGTCTTCAGCCTCCATTGTCCGAGCAAGATTTGGTGAACACGATTGTTTGGCAGTACCCTGCGGATGTACAACGTGTGTTAATCGCTGCAGGGGCATCCACTTTCCAGCAGTGTGACCAGATACTGCGAAGGTTGGACGCTAACACAGAACAGTTTCCTACACACCGTCAGCAGAAGGCTGATAGGCGCGAGGATAGACATATGAATCTGACGACTGTTGATAAAGTGAGCCAGACGCCACAACAAACACAAACCACAGAGGATTCTGGGCGACGTGATAACGATTACAGTTATAACAGGAGAGAATGGAACAACACTCCGTATACTCGAAATCAACATGATGACCGGCGAAGTCATTGGGACCGGCGATTCGACCGAAGGACGGACGACAACCGACGTCATGAAAACAACCGCCGAGGGAATGAAGGAAGAAATCAGCAACACGGACGTATCCGTAGAGACTATCGATATAGTGGGGGTTACGACAGAAATCGAGACCCTAGATACCAGCCAGACAGGGATTGGAAAGGAAGAGCGCGGGAGAGCCGTGAGTACCTCCAACAATTGAGAGAATTGCAGATCCAAGAAGAGGGAGAACGGAACCCTACTTCGAGGGAAAATAGACATTCGGCGCAGGAGACGGAGCAGAACCAGCCCAGTACTTCTCGCCAGGACAGAAAAAAAAACTCCGAAAAATCAATAGATTCTTGTTTGATTGAGCACTGAGTAACTGCCTCTATATTACTCTGGGAGCCAATCCAAGAAGACTTGTTGGACGAACGACGAACGACGAACCACAATTATGAATTAACACGTCTACCCAAGATTGTAGCCACCTTGAATGAAGTCAGTGTAGTCATACTCATCGATACTGGAGCGATGATTAGTGGTGTCATGAGAGGTGTCATACCTGACCGCGTTGTAACGTGCAAAATCCAGATTTTGTGTACTGTGAAGATTTCGAGCCACGTGTACTTGCACGAATTTCTCGTAATGAAGGGCCTGCATCATGATGCCATTTTAGGCGCAGACTTCATTAGAAAATATGATGGAATCATTGACATGGGACGGAATACGGTAGAGTTCAAGCCGAACGAACCCATTCAGATGAGCCTAATTGAAGAAGAACCGGAATTCCTATCCGAAGTAGACGTAGTCGAAGCATTAAATGGCAAGGAAATTGAGGCGACACTAGATGCCAACGAAGAGGCAGAATCGTTATCAGCACCCACACATGAGGATCTTGAGGCAATACTGAACGAATACCGAGATATATTCGACACCACACCTGGTGAGATATTAGACTACGAGTATGATCTTGTATTGCTGGACGATTCCCCATTCCAGAAAAGGATCTATCCGATTGCCGAGAAACATCTCGAAGAAGCTGCTAAGAAGATCCATGAGATGGAAGCGGCAGGTACAATCAAGAAATCACCGACTTCTTTCTTGAATCCCATAATACCTGTGGTTAAGGTAGATGGAAGCTTGAGACTTTGTCTTGATGCCAGAGCCTTGAATGAACGCCTAGCTCCTGAGCACGACAGACCGCCCAAGATTAGGGACATTCTCAGGAAGTTCAAAGGAAAAAGGATATTTTCATCATTAGACTTGGTTCAGTCTTATTACCATATCAGATTATCTGAGCATACTCAGAAATATACTGGATTCTTGTTTGATCAGACTACTTATGTATTCCAAAAACTACCATTTGGATTGAAAAATGCCGGAGCCGCATTAATCAGAGCACTTGATGCCAAGCTGACTAATGAAGTGAAGCAGAAAGTAATATGATATGTGGATGACATAATCATAGCTTCGGGAACAGAAGAAGAGCATTTAAAGACATTGCGCCTTGTTTTTGAGAATCTCCGACAGGCAAATTTTAAGGTCAAGTTTGACAAGTGTCGATTCTTTCAGGAAGAAGTGAAATTCGTAGGACACATAATCAATGGAGAAGGATATAGACCGAATCCGGCAAAGATTAGAACTGTTGCTGCATTTCCAACACCAACCCGTGTGAAACACGTGAGACAATTCTTAGGAATTCTCCAATTCTTTGCTGCTCATTGTGAGAAGTATTCCGAAACTGTTGCACCACTGCAAGGATTATTGAAAAAGAACTGCAGGTGGAACTGGAATGATGAATGCGAGATAGCTTTCAGGAGAGCTAAACAGATGCTTGTGGACTCAATTCAGTTAGAATATCCAGATTACTCTCGGAACTTTATTCTAGAAACTGATGCATCTGCCATTGGTATAGGAGCCATTTTACTGCAGGAAGATGATGAGAAGAAACGTCATTACATCGCTTTCTTAAGCCGACGTTTAAGAGCACATGAATCTCACTACTTCACGACCGAGATAGAAGCACTTGCAATTGTTTACGCACTTGAATACTGGCAGAAACTTCTGTTAGGTCAGAGGATTATTGTGAGAACCGATCATCATGCGTTGACCTTCATCTTGAGAACAAGACTGGCAAGCGACAGGATCACACGTTGGACGCTGTTTCTCCAACAGTTCGATTTGGAAATAGTTTATCGACCAGGCAGAGAGAATGTGTTGGCCGACATCCTCAGCCGGAATCCTGAAGCTACTGTTAATGCCATAGACATCGAGGGAGAATGCGAGGAACACCTTCGCCGATTTCGTCATTTACCTGAAGGACAGCGACGTGAGGAGGAACTCAGACATATTATCCGTTTCCTAGAACGAAGAATGGATCCACAGGATGATCATTATGCAAGGATTGCTGCTGTTGCAGATGATTATTTGATTTATCATCGTGTCTTATACAAGTTTGTAGACGAGGACCACACTCAACTGCGTGCAGTTATTCCTAGGAGATACCAAGAATCTGTTATTCTTATGGTACATTTATCCATTGGACATGGTGGAACAGACAAAACCATTGCAACTATCAAGGAGTCTTTCACATGGAAAGGGTTAGGAGCCACCGTTAGACAGTGTTTACGTGCTTGCGACGCATGCCAGCGGAACAAATACACGTCACACTTGCTGAAGGAACAACCTAGACCAATACTACCAACTCAACCTAGAGAGTTGTATGCACAGGACCTGTATGGCCCAATACCTAAGGCTCGTCGTGGGAATCGATACATCGTTGTAACGGTGGATGTGTTCACGAAATATACGATGCTTCATCCGATTCAAAAAGCTACTGCACATCAGATTATTCAGAGGATTAGACGTCAAGTGATACCGGAGGCAGGAAAGCCACAATTCTTGTTGACTGATCACGGATCACAGTACACCTCAGCAGAATTTGCCAATGCCATGAATGAGCTTGAAATAGGTCATGTCTTATCATCTATTCGACATCCAGAGAGCAACCCAGCAGAATGCGTGATGTCTATTATCGCAAAATTCTGTCGATTATATTGTCAAGAAGAACACTGGCGATGGACTGAAGTCCTTGTTATTATGGCAAAATGTATTAATTCAACAGTACATGAGAGCACTGGTCAAATACCTATGGTCTTGCATTTGAACCAGATGCCGCTGAGAATATGGGATCGTGTGATTGTAAATCCACCTTGTTTACAACCATCACATGCCAGCAGACTTTTAGCTGCAAGAGAGACTATGGACAGACAAGCTGCCAAGCGCTTGAGAAGAACTAGACGCCAGAGGTTTAGAGAACCACTAGTAGAAGGAGACCTTATCCTTATAAGGAGACCCGGAATTTCTAGTCCTATAGACCGCATATATGGGAAATTTCTATCCTTGTAATATGGCCCTAGTAGTATCCGACAGCCTTTAAACAATGGAAGTTATGTGATAGAAGATATTAGGACAGGAGAACGCATTGGAACCTTTAATGCAGCCAATCTAAAAAAATATCACTCTTGAATGAATTTCAAAGCAAATAAAAATGTTATCCCAACATTTTATTTGAAACGACAGAGAGGCAGATGAACCCGCTGAGCTATGGTTCATGTGATATTTTTTTATGACAGAGCATTTATGATGGGATGTTGTACTTTTGAACACACCCAGGAAGCCACGTGAAGCTGAGAGATCACGCGATACTTTGAAGTAGCGGTGAATCGCACTTTTGACTTTGGTGTAAACTGCTAATTATTATCTGAGGTCTTATTAATTATTTTTATCTTTCCTACGAGACTCAGAATATTCCATTTCGTCATGCTGCATTATTAAAACATTTTGGAGAATGTTTATTTTTACTTTAGGTAAGGTAATACCCTTGCAGATACGCAAAAAGGAACGTAAGTAGTCGCTCAACGTTTTCGTTTTGACGACCTACTTTCTAGAGACACCCAGTACCGAAGCACTGCGTCTTGAGAATCCGCCTTGTGTAGGCGTGGAATTACATTTGTCCTACGAGACGTAGAAGAATATCCGCTGTTTAGCGTTTAAAAAGTGATTATAAGGTGCCATCGAGCAAGCAAATACTAATATTCACTGTCGATGAAGTCCAGTGAATTAAATAAGAAGCTTGGGAAATAATTATTGGCAAGTATAGTGTATTGCACAACATTGCTGTGACATCACATATTACCCACGCGTATGTGGAGGGCAGATGCCTAGTGGAAATATACAGGTAATAGTGTTACAATTATCCTGAATAAGTGTGATTATAATAGTATGAGATATTTAAATTGCCAAAGTGGAAATTTCATCTTTGAAACGTCGTATAATTCACGGATGCTGCGTGATACAAAAGTAGCGTCACTAGCACGTGTAGCATTATAATATAGTATTAGCTCACATGCTAATCCACATCTGCAAGATTAAGGCTGTGTCGTATTTTATAATTGAAGCCTATAATAGTCACGACGGACATTATAAATTTGGAAGTGAGAGGATGAATAATCACGCAACTTATTTCGCTACCCACGTGATTGGACTTTTATTCACCATGGTTGAAGCAGTCACCATGGGCTAATACCATCCCGGTATGGGGGGGTGACGTTTCTACAGGAACCAGCATGATGGTGGAATTTCCAGAACGATGAACGAGAGGGAAGGAGCCAAAATGCCATTTCCAGGCATATCCACGAAGATGTCGACAGGGACAAATCGAACCCTGGTCTTTGGGGGAGTCCAGATGGGAATCCTGATGAGGAGGATACCGATCCAGAGAGCCAGAGAGGTTTATGTACAACCCTTGTGGTGGAATAGAGAGCTGAGTGAGAGCTCCTCCATTTCGTGAGTTTTTGTCACACCCCTTCTTTGTTCTAGTTTCTGGTGGTATAGTAGTTTTAATGTAGTTTGTGAATCAACCACACTCAGTGTCAGCCATTTTTCTAGGTAGGGATGTAACTAGATTAGTTAGATGTCATTTATTTCAGTTTAGAGTGAGACACCCTTGGGGTCAGACATTTTGGTCAGCCCTGGTGCAGCTTGGTGAACGTCGTGGAACGTCAATGCCTACCTTTTTGCTGAACCTGATCGCAGTCATTTTGAGGCTATTTTGTTCAACCCTACTTGGGGTAATTTTCAAGTCTTTGCTGACTGTAGTTATGGCAATCAGATGCCTTGGTTATTAATTGACTGCATTCTTCGCAGCCATCCTTTGTTACATCCCTGACTGTCGTTAGAACGGTCGTATCATTTAGGTAGTCGACAGTAACTACCAGTTTGTAAATGCATTATATTTCATTTTGAATAAGCTCAGAAGCTATTCTTGGTCATGTTTGAACCTAACAACTAGAAGGAATGTTTCGTTGCCTAGCATCGAACGCGGTTCCCAACGTATCATTAAGCAGATCTAGTGTGTGAATCTGTGCCACATTTATCATATTTTTTTCTTGTGTCGTGTGAGACACGTTTTTATTTGATGTTCTAGCAACTACTGAGTTGCATTTTTAAAGCAAAGAGCTTCAGTTATTGTAAGTTTACTTTCATTTAGACGTCTTTGGTAGAAAGACGGAAGTGTATTACTATACTCAGATTTGTAGTGTGCGTTTGATACACGGACTCTGTAGAGATCCGTAACATATGGTAAAGTTTTTTATGAACCGGCCAAGTGCAGGTTTTGTATTGATTAAATCGCCGGCCTTGAATAAACTGGTTATGTAACCCAGTGACCTAGAGCATGCCTGCTTCATTGTGAGACAAAACTACTATAGACGAGGACAGAGTACAATTTGTATTCGCTTTTCCTTTCATTGCTACTTTGCTTATGGAAATCAGTTTCCACTCTTGTATTTGATCACTTGTTTTATGGATCGGTTTTTGTTAGTTTAACGCTCTGTTGCGTGTATTGTCGTATGACAGGTACAGTTATGTAAGGTTTTCTATAGGATGGTGAAGTCTACCCTGTTATAGCAGGATGTTATTGTATGCTTTGTCCGGGGATGATCCCGTTGACCAGATGTTACTGGAAGGTAACTGTTGTACAGGCCTATCCCAGAGTTATTGAACGCGAGCTTAGCGCCGCTGGTAACCCGTGTTATTGTGTGTCCGAGTTGTTATACTCGTTGATTATATTCCGACTGTTGAGTCGAGGCTTTTTGGTGGAGAATGATCTCAGTTGGAGACACTCCGTGCCCAGGCTATTGTCAATGTTATTCGCCATAAACCTACGATAAACCTATAAACCGACATTCTAATAATAAAATGCATAATTGTTGTAAAACAAGCCTAACTAACGATTCTTTCTATCTAACTTTGTTCTTTGCATTCTGGAACTGTTGACATAGCCGTGCAGTTGAAGATAATTTCCTTGTGAGGAAACGACTAGGACAGTTGACATTTTTGTAGCGACCTGAAGCATGTGCGAACCTAGAGTTCGTAGCTTGTGGAGCTCAGGCCATGCGATGTCAGACGTGGTCTCAACTGCGCATTCGTCACCGTAACTATACACATTAGATGACTATGGTTTACAAAGAGTAAACCAAGGTGTAGGCAGGAATTTTTAATAAAACTACTGTGTCTATTTCGTTATTAATTTATGATGTCAAGTGTATTAAACCCTACATGTTACTTTATTGTGTGCTGTTAGCACATAGTTATTAAGCATAATTAAATTGTTTGTTTTTCATGGCTGTACACTTAGCTTTTGGATGTAATTGTTTTCTTTTACGGACGTCATCGCCGTAAATTTTGTTAATTGATAGGACATAGCTAGTTGAATTAATGTTAAATTTAAATGTCGAAATGGTACCATCCTAACCTAGATTTGTTTTGCTACCCTGTTAAATGTAAATTCAGATATTAGCTTGATCTTGTAACTTGAACTAGGGACTTGCGTCGTGCCATATTCCTAGCGTTGCTTTTGTTGCTTTATCATTGTGAGTTAGATCTTTCGCGAGGGTTTTTCAGTAACTTCTCAGGTAGGGGACCTGTTCTTTATCTTAGTTTATTTATTAATTTGCGGACTAGCCGATTATAACCCTCCGAACTAGGCTAGGGGCTTGTGAATTTTAATAAATTTTCACGGTGTTTTACATGAGTCTGGATGTTTATTTTCTCAGTCTAGTTTTAAGGTGAACCTTTCCTTAGGCGGTCTATGACCATCGTCACCATGTACCACGATCCCTGTGGACTACGGACTCTCGTGCCGCTTTAGCCTTTTTGGAAGGTCACCTGATCCTCACGGTACTTTTTTTTTTATTCGATTTATGTGTCGTTAGTTGAGTCATCGTGGTTGTTGACATCAACTAAACGGTCTCAATATATGATTGTTTGATGAAGAAAGCATGTTATTATTATGTGTCAATCAAATCTAAATAATGAAAAGTAAGCTTGTAGTTTAACGCGACAGTTAATCTCGCGATCATGAGCCACGGTACCTCCTTTTTACGTGGAACCTGAATCACAGGACATGGCTTTTCGCTTCGGAAATCTCACATGCATTGACCGGAAATTGAACCCGGTCCGCCTTGGCGAGAGACAGACAGCTTGACCGCTGCGCCATCACGCCCCTTCTCAACTATGCATAGTGGATAAGTTACTGCTCAAGTCCATGCTCTGTGAACTTGGGGGGTGAGTGGAAGGGGTAGGCAGGAAGAGAAGCGCCTGTCAACTGCCCGCCGTGTTATCTCTGGAATTCCTGTCTATTCCAATACTGCTAACATACCTGTGCACAGTGGGTCAACATCGAAATCTAGGAGGACAAAATTATTTATTTGCATCATTTAAAAATCAAAATGTATTACTTCTACAGCATTCTCATATAGTTGCCGCTCACTATTCTGGGATATAAACGCATCTTAGTGTAAATATGTCACCACTGTTCGAGCAGTCAGAATTGGATGGTGAATGTAAGTGGCGGTGGTTTGGTTGTCCTTGTGGTTAGTGTGATACTTTAAGATGGAACATGCATCTGAAGGTATGATCTTAGTAACGGGTCTCAGTTATTATTGGGCGTAATTGTTACGTAATTTTAGCTATACAGTAGAACCCCTCTCGTCCGCCCTCGGCTAGTCCGTCACTCCGGTTGATCCGACCGTGCTCGAGCCGAACGTGACCCGACCCGTACCAGAGATTCACTACCCGTCGCACCATTGTTGTTTACAGGTACAGTAATTGTTATCGCTTGTCCAATTTAGTGCTCCGTCATTCTCTCGTATCGTTTCCTCCGTTGTCCGTGTTTTGTACTGCACTGTGAAGTTTTTAGTGCTTGGTTTTACGACATTGCTATACTGTGTTCGTGACTGCACTGTACAGTCATTTGTTTTATGTACATTCTCAACAAGTCAGGAGTGAAACGTTAACACGTTACTCTTTCGTTAAATGAAAAATTAGCAGTGCTACGAAGACTGAAGAAAGAGGAATCACTCCAAAAATTTGTCAAGGAACTCAATGTAGGCGTTACGACAATTAAAGTTTGGAGAAGAAGTCGGAAAGACATTGAATCATGTACAGTGACAACGCTTTTATGAATCACAAAACATTGAAATATCCTAAACTTGAACTGCTTGACAACGCATTGTGGATGTGGCTCCACCAAGAAAGAAGGATATCTTGTGTTCGGAGATTGTTTATTTAATGCAAATACGTATTTTTATTTATATTCTGATAATCCGACCTTTGTTTGCGATCCGACCATACCCACAGTCCCAAACGTGACGGATTACAGGGGTTGTACTGTATTTGCATTATATAATATTTAACTATTATTTTTAAAATTATATTTTCACTTAGAGTTTTAGTATGTGGCGTCACACTGCGTCACTTTCTACTTAATGTTAAAGTGTAGATAAAGTATTGTAGTTTACGCCTGTTATAAGATTTTTTGCATCTTTTTGCAACTTACTTAGTTACTTTACGTTTTAGAAGATGCCGCGCAACCAGTTCTCACACTTTTACAACTGTTTGAAGCACTGGGTTCGACGATTATGTCAAAAGTAGAACTTTGTGACTTTGTTAAAAGGTCTTAATTGATGTTTATTATGAAGTAAACAAATTATATACGTTGTTTTCACTGTAAATTCACGATTAAAACGTAAACATAATTTTGTCCCCCTAGATATTGATTTTGACCCCCTGTGCAGTGTGGTGTTGTCAATAAGTGAGTGACCGATCAATGTATTTGGTTCTGTTGCTACGCACGGACCGGGAACCCCCGACATGTCTCCTCATCGTCCACGATCCACAATCCTCTCAGGATCACAGAGCTTGGACTCGGGCAGTACTCTGTTAAGTCTTCATGAAAGCACAAACACTTCAATGGCCCTCCTATAGTTTGCCTCAAAGTTATAAAACCTAGAAGCCATATATTTTCAATGTTGTCTTGTTAGATTCTGGTTGGCTGGTCCCTCAGTTTAGGGGCTGCGACAACGTGGTCATGAAGCCCCGTGTACTTTGGGTGTGTGTAGAAACTGTCATATAACCGGTGTTAATTGTGATGGCTGTATTAGTGTGAGTATCTGTATTTTAATTTAAGTACAGACTGCAACTTAGAATTATTCAAATATTTCCTACTTTTGCCGCCAAACGCCACCGTCAACGACTACTAGGGCTAGTTCAGAACTTAGCTACTAGACGCCACCGCAGTCGGCTCTTGGCAACGAACTTAGAAACCTAAGAGCGTTTACATTCTTAACCTATCCAATTTAGCTTCACACAGGCGTAATTAGTGGAAGGTTGTTTAACAAGCCATAAATCTATGACATGGGACCGCCGGCTCTATTTCCCCTCCGAAGGAAGGCATACTGAGGGATTTTTAACGCTCTTAAAAAATCCGACGGCTTCGGCCGGGTTTGAACCCGCTATCTTGGGCATAGAAGCTCAGCATGCTACCGACTACGACACCGATGCCGCCTTGTTAGATTCTGTCTAAAGTGTTGTTCTTCAGTCGGTCAACAAATAGCTGGAAGCCCAACTATCTTGGGCATGTAGGCCTAAAAAGAATATTCTGTACTGTACCCGTGTGAATAATTTCCATGGAAAACATGCTTCTGCCTCCAGCCAGCATCAGTCCTCAGGCGTGTACCGTCCTCCCACTGAGCAGTTGCATATTTTAGATCTGAGACTAAAAGGTATCAACTCTACGATAATAAGACACAACTCTATTCTAAAGACTTTAATTGAGCTTTAAATCATGGCTTCACACAAAACTAAAACACAATCCCAACAATAGTATACAAAAACAATGCAAAACTTACTCCTCCAATCAATTATTATTCGCATTTTATCCTCACAAATCCAAATGATTACTGAATTATTTACCATGAGATTAACATAGAATTCACTTTCAAGTGCGCTGATGCACTGGTAAAACACACCCACAACTGTTCTTACAATCTTACGTCACTTATTGTGACCATTTTTAACTTCACAACCTCTAGTTACTTATTATAAACACATTTGACTTTACCTTATGCGTACCATCATGTTCTGTATTTCTCTTCCCACCAAAATGCTTGAGTTTACCTTGCATTAACCAATTTATTAGTTGCACATCATATTTAATTGCAACTCCACTGTTAATTGTAATTCTACCCTTTTTGTAGCTCCACTGTTAGCCCAGGCATTTTAAGTTTTAACATAAAAAAAAATGTAAAGCAAATTTGGCACAGATGTTCCCTAGTACCCTAGTAACAAATCCTGAAAAGTCCCCATCTCTGCGGTGTCCGCGTCATAGTTTTTGGAGCGTTCAAAAGGGCTTAAATGGGGCCTAAGTGCAAAAAACAGCATTTTTGCTTCCAGCGTTCAAAATATTGATCCAAAATCAGTTCTAATGAGCTTTGATAGTGATAAGAGAAAGACTGCGTTAAACATAACTCTCCTATGGGTCGTAATTACTGCCATACATTTCAACCGATGAGTAATCAAACATTTTTAGCTCAACTTTTCTCACGACAATTTAGCTAATTTGTCATGAGCCGGGACTTATCGTGCAAACAGCTGCTGATAGCGACTAAAGACCCCAAATAAAAGTTGTAAAGCACACTTGTAGCTTTAAAATGATACATTGTCCATGTTCATCCGACAAACAGCAGCAGAGATACAGTTACAAATATAAAAGTGGAAGTGTGGGAGTCGCTTTCCGAACGAACGCCCATTTACGCTGGTGGGCTCCATCTATTCACCTTTGCTGACACCATTTTGTATCTTTGCTCGAGAGATTTTAGGATGGTATTCCTTTGAATCCAGGTAAACTAGCAGAATAGTTAGCATAGAACAAAACGAGTTTAATGCAGTTAGCAGTTAAACGTACATTCACAATATGCATAATGCAAATAATAACAAAACAAAGCTTAGAAAGCTTTCTTTAGACAAAGAAATCTTGCAAAACAAAGCTTACATCGGACTCAATCGTCCTCCTCATTGTCTGAGCCATCAAACGTGACGTTGCCACACGCTTTCCCACTGCAGTGCCCACACATTAAGGAGCATTCTAAACCGGAACGAACACACTCACACCGGCTGTCACAAGAGCTCTTGCAGTTGCAGGACACCAAATGGAAGATGAGTTGTCACTGGTAATAAAGCTGAGTGTTGGATTTTCCATCCCCATTGGGTCGGGTCCAAAGAAAATCCTAACCATTCCTGAACTTGCAAATATACCCGCAGTGAATGTTGTTTGCATGCCGCCGAAGTCGGCGGAAGTGAAGCCAGCTGAAACGACGCTGTGACCGGTTGTTTGGCAATTTTTTGGCTGTATTTCACTACCCGAAGTTCGTCGAGGCTTTTGCACTCCGATTTGGCACTGTCGTAGTGTCAAATGGCGAACTGCTCTCCAGCGGATATTATGGCCTTTTCATCTGGAGCCGTAGAGACGAATACCTTCATTTCCTCGCGTAAAGATGCGGAATCCTTCAATATTTTCCAGGCTTGCTGTATGATGTACTCGAACCACAGCTTTCCTGTGCGAGATTTCTGGCTCATTGAAGTACATGTGTCATGAAGCGACTCTTTGAGACGTTGAAGGCAAGGATATGATAGCAAGTCGTTGGCGGTGCCTTCTTGGAATGCGGTAAAAAAAGCGCCTGAATTTCGTCCTAGTCATCCTTCAGCCCGTCGTTCATGTTGAGTAACATTGTACCGACAGACTGTTATGTCAGAAAATGCGCTCTGAGGGCCCTAGAACATACACAGTTTCGCGTTATTGATACATTTGAAATTGAAGGCATAACGTTAACATTTTTAAGAGCGAGCTAATTGCAAGCCTACCTAGAATATGCGTGTCCAGACATCATGTGAGTCACTGACGATTTAGCATATATTTCCGCCCAGAACTCCTCCAAACCGCTTCCATTCATCACGTAGCCGATTGCCCCAAGAAACGATATTAGTAGGTGAAATCCGCCTAGACGAACAACCACGTTTTTGAGTTCCTCTGAATTGTCCGATCCGACTATCTCCGCAGCTTTCGCGTATAGGGGCTGGTCAAAGGTTACGAAAGAAGTGCTTTGTTTCAGTTCCACGCACTCTCTTGCGGCAAACTTCAACGCGGAATATATAGGTAGTTGATGGATTGCTCGGTTCCAGGTTAATGAACGGCATGGCATCAATTGACTTCGTCTGGGGAGCTGGTTGAGCATGAGCAGACAGTGACGTCTTCATAAAGCCGTTCCACGAGGCGGGTAAATTAATACCTGACCACCGTCCAGATAACCACAAGGAGTCCATCATCGACGCAATAGCCTCAGAGTTTGGGTCTTCCACAGTTAACTCCTTAATATTGACGTTCTTTGAAGCAGGAGAAGAGGGCTTCCGATACCACGAAATGTTCAACTTTCCCATCGCCGCAATCACACCAGCATTAGGAACGTCTCGTGTACGTGGGAGTGAAGATATTTCACTGTCAGGCACTGCATCTGTGCACTTGATGCCTTCCATGCAGTGAAATGTGTTTCGCCCGTCCAATGTCCTTATGTTAAAGTCAGCGTTGTCAAAGCAAAACTGTGTGAAAGCTCCAGCATTCAGGATTGGACGTTCTTCACGAAGCGCTGAAACTTCGTACCTGTGGACTTCCGCCTCATTTACTGAAAATCCAAGACTGTTTGGTTGGTTGGTTCTTAAGTTTAGGGGCTGCGACAACGCAGTCATGTAGCCCCGTGTACTTTGGGTGTGTGTAGAATCTGTCTGATAACCGGTGTTAATTGTGATGACTGTATTAATGTGTGTTATCTGTTTTTTTTAAATTTAAGTACAGACTGAAACTTAGAATCTTTCAAATAGTTCCTACTTTTGCTGCCAAGCGCCACCGTCAACGACTACTAGGCCAAATTCAGAACTTAGCTACTAGACGCCACCGCAGTCGGCTCTTGGCAACGAACGTAGAAACCTAAGAGCGTTTACATTCTTAACCTATCCAATTTAGCTTCACACAGGTGTAATTAGTGGCAGGTTTTTTAACATGCCATAAATCTATGACATGGGACCGCCGGCTTTACTTCCCCTCCGAAGGAAGGCATACTGAGGGATTTTAACGCTCTTAAAAATCCGACGGCTCGGCCGGGTTTGAACCCGCTATCTTGGGCATAGAAGCTCAGCATGCTACCGACTACGCCAGCGAAGCCGCCCCAAGACTGTTTAGAATCTGAATTAATTGTTTCGAGTATTTTTGGCCTGCTCCGACAGGCGCTGTCACCTAGAAACGCGATCGGTAGCCCTTTCAACAGCGGATATGCTTTGGGACCTTAACTCGGTAACCGTTTCTCGCATAGACATTGGTAATGTACCAATGTAAAGCTAAAAGTATGCTTTATAACTTTTATTCTGGGGTCTTAAGTCAATATCAGCTGTTGTTTAAAAAATAATGACCTGCTAATGACAAATTAACGAAATTTTCGTGTAAAAATTGTGCTAAAAATGTTAAATTAGTCGGTTTTTTCCTTCATCAATAGCAATAATTAGGCCTGATAAGTCCGTTATTCTACTGGTTCATTTTTATTAATTGCTAAAGCTCGCGAGAACTGAATTAGGATCAATATTTTGAACGCAGGAAGCAAAAATGCTGTTTTTGTCACTTAGGCCCCATTTAAGCCCTTTTGAACCTCCAAAAACTATGACGCGGACACCGCATAGATGGGGACTTTTCAGGATTTGTTACTAGGGTACTAGGGAACATCTATGCCAAATTTTAGCTTTACATTATTTTTTTTTGAGGTTGGCAGTGTTTTTTGCGTATAATGCCCTGGGCTGTGTATGCCGTAATGAGTTTACTTTCTTAATAATTCTGTTACCGCTGTGTCGGGTGTGATTTTATGCTACCCTTGCGTGGGCGTAGTGTGTGACATCTGGTATCCACCTTCGGAAATAGGTGATAATGTCAGTATAAAAATGTACTTTTTAACATATCATAACTTTGCCAAATATTAAGTTATCAGAATGATTCTTAATTATCAATGTGTCTCAAACCACACATATTCATTATCCATTACTACAATCACTATTTTATAACAAACAGGGTTTCATAGTTCTTCACTTTATAAACATCTCACTCCAAGCCTAGAGTAGGGTACGGTCTCTTCCCCCGACGCTTCCTGAATACAATGGGCTCCGCGACGGGCGGTAACAAGATGGTCGTTACTCCCCCTCACGCCCCTCTTTCCCTCACAAAGCATTAGCCTGTGGCTTCAAACACAACATTGCCGTCTTAGTGACCCACAATACATATGACCTAATTCATACATAATGCAATACGGAATATGGAATTGTTTAAGCATTTACTCCTATCATTAGGATATTAATAGCTGGTCTCAACAGGTCCATTTACACTTATCTGAAGGAAACGAGATTCATCAAACACAAGTCGAATTGGAATAGCCGGCACTTTTCAAAGAACACGTTCAGGGCACAGCTTCCTGCCGTCCAAATTCACTCCCAGGAGCTAAATTTATTCATACAATAGCTAATTCTCGGTCGATATCAGGTGTCATGGTGAGGTGTCCATGTTTCCCTCTCATACACCACTGGATTCGAACCCGGAACGCTTCATAGCAATACTCAGAGCTAGGGTTTCCTCACTAGATACGCTCAATTGCAATAATATCTCTCCGTATGCCCTTGGCTATACGAGATTTCACACGTCGATTAGGCTGCCTGGCTTCCATGAACATTTTGAGAAGATCCCGTCCTTAATTAATAAGATAATCTCTACCAATTACTCATATAAGCTTACTAATCAAGCTGCAATTCAATTCACTATTAAACACTTCCATTTCCTATCTCCTTGCATATTTCTTTCCATTATCATAAGATACTCTGATATTCAATTCCTTTGCTTGGTCCATCACTTTTAATAATACTGCTTGGATACATAGTTATTCAAATTAGCATATAATTTGTTTACAATCATTTTCCCTGATGTTTATTTATTCTTATTATTATTATTATTACTGACATAAATCTCCCTACTCCGACACAACGTAACCGTATTTATAATCAATAACCGAACATCCGTGTCCGTTACGTTAACATTCTATTTAACTCAATTGCCATTTCTACATTAGTGGTAACGATTTATCCACACAATGATGTACAATGACATCTTAACTTGACTAACATCAACACAACATTAATATCTGAAGGTTCTATCTCCCAAATTTGACTCTCATTGGCATATTCTACACCTTTTGAAATTACCCGACATACAGTGGACTATATATTCACTACAAAATCATGGTTTTGGGTACTTACATTGGTTATCCTGGTGGCTCCGACCACACATCCTCTTCGTTAATGCCCGCCATCATTTGCATATTAGCAAGGCATCATTACACTTTTCACACACATTTTACATAATTTTCCCATTACAAAATACACTGCACTTTGCTTCTTCATGTCGAAGCTATCGCTTCCTTTTCCACAAACACGTTATATTGATTATTACACTTGTAATTTACACATATCTAAATAACAAATCTCTAAAAAACCACACGATCACTATATACATTTCTCACTGGTTGACCCTTCTTGCAGAATCTCAGAAATGCAGGTGTTGAAGACCTTTCCTCCACGATTACCCCCGTATCTGGTTTGAAAGTCGCGTTACACTGCCTGACGATTCCCAGGGGTCCCCAATGTCTGTCAACTCCTATCCCTTGATACTTTCCCGATATAGCATAGATATGCTTCCATATCGTCTTGAACGTTAATTAAAGTGGTATCCCTGTGAAAATGCATCACTCGTATAACAAAAGTTTATACCTGCGCAATTCGACATCCCATTACCATGTCTAACAAATAGCTTATATATCGCGCTCGTCCATTGTACATTGTACTTGTACAATTACCACTTTCAATTGTCCTTCGACTGACTTACAGTCTCCTTGAATGATCTGCTTATAACAAAGCCTTGGACAGTTCGACGTACATTTTTGTAATACAACATAATATCTCTTCGTTACAAGGTACGATTGACCTAATCTGACATTGTCTTAACTTGTACACCACACTGTACATTTACTGCGTACTCCATATTAATAACTTTGTAATGCCGACTATTAAAGTATGGCACGACTGTCCTTATTAATTGTTCTTAACTTGTGCCTTACGCTGCATGGCGAATATACTGCTTAACACTAAAATGTTAAAGTGCACGCGTCCCTTCCTGGACCCAGGCGACATGCGCTCCGCACTAGAATATGGCCCGACTGACCTCGACTGCCTGCTCCACTGACCTTATATCTGTTTTCAGCAGAAAAGTAGGTCCATAAATTCCTTGGAACTTCATCTCCTCTCTACGTGCTTCTCTGGTCTTGAAATGACCTTTTCCTGGTCCATCTTGCCTCACTGATTACATATCTGCCTGTATGCATGAGGATCGATCGTTCAATTAATTAATATTAATTGCCTTTGCCAGCGCGCACCCAAGCCGCGTGGGTGGTTTTTCCCCAATGACCTGGTCATAGTTCTGCGCTGGGCTCATTCCTCCTGTGTTCTTGAGCATTACCTTAAATCTGCATCGATTTCGATGTCTGACGGCTTGATAATTAGCCTTCCTGCAATTCATTCACGTAGGTGCAATCCTCATGTCTCTGAGTTACTCCAATCACGAGTAATCATTAAATTATTCTGGCAGTTTCCCACTCCACTGGGCTTCCTCTTATGTGAAGGGGAATCACTGGACCATATATTACTGTCCTCACTCCTCCCAGACGGTGTAAATAGGTCCGAGTAACTGACGTGGCGCCGAGAAAATACGCCTATTTTCTATACTCATTTGTACCATGTCAAGGGCTCCAACTTTCTGTGCTAAGTCCAGAACTGTATGCATTTTACAGCCCAATACTGCCGTATTCTGCTAATATTTTCTACATTATGTTATCAAATAATGACATAATTCCTTTACATCACAACAGCGATTTACTGTGTCCTTTCTCTGGGGGTTTTTATAGCTTAAACTCCCTCAAATACCTTGGGTTCGTTTCTTGCTGGCATCTGTAGTTTGTCCTCATTTTGCCAGAGACCCAGGTTCGACACCAATCAGCCTAATACCGTAGGGTTCAGTACCCATATGACATCATGTGTAGAACATGTGTTCACATCCCGACTGGCGCTGTCCTTTCAGGGTGTGGTGCGTCTCCCCAACGTGCAAACACATATTCAGGTTCCGAATACTACCAGGTACTACTCTACAAGAAAAGGGTAAACAAATTCCTAAAAATAATATTTAATTTTAAATCATGGCTTATCATACAACAATCAACATCCAATTACATTTAAATTACTCCACAAACAACAAAATACACTTTGGATCACACAGATGATAATGGCAAAGGGACAATGAATGCTACTCTACATCATCTGTGGTCCGCAGCTGAGATCGCAATCCGACCTCACCAGGCATACTGCCACATCTCTTCTTGTGAGTCTACGAGTCTATCACTGGTGTCTCAATACACCCTACTCTACACTTCACTAAACAGTTCATTTATGGTAATGCACTTTTTGTCCTTTGACACATGTTCATATCATATGCACACTCTTAAACAATAATAATAATAATCAAAACTAATCAAATAAACAGGACATTAACTGTACACAAATAGCACTTCAATGTTATTGACGTTACGGTATTTATTGCTTGGCTATCCATAGTGCTTATGGAATATTTACTTTACTTCAATGGTTCAACAATGCGTTAGCCATTGTTGCGATAGGTTACTTGTACAACAATGTACTGTAATTCTGTGTATTGTGTCCTTTCTCCGTTTTTCCCACAAACGCTAACAATAGTACATTCCTAGTCTACATAAACAATGCTAGTCTGCTATAACGATACAATACGTCTCTAAGTCGTTCAGAATATAAGTCGATTTATAGTTAGTTTGCATCAAATCCACATTCACGGTACCCGTATGCAAATATGCATCTCAGACTGGGTTTTAAACTTCAAAAAATGTGTCAGTCACTTTTAGCGCAGTTAGTGTCCAGAACAGCTAACTTTGCTAAATATCACTCGATTTCAACAATTAAAAGACGGATATGACATTCTTATAATGCTAAGAATTGATTTCTGTAGCCAAAATAAACAATTTCTTATTAATTCAAGTGCCAGACCATGATAACGCAGTCTCCAGTACATTTTACTATAGGGTCAGTCATAAACTACCACCCTCAGTGAATACAATAGCTTAAAGGTTGGGTCGCTTGGAGCCCATGATGCCTGGCCTGACCCTTGTCGTCCAGCCTTCCTCATCTGTGTCATTACTTATTCATACACATCAGCCAGATTTTACAATTTCACTCTGATTCTATGTTTAGTTTAAGGCGAAACTATTCTTCACATGAACTGGATATCCAAATATTTAACCTCCTATCGATAGGGTAACGGTAATTGGCTCAATGTAGCTCAATAACATAATATAGCAAAGGAATGGGTTATACTAGGCACAAAAGTCTTGAGGAACTGCATACGGCTTTTAATGGCGTGGTTTAGTGGACTTATTGCTTGCCACTTTTACGCATGAAGTCTCGGTAAGGCGTCCTCGACCCTTCCGTACAAATAGATTCTCGCATCACAGTGCGGATCATTCCAATGGAGTAGCTAATTGAGTTCGAAAACGTTATCCTCAATTGCCCTCATGAAGCTGGTATGGTAGCTCAGACACTTGTCTGTCTCCATCCGCTATCAATACAACGGTATGCCCCATGGCTATACATCAATACAAACCTTCGTAGAATAGCCTGTATGGTCCTGACAATGTCCTAGAAACGTTCCTTGCATTAATTAAGTAATCATCTTGATTCTACTCTTAAATTGCTCGCATATCAGCGGCACAAATACTAGCTCTGTCGGTATACCGAAGATCATATGACATTTCCAGTTTCCCTTCTATATGGCGTGTTTACTGATTTCCATATCATTACTTATCCTTACTGGTATTTGTTTACTGGCATTACTACTGGCTTTACATTACAACAGTTTCACTTATTACATTTTAACATGTATAACTTTAATTGCTGACACATTAGGATATCATCCTTACATATAATCTTTATTTTGTAATTACCTGGGATCTGATGCAATTTTTATCACTTCATGCAAACATGCTGAATATTTCATTACTTCGACTCTCTTGCTTCTAAAGTTACTGTTTAACTTTAATATTAGACTTATTTTGGTCTTACGCGAAACAGCTGTAAGCCAAATCATTCTCAAATTGCAAATACTTCTACATCAAATAACGAGGAATGCAATCTCGTATGAATATTACTTCAAAATACCTATTTTGACATGATTTTCGACTTAGACGTATCGTATCGCTAGCTTCTACATGATATCATTGGAATTTGTACTCACATTGTCCTGGCGGTCGACTCTTATGAAGCCACCTTTTGCCCACCATCGTGGTGCTTACTGATGCATCATGATGGATATGTTATATTCCTTTTGTAGACACAATATACTTTTCACTTCGGTAAGACACATTTTCAATTTACCGTATTTACACATCTTTCCATTACATTTCATCACACAACACATTATTTTTAACACTGACATACATTAAAATTTATATTACAGACACTTTTCACACGATTTGTTTCATACACTTCACAATTTCGTAATAACAGAGATGCAGGTTACGCGATTCCCTACATCAACTCCAATGGAAGTCTCTATCAACCGCGATCCTGGCTAATCCTCGTTCAAACTGCTGCTAGTGTGAATGTTCCTCCAACTTCTACTCAGTGTCTTTGTCTGTAGTGGCATAATATCACAATAACTGTGACCTGGTTCCCCTCCCATGATCTATATTAATGGATATAATGTGACCATTGTTTATTACTAGATCATGACTTGCGCGCTTTACCATATTACCCCTGTGACGGTGTAATTTACTGTTCAACACCACTTTATTCTATCAACTGCGCGGCTTGATAACTATAAGCTCAACATGGCTTCTTATTATTTATTACGGCGTCTACGCACTCGTAATCTCTTCAATTAGTCTAATACTGAAAACAACATCTTCGTAACGGAAATACTTCCTTAGACTTTACACACCAAAAATGTTTCTGTACGCACTTGTACATTACTTATAATTGCGCGGTCTAAGTTCTTCATGTTGACTTTGTATAATACTTAATACTTGTAGTTGCGCGGTCTTTGTTACAATTCCTGAGTGGATGGACAGCACCTCCCCCGGCTGAGTGCTCCAAGTCAACTGACTTCTTCATGGCTCCATGCTCTATTTAAGGCTTTCTTCTCGAAAAATAGTTCTCTCAAATTCACGGACCGACCCTTCCTTTAAAACTGCAGTTCGCAGGGCTGTAACTGCCTTCATCTGGTCCAATTTCTCACGGAGGTTCCATTTCCAGTCTCGTGCCTGTGATTTGATCGTTCAATTAATTAATATTAATTGATCATGGTGATGGTTAGGCACGCTACCCCCGGGGATTTCCCTTCTGTGTATTAAGCCAATGATCTGACATCCGCGTTTATACGTCCTCCGTCCATGTAATGCTTAATATGCTCCAATATACATACTTCTTGGGCTCACAATTATTCTCTCCGGATTTTATTCATCTCGGTGTTGATTTCAACTCTCTGGGATGCCTGGTTTTGATGTAATCAATTATTTTCATGCGGCGTTCTTCCCTTTCCACTCTTCCTTCCTTATGTCTCGGTGAATCCCACAGCAATTTGTCTCTGTCTCGGTTCCCCCTTGCTAATTTGTCAAATGTCAGTCTTGCCTCGAATCTGTACTTTCTTAGCTCCAATACTGTATCTTACAGTGGTATGGAGATCTTTAATTTTACAATATTGCTTATAATTCCTGTACACAATCTGGAATTAAGCTGAAATTTCATGAATAGTCTTATATCATGTGGTTCTTGGTTACCACGAGGTTTTTCTTCCTCAAAGACCTTTGGTTCGATACCCCGAAAAATCTTATGCGTGATTTTTCTTCTCTGGTGCATCAGGTTCGACGCCAGTCAGCACAAGTACCATGGGTACAATACCTGAAATAAATACACAGATGTTGAACTTCACTGCAGGAAAATAATTAGGGGCAAGACATGTTTCGTTCGACACGAGATAAGTTCAGCAGAATGTTTCTAAAATTGTGATATCTGCTTTTCATGTCGTATCCTGTGAGGCAATATCTTTGTATATCTGAAATCGCGAGGTTCTTGTTGCTTTGTTGTGGAGATAATTACAACTTAATCCTCCCTATATTATTCTGCTAAGGTCCCATTCCGGTTTTGTACCGAAAATAAGGTCCTGTTAACACCAACCTACATTCCTTAAAAAAATGTACATTTACAATGGGAGCACCGTAAACTGACGATCCTGCCACTAGAGCGCAGGGCAGCGCGCCGGCGGCAGCCATCTGGCGGAAGTACGGCGTACTGATATTTGAGCCTGCCGCTAGAGCTCAGGGCAGCGCGCCGGTGGCAGCCATCTGGCGGGAGAGCTGCGTACTGCTAGATGAGGGGTCTCTCAACAGATGGCTCCGGTGTGGTCTCGCCAAGACTTTCTCTAGGGTTCAATCCTTTGCAAATGTAAAAATTGCTGTAGAAGAAACTCCCGAGCAAACAATAACCGATGAATTCGTTGTAACGTCGAATATTGTCTACAAAGAGCTGCTGTGACAAGTACAAAAACACTGTTCTACATAATTATTTGTGTTCTTCTCATGTACGTATGCCGTTTAACAACAATAAATACATTTCTTCAATATTTATAACTTCTGTTACGTGCCACCCCCTAGTGGCACTTTTGTTAACTGGATTACGGTGGGGGGTACAAAGCACAACACCAATTACTGCTTAAAGAAATAATTAACTTTATTGTGGCCAGAAAATTACACTAATCAGCAAATACAAGCAATTAGGAGCCTTACTCCAGTTTCCTCAAGTCTCTTCCTTGAGCGCTCTTGGCCCTTCCACTTGTCAACAGATCACAGAAGTTAATCCGTCATAATGAGTACGGTGGCCTTGACAGAAACTACCTGCTCCTCTCCTTTATGTTCACCGACCACAATTACTTACGATCACTTGCTGCAGGCTATTTCGCTGTCCACAAGCTGGAGAAACAATGTCACTGGATTTCGTAACTCGCACAGCACTTCGTCACCACACTTCTGTCGCACAAGATAATCGCTCGCACTAGCTCGTAAAACACAACAACAACCCGTGCTTGACAGGTCGCACTTATATAGCAGGCCGGTGACTCAATAAACGCTTCTAGATCCATCCAGGGTTCACGGCTTCTCGAGGTTACCATCGCTGGTCCAGTCACGAATATTCTGGACTATCCCTTTGTCTGTAGTAGCCCTGTTGCATAAGGCGCGCGCAATACAGGAGGCAGGCCACAGCCCAGCCCTGGGGCAGTGGTGACACATGCGGCGAGTGATGACACAAACTCACAGCCGTAACACCACCCCCTTCCTAAAAGGCTGATCGTCCCGATCAATCATTGGTCCGTCTGTGTCCCTCCGTAGGCTGCCAGGCGATCTCGATGCACGATCTTCATCTTCGCCCTCGGGCTCCGCTGGATCCTGTAGACGACATCGTTCATCCGTTTCACGACTCGGTACGGGCCCTCCCAGGACTTCTGCAGTTTGGGTGACAGGCCTTTCTTCCGTAATGGGTTGAAGAGCCAGACCAGGTCGTCCTCGTGGAATCCTCCGGCATCCGTCTGCTGGTCGTATCGGGTCTTCATTCGCTCGGTCTCGATCCGCAGTTTCCTCCTCGTGAACGCGTGCACGTCCTCCAGTTGGTCGACCAGTTCTTGACAATACTGGCTTACCGGGATCGGATCATTCCCAGGTCGGCCGAAGGCAAGATCGACGGGTAGACGGAGCTCCCTCCCAAACATGGCCCGGGCTGGTGTGCACCCGGTGGCTTCATGCACGGCGGCGCGGTAGGCCAGGAGAAATAGTGGAAGATACTTGTCCCAATCCCTCTGGTGCTCGCTGACAACTATTCGGAGATGGTTCTCGATGGTGCGATTGAATCGCTCTACCATCCCGTCGGACTGAGGGTGTAGCGGCGTTGTCCTTGTCTTCCGGATTCCCAGCAGCTGGCATAGGTTCTGGAACACCTGCGACTCGAAGTTCCTCCCTTGGTCGGAGTGCAGCTCCAGGGGTACTCCGTACCGGCTGACGAATTCCTTCACCAGGGTCTCTGCGATCGTGAGCGGGAATGGCCCAGCAACATCGATGGCCACTCTCTCCATGGGGCCGCCCACGTTGTAGGTCTTCAGTGGACCCCGTCGTCTTCGTCCTGGGCCCTTGCTGGCTGCGCAATCGTGGCACCTCGCGCAGTGGTTCTCCACGTCTGTTCGGCATCCGATCCAGTAGAACCGTTCTCTCAGCTTCTCCAGGGTCTTCTTTATCCCTAGGTGTCCACCAGATGATCCTCCATGGACTTCCTTCAGGACTTCCTCCGTCATAGCCTTTGGAACGACGACTTGTTCCCGAGATGTCTTCCCGTCGGTGCTCTCCCAGGCGCGGCAGATGAGGCCATCCCTCACAATCAGCGAGTCCCACTGCGCCCAGTAGGACTTAAACTTTGGGCTGCAGTCACTCACAATGTTCCACCCGGGTCTGGGGACACTGGCCCGCTTCCATTCGGCTATCAGTCCCAGGTCATCATCTTCTGCTTGTGCCCGCGTGAAAGGTTCGCGGCTCCAGTTCCCTTGAAGTTCCACAGTAGTCCTCCGGCACTGTATCCCGCTGTTCTCCTCCCTCCTAGTACAGAAGGTGCAGTCTTCGGGGCACGGTCTTCGTGACAGGGCGTCGGCGTTAGAATGCAGTTGGCCTTTCCTGTGCTGAATCTCAAAGTTGTACTGTTGAAGCCTCTCTAACCACCGCGCGAGTGGACCCTCGGGCTGCTTGAAGTTCAGGAGCCACCGCAGGGATGCATGGTCGGTCCTGATGAGAAATTCTTGCCCGTACAGGTGCTTGTGGAAGTGTTCAATGGTCTTCACGATGGCGAGCAGTTCCTTCCTGGTGACGCAGTAGTTCCTTTCTGGCTTTGACAAGGCCTTGCTGAAGTAGGCCACTACTCTCTCCTCGCCGTCCACTACTTGCGACAGGATCCCCCCTATGCCAAAGTCGCTGGCATCGGTATCGACGATGAACCTTGTTCCAGGTCTGGGGTAGGCCAGAATAGGTGCGGTGCACAGAGCCTGCTTGAGTTGCTCGAAGGCATTGTGGCATTCTGCTGTCCGCGTGAAGAGTTGGTCCTACTCAGTCAGTCGATGTAAAGGTTTGGCGATGTCGGCGAATCCTCTCACGAAGCGACGGTAATAAGTGCAGAGTCCCAGGAAGCTTCGTAGGCGGAACTGGCCACTCCCTCACAGCTGCGGTCTTCTCTGGGTCGGTGCGCACCCCTTCCTCGGAGACGATATGCCCAAGGTGCTGGAACCGCTTCTGGAAGAGCTGACACTTCTTGGGGCTCAACTTCAGCTGGGCAGCCCGTAGCTTCAACAAGATCTCCTTCAGGTTGCTGTAGTGCTCCTCGAAGCTTCTCCCCAGAACGATGACGTCGTCTAGGTAGACCAGGCAGGTCTTCCAGTGTAGTCCCCTCAGAATGGACTCCATTAGCCTTTCGAAGGTCGCAGGGGCGTTGCACAGACCGAATGGCATGACGGTGAACTGCCAGAGCCCGCTGCCCACAGAGAACGCCGTTTTCTCGCGGTCCTTAGGGTGGACCTCCACCTGCCAGTAGCCACTCTTCAAATCCAAGGTGGAGAACCATCTTGACCCTGATATGGTGTCCAGCGTGTCGTCGATCCGGGGTAGAGGGTAGCTGTCCTTCTTCGTGACATCGTTCACCCGCCTGTAGTCCACGCAGAACCTGGTGGAACCGTCCTTCTTCTTCACAAGCACGACCGGGGAACTCCAAGGACTATCTGATGGCTCGATCACCCCTTGATCCTTCATCTCTTCAACCATCCGGTCGACTTCGGCTTGCATGGCGAGCGGGACACGTCGGAATGGGGCCCTAATCGGTGCGCTGTCCCCAACGTCGATTCTGTGCTGGACCAAGCTTGTCCTGCCGAAGTCTTTGCTTCCCACGGAGAAGACATCCTGGAATTCGTGTAGCAGGTCCCGAAGTTGGCGTGATTGTTCCTCGTCTAAATGGTCCTGGGATCCTTGGTACAGCTTCAGTAGTTCTTCTGGCAGTGTGCGTCTTCTTCGGTTGTCCGTCTGCAGGTGTCCGTCTGTCGTATCTGTGATGCGGGCAATCCAGGTAACGGGCTCGCAGACTCCTAGGTTGGTGTCCCGATGAACCGTAATGTCGTAGTCGTTCAGGTTGGACAGGCGGACGTACGGCCGAGACGTCGTGTTGATGAGAGTCTTGGCAACTAGCAATCCTTTTGTCTGGATGTCCTCATATTTTGGCTCGATGACAGCCGCCACTCCCTCAGCAGCTCCGTCGACAATTACGGCAGCGCTGACCTCCGTCCTGGCGGGAACGATGACGTCTTCTCTGAGCCTTACTCGCCGTGCGGTGATGGACTCGTGCGCAGGTTGCAAAGCAAGTTCCTCACCTCCGAAGTGCAGAGTGTTGGTACTCAGATCCAAGATGATGATGTTCTGGTCCAGGAAGTCCAGTCCGATGATCACTTCATTTGATACGTCAGCCACAAGCACTGGATGCTTTATCGCCCGTCGACCAATGACGAACTCCAGTGATGCTTCGCCGTGTACCGGTGCGGTCTCTCCGGTCGCGGTTATTAGCTGGAGGTTCCTTTGTGTGGGTTGCACTCTCCACTTCGGGATCACGGTGGGACTGACGATGGTCCTCGATGCTCCCGTGTCGATTAGCATGGGCCAGCTCTCTCCGTTGACGACTCCGTCGACCATCAGGCTGCTATTATCCCTCCGTAACTGCGTCACACGAACTTGGACTGCCGGGGCTTGACGACTGTCACAAGCCAACCTTTGCCCCCCTAGGCTGGCTGATACTTGCTTTCCTGGGCCGCGCGGTTTCCCTACGACTGACTGTCCCGACGGAAACCCTTGGCGGCGGCGATCACCGCAGTCCTTGCTCAGGTGGCTTCTCTTACGGCAGGTCCAGCAGGTCGGTAGTCCTCTTCCGGGCCGCCTCTCCGGATGTCCTTCGGCTACGTTTTTGCTTGTGGTACCGCGACTATCGAAGAAACGGCTTAGCGCCTCCATTAATTCGTCGGCCAGGGGCCTGGTCTCGTTGGTTTTTACTGGTTCGTCGACGTCCACTTGACGCACCCGCGCGTGCATTCTGGATGCTTGTTTTGCCGTCTCGAACTCAAGTGCGTGGCTCAGCGCATCTGCCAGGGTCTTATTGCGCGCGAGACGCAGCGCCTGTTGAGTGTCCGAGTCCCGTAGCCCGTCGGTGAACGTCTGCGTCGCTATCTGCTCCAGAAAGTCGGCCGGCGCTGTTGGGTAGGCGAGCCTTACGAGGCGTGCGATGTCCATCTCGAACTCCTGCAGGGTTTCCGCGTTCTTCTGTACCCGGGTCCGGAGCTGCATCTGGTAGGCCTGCTGAAGATGGCTATCTCCATATCGGGACTCCATATGGACGATCAGTGAAGCGTAGTCCTGGGATCCAGTCGGGATGGCCTGAAGGACGTTAAGGGCGTCACCTCTCAGTGCTACAATGAGAGCTGTAGCCTTTTCAGTAATGTTCGAGTTATTTATGGAACAGGCCGCCTCGAACTGACGTAAGTAGGTGCTCCACGGGACCTTTCCGTCGAAGGTTGGGGGCGTCACTCGGCTATGTCCCGTTCCTGATATTCCCGGTGTAACGGTGGGCGGGCGTTGGCGCAGTTCGGCAACTTCCTCTCGTAGAGCGTTGAATTTCTCTTCCACCCCCGTCAGTGGGCGTTGGCGCAGCTCGGCAACTTCCACGTGTAAGGAGTTGAATTTCTCCTCCACCCCCATCAGCGGTCGTTGGCACAGCTCGGCAACTTCCACTTGCAAGGCGTTGAACTTCTCCTCCACCCCCATCAGCGGGCGTTGACGCAGCTCGGCAACTTCCAATTGTAAGGCGTCGAACTTCTTTTCCACTGCCGTGACTTCCTCACGCAGACCCAGTTCTAATTTCTTCAGGTCCTGTGTCAACTTATTCTGACCGTCTTCCATCTTCTTCTGGCCGTCCTCTATCCTCTTCAGGTCCTCCGCTAGCTTCTTCTGGCCGTCTTCTAGTTTGGCAGTTAGGTCCTCGGCTAACTTCTTCTGGCCGTCCTCCATCTTCTTCTGGCCGTCCTCCATCTTCTTCAGGTCTTCCGCTAACTTATTTCGACCGTCTTCCATCTTCTTCTGGCCGTCTTCTAATTTGGCAGTTAGGTCCTTGGTTAAATTCTTCTGGCCGTCTTCTATGCCATTTAACTTTTCTAGCAATGCTGCCAATTGCGCCTCCATTTTAGTTGTTTGCCTTGTAAAGGGCATGCACTCACAGGAAAATTAGAGAAAATGACCTGCTCGGGTTTTGAAACCAGGACCGTCAGGTGTTGTGCTTGAGTTCGTAATCCGGCTTCTGACACCAGTTGTTACGTGCCACCCCCTAGTGGCACTTTTGTTAACTGGATTACGGTGGGGGGTACAAAACACAACACCAATTACTGCTTAAAGAAATAATTAACTTTATTGTGGCCAGAAAATTACACTAATCAGCAAATACAAGCAATTAGGACCCTTACTCCAGTTTCCTCAAGTCTATTCCCTGAGCGCTCTTGGCCCTTCCACTTGTCAACAGATCACAGAAGTTAATCCGTCCTAATGAGTACGGTGGCCTTGACAGAAACTACCTGCTCCTCTCCTTTATGTTCACCGACCACAATTACTTACGATCACTTGCTGCAGGCTATTTCGCTGTCCACAAGCTGGAGAAACAATGTCACTGGATTTCGTAACTCGCACAGCACTTCGTCACCACACTTCTGTCGCACAAGATAATCGCTCGCACTAGCTCGTAAAACACAACAACAACCCGTGCTTGACAGGTCGCACTTATATAGCAGGCCGGTGACTCAATAAACGCTTCTAGATCCATCCAGGGTTCACGGCTTCTCGAGGTTACCATCGCTGGTCCAGTCACGAATATTCTGGACTATCCCTTTGTCTGTAGTAGCCCTGTTGCATAAGGCGCGCGCAATACAGGAGGCAGGCCACAGCCCAGCCCTGGGGCAGTTGTGACTCATGCGGCGAGTGATGACACAAACTCACAGCCGTAACACCTCGTTCTCCCACAGTCTTCCCTGCTACCCCATAAACCTACATTCACGTTGCGAAAGTTCGCACGGGCCCACTGGTACTAACTAATCCTGTTGCTCTACTGCCTATCCATGGCTTTGGCCTACCTAGCGACATGATCCTACGACCGTTAATCTTGGCCTTCTTGTCCAAGGTCGATGCCTCTCCAAAAAGACAGGTACTCAAATGTCCCTACGAGGATGTGTGAACCCAGGTATAGCCCCCTCATCAGTTCTAAAATACCTGGTGGAACCGAGAATCGAACCCTACCCCAACACCACGGAGCCGGCTGTTCTTATTATGGCGAGATGTTTATTTAAAATCATCCTTCAAAACTACACGTTATGTCCACAAACACTAAGTTATAAGATGCTGAATAAAAAAAATACCGCGCTTTGAAATGCTTCTCTTGCTTCTATCCTTCGACGATTGCGGTCCTGGACCAACGGAAGAGTAGCCTATACTCGAAGTCTGAAGGAAATTCATCAATCAGTATTAAGCAGCAAGCAAAGATATTTAGTTTCGTGATCGTCCTAAAATTCATGCTGCAATAACATGGCAGCATGTCGATTACATCGTGTGACTAGGGTACGACTAGGCAACCAGGAATATGCGACTCATCAAGTCAGGAAAGGCCGATAGACGTGAAAAACGTAGACTTCAATAGAAGGTGCGTGGTTTAGTGAAAGAAAGAAAGAAAGAAAGAAAGAATAAAAAGTAAGTAAATAATTAGTAAGTAATAAGTAATAGGTAAGAAAGTAAATACATAAATAAATAAGTAAATAAATAAGTGAACAAGAAGTTCCGTGACGAACTAAAGAGCCTACTTTTCTTAAAATTTAAAATTCATGCCAATAAATAATCTACATGGATCTATCTAGAATAATGACGAAATTAAGTTGGTAATATCGAAATTTCTAATTAGTTCGAAATACTGTATACCTGGCATAATGTAGCCTAATAGAGAACTACAATTGGCAGTCCTCGCTACTGAATATATTCCTAGTTCCATCTCTTAAGGTACAGAATACAAAATTTGGTTAAGTCCAATGGATAGCATGGACGTTACATGCAGTTAAACATTGGATCTAACAGCGTGCGTAAAATCATGTTGGCAACAATGGCATACATGTATTGGTCAGAAATAATCTGAAATAATATGATCTATTGTTGTGTCAATTTTGAATGAAATCCATTAGTTAGTATAGAAGTTACATGCATTTTTAAACTGGACCTATCAACAGGCTTAGAATCATGTTGGCAGCACTGGCGTAGGCCTATATTAGTTACTCCAAATTAATCTAGAATGCCAGGTACTATACGTGTGCAAAGTTTAGAGCTATTGGCTTGCATACTTTCTGATATATTGATATTAGGGTAACAAAAATAGAGACCGTATTTATTGACAGTTGGCAGCCCTGGTTACTATTAAGAATCGGCTTAGTCATATCTGTTATGGTACACATAGCACACAAGAAATTTGGTTGAAATCCAAATGATAGTATAGAAGTTACATGTATTTAAAGCTGGACCTCTCAGCAGGCTTAGAATCATGTTGGTAGCACTGACGTATATAAGTTACTACAAATTAATATAGAATGTCAGGTACTATACGTGTGCTTAGTTTAAAGCTGTCGGCTTGCATACTTTGTGATATATGGGTATTTGGATTTAAAAAAATGAGAGCATGTATTAACAGTTGGCAGCCCTGGTTGCTCTTAAGAATACACTCAGTCATATCAGTTTATGTACGCATAGCACATACGAAATTTGGTTGAAATCCAATTGATAGTGTAGAAGTTATATGCATTTAAAATTTGGACCTATCTTCAGGCTTATAATCATTTTGGCAACACTGCCATGTATAGCCTCCTGGAAATTAAACTGCAATGTTATTGTTTATACGTGTGCCAGTTTTGAAATAGCTCCCATTCATACCTTCCAAGATATCCAACATGGAGCTCAAATTTCAATTGCGATTTTTCAGCAGTTGGTGTGGTGTCCCCGTCCGTGTCTCCGAAGAGCCCAACTGACGGGCCGGCCCGGGCGCGACCTGTTTAAGGCAGGGCCGCGCGCACCTCGGATAGTACTGCCCGGGAGGGCCCGTCAGCCGGATTCTCCAGTGAACGGACGGTTCGCCACGCGAGGGAGAGCCCTCGCTCTGCTACAAGCTTTATTAAGCAAAGATACATGGGAAGAATAAACATATTACGGTACAAAAGAGGGCCTCGCCCGGATATCAGAGTATATCGGGCTATAGCTGAATCAGTAAATACATGAATAACTTTACAATCAGGCTCTTCATCGTCTTGGATAGTCCATATCGCTGCCATTAAGGCAGCCGCTAATTCACTCTCGTTCACTGTCACTGGGTATCGGAAGGCTTGAGCCCACGCCATATTCATGCTATACTTTAGGCCGCATTTCTTACCAATAAAGCAGTGGGCCCTCAGCCAGCCATGCTGCTGACTACTCCTCCACCAGACGACTGCTCCCCGACAGCCTGACCCTGCTCCTTATATACACAAACCGGGCAGGCGAGTACAAAGGAGGCGAAGCCGAGGTGCACGGGCGCAGCCGCCTGGCGAGGAGCCCACTGCTTTATTGGTAAGAAATGCAGCCTAACAATACAAGGAAATATTGAAACCATCGTTTCAAACATACAAGAAAGAAATGATCACAACAGAAATATAAATGAAAACCCAAAACACACATACACAACACAATTCAGTCTCCATTGTCCTCACTCTTCAGTGTCTCCGGGATCCAAGTCACAGAGCTCCGTTGCCAGATGCGAGTTGTCGTGAAGAGCCAGGGCTGTTTCGTACTCCAGCAGGGAACGCCATGATCTTGTCCTAGGGAGAGCGACGGAAAGGACACCGGAAACATCTCGTGGAGATTGCCCCATCGTTACGGCCCGCCGGGAGGGCCGTACGACCGGGCATACTTGACTGCTGCCCCTGATCCGCCCCCGCGTGGTCCGCGTCCTCGGCCGGTTCCCCTTGGGAACCCTCCGCGGGTGACAGCGGGCTGACGAACTGGCTGTTGAAACTGGAAGTTTGGAGGGAGCTCGAGGATGTCGTCGCCCCCTGCGCTGTCGATCTGTATGACGTATGACCAACCTTTGGTCAAGACCGCGTAGAGCAGGTTTGCCCTGTTGAATGCGTACTTGCGTTGTCCCCGATCAAGCTGGCGCCAGGTGGATAACAGATAGAGGATGGTCTGGGCGTCGTGATGGTCTCTGCCGGTTGGAACGAAGAGAAGCTGCAGCTTGAGTGCAGAGGCCAAGTTCCACACCCGTTGATCGGAGGGCGTTGGTAATCCCTTGGGATAATCTAGAGGTACCAACGTTCTCCACGGCAAAGCTGGTTGTCGCTGTTGGACCTGAGGTTCGTCGTCGTCGTCGTCTTCCTCCTCTAGGTTGGTAGCACTGACATCATTTTCAAATATGGCCCTGAGATGTTTAGGTATAGATCTTTCCTTCTACCAAATTTTGTTTCGATTGGTGCAGCCGTTTAGGAGTTGATAGGGGGGGACAAACACACAGCCAGATAGACAGACAGACAGAAGGACAGACAGACAGACAGACACACATTTGCCCGATCTCATAAGTCTACTTTTTCCTCATTTTTGCAAAATGTGAAAAAGTAGGCTAAAAATAAATAGACCCTACGGTAAGTAATTTAATAAGTAAGTAATTAAGCTAAGTAAAACATGAGTAAAAATAAGTAAGTAAACAAAGAACTAAGTAAATGAGTAAGTAAATAGATAAATAAATAAATACTTAAATACGTAATAAATAAGCAAGTAAATAAATAACTAATTAATTCCATGGACAGAAGAGAAACACAACATCATTGTTACATATTGTTTGTTGCGTTACGAACTAATATGGCGCGTTTTTCTACTAAGTTCCATACAGTAGCTTCTGGCTGCTCTCTGGTGACGAACAGAGGAATTTCTCTGTACTGTTTAGCCTATTTTCATTTATGAAAAAAAAATAGGCTTATGAGATCACCTTTTGTCCGTGTGTCTGTCTGTGTGTGCGTGTGTGTGTGTGTTTTTTTTGGGGGTGTGTGACCCCCCCCCCCTAATAACTTCTAAACGGCTGGAGCGATTTCAATGAAACTCGGTAAGTTCATAGCACTATTCCGGCCAACTCCGACCTTTCCCTTCAAATTTTGTTACCTATCACCAATCCAACATGGCGGTTGTGCGAATTATTTCACCAGCATTCAATATCTCCGAAACTATTACCCATATCACCCTGGAATTTTGTACGGTGATAAATGGAACTACTAGAAGTTCACCTATGTGACTTTTGAAAATCTGGTAACTACAAAACCAACATGGCGGCAAAGCGAATTTGCGACATTTAAATAGACGTTTCTCGCGATTTAACCAACCAATCGCAATGAAACTTGGTACAGTATATGTTTATACAAATTGTAATGCACAGACAACTAACTTCGTTCAATTGTTTACATAACCTCATGATGGCGGCTGTGCGAAATATTTCACCGGCTTTCCATATCTCTGAAACTATTACCGGTATCACCATGAAATTTTGTACGGAGATAAAGGGCACTACTGGAACTTAACCTATGAGGCTTTCAAAAACCGGTTAACTACAATATGAACATGGCAGCCATGCGAAGTTGAAAGTTTTAAATAGACTTTTCTCGCGATTTAATAATTCAAACGCAAAGATACTTCGTACAGGAAATGTTTATACACATTGTAATGCACTAGTATCTAATTTAGTTCAATATTGTTTACGTAACCTCAAGATGGCGGGTGTGCGAATTTCGAAAATTAAGTTTTTATTTCTTGTGTTCTAATCATGGGATCGAAATCAACATTTACATAATGATTGTACACAATAATCATCATCTAATAGTACATAACTGTATGGCCTACATATATTAAAATCCTACATGGCGACCATCCGAAATATTTAGACGGTTCTCAATATCTATTAATCTACTACAGCAATCAAACTGAAATTTTGTAAGTGTATAGATGCTATAAGCATAAGTTCACCTATGGGACGTTCAATAACCTGGCGAGCACAAATCCAACATGGCGGCTATGCGAAATTTAAATATTCAAATGGACGCTTCTTGCGTTTTAACCATCCGAGCGCAGTGAAACTTGGTACGGTAAATGCTTATACAAATTATAATCGACTGGCATCTAATTCATTTAAATTTATTTCATAACCACAAGATGGTGGCTGAGCGAAATTTTAAAATCCCGCATTTATTTCTTGTGTCGTAATCATGCGATTGAAGTTTGAATAAAACACCTACACATTAATCTCCATGTAAGACTACATAAATCTAAGGCCTATAATATAAAATCCAACATGGTGACCATCCAAAATATTTAGGCGGTTCTCAATATCTACGAATCTATTACAGCAATCAAACTGACAATTTGTATATTGATAGTGGCAATTAATATTACTGTAGTAGAATATATGAAAATAGGCTGTATAGTTCTTCACGGAACTACTTGTTTATAGTCTCATTGACACACATTCCTTGACCACATTATTTTAATTCTATTGAAAAGCAAGGCAAGGTTCCTCTCGACTCGTCTAGAATTTTCATTTTTTCATTTTCTCATGGCAATATCCCAAAAATATAAATAATTTTAATATGAATTAAATTGTTTCGTATAATGATGAGAAGAGTAACATTTATCACGATGACGTTGATGATGATTGCGGTTTTAAGGGGCCTAATATCTAGGTTATCGGCCCCTAATGGTTTGTGTGATACAAAAAAAAAAGAAAACGTAATGTAAACTATATCGAAAACTAACTACACGCTCACATACCAGAAGAAGAAATTGAAAACAAAAGGAGAATAAGGCAAATAAAGGACAGAAGGAAAAGAAATGCCCTCAACCCTCGAAGAATGAGGATTGAGGGACTTGGAAGGAAGGAGAGCCATGAAAGGCAGATAGGAAAGGGAAAGAGGAGAGCGTCCGCTCCAGAGGCAATGGGAAAGGGGGGGGGAGGAACTGGACCCAGCTCAGGAATCCCTCGCGGTCGCCAACTCTCGAACTCACCAGCCGTGAGGCCTTGAGGGTGTAGCACTATCGAGGCTGCACCAGAAGTGGTGAGGCTACACACACCCTGCCTCCTTGAGGGCCTTGAGCAGAAGGCAAGAGATATGAAGGGATTAGAAGAGATGAGACAGGGGCCTATTAAGGCAGGAAGGGGAAAGAATCCCTAGGCCTCAGATACCCTAATACTGTCGGGGTCGGAAAAGAACAAGAGTTGACCAAGGGATGTCCATAGGAAATATGACAGGGGAGCCCGGCACAAGTAAGTAGAAGTACTGCCGAACTCAGCTGGGGCCCCGTGGTCGCCAACCCACGCCCACTAGTTCTGAGACCCTGGGGCAGAATTATCACGAACAGAAACGTGCGAAGAAGGACGAGTTTCAGAAATTCATCCTCGACACTCCATTCTTCTCTACAACTACCAATGCAGAAAAGCGCAAGGGCTTGCAAGGATTCAAAGAAGCTCGGAAGACAGAGTTGCAAATATATCCACGATTCTAAGCTTTTTCGTGCGAGCGGAGTAGGCTCAATGAACATTTTCTTTAACTGCAAGATTTTGTTGTAGACAATATTAATGTGATACATAATTGTGCACCTGTCTACTTGCTGGCCGACATATAAACAATAGTTTACAATCGAAATGTAATGTTTTTTAGTCGGTCGACACGAATGTAATGTGTGTTTCCCTAATCCTGTTCATGAGATTAATAAATACACTTGGATGACCAGTTTCGATCGCCAAGCGATAACAAATTATCACATATAACTAACAAAATACCACATATAACTAAATTATCACATATAACTAACAAAATATCACATATAACTAACAAAATATCACATATAACTAACAAAATACCTCATATAACTAAATTATCACATATAACTAACAAAATACCACATATAACTAAATTATCACATATAACTAACAAATTATCACATATAACTAACAAAATACCTCATATAACTAAATTATCACATATAACTAACAAAATACCACATATAACTAAATTATCACATATAACTAACAAATTATCACATATAACTAACAAAATATCACATATAACCAACAAAATACCTCATATAACTAAATTATCACATATAACTAACAAAATACCACATATAACTAAATTATCACATATAACTAACAAATTATCACATATAACTAACAAAATATCACATATAACTAACAAAATACCTCATATAACTAAATTATCACATATAACTAACAAAATACCACATATAACTAAATTATCACATATAACTAACAAATTATCACATATAACTAACAAAATACCACATATAACTAAATTATCACATATAACTAACAAATTATCACATATAACTAACAAAATACCACATATAACTAAATTATCACATATAACTAACAAATTATCACATATAACTAACAAAATACCACATATAACTAAATTATCACATACAACTAACAAATTATCACATATAACTAACAAAATACATCATATAACTAAATTATCACATATAACTAACAAAATACCACATATAACTAAATTATCACATACAACTAACAAATTATCACATATAACTAACAAAATACCGCATATAACTAAATTATCACATATAACTAACAAAATACCACATATAACTAAATTATCACATATAACTAACAAAATACCACATATAACTAACAAATTATCACATATAACTAAATTATCACATATAACTAACAAAATACCACATATAACTAACAAATTATCACATATAACTAGACAGTAAGCTTTGTTTTAAGTGCGGAGAAGCTGGGCATAAGGCAGTAGGCTGGAAAGTAAATCCACGATGCATACTTTGTACAGACTAGGATGTTGAAGATGCGAAACGAAACCATGTTTCTGGCTCAGGCGACAGCATCGTGTTTCGTGAAACTCTTGAAAAGGCCAAACATAGTGGAAAATGATGCAGATTGTTCAGCCAACTGACCACAGGAGTCAAACTGCCAATTACCTATTGACACAGATGACCTATGAGATCCTTATTCTCAGCGAACAGTAGGCTCTGTCAGCACAGATATCATTCAGGATGGTAAAGAAGAACTGAAGGAAGAAGAAGCATAAGAGGCTGCATATACGACGCCGCCCTGAAGTAATGCGAGAGCGGTTCCGGGGTGTAGTCACACGTCGTAGGAGAAGGGTGTGTGGTTTCTAACGGGTAAGATTTCCATAGCCTTGTGGAGTTGGGACTCCCACAAGCCTCTCAAGCAAGATGTTCCTCATTCCCAGAAAATAGAAAAAAATCAGGATTAGGGAACCACTCATTACTAGGGCTAGGATTTTTAGATAAATATTTTTTATGTAAATACATATTTTAAGCATTTTTTTTCTATAAATACATTATTTAGCGAATGATGCTTCATGGCAATCTTTTGAAATGTATTACATATAATTGCTATTTGAAAAATAACAAGAAGTTCCGTGAAGAACTATACAGCCTACTTTTCATGCCAATGATTATTCTACAGAATATGAACCTATCAAGAATAATGACGAAATTAAGTTGGTAATATCGAAATATCTCATTAGTTCAAAATATACCTGGTATAATGTAGCCTCATAGAGCACTACAGTTGGCAGCCCTGGTGACTGAATATATTCTTAGTTCCATCTCTTAAGGTACAGAATACAAAATTTGGTTGAAGTCCAATGGACGTTACATGCAGTTAGACACTGGATCTATCAGCACCCGTAAAAGCATGTTGCCAACAATACCATGCGTGTGCTGGTCAGAAATAATCTGAAATATTATGATATCTTGTTGTGCCAATTTTGGATGAAATCCATTTGTTAGTATAGACGTTACATGTACTTTAAAATTGGACATATCAGCAGGCATAGAATCATGTTGGCAGCACTGCCTTGTATTAATTACTCCAAATTAATCTAGAATGTCAGGTTCTATACGTGTGCAAAGTATAGAGCTGTTGGCTTGCATACTTTCTGATATATTGATATTAGGGTAAAAAAATATAGACAGCATTTATTTACAGTTAGCAGCCCTGATTGCTCTTAACAATACTAATAGTAATATATGTTATGGAACACATAGCACATACGAAATTTGGTTGAAATCCAACTGATATTATAGAAGTTACATGTATTTAAAAATTGGTACTATCAGCAGGTTTATAATCATGTTGGTAGAACTGACGTATATAAGTTACTCCAAATTAATCTAAAATGTCAGAATATACGTGTGCATAGTTTAAAGCTGTTGGCTTGCATACTTTCTGATATATAGGTATTTGGATGAAAAAAAAAATAGAGAGAGCAATTATTAACAGTTGGCAGCCCTGGTGGCTCTTAAGAATACGCGCAGTCATATCAGTTTACGTACAGATATTACATACAAAATTTGGTTGAAATCCATTGATAGTTTAGAAGTTATATGCATTTAAACATTGGACATATCAGAAGGCTTAAAATTATTTTGACAACACTGTCATGGTTGGCCTCCTGGAAATTAAACTCAAATAGTCTTATCTACATGTGTGCCAATTTTGGAATAGCTCCCATGCATACCTTGCAAGATATCAACATGGAGCTCAAATTTCTAGTGCGTTTTTTCAGCAGTTGGTAGCACTGACATCATTTTCAAATATGGACGTGAGATATTCCGGTGCACATCTTTACTCATACTAAAATTGGTTTTGATTGCTGCAGCCGTTTAGGAGTTGATAGGGGGAGGGGGGGGGACACACACACTGCCAGACAGACAGACAGACAGACAGACAGACACACATTTTCCCGTATCGATCTCATAAGTCTACTTTTTCCTCATTTTTGCAAAATGAGAAAAGTAGGCTAAAAATTAATATATATTTATATACATGGATATAGAGTATTACTGACTAACTAGGAGGCACGCATACACAAAGACACACAGCTGCAGAGTCTGAGATTTCATCACAAGCTGATGTCTAGTCCTTCCAACCAAGTGACTGCCGCAGGGGTTACTTGATGTAGCTCCTCCATAGGCCCAGTGAATGCTCGTAGAGGACATTCTTTCACGACGTGGCTGATGGTTTGCACTTCAGCACCACAGTTGCAGGAAGGAGACTCCAACCAACCCCATTGGTGTAGTGCAGAAGCAGTTCTTCCAACGCCGCGGCGTATCCTGTTTAGTCTGGTCCAGATAGTGCGCGGGAGGTTGAACCCAGGAGGTTTTGCTGTTGGGTCATCGATGTTGATTAGACCATGTGGGTGCAATCTGGCCCATTCTTGCTTCCATGCTTCGTCAGGTCTAAATGGTATGTCAGCTAGATTCCTGGCCGTCTTCCAGGCAGGTTCCGGGATTTCAGTCTCGCTACGTCGTTTTCATCTGTATCCTGGTGGATGGGAAGTGAGCTGTTCATCATCACCTTAGTCCATAATCTGACAAGGGCATTTTGTCGTCTGATGTGAGGAGGTTGAATGAGGCTCAGTACGGGTAACCACTGTACAGGAGTAGAGTGAAGGGTGCCAGATATAATTCTCATTGTGTGGCGTAGCTGGACGTCGACCAGACGAGTATGGAAACTATTCAGCCATACAGCAGAACAGTATTCAGCAGAAGAATATACTAGTGCTAAAGCAGTTGTTCGCAGTGAATTTGCATCTGCACCCCATGATGTTCCAGCTAGTCTTCCCAGAAGGTTGTTACGACTTTTCAGTTTAGCTGCCAGTTTCTGAAGGTGATTGCGATAGGTTAGAGATCTATCTAAAGTTACACCAAGGCTTTTGGGGGTAGCATTACATCGCAGTGTGTGATTTCTGAACCTGACTGTCGGTCGGTAGTTTGCATTCCTGTTACTGAGGTGAAACGTAGCTACTTCTGTTTTTAGAGGGCTAGGTGTCAATCGCCACTTGTGAAATAATCGTCCATCTTCTCAAGATCCTGGGATAGGATTGCTTCAGCTTCACTGAAGTCTGCTCTTTGTAAGGTGAGGTTGATCTCATCTGCATAGATGAACTTGCGAGATGTGGTTTCTGGAAGGTCGTGTATGTATAAATTGAGGAGAATTGGAGACAGCACTGAACCCTGTGGCAAACCGTTGTAGAGTTTGTGAAAACGACTGCGGACATGTTCTGTATGAACCTGGAAAAATCTGTTTCCCAACATATTTTTTTATCAGAGTGAGACATGGTATTGCTCTACTGAGTTTCAGGAGGAGACCTTCTATCCAGACTGTGTCATAGGCAGCGGTAAGATCGAGGAACACAGAGACACTTTTCTGCTTCCTCTCAAATCCCCTTTCTATATAGGAAGTCAAAGCGAGCAACTGATCGCTACAGTCACGACCATGACGAAAACCAGCTTGCTCAATCGGAATGAGGTAATCAATCGTAGGAGCCATCCTGTTAAGAATCAGTCTTTCCAGAAGCTAGTAAGTTACGCTTAGTAGGGCTATTGGTCTGTAGCTTTGGGGGTAATTTGGGATCCTTGCCTGGTTTCAAGATAGCAATAATTTTAGTTTTCTTAAACAAGGGAGGCAGTCGGCCTGACTGCAGAACATTACTAAAGAAAGAAGCAAGCCAGCGCTTGGTTGCTGGACCACAATTCTTTAAAAGTTCTGGAAATATGCCATCAAATCCGGCAGCTTTACCACCACGAAGGGAGTCGAGACCATTTTGTATTTCTTCTGAGGAAAATGGACTTGAATATTGGTCATTTGGTTGGATTTCTTGTTTTCTCTGTCTTAGTTCCGACTTAACTTGATTTGTGAATTTCTTATTCCCCGGAGCCCGAGATACCGAGACCAGGTGGTTTGCTATAGTTTCCACATTAATGGAGGTCTGCTTCCTCGGTGGTGTGGAAGTTGGATCTAGTTTACGGATGAGTGACCATGCTTTTCTGCTAGAGTGTGTGAAGTTGAGATCTTGTACTGCTGTTATCCACTTCTCTCTTCTAGCATTATCTAGAAATTTCAGAAGTTCAGTAGCTTTCTCCGGACTGTTTTCATCTAAGTATTCAGCAGATAAGCGACTTGTTTCCTCATTCCAACCAGGTATGTAATCCTTCCGATAGCCACGAGGGATGGTTCTTTTTGCAGCTGATTTTATTAGCCCAACAAACCTCCAGTAATTTTCTGGCGTTGGAGCTATCCACCTAATGTTGGCAGCTGTGTACAATGCATAGGTCTTCCAGTCAGCTTTCTGGAAGTTCCATCAAGGTATGGGTACAGACCTAATAACAGGGATCTGAAGACCAACTCTTTAGATTATGGGTCTGTGTTGGCTCCGAAGGAAGTTGTTCAGTACTTGTCTGTGTATTGAGGTAGTTGACATGAGGTTATGGGAGGCAAAACAAAGATCTGGCCAATAGTCTTTCTTCCAACGGCCAGAGTGGAAAGTTCCTTTGTCCTTGGCATCGTACACTAGCTTAAGATCTCTTGCATCCATCCATTCAAATAGCCTCTCTCCATTTTCATCGCACTGATCGTATCCTCATAGCGTGTGGAGACTGTTGAAGTCTCCAAGAATGATGCTGTTTTCTGATGGTACCAACATTCTGTGATCTGGCCAGTTGACGCTAGGTGGTTTATATACGTTAGTAATCACAACATTATCTACCTTTATTGATGAGGAGAAGAATGCTTCGTTTGTAACGTGTTCCATTACTTCACAGTTAGCTATATCGTTCTTGACAAAGGTGGCTAAGCCATACTTAGGATCATTCACTGCTGCAGCTAGTTGGTATCCTAGAATTTTACCCCTATGTTTCAGTTGCTGGTCATCTTCTGTGTGAGTTTCCTGGAGTACTACCACATCCATGGATAGTTCATGAAGGATCTTGGATAAATATTCACTTTTTCCCTTACTGATACGTTCTATGTTAAGTTGGCATATGGTTAATACAGAACCGAAGGTTCGGTTGTGTGAATGTGAGTGTGAGTCCTCAGAGGGACTATTATTTAAATTCTTTGCACGATTGTCATAGCCGTGAGACCTTGTAGGGCAGTACGGCGGCATCTTGCTGTTGTTGCTCGATTAGCACCACCCGGAGGACACGTGTAGGGTACTTTAAGGTTAAAACCTATGGACGTTGAGCACTTATTAGCACATAAAAATACATACTATTTACATTTGTTTAAATCAGTATGCTAGATCTTTCAGTTTATTGAATTTTTGTTCTGTGTTACTTCAACGGGGAAGAATCTGTGAGCTATCTAATCTTCATGCAGAGCGTATGTCAGCAAGCGACTGTGTTATTCTTAACTTCTCGCCCCGTGCCACTCACTGTGGAAGCTGGGGATTTCCTCTTCTATAGCCATATTGCACCACGTTCTAGACCTTTCCACCAGCTACCTGGAACAAGTGTCACTCACATGCAGTTCATTTCTGGCACTGTGAAGAGTAAGGCAGTTCTACGATGCCTAAAGTAAGAACAACTACAAGTCATTGTCTGTTGCGGAATTTAAAGATAATTTTACTTCTGATGGGGGCGTTCTGTTCTGCCAACCATGTGGGAAAGCAATCAAGGATGAACAGCGATCTCAAGTTACACAACACCTCAAGGGCAAGAAACATATTGCCGCAGTTTCGCGCCTTCAGAAGAAGTGTTTCGCGATAATCGTCGGTCATTTGTGATGGACAACCTGAAGATGTATCTCGTTGTGTATTGTAATGCTTCAGCAGTCAGAGAGACATAGCATAAATTGCATTCGGGAGTACTGCATATTGTTTATATTCACATTAATAAACTAAATTGTACCAATTTTGCAAATCGGTACATGTTCATCTTATCTTCGAGACGCAGCTGGAGCTCCAGGTCTGGGCAGATTCTCATGAGAAAATACACCAGCCCCCTTCTGAGAATTCCATTCACCAAGTTGGCAGCTGGCTACTGCTGAAATGGGATCGCCTAGCCCTTCCTGCCAGGATTTGTGCCTTTGTGTGTGCTGTCACTTATTGGCTTATCGTGATAGACACTCGTCAAGAGAGAAAATCGAGCTTTGTGTCTGCAAACTTTGGAAAAGCGAACATTTACTGTCAGCTGCATTCGCCAAGCTCTTATTCTGAGAAAGATCTTACAAAGGACATTGTGTAACACCTCGTCTCCTAGAAGGTTTCTACGCAGTAACCTGTATGGGGTGATATTCTATAGTACCCACTCAAGACCTTGAACCCTGGCTTTTGTGCAACTAGTCGCAGTTGGTGCTACTGGAGGTTTGTGGTGGGGATACGCTGATATACTAGGGTGGAATCGGTGACTGGGAAACAGTACGAGACGAAGGTTGGTGACGGAAGGACTTAAAAGCGATCGCCTCCGGGGGAACTAACAGCCAGTTCCTCCGGAGGGCTGTAATAAAGAAGGTGGTATAAACTTTTGGTTAGAAGGGGCAACCTTTCGGTGGAACACTAAACTGTGTCATTTTGCTATGTCGTTAAGGCCATGTGGCGATGGACCGTATTTCGAGCGGACTGACATTATTATTTTTAGTATGTAATATTTTGGAAGGGTTGGTACGATTTGTGTGGTACCTTTATATGTAATTACCGCGGAGTGGATTATTATTATCCTATTTCCGGTTAGCTGGATGGGACCCTCGTGGTTTTTAACTTTGGTCAGAAAGGCTGCTGAAGACGTTAAATCAGAAGCAGGCTTTCGGACCGCCTTAGTCGTATTAAACGGCTCTTAAATTACTTATGTAACCTTGTTTTGGAAGTGGCACAGAGTCTAACTTCATGTTATTATTCCATTAGTTTTGACGTCAGGGGAATCATTCCTGATAAATTCGTTTATATCACAAATGTAGATGTGTCAAACCTTGCCAAACGGGCAAGTGTCTGGTTTGTTTAAATTAAGTCATTCATTTGTGTTTAATTAGATCATATTTGTCAGTTAGTTAATTAAGTGGTGGAAGGCCGTCTCTTGTAATTGTTTTATTTTACTGCTCAATACATGTTAGCTTATTTCGATTTGTCATATTATTTATTGCATGAAGTCACTAGGAAGATTATTCCCCTTTTCATTCTTCATCTTTGGCAGGGTCAATTTAATACGGCCTGCTGAGGTACGCATTCAGCGTTCCACCCAACAAGCTGGTCTTGACATTGGTTTCGTCCCGCCTGTTCTCTCTTTTCTAAATCGATGAGGGTGTTCTTGAAAACCAAGCAAATCGGAACATTCGCTCCTAGGTTTTTTTTTGCTGTGAACTCAGCTGGCCTAGCGAGTAATTAAATTAGGCCTTTCATGTGTTTTTTTATTATTAATCCTGGGTGTGGTAATGTCATGTGATCATTTATTTTGATATGCTAATATTATTATTATTATCATTATCATTTGGCTAATAAACAGGGTAAGGGGGGATGAGGCTAAATGTTACATAAATTATAAATAAATATGTTAACTTTTTTTTGTCACATATTTCAGGTATTTTTAATACATAAAAAATAAATATTTTCCCGATTTTTAGCACTGGGTTAGCGCGCCTGCCTCTCACCCGGAGGCCCCGGGTTCGATCCCCGGCTCCGTCAGGGATTTTAAAACTGACGTGAGGGTTGGAACGGGGTGCACTCAGCCTCGTGAGGACAATTGAGTAGCTGTCTGACAGTGATACAGCGCCCCGATCACGAATATCAAGATTAACGGCCGAGGGGACCCGACGCGCTGATCACGCGTCACCCCAATATCTGCAGGCCAAAGGGCTGGGCAGCGGTCGCTTGGTCGGCCTTAGCCCGTCACGGGCTGTATAGTGCCAGGGGTTGTATAACCGTGTTGACCGATTGATAAACATTACGTTTCGATTACACTGAAAAATGGTTTCAAAAACCATAACACTGTAGTTGACTATATAATGCGTTGACAGTCAGGGTTCGATCCCGCAACCTTGGGTACAGTGCCTGAGAGCCTGAACGGACTAAAACCACCCACCCAGCCAGGCACTCATACAATCAATCGTTCACTTACCTTCCAGGAGGTCACATTAAAAATTTACCAAAGGATAAAGCATTGGAAACTAAATGAGCCGTGTAATTGAGACCACACATCACGAGGAATACAATGCTTGTTATTTCAGTAGTAAAGGGTTCATATCCCTGACAGTCATCCTAGCAGACAGCTGCCTCCACAACAGGTGGTCCTGTCCGCAGAGAACGAGCACTGGAAAGCATCTTAAAGCAAGAATTTTTGGGTGCTAAGAATTGGGGAAGTGCAGTAAGACCTGCCTAAACCGGACCCTGTATATAACGGAAACCTGGACAGACGGAAATCAAAATTCGGAACGGAGGTATTTCCTATGTAAAATTGAACTCTAAACCGGAAAACCACCTAACGCAGAAACGGAAAGAAATTCTGGAACTGTAGGCGTAAATAACCTTACTAAGACGGATTATCTTATCCATAATACAATAGTGCATTGTGCAACGAGCCTATAATGGCAATAATTAAGACACTAGTATGTTTATGCGAGTTTTATAATTTCTATACGAGTGTCTTAATTACCATTAAAGGCGAGTTGCATACGACTGTTTATGTTCGACGATAATTATTATAACTATTTTATGTTCGAACATAAATATTCATAAATATCTGTCGGGATTTCACCAGTTTTATGTACTGAACAGAGCGCATGAGACGCAGAGAATACCTTGTACTTGACCATGGCCTCCTCGATTACCCTACTATGACACTAGGCCAGGCAGCGAAATTTAAATTAGAAGGCCGTGGAACTCAGCGCATCTAATTATCTAATTGGCCAAACAACTGATTCTTGAGCTCTGATTGGTGGGAGAAACTGTTTCATAATGAAAAATAGTGTCATAATGAGCCTCATTATAGTACAGTTTTCGGACATATAATAGTCAGGGTCGAACATAAAGCTATGTACAGTCCTAAGTTTTGAGCGCGACTATACTTGCACCGAAGTTGTAGGAAACAATAACGACTGAAGACTTTCTAAGAGCAACTGATATTGTGCGAAGTCATGGAAGAAATGGACGACGATGACGATGAAGGCAACGGAAGGGAGCTATAAATACACACTTTTGGAGAAGCACTTTCTGTTATGAGCGACCTTCAGCAATTTGCAGCTTCCAAGAATGTTCCAGAATTCCTGGAGTTATTGCAGGTTGCAAAGGAGAACGTACAACATTCTCTTGTAAAGAAGTCGTGACAATGCACTTTGAAAGACATGCGGAGACAACGAAACGAGCAGAGATACTGAAAGTTTTGTACGTAACTTGAAAATACAGTGTAATGCATGTGAACACATTTTCTTTCTTATTTACAGACCTATAATTTAAATTATTATTTCATTGCAAGTATATGCGATAAATTGGATTTCAACCAAAAGGGTCACCAGGGCTGCCAACTGTTAATAAATGCTCTCTCTATTTTTTTATCCAAATACTAATATATCAGAAAGTATGAGAGCCAACAACTTTAAACTTTGCACACGTATAATACCTAACATTCTAGATTAATTTGGAGTAACTAATGTACATCAGTGCTGACAACATTATTCTAAGCCTGCTGATAGGACCAATTTTTAAATATATGTAACTTCTATACTATCAATTTGATTTCAACTAAATTTCATATGTGCTATGTGTACCATAACAGATATGACTTTGCGTATTCTTAAGAACAATCAGGGCTGGCAACTGTTAATAAATGCTGTCTCTATTTTTACGTTAATATCAATATAAATCAGAAAGTATGCAAGCCAACAGCTCTAAACTTTTCGCACGTATAGTACCTGCCATTCTAGATTTATTTGTGTAACTAATATACATCAGTGCTGACAACATGATTCTTAGCCTGCTGATAGGTCCAATTTTAAAATACCAGCAACTTCTATAGTAACAAATGGATTTCATCCGAAATTGGCACAATAATACATCATAATATTTCAGATTATTTCTGACCAACACATGCATGACATTGTGGCCAACATGATTTTACGCGCGCTGATAGATCAAATGTCTAACTTCATGTAACGTCCATGCTATCCATTGGACTTCGACCACATTTTGTATTCTTTACGGTACCGTAAGAAATGGAACTAAGAATATATTCAGTCACCAGGGCTGCCAAATGCAGTGCTCTCTTAGGCTACATTATGCTAGGTATATTTCGAACTAATTAGAAATTTCGATATTATCAACTTAATTTAGTCATTACTCTAGATAGATCCATATAGATTATTCATTAGCATGAATCTTAATTTTTAAGAAAAGTAGGCTCCTTAGTTCTTCACGGAACTTCTTGTTTAATCGCTTGTCCTCCCAGCTCGGCTTAACTCACGGACTCTGCGAGGGATCATTCCTCTACCGTCACAAGAAAGGTATCTGGGAGCTGAGCAAAATTTGTCAGCAGATACAACTGGGGATGGTGACCGGCCGATCGCCCAAGTGACCGCTAACTATGGACTGATATTAAGGAAGGGTCAGGGAAGGGATTTTGCCGTGGAACTGTTGAAAGGTACCATCCCGGCATTTGCCTGGTTACTATTTTATTTATTAGCGTATGGCTTTTAGTGCCGGGAGTGTCCGAGGACATGTTCGGCTCGCCAGAGGCTGTAGCTGCTTCAAGCGAACACCCATGGGGTGAGCTGCAAGTTACGTTCAATTTCAAGTAGTTCCAACTTTCGCTACCAGTTGTCAATGATACCTAGAGGTGAACGTTGGAAGTTTGACAGAGTGTTCCAACGAAATCTAACCTAGAAATTTAGCTTCACACAAGTTTAGCTAGTGGAAGGATCTTTTACATGCCATAAACCTATGCCATGGGACCGCCGGCTTTACTTCCTCTCCGAAAGAAGGCATACTGAAGGATTTTAACGCTCTTAAAAAATCCGACGACTTCGGCCGGGTTCGTACCCACGATCTTGGGCACAGCAGTTCAGCATGCTACCAACTACTCCACCAAAGCCGCTATTTACCTGCTGATGAATATGGAAAACCAGGAAAACCATTTTCGGGACTCGAACCCCCGCTCTCCCGATGCCAGCGAGACACCAGTTAGTGCATTAGCGCTGTTAACATTAGTATATATAGTGCAGCAAGAAACCAGTGTTAGCCTGGTTTCAAAAGCGGTACAAAATTTCAAGGTCATAACTATAATTGAGTTCGTTCCAGGATAATAATGAATACTGTTGAAATATTTTGCGTAGCAACCATTTTGGATTGGTTACGATTATGGAAATATAAAAGCAAACGCTTTGGCAGTGGCGGTTTATGAGCCCAAATACTAGAGAGACCAGTATAGCCAACACCGGACAGAACTCATTCCATAAACTATGCAAGTATTTACTAAATAATAATAATAATAGTAATAATAATAATAATAATAATAATAATTTATTTATTTAGCGTATGATGAATACAATATTATAAACAATATATACAGTACAACTACCATCTCAAGATCATAACTAAAGTTCCATGTTTAAAGTTGAGAGCCAAAGAAGGGCTTCGCTTGAGACACAGTGTAAGTCTTCTATAGAGCCTCTGTATGCGCGTAAAGGACACTCGAATGTAATGTGGTCCACTGTCTGTTCCTCTTCTCCACAGTCACATTGAGGTGATGCCTTCCATCCCCATTTGAAGAGAGTGGCTCCACATCTACCTTGGCCGGTCCTAATACGGTTTAGCGTCCTCCACTGTCGTCTGGGAAGGGAAAATCCATCAGGGCACTTGCAGGGGTTCTTAATGATGTGATGATTTGGTAACGAGGATTGCAGATGCCATTGTTCTTTCCAGGCGTCCGATATATTAAAGGAGGTGTCCTGTAGAATCATTGCAGTACGCCAAGAAGGGTGTCTGGATTTCAGTCGCTTGGTTGGAGAAGCTGCTATATCAGAATGAATAGGGAGGTGAGGATTGTTTTCTATTTTCTTTCATAAGTTAAGCAGTGACTGTGATCTTCTTAGGGATGGAGGTGGTATGTGGCTTAGGGTGGGAAGCCAGTGTGTGTTAGTAGGTCGGATGCACCCTGTAATGAAACGCATTGCCTGGTTCAGCTGGGTGTCTACTAGACCAATGTGAGCACTGTTAAGCCAAGTTGAGCAACAATATTCAGCGACGGAATAAGAAAGTGCAAGAGCAGTGGATCTCAATACTTGAGCATTAGCACCCCAGGATGTACCCGCCAGCTTTTGAAGGATGTTATTCCTGGTCTTGATCTTGGCTGACACATTGCAGAGGTGATTCTTGTAAGTCAACGACCTGTCCAGGGTGACTCCCAGGTATTTTGGGTTACTACAGTATTGTAGATTCTCTCCTCGGAATGGTATGGTTGGTTTGTACCCAGAACTTCTATTCCGCAAGTGGAAGGTAGACACAACAGTTTTCTGAGGGTTTGGTCTAAGGTTGTTCTGACGAAAGTAGCTGTCTAGGATCTTCAAGTCTGATGTAAGCATCGACTCAGGCTCATCGAAACGTTGGTGTTGGGCGACCAATGCGATGTCATCTGCATAGATGATTTTTTTTGATTTCGTTGCTGGGAGATCATATGAGTACAGGTTGAATAGTAGAGGGGCCAATACAGAGCCCTGAGGGAGTCCACCATTTATCCTATGTACTTTACTCCTGGAGTCTTCTGAAAATATCTGAAAGTACCTATTACTCAGCATGTTACTGAGTAATGTGGTGAGTTTCAGGCAAGGGATGATACTGATAAATTTAAGAAGGAGCTTATCTTGCCACACGGTGTCATATGCAGCTGTCAGATCTAAGAAAACACCCGTGCTGACCATTTTGTTCTCAAAGCCATTTTCAATATGGGTAACTAGTGCTAAAACCTGTTCATCACATCCACGTCCAGGTCTGAATCCAGCCTGCTCGACTGGAATATGCTGATTGATTGTCGCTGAGATCCTGTTATGTATCAGCCTTTCCAGAAGCTTCATTGTGACACTGAGGAGTGCTATTGGCCGGTAACTCTCAACTTTTGTTGGGTCCTTAGATGTTTTTAATACAGCTACTATTTTTGTCTTCTTGAAGAGTGAAGGTAGGTGACCTGTCTCTTGAATGTTCGTGAAGAAGTTAGTAAGCCATTTGACAGCAGCTGGTCGAAGATGTATAATGAACTCTGGGTATATACCATCAGCACCTGCCGCTTTCCCAGGTTTTAAACTTTCTATGGCCTGCTTAATTTCTGGTGGTTGAAATGGGACAGAGAATTCAGAGTATCGCAGAGCCAAACGTTTCTTTTCCTTGAAGAGTTGCTTTACGTGTCTTCTATGATGCTTTTCAACTGAAACCTTTGAGGTAGAGATCATATGCTTTGCCATGTCATTTAGACTGATGCTTGTTTTTGGTCTAATTTTGCTGTTGGATGTGTCCAATTTCCTGATTAGGCTCCAAGCTTCCCAGCTGGAGTGAGTGAAGTCTAGTGACTCAACAGTTTCTTGCCAAATTCTCTTCCTGTTTTCATCTAGGGATTGTAAAAGTTCAGAAGCCGTATTTGGATCACCATTGGCCTCAAATTCTTTGAAGAGCCTTTCACTCTCTTCGTTCCAGCCGGGGATGTATTGTTTACGATATCCTCTTGGGATACATCGTTTTGCTGCACTTTTAACTACACCGATGAATCTGCTGTAGTTGCTATGGATAGGTCTTATCCATCGCATGTTGGAGTCAATCTGTTTAGAAAATTCATCCCAATTGGCTTTTTTAAAATTCCATCTCTGTTTCGGGTAGGAGTAAACAATAGGCACAAGCAATCCAGACTGGAGAATTATTGGTCTGTGCTGACTGTGAGGAAATTTGCTGAGCACTGTGCGTCGTATGTTGCTAAGTGGGTGTTGTGACTGCGTTACAAAACAGAGATCCGGGGTGTATTCTTTGTTCCATCGTGCAGAAGAGAAGGAAGCCTTATCCTTGGCCCTTTTCAGGGCCCTCAAGTTCGTAACATTGGCCCTTCATTGAAAATATGCCAGCTTAACGTCGAAGGCATTAGCAGAGCAAAGTGTGAACACCTAGCAAAGGTTCTCAAAGAACATCAGACTCACATCATCCTGCTTCAAGAAACCCACACCGAAAATAATAATAATAATAATAATAATAATAGCCTAGTAATCAATCAAACGGACTAGATACAGAGGCCATAGCGGCCAGAGCAAAAAACTGGAGGTTGCTTTTCAAAGCACCCGGAACATATATAACGAAAGGTGATTTTCTATAAATACCAAAATTCATCACTACATCACTGTCATCAAGCCGGTATCCCTCTATGCGTTAGAATGCCTTTTCCTCTCTCAGAAATGTGCGCTTACTAAGTTAGAGCAAAAAGAGAGAGGAATTCTCCACAACATACTTGGTCCAAACTACAAAAATGGGATCTACGTAAGAAAATCCAGACAAGAAATCTATTCTAAGATACAGAAGATCACAGACACAATGCGCAAACGCAGGACTCGCTTCTACGGTCACTTGCGATGGATGGACGACTCTAGATAGACAAAACGTATATTCAACAATTTCGACTCAAAACCAAAAACAACAGTTCTCTGGTACGCTAACGTCAAGAAAGACCTCCAAGAAATGGGCCTACGACCTGATGACGCGCACAAATGAGACCTTTTCCGAAAAAGCATCGTGAGTTTTGGGACTTTCCGAGATGAGAAATGGACAACCGGTGCAAAGTGGTCGGATGAATGCCGTGCTCGTCACAGCAAGCTACTGGATCAATCGTAAATTGAATAAAAGCCAGAATGTATAATGGAACTCATCGTGGTGCCTAGTTGGTCGATTAGTGAATAGTAAATAATAATCATAATAATAATAGCTATGCGATCCTCTTAACTACTTCGTCTTGTAGCTAGGCAGGCGTGCAGACATTTTGCACCAAAGGGAGTCGTTTAAAGTGCCATTACATCTACTGACAAGGCTCACTCGTATTTAAGCATTCTAAAATGCCAAATGACTGCGCCGGGATTCGATCTAACAATCTTGGGCACAGAAAACGAGAATATAATAATATCAACTCACTCCTTTATGGAACTAATTACATTGATTACGGCAAATCAGCACTATTTACGGGTAAGGCTACCGCTTTGAGCCACTGCACTCCACAGCATTGAGTGCGAGCGGCACTGAAATCTTCTGGTCTCCTCCTAGCACCTTGAACATTCACCTCACTCTGTATGCCTGGCTGATGTCTCGGTTACCATGACAACAAACACCAAGCACGAGCCCCTGCATCAACCTGGCCTCTGAGTGAAACTTTCTGAGTGGCAAAGAATAACGATTTAAACAAATTGTGACTCTCGGAATAATGGCACAAACGTTTATTGTGACAATAGCAGTGTCTTGTTACATTTGTATTCTTATGAAACGGACTTAGTTCTTAGTGAAGCCTTCGGATATCCTTCATATTCATAAGTTCTTCAATATTGGAATTCGCGGACGAAATAGCAAGAGCCAACAGATCTTTGAGATGCTGATCAGGCAGTACTGAACGGTACTTCCTTTTCTCAACGTTCATGATGGAAAAGGTATGTTCACATACGGGTTGGCCATCTCTGGTTTAAACAATAAAAATATCATATTTATTTGCCTCTAAAATACTTTAAGAGAATCCCCCTCAGTTCACCGGAAGGCGGAGGTGGATTTCTCCGGGCAAAGACAAATATTTCAAATTCACTAAATTTGCCAATTGTTTTTTCTCTAAAATCTCAAATTTTCAATAGATAGCGGGCGAGTAGTTTAAACAAATGTGTGTTGGTGACGTGTTCATATACAATTCATCCGATTGCGATCAAATTTTGGTGAGTTGTTGTACACACTCCCGCAAAAGTTATAGGCATAGTAAATTCAATTTACAATAGATAGCGCGCGAGTATCTGCAACAAAATGGCGTGCGATACGTTTCAACGTAGTCCTACATGTGTTCATATACCATTAATCCCATTGCGATGAAACTTTGGTGAGTTATTGTATGCACTCCTGCAACGGTTACTGACTTAGTAAATCCATTTTACAATGGGTAGCGACACGAGTAGAATCAACAAATGGGTGACGGCGCGCGAATCGTTTCAACAAAACCCCATATGCATTCATACACCATTCATACACCATTCATATACCATTCATCCGATTTCGATGAAACTTTGATGAGTAGTTGTGCACACTCCTTCGAATGTTTCAGATTTAGTAAATCCGATTTTCAATAGGTAGCGCACGAGTAGATTAAACAAATGAGTGACAGTGCGCGAATCGTTTCAACACAAACCGTATGCTTCATATAGCCTACCATTCATCCGATTGCGATGAAACTTTGGTGGGCTGTTGTGTACACTTCTGCAAAGGTTTCTGACTTAGTAAATCCATTTTACAATAGGTAGCGTACGAGTAGATTCAACAAATGGGTGACGGCACGCGAATCGTTTCCACAAAGTCCCGTATGCGTTTATATACCATTCATTTGATTGCGATGAAACTTTTGGTGAGTTGTTGTGGACGCTACCAAAAAAGTTTATGAATTAGTAAATCCATTTTACAAAAGTTTAGAGGCAGTAACTGAAAAAGAGAAAAATATTGAGCATGTTAAATGTGTCTGTTTGTATCTGTGTAACTACGTACTTAGAAAGAAAAAGGGGCATTGCAACGGATGCCGGGCACAGCTATTTATATATAAACATTTGAACTGAAGGTGGTTTTAGGGTCTAGGTCTAGGGGTTGTGAAACGTGAAGATATGTCAAAATTTTCCGGAAGTCACAGCATTTCAATAGTTAGCTTCTCATGCAATGTACCGCTCTATTTGGCCATTGACTTCATTCTCCACGAAGGGAAGACCTCCACACCAAGTGGTGTGGGTGCCCCCCTGACTCAAGCTGCTACACAGTGATCTCATCGACAAAGACCGTTTAACTAATGGGACTGTCAGGGCGTAGCCCCTGGCACTTCGGCTCAGATTAGCTCATTGCTTATAAATTGACTCACACTAACTCTTGATGCATAATTCAGTGCTATCAAAATTAACATTGAGACACTATGGAACTCGTTTAATTCAGACACTCCCCCACCCTTGGATGACTTCCGATAAGCCTCAACACTTTCCGCTTTATTTTATTAGGACCTATTGACATACTTCCCTCTTTCGGGTATACAGGGTGTCACTAAATATGTGGAAAAGCTCCGGGGATTCGATAGAGGGCCTGACAACAAGTAAAACATGTCCTATAAACACATGGTGCAGTGGTTCCCATCCTTTGTCAGCTGATGCCCCCCTTTTCAGATACGGGTAGTCATCGTGCCCCCCTACGTTCCACTCGTCACTTCAATAACCTCTTCGATGAACTGACGCGGAGGATATATAACGAACCTAATAACACTGCATAATGGAATAATTATCTCTGATAAAATAATATGAAGTACGCGCTTTATATCTATTACATACTAACACAGAACACACTTTTACAATAAATCCTTAAATTCGTCAACAAATGTCAGTGAGAGGGTTGAGACTGTTTTCTCTTTGTAAGATATGTTTGGTTTGATAATTGACAGAGCACAGCGGAGATCACTTGCAACATCAAGCCGACAGTGCTGCTTTGTTCTTATGACACAGCGTTGAAAATGGGACAATGACAAGCAATGTAACTTTGGCTATTACAGGATACACTGCAAGACAGTTTACCCAAATGTCACCCAGTCCTAATATTTTGGAATCATCTTTTAGCATTGAATAACAGTTCAAATGTATGGCTTCTTCTTGGAGCTGTGCTGGCAGTGCTTCAACGTCAATGGCAAACTGATTTCTTGTTAACATCCAGGACCATTCTTCCGACGAGATATCAGGAAAGTAGAAGTTGAATTCTTTTGCCAGGGAATCCAAATGTGACTGAATTTGCACCTTACGTTTATTACGATCACGTTCAATTTCCGTCAAAATTTCATTAAGGCGGTGAAAGGTTGGGAAGATATTCAACTGGAGCCGACGTTTATAACTATCTTTTTGTTTCAAGAATGCTCTTATGGCACCATAAGCAAGCATAATATTGGAGTTTTGCCTTGGAACTTTAAGTTCAAACTCTTCAAAGCTTCAAAGAAATCTAGATATGCCAATGAGACGATAAAATTGGCATTGATTTTGCTCCTTACAACACAGCAAATTACTCATTTCACCTCCAATCTTGCGGCTCCGCAGAGGGTTTTGACGACAGTTGGCGATTACCAGTGCTTTTGAACGCGACAATCACATGGAGAGATTTGAAAAATGTTTATTATACAAAATTCTAATATACGAGTTAAAAAACTTAATTCGCAAATCAGGCCCCCCTTGAATAACCCTCTCGCCCCCCTAGGGGGCGTGCCCCCAGTTGGGAACCCCTGATATCGTTGATTTCGTTGCCGTGTGGTGTGCGCAACACAGAACGCTTCACTATGCAGGTTGGTCATTTGTGTTGATAAAGTGTACGTTACTACTTACAGTTCTCTAAATAAGGTGCTTAAAATGGCTACCACGAGCTGTAATGAAGGCTTCTATGCGCCGCATCATCGACTGTCTCACACGCTCCCATATTCCCGGCGTCTGTCGTATCTGCTGACATCCATGCTCTATTCACTGACGCAGCATGTCCACGTTATGAATAGGTGTGGCATACACAATGGCCTTTAAATGACCCCATAAGTAGAAGTCTAATGGGTTGAGATCGGGAGAACGAGCAGGCCACGGTGTTTTGAATGAAAAACAAATGCACACAGACTTGAATAGCGACGAAACGTACAAGTGGCCTGTGTGCCCTCCACAAATGACCAACTAGCATAGTGAAGCGGTCTGTGTTAAGCACACCACAAACGACGCTTGTAACACGGAAATAAAAGCAAATACACCATACGTTTACAGGACATGTTTTGCTTGTTGTCAGGTCCTCTATCGAATCCCTGGAGCTTTTCCACATATTTAGTGACCTCCCGAGTGGACTGGTCGAAAGTGCTGACGCGTTAGCTCATGTCCCGCTGACATTGGGAGAGCGTGGGTTTGATCCCACCTCGGCCGTTCTGAAAATGGTCTTCCCATTTTCATCACCAGGTAAATACCGGGACGGTTCTTTTCAACAGGTCCACAGACGACTTCATTCCAAGATCCCTTGGTTAATTTAACACGAGTCAGCTGTCACCTGGGTGATCAGCCAGTCACCATCCCCAGTTGTATCTGCTGACAAAGTTTGTTCAGCTCCCAGACACCGTCCTTGCGACGGTAGGGAAATGATCCATCACAGAGTCCATGGGTGAGGTCGATCTAGGAGTATAAGATACTAAAAAGATAATGATTATAATTACTAGCGGACCCGTGCGAGAATAGGTTTATAATGAGAGACTTAACCACGATGCCCTGGTTTAGAAGCACCAAAGAAGACCTCCAAATGCTCCAAATTAATCCCGACGACGCATTGGACAGGGATCTCTTACGCAAAACGATAATGACAAACGGGCTCAGCCGAGTCTTCCCACCAAAAATATGACATGATGCCCCTTGGACAGAGGAACGCAAGCAGGGTTATTTTCACAGGATGAGAGAATTATAGGCGCAAACGAAAGCCAAATGTGGCAAGAATTAACGTGGTCCTAAATGGCTCTAGCGAATTACGAGGGCTGTTTATTTTTCAAGTTCTGATGGACGGTAGAAGAATAACAGATTGACATACCAAACTGATTTTACTACTAAATGTTTGCTTGTTTAATTCTTATGTCTCAACATAATCGCCAAAACGATTGAAACATTTATCGTATCGTTATACCAGCTTTCCAATGCCCTTGGCAAAATATTCTGCCGCCACTGAGGTGGGTACGTGTGGACAGTCTCCTGAAGTGTTTCCTTATTGGTGAGGCGTTGCCGCCCAACCATACATTCAATTCTCGAAAAAAGGTGAAAATCATTCAGTGATTTTTTTAATGGACCAAACAGATGGAAGTCTCAGAGTGACGAGTCCGAGCTGTAGGGTGGATGCTCAATTTGCTCCCACTTGAACGTGGCCAATACACCGTGTATGACGTTAGAGACGTGTGGGCGAGCGTTATCATGGAGCAGAATCACTCCCTTCGTGAGCAGATCAGGTCGTTTGTTCTTGATGGAATTGCGTAGGCTACGGAGTGTCCCACAATACACGTCACTGTTAATGGTTCGTCTCAAGGGAAAACGTTTCCAATCGGACGACGAACTAAAGGACTCCGGACAGGATTGGCTCCTGTCACAACCACAAGACTTCTGGGAACAGGGAATCCTGTGGCTAGTGAATCAATGGGACACCTGTGCACAGGCCTGTGGTGACTACTTTTGAATAGCGAATAAATTGTACCCACAGTATCGTTTCGTACCTTTTCAATTGAACATCCCTCATGGTATAGTGTTATATACTGAACCCTTTATACTCTAATATTATAAATGATTCTATGTTTTATTTCTGCAATATGTAATATTTCTACCAGTATCATGAAAACCAGACAGAAATGTTGAAACTATAGGCATTGGTTGGAGACAGTGAGAATGTACCTGGGTGCAGAAAGACAAAGCTTAATCGGTAGTGGAATTTGTGAAAGGGACCAAGCCTAGCGATGAATCAGAAAGCAGGTGCTGGCTGGCTTAGAAATAGGAAGACGCGAGATGACACATGCGTTTGGCATTTTCCTTGTTCTGTTTCGCGCCTAGCCAAAAGAAATGCAATGATATGAGAGGCTGATTGGTCAACTAGACACTCCTACAGGGCGGGGTGCTGTAAGAAAAATCACGAGGTCTACGTGAGTGAGAACCAATAGGAGAAGAATGCTATTTTAACGCGGCAGACCCGGCGTCATGCTCAAGAGCTCGGATTACGGCGGGAAACTGGACACAGATTATCCCTATGATCGATTCTCGATTAAATTAGCATGACTTTGACCTGCGCATTTCTACGAGTTTAATGATGTTTATTACATGCCTGTAAGACAATTATTATGGAAAAGATTTTTATTTTTCCCTTTCCATAGGCTCTCAGTGACCGATTCATATATAAGTGGCGTGAGAAGCCATGAACACTGACTTTATTTTTGTGTGTCGGAGGACACAGGTTAACTTTTAATTTTGAACGTCTGAGGGCGTAAGACTATGATTTTATGTGTCGGAGGACACAGGTTGATCACTTTTATTTGTGCGTCTGAAGACGTAACGTTGACATTTAATTTGTGCGTCTGAGGACGTAAGATCACTTTTATTTGTGCGTCTGAGGACGTAAGCACTTGTACTTTGTGTGTCATGAGGACACAGATTTTATTGAGCCAAATGTGTTGTAAATTCAGTGTTTGATTGATAGTTACTGTACTATTTTGTAGGACCAGTATCTTCGACAATTCGCCAACATACTGTTTTGGGGAACAAAGTACTCAAACAAGGTGAATTTAGTAGACAGAAATCGAGTGTGTATTAATTTGACAAACATTTTGTATCAGCACGAGAGATGGCAGCGTCGATCATGGAAGCAGTCTGGAATCATCATTACTTCGTTGAAATGTTTGCCATGAGCTGAAAGCATTTAAGTAGGGAGATGGCTGCTGATGTCCGATGACGCTGATGTGCTGAAGGATGAGTACTGAATAATATTTTATTATTGACAAGTCAGTTTATGGTGTATGGGACCAATTTGTGTAAATATCTTGTTTGTGTGTTATTAACGTAGAGTTTATATTTGTCTGACACACAGTAGTTGCATGGAAACAGCTAGCGCTAATTTTGTGGATATTTGCATATTTTGATTGTTGTAATGTACGTAACTATGTGCACTGCCATGTACGCATATGTTAACGTAACGGCGCTAAGTAACGTAGATCAGAGTTTTGTAATGCCACAGAAGTAGAACTGAATTAATATAATATAAAATAGACTGGGGGTGATTTTGATCTTTGTGTAGAGTTTACGATTGATCAGATTCATTGTTGTTAATTGCCATTGTTGCAATGTAGTTTTGTTGCGAGTAGCAATCAGCTAACTCGAGGGTTTAATATTGGTAATACAGTTTTGAGCGTCTTGCACGCGAATGTAGGAAAATCTGGATCAAACCGACCTCCTTGATGTGATTTTTAAGTCAGTTGGAGATATGGTGTCATGTATGATTTATACTGGTATTGTCTGCAGGAAATTCAGCATGGCGTCTGATTTCCGTCATGCCGCAATAAGCCAGATTCATTCATTTTGCGACCTCGCGAGGCGCATATATGGATATGATGTTTTCTTGCCATTTGTGTAAAATGGGTGAGATTTGTTGCTGTTGATTCTACGATGTTTAACGAGGCCACTGGGTCAAATCGTTATTTTATACACGCTTGGGAACTGACAGGTAATAGAGATGTGGAAGGGAGTGAGTAACCACATCTTGAGGCGGGTTGATCAGATAAGACGGCCGTTGGTCATTAGCAGATGCAGAGCTTGTTGGCCTGTTTCTTATAACATTTTGTATTCAGAAAAGAAATGATCAATTGTAAATAATATTTGAGAGTAAATAGGGTGTTGTCTACGTCGTACTATAATCTCCGAAGCGTTAGCTTATCGTGCATTTTATTCATGTAAAGTAATCTCAGCCGGCGAGGCTTTTGTTGTTGTTGGTTTATATTTCATGTTTATGTTTCGTGTCAGAGACCCGTGTAGTCACGCGCGACGCTGTTTTCCTTGTTTGTTGTGTTGAGCATTTGGCCTTGCAGGCAAGCTCATTTGTCAGATGCGTCATCGCACTGAGGGGGAGAATCTGGGAGATTCTTGTAATTTTTTGTTATTTAATTTTGTGAGTGTCAGAATTAATTTAGTTGTTTTTATTAAGTGTAGTGTCCTATACCCATAAATGTTGACTTGCGAGATGGAGGTTCGTGAGCACCGTGGCTGTTACCCGCTGTAAACGAACACTCATCCAAGTACTCATTCCTTTAGTTAGTCAGAACGCACACAGACAATTTCTTATACGAGTCGGTGGACCTGGTATCCACAGTTTCTTTACGAGGAGTGGGTCGGAGTAACCCCTCGTTTTATTATGTTGATTTTTGTTGAGGAGTGAGATGTCTGGGAGGAGTTTGTTTGTTATATATTTCTTTGTTTATGCATATTTCAGTCATTAAATTATGTTTACTTTACATCTTATTCATTCTTTCTTAGTTTAGTGTTTTTACTATATGACCCTTCAACCAGTAGAGCATGTTGTTTTGGCGAACATATTATAGCACCCACTGAACTGAGCACGACCCCGAAGAACAGATTCTTGTGGATAAACACGGCGATACTGAAGGGCTCAATACATATCCGCCAAACCTAAAAGAAACCGCCCAAGGCAAGATTTGATGATGTTCACCTGACGTACGAAACGTGTCATCCAATTAATCCCCCCTCCGTTTCTTTCGAGAAGTGTGGCCAAGTAATTAATTAATGTAAATATTTTCCAGGTTAGTAGGAACAAGAAGGTAAGTGTTCTCCGCCCAATTTAATTGGAAACATTATCTTGTTGACCGACTAGAAACAACTCTTTCACGAAGGCATCACTGAAAGTTATCTTCAATTTGCCTAAAACATTATAAACTAGTATTTTAACAAGTAGTTCCGTGACGAACTAAAGAGCCTACTTTTCTCAAAATTAAAGATGCATGCCAATCTACTGTATATAGACAGACCTATCTAGAATAATGACGAAATCAAGTTGGTAATACTAACATTTCTAAGTACTGAAGTTGGAAATACACCTGAAATAGTGTAGCCTAATAGAGTAACTTACTACAGTTGGCAGCCCTGGTGACTATGAATATATTCTTAGTTCCATCTCTTAAGGTATAGAATGCACATACAAAATTTGGTTGAGGTCTAATGGATAGTATGGATTGTACATGCTGTTTGATATTGGATTTATCAGTGCGCGTATAATCATGTTGGGAACAATGCCATGTATGTGATGCTCAGAATTCATCTGAAATATTACGATCTATTACAGTGCCAATTTTGGATAAAAACCATTTGTTAGTATAGATGTTACACGTAATTAAGAATCGAAACTATCAGAAAGCATAAAATCATGTTAGCAGCACTGGGGTATATTAGTTACTCCAAATTAATCTACTGTAGAATGTCAGGTACTATACGTGTGCAAAGTTTAGAGCTGATAGCTTGCATACTTTCTGATATATTGATATTAGGATTAAACAAATAGAGAGAGCATTTATTGACAGTTGGCAGCCCTGCTGGTTCTTATGAATACGCATAGTCATAACTGTTATGGTATACAAAGCACATACGAAATTTGGTTGAAATCCATTTGTTAGTATAGAAGTTATATGCAATAAAAAACTGGACCTATCAGCAGGCATAGAATCGTGTTGGCAGCACTGATGGCTCTTTAGAATACGCACAGTCATATCTGTTTATAGTACACATAGTACAGTACATAAGAAATGAGGTTGATATCCAATCGATAATAATATAGAAGTCACATGCATTTATAAATTGGACCTATCGGCAGCCTTAGAATAATGTTGAGGGGCAGATGACCTCGTAGTTCCTCCCCTTAAAACAACAATAACTAACTAACTAACTAGAATCATGTTGGCAACACTGGAATGCATGGACTTCTGAAAATTAATCTGGAATGCTATTATCTATATGTGTGCCAATTTTGCTCTAGTTCGCATGCTTAACTTCTGAGATATCTAACATAGAGCTCAAATATCAATTACGATTTTTCAGCAGTTGGTAGCACTGACGTCAAATTCAAATATGGCCGTGAGATATTCAGGTGTAGATCTTTACTCTTACCTAATTTGGTTCCGATAGCTGCAGCCGTTTAGGAGTTGATAGAGGGGGGACACACAGACAGACAGACAGACAGACAGACAGCCAGCCAGAAGGACAGACATACATACAGATACAGATCTCATAAGTCTACTTTTTCCTCATTTTTGCAAAATGAGAAAAGTAGGTAAAAATACAGTGTGACTGAATCACGTTTCTCCATTATGTGTTTGGTCTTAAGGTAATCTAACCATAGTTAGCAATATTGTCGATTGAATACAGCTGTTCTGACATCTGGCGATACTAGATAAAGAAAAGACGAACCTTGGGAAGAGAACGCCAGAACTCCTTAAGTATTTAGAGCATAATTTCTTAAAAATGTTTATAATTGAGTTGTTTAAAAGTGGGAAAGGGTGACATAAACGTCAAGGAAAAGAAGACATCCATCAGCAGGTCTGTGTGTAGTTGGGCAGGCCGAGCCGCGGACAGAGCCGGTGACTCTTTGACTGTTCACGCCGCGACCATAAAATGACAATAAAGCGACCCCCATGTTCTCCAGACTGTCACAGCTCATTTCTCAGCAGAGAGCAAGGAATTAATCTCAGGACCTTAGGCGCCTCGAGCCGGGCACGCTACACTGCCTGAGCGAGGTCAGTAGGTCTCTGAGTCATCATTAATTACTGGATTATGGAGCCTGAAACCAAAAACAATTAGTGATTTCAATTCATAGCCCAATAGAATATAGGGATTAGCAAAGGGAAAATACGAATGATGATTTGAAAGATGACTGTTTTAAGGGCCTTAATTTCTTGTCATTGGCCGCTAATTTTGATGACAATTGTTGTTTTAAGGGACCGAAGATCTGAGTTATCGGCCCCTAATCATATGCACTGGCTACTACAGCTACAAAAACTTCGAACTACATTTTGCAAACTTACAGATATACTAGCCGAAGTACCCGTGCTTCGCTACGCGTCATAAATAAATAAAATGTGAAGGTGACAGTTAAAACAGGGGATAGGCGAGGTGCTACGCAGAGGGAGATTAAGGATGGAACATTTTGTCCAACTACACCACTCGGCGTTGACCGTGTTTTATAGCACAAATTTAGCTTTTACTCGCTAACCGTTGGAGATACCTTTCGGATAGAAAATGTAATTTTAAACCTCGTATATGCCATCAAAATTTGCTATTTCTTAGCGTTCTCTTTTTATTTCAAATGGAAATATGAAAGTTTGAAACCAAAGGGTGTAGTGACGTCACTAAAATGGTCGCCATCTTTAAATAGTGCAAAGTATTGAAATCAAAAGTAACCTATAAGTTAACCAGGTAAATCAGCTACTTCCATGCAAATTCATGTAAATCGGACCAGTGGTACTTGCGTGATTGAGTAATACACAGACACACACTATCTTATTTTTAGCCTCGCTTCGCTCGCGTCATAGTCGTGTCATATTGTTATTCAATTAAATGCAGGTTAACCCCGTTAACACCCCTTTAGAACCTGAACATGCAATAATCCCTCTTTAGTAGACGTTTTCGACACACAACAAACATATCCCCAAAATATCATTCTTCGAACTTTAATAGGTTGGTCAATGAGAGTGAACATCCAAAAATCCTTCCTTAGTGGACGTTTTTCTTCCAGAATTTCACCCTTCCCCATAGGCCCCTTAAATTGCATTTATGAAAAAATGGTCGAACACCTATTTATTTTATTTATTTATTTATTTATTTATTTATATATTTATTTATTTATTTATTTATTTATTTATTTATTTATTTATTTATTTATTTATTTATTTTTAAGCTGATTGATTTCCTCCGAGTTTCAAACTCCTCGCCTATGTCGTTGAAGACATACACGCTCCGTTAGGAATCTTTCAACCCCCACTTTTCATCACTTTCACCTCATAATATACACTATATCGAAAAACTATTAAGACATGTGTCAGCTTATTTTTAATGATTAGTATATATGCCAAGTATCACATCCCCAAATGAAACCACTCGTGAGATATTGTTATTCAATGAAATGCACGTTTACCCCCTTAACATCTCTTTAGAACCTGAATATCCAAAACTCTTTCCTTAGTTCGTTACATATCCCCAAAATTTCATGTTTCTAACTTCAATAATTTTGGCTGGGCGATGATGAGTGAGTGAGTCAGTCAGGACATTTTTTTTCATTAGTTTTTGATAATTTCACCCCTCCCCATGAAACCCTTAAATTGGATTTATGAAACAAACGGTCGAACACCTATTTACTTATTTAAAGCTGTTTTCCCCCCGAGTTTGATGAGTGAGTAAGTGAGTCAATCAGTTAGGACACTTTCTTTCCTGTTCTTTTCCCCCGAATTTCACCCCTCTCCATGGGCCCCATAAATTGGATTGATGAAAAAACGCTTGAACACCTATTAACTTATTTTTAAGCTGTCTTTTCCCCCGGAGTTTGATGAGTGAGTTAGTCAGTCAGTTAGGACACTTTCTCTCCTTTCCCCCCCAGAATTTCACCCCACCCCATTGGTCCCTTAAATTAATTTATGAATAAACGGTCGAACACCGATTTACTTACTTTTTAAGCTGATTTTTTTTCGCTACACGCTCCGTTAGGATTCCTTCAACCCCCACTTTTCACCCCTTTCACCTCATAATAATACAACACATCGAAAAACCCTTAGACACATGTCTGCTTATTTTTAGTCTATTTTCAATTTTGAAAAAAAATAGGCTTATGAGATCACCTTTTGTCCGTGTGTGTGTGCGCGTGTGTGTGTGTGATTCGTGTGTGTGTCCCCCCCCTAATAAAATGTAAACGGCTGGAGCGATTTCAATGAAACTCGGGAAGTTCATAGCACTATTCCCGGCGACCTCGACCGTGCCCTTCAAATTTTGTTACGACTCACCAATCCAACATGGCGGCTGTGCGAAATATTTCACCAGCATTCAATATCTCCGAAACTATTACCGATATTACCCTGATATTTTCTATGGTGATAGAGGGAACTACTGTAAGTTCACTTATGTGACTTTTGAAAACCTGGTAACAGCAAAACCAAAATGGCGGCCAAGCGAATTTGCGACTTTTAAATAGACGTTTCTCGCGATTTGACCAACCAAACGCAATGAAACTTGGTACAATATATGTTTATATACATTGTAATGCACCGACATCTAACTTCGTTCAATTGTTTACATAATTACAAGATGGTGGATGTGCGAAATATTTCACCGGCATTCTATATCTCTGAAACTATTAGCGGTAAACCCCTGAAATTTTGTACGGAGATAAAGGGCACTACTGGAAGTCCATCTATAAGACTTTCAAAAACCGGTTAACTACAAAACGAACATGGCGGCCAAGCGAATTTGAAAATTTTAAATAGACCTTTCTCGCGATTTAATGTTCCAAGCGCACTGAAACCTGGCACAGGAAATATTTATACACATTGTAATCCACTGGTATCTAATTTAGTTCAATTGTTTACATAACCTCAAGATGGCGGCAGTGCGAATTTTAAAATTAAGATTTTATTTATTGTGATGTAGTCATGCGATCGAAGTGAAAGTTTGAATAATGAACCTACGCAATAATTTTCCTTTAATGGTACATGACCCTATGGCCTATACATTTAACAATCTAACATGGCGACCATCCGAAATATTTAGACGATACTGAATATCTACGAATCTATTTTAGCAATCAAACTGCATTTTTTAATGTTCATAGGGGCTATGAACTTAAGTTCAACTATAGGACTTTAAATAACCTGGAGATCACAAATCCAACATGGCGGTGACGCGAATTATAAATATTCACATGGACGTTTCTCGCAATTTAACCATCCGCGTGCAGTTTAACTTGGTACAGTAAATCCTCATACGAATGTTAATCCACTGGCATCTAATTTATTTCAATTGTTTCCATAACCTCAAGATGGCAGCTGTGAAAAATTTTAAACTCTCCTTGTTTTTTCTTGTGTCCTAACTATGCGATTTAAGTTTGAATACTACACGTTCACAATAATCTGCATGTAACAGTACATAACTCTAGGACCTACATATATAAAATCCAACATGGCGACCATCCGAAATATTTAGTCGGTTCTCAATATCTACGAATCTATTACAGCAATCAAACTTAAATTGTGTATGTTGATAGTGGCAATTAACATAAGTAGGATATATGAAAATAGGCTGTATAGTTCTTCACGGAACTACTTGTAAATGATTAGTTTATATGCCGAGTATCACATCCACAAATGAAACCACTCGTGAGATATTGTTATTCAATGAAATGCAGGTTTAACCCCCTTAAGACCCCTTTAGAACCTGAATATCCGAAAATCCTCCCTTAGTGTACGGTTTTGACATACAACGAACATATCCCCGAAATGCCCTGTTTCCAACTTCAATATTTTTGGCTGGGCGATGATGAGTGAGTGAAAGAGTCTGGATATTTTCTTTCAATTTTTAGCCTATTTTCAATTTTGAAAAAATAGGCTTATGAGATCACCTTTTGTCCGTGTGTGTGTGTGCGTGTGTGTGTGTGTGAGGTGTGTGTGGGTGTCCCCCTAATAAAATCTAAACGGCTGGAGCGATTTCAATGAAACTCGGTAAGTTCATAGCGCTATTCCCGGCGACCTCGACCGTGTCCTTCAAATTTTGTTACGTCTCACCAATCCAACATGGCGGCTGTGCGAAATATTTCACTAGCATTCAATATCTCCGAAACTATTACCGACATCGCCCTGAAATTGTGTACGGTGATAAAGGGCACTACTAGAAGTTCACCTATGAGACTTTCAAAAACCTGGTGACTACAAAACCAACATGGCGGCCAAGCGAATTTGAGACTTTTAAATAGACTTTTCTCGCTATTTAACTATCCAAACGTAATGAAACTTGGTACAGCAATTGTTTATACACATTGTAATGCACTGGAGTCTAATTTAGTTCAATTGTTTACATTATCTCAAAATTGCGTTTGTGCGAAATATTTCACTGACATTCTATATCTCCGAAACTAATACAGATATCACCCTGCAACTTTGTACGGTGATAAAGGATACTGATACAAGTTTATCTCTGTATATTTCATAAACCTGTAAAGTACAAAACGAACATGGTGACCAAGCGAATTTGAAATAATTTAATAGACTTTTCTCGTGATTTAACTCTCTGAGCGCAGTGAAATGTTTTACAGTAAATGATTTTGCAGATTGTAATGCACTTCCATCTAATTTAATTCAATTGTTTACATAACCTCAAGATGGCGGCTGTGCGAAATTTTAAAATTAAGTTTTTATTTCTTGTATCATAATCATGCGTTCGAAGTGAAAGTTTGAATAATGAACCTAGGCAATAATTGACCTTGAATGGTACATAACTCTATGGCCTATACATATAACAATTCTAAATGGCGAGCTTCCGAAATATTTAGACGGTACTCAATATCTATGAATCTTTCTCAGCTACCAAACTGAATTTTTTTATGTTCATAGAGACTATGAACATATGTTCATCTATAGGACTTTCAGTAACCTGGTGAGCACAAATCCAACATGGCTGCGACGCGAAGTATAAATATTTAAATGGGCGTTTCTCGCGAATTAACTACGCGAGTGCCGTGAAACGTTGCACGTTAAATGCTTATACAAATGTTGATCCACTGGCATCTAATTTATTTCAATTGTTTGCATAATAACAAGATGGCTGCTGTGCGTAATTTGAAAATCTCGTTTTTACTTCTTATGTTCTAATCATGCGATTTAAGTTTGAATACCACACGTACACAATAATCTTAATGTAATAGTACAAAAATAAAAATCCAACCTGGCGACCATCTGAAATATTTAGACGGTTCTCAATATCTACGAATATGTAACAGCAATTAAACTCAAATTTTGTATGTTGATAGAGGCAATTAACATGAGCAGGATATATGAAAATAGGCTGTATAGTTCTTCTCGGAACTACTTGTTTTTTCTTCAGAATTTCACCCCTCCCGATGAACCCCTTCAATTTGATTGATCAAAAAAAACTGTCGAAAAGGTATTTACTTACTTTAAAGCAGTTTTTCCCCCCTGAGATTGATGATTGAGTCAGTCAGTCAATCAGTTAGGACACTTTCTTTCCTGTTCCCCCCCCCCCCCCAGAATTTTACCTCTCCCCATGGGCCGCTTAGATTGGATTTATGAAAAAACGGTCAAACACATATTTACTTATTTTTATGCTGATTTTTTCCCGCTGAGTTTCAAACTCCTCACCTATGTCGTTTAAGACATACATGCTCCGTTAGGAATCTTTCAATCCCCAATTTTCACCCCTTTCACCTCATAATATACACCACATGGAAAAACCCTCAGACAGGAGTCTTCTTACTTTTTATTGATGAGTTTATATGCCGTGTATCACATCCCCCAATGAAACCAATCGGGAGATATCGTTATTCAATGATATGCAGGTTTAACCAATGAAATGCAGGTTTAAACCCCTTAAGACCCCTTTAGAACATGAATATCCGAAAATCCTCCCTTATTAGACGGTTTTGACATACAATGAACATATCCCCAAACTGTCATGTTTCTAACTACAATAATTTTGGCTGGGCGATGATGAGTGAGTGAGTGAGTCAGGACATTTTCTTTCAATTTTCTTTTTTCGGAATGTCACCCCTCCCAATGAACCCCTTAAATTTGATTTATGAAAAAAAAACTGTCGAACAGCTATTTACTTACTTTAAAGCAGTCCCCCCTGAGTTTGATGAGTGAGTCAGTCAGTCAATCAGTTAGGACACTTTCGTTCCTGCTCTTTTCCCCCCAGAATTTCACCCCTCCCCATGGGCCCCTTAAATTGGATTTATGAAAAAACGGTCAAACACATATTTACTTCTTTTTTATGTTGATTTTTTTTCGCTGAGTTTCAAACTCGTCGCCTATGTCGTTTAAGAGATACACGCACCATTAGGAATCTTTCAATCCCCACTTTTCACCCCTTTCACCTCATAATATACACCACATCGAAAAACCCTCAGACACATGTCTTCTTATTTTTAAAGATGAGTTTATATGCCGAGTATCACATACCCCAATGAAACCAATCGGGAGATATTGCTATTGAATGAAATGCAGGTCTACCCCTTTAACACCCCCTTTAAAGCCTGAATATCCAAAAATCCTCTCTTTGTGGGCATTTGCGGCCCTCGAGGAAGCTGCATACCAAATTTCATTCCAATCCGTTCGGTGGTTTCTGAGAATTCGTGATGAATGGGTGAGTGAGTGAGTGAGTGGTATTTGACAAATATATAGTAGACAAGCTGACCCGGCAGACGTTGTCCTGCCAATCAAAGAAAGTGTTGTAACTTTGTTTCTTGAAGTGCTTTTGGATACACACTATTTTTTTCAATTTCTGTTAACTGCCTCTAAACTATCGTGAATTGAATTAACTAATTTAGAATCATTCGTTGGAGCGTTCACAACAACTCTCCAAAGTTTCATCGCAAACGGATAAATGGCATTTAAAGCATACCGGATTTGGTTTAAATGATTCGTGCGCTGTCTCTCATTTGTTGAATCTACTCATGCTCTACCAACTGTGAAATGGATTTACTAAGTTTGAAAGCTTCACGTAAGTGTACACAACAACTCATCAAAGTTTCATCGCAATCGATGAATAGTATATGAACGCATACAGAATTTTGTTGGAACGATTCGCGCGTCGTCACTCATTTGTTACATCTACTCGTGCGCTACAAATTTTGTAAAATGGATTTACCAAGTTGAACACCTTCCCTGGCGTGTACACAACAACTCATCAAAGTTTCATCGGAATCGGATGAATGACATATGAACGCATAAGTGATTTTCTTTAAACGATTCGCGAGCCGTCACTCATTTCTTGAATCTACTCATGCGCTACCTATTGTAAAATAGATTTACTAAGCCTGAAACCTTCTCTGGCGTGTACTCAATGATTCATCTTGGTTTGATCGCAATCCGATGAATGATATATGACCGCATAAGGGACATTGTGGAAACGATCGCGCGCCGTCGCTCATTTGTTGAATCTACTCGTGCGCTACTTATTAAAAACTGGATTTACTAAGACAGAAACATTTCCTGGAGTGTACACAACAATTCACAAAAGTTTCATCGCAATCGGATAAATGGTATATGGACGCATACGGTACTTTGTTGAAATGATTCGCGTGCCGTCACACATTTGTTGAATCTACTCGTGCGCTACCTATTGTAAAATGGATTTATTAAGCCAGAAACCTTCCGTAGGGTGTACACAACATCTCACCCAAGTTTCATCGTAATCGGACGAATGGTATTTGAACGCATACGGGACCTTATTGAAACCCTTCGCGCGTCGTCGCTCATTTGTTGAATCTACTCGTGCGAAACCTCCTGTGAAATGGATTTACTAAGTTAGAAACCCTCACGTAAGTGTACACAACATCTCACCCAAGTTTCATTGCAATCGGATGAATGGTATATGAACGCATACGGGACTTTGATTAAAAGTTCGCGCGTCGTTGCTCAATTGTTGAATCTACTCGTGAGCTACCTATGGTAAAATGGATTTACTAAGTTAAAATCCCTCACGTAAGTGTACACAACATCTCACCCAAGTTTCATCGCTATCGGACGAATGGTATTTGAACGCAAACTTGACTTTGTTGAAACGCTTCGCACGTCGCCGCTCATTTGTTGAATCTACTCGTACGCAACCTCCTGTGAAATGGATTACCAAGTTAGAAGCCTTCACTTAAGTGTACACAACAATTCATCAAAGTTTCATCTCAATCTATGAATGGAATATAAACTTATACGGATTTTTTTGAAACGCTTCGCGCGTCGTCACTCATTTGTTGAATCTAGTCGTGCGCTACCTAATGTGAAATTGATTTACTAAGCCAGAAGCCTTCCCTGGATTGTACACAACATCTCACCCAAGTTTCATCGCTATCGTACGAATGGTATTTGAACGCATACGGGAGCTTTTTGAAACGCTTCGCGCGTCGTCGCTCATTTGTTGAATCTATTCGTGCGCTATCTATTGTAAAATGGATCTACTAAGCTAAACACCTTCCCTGGAGCTCACTCAACATATCACCCAAGTTTCATGGTAATCGGATGAATGGTATATGAACGCATACGGGACTTTGAAACGCTCTAACGTGCAGAGACAAACAGTAGAATTCGACATCACTGCCACCTTTGGTATAAAACACAACTTTTCGCCACGGGCGGAGTGTATGTAATGGCGGTAGTTGCACAGGTTGCGACCAGGTGGCTCTAACGTGCAGAGACAAACCGTCCAAAGACATCAGCTTTCACGAAGGCCAAGGCTAGTGGTTTCCATGACGACTGTTTTTGACTGTATATTGTGGTTCTAAAATTGTGTGTAAATTGTGGTTCTAAAATTGTGTTCATTCCACCTACCGGGTCAGATTGTGAATCTAAACCATACATGGACCCACCCAAATATACATACCAAATTCCATCAAAATCTGCATATTAAGGCTTTCACGGCCCGGATTATTATATAAATAATTCATGCTTTTGGGCTAATGCCGTGTGTATTTTTAATTTAAACCATACGTTTCGGAGAAACCTTGCCTCCTTTTTCAATGGAAATAAACAATGTGGCCAAAGAAAGTATATCAATGAGATTACAAAAAAATATAGATAAATTCCTCTGTTCGTCACCAGAGAGCAGCTGCCAGAAATAACTGTATGGACCATGGTGGAACGGCGGACAGAGTAGTAAGTAACAAGAAGGTAAAGGGGGCGGTGCGAAAATATAGAAACTCCTCGAAGAATGAGGAGAGGGAGGGGAGGTGGGAGGGTTAGATGGATATAAGGAAACATAGACAAAAGGGAATACTAGCTGAACGATACCTAACGTTATACAGTCAACGGCGAAAAAACAGATGGAAACTCCTCCAGTGACGAACAAAGGAGATCAAATCCAGGCTCTGAGCCCTAGAGGGAAAATGTACAATTTTAAATATGTGAAGAACAGAGAGACTGAGAGGAACTATCTCCCTAGATCCTTAATAACTGGTAGCCAAGTGTCACTTAGCTGATAACCAGTGTCTCTGTTAAAATTATTGGGATTTTTACGAATTTCAACTGCCTCCCTTATAATTCTAGACCAGTTGCGCTTAACAAGGGCAAGCGCATGAGCATCCTTGAAACATACATCGTGCCCTGAAGACAGGGCATGTTCAGCTATAGCTGATTTGTCAGGTTGGTTTAGACGGATGTTCCTTTGATGCTCTTTGATGCGAGTGGCAATGGACCGTTTTGTTTGTCCAATGTAGACTTTTCCGCAAGTACATGGGACTTCATACACCCCAGGTTGTAGTATTGGGGACAATTTATCTTTGTTTAATGCTAAACGTTGACCAATTTTCGTCATAGTGCCGAAAACTGTTTTTATCTTGTGCTTGCGGAGAATCTTAGCAACGCGGTCAGTGGTGTTGTGAATATAAGGGAGGTAAGCAGTTCCTCTCACGTCGGAGCTCTGAGAAGGTTGTCTATCCCTCCTTCTGGGATGTAGGGACCTATATATAGTGGATGCATTATAGCCATTACCCTTAAACATGGTTTGTAAGGCATGTAACTCTTCCTGAAGAGTTGATGCCTCACAAATACGTTCCGCTCTTTTGGCTAGAGTTGTTATAATTCCTTGTTTTTGTGCTGGGTGGTGGTGGGAGTCCGCATGTAAATAACGGTTAGTGTGAGTTGGCTTACGGTAGACGCTGTGCCCCATGGAGCCATCCGCTTTCCTCCTCACAAGAACATCCAAAAAAGGTAAGCATCCACCTGACTCTAGCTCCATTGTGAAGTGTATTGAAGGATGCCACTGATTTAGGTGGTTCAGAAAGTGGTTCAGTTTCTCAGAACCCTCCTCCCACACCACGAACGTATCATCCACATACCTCCACCAAATCACAGGTTTGAAAGACGCCGAAGATATAGCCTCCCCCTCAAAATGTTCCATGAAAAAATTTGCCACGACAGGCGAGAGTGGACTTCCCATGGCCACACCATCAGTCTGCTCGTAATATTTACCATCCCACAAGAAATAGCTGGAACACAAGCAGTGGTGGAATAATCGGGCAATGTCCTCGGGAAACAAATCCTTGATGAGTGACATGACTGAGTCCACCGGCACTCTGGTAAACAAGGACTCTACATCAAAACTCACCAAAATAGCATTTGGTTGAACGGCGATGGTTGACAATTTTTCGACGAAATGGGTTGAATCCCTAATGTAGGACTGTGTGCGCCCCAAGTGCGGCTGAAGCAACTTGCTGAGATATTGCGCAAGAGCATAAGTTGGAGAACCTATTGTGCTAACAATTGGTCGAAGAGGGACGTCTTGCTTATGGATTTTTGGAAGACCATACAATCTCGGAGGAACAGCATCTCTCGGAATAAGACATCTTCCCTCTTCTTTTGGAATAGATGACAGTTTAACAAGCTTAGCAGTGGCATTGGATACACGAGTGGTTGGATCACGAGTGTATCCAATGCCACTGCTAAGCTTGTTAAACTGTCATCTATTCCAAAAGAAGAGGGAAGATGTCTTATTCCGAGAGATGCTGTTCCTCCGAGATTGTATGGTCTTCCAAAAATCCATAAGCAAGACGTCCCTCTTCGACCAATTGTTAGCACAATAGGTTCTCCAACTTATGCTCTTGCGCAATATCTCAGCAAGTTGCTTCAGCCGCACTTGGGGCGCACACAGTCCTACATTAGGGATTCAACCCATTTCGTCGAAAAATTGTCAACCATCGCCGTTCAACCAAATGCTATTTTGGTGAGTTTTGATGTAGAGTCCTTGTTTACCAGAGTGCCGGTGGACTCAGTCATGTCACTCATCAAGGATTTGTTTCCTGAGGACATTGCCCGATTATTCCACCACTGCTTGTGTTCCAGCTATTTCTTGTGGGATGGTAAATATTACGAGCAGACTGATGGTGTGGCCATGGGAAGTCCACTCTCGCCTGTCGTGGCAAATTTTTTCATGGAACATTTTGAGGGGGAGGCTATATCTTCGGCGTCTTTCAAACCTGTGATTTGGTGGAGGTATGTGGATGATACGTTCGTGGTGTGGGAGGAGGGTTCTGAGAAACTGAACCACTTTCTGAACCACCTAAATCAGTGGCATCCTTCAATACACTTCACAATGGAGCTAGAGTCAGGTGGATGCTTACCTTTTTTGGATGTTCTTGTGAGGAGGAAAGCGGATGGCTCCATGGGGCACAGCGTCTACCGTAAGCCAACTCACACTAACCGTTATTTACATGCGGACTCCCACCACCACCCAGCACAAAAACAAGGAATTATAACAACTCTAGCCAAAAGAGCGGAACGTATTTGTGAGGCATCAACTCTTCAGGAAGAGTTACATGCCTTACAAACCATGTTTAAGGGTAATGGCTATAATGCATCCACTATATATAGGTCCCTACATCCCAGAAGGAGGGATAGACAACCTTCTCAGAGCTCCGACGTGAGAGGAACTGCTTACCTCCCTTATATTCACAACACCACTGACCGCGTTGCTAAGATTCTCCGCAAGCACAAGATAAAAACAGTGTTCGGCACTATGACGAAAATTGGTCAACGTTTAGCATTAAACAAAGATAAATTGTCCCCAATACTACAACCTGGGGTGTATGAAGTCCCATGTACTTGCGGAAAAGTCTACATTGGACAAACAAAACGGTCCATTGCCACTCGCATCAAAGAGCATCAAAGGAACATCCGTCTAAACCAACCTGACAAATCAGCTATAGCTGAACATGCCCTGTCTTCAGGGCACGATGTATGTTTCAAGGATGCTCATGCGCTTGCCCTTGTTAAGCACAACTGGTCTAGAATTATAAGGGAGGCAGTTGAAATTCGTAAAAATCCCAATAATTTTAACAGAGACACTGGTTATCAGCTAAGTGACACTTGGCTACCAGTTATTAAGGATCTAGGGAGATAGTTCCTCTCAGTCTCTCTGTTCTTCACATATTTAAAATTGTACATTTTCCCTCTAGGGCTCAGAGCCTGGATTTGATCTCCTTTGTTCGTCACTGGAGGAGTTTCCATCTGTTTTTTCGCCGTTGACTGTATGACGTTAGGTATCGTTCAGCTAGTATTCCCTTTTGTCTATGTTTCCTTATATCCATCTAACCCTCCCACCTCCCCTCCCCCTCCTCATTCTTCGAGGAGTTTCTATATTTTCGCACCGCCCCCTTTACCTTCTTGTTACTTACTACTCTGTCCGCCGTTCCACCATGGTCCATACAGTTATTTCTGGCAGCTGCTCTCTGGTGACGAACAGAGGAATTTATCTATATTTTTTTGTAATCTCATTGATATACTTTCTTTGGCCACATTGTTTATTTCCATTGAAAAAGGAGGCAAGGTTTCTCCGAAACGTATGGTTTAAATTAAAAATACACACGGCATTAGCCCAAAAGCATGAATTATTTCCATCAAAATCGGTTCAGTCGTTTAGGAGGAGTTCAGTCACATACACACGTGTCAAAGAATTATATATATAAAGATAGTGTCAAGCCTTTCTTATGCTAAACTCGGTTGACAGTGCTGTGCGCGCAGTTGAGTAACTAACGGGATTTCAAGTAAAGATCCTCATTTTCTATACCGGTAGTGCAGAGCGCAATTGGCATCCAGTCGGCCGTGTCTCGAATTGAGCTATGTTGCCATGGAAACTATCTGCCTTGCCATTCCTTCATGAGTATATTTTATGATTTGATTAGCATGTGCTTTGGTGCAAAAGGGCCGAAATCAGAAGAATGAGAAAGACTATCGAAAATTCATGTAGCCAGCGGTTCGTTCTGGGTCCTAAACTATAAGTATGCAAAATTTGGTTGAGATAGGTGGAACGGTGTAGATTTGTATACGGAACAGACCCACCCACCCATATACATACATACAGACTTTCACTTTTATATATAAGACTAGCTGTTATGCCCGGCGTTGCTCGGGATCACAATTGGATATTAAGAGATTGTACCTTTGCTCTCATTGTCGTATTGTGTGCAACCAGGAGGAAGGTCGTTATTATAATGAGCAATATTAATGTCACTCAATGTCCTTGAGCGTGATTTTTATATGATCAGATCACAAATTGTGTTGAAGTTGTTAAATAGGTGGGTAAAAGGACTCTATACTGCTCGTAGCTTATAGATTAAGCCTGAAATTTCGCTAATATAACTGAATATTTAAGGAGCCTACTTTAATCATTGTATGCATTATTAACCTAATTAATACATTTTAGGGGCCAATGATTTTATTTTTCCTGATTATATTAGGCTTGCGGGTTTTGTCGAACAGCAACATTTCAAGAGGATAATGGTAGTCCGAGGATAAACGCTTAGAATCCCAGCTTCATAATAATATATGCATTTGATTAGGGGAAAAATACCAAAAAATAAAAAACAAATTAAATATCATCTAACAATCTATATGTCCGTCTCATACATAACGCACATTTACAATGCTAGATTAAACGTGAAATCACTTTTTTCATTTTCTTTCGCCTTTTAGTTCTTTATGTCGTTGGCAAAATAACCCTTCTTAAATATTGAACACCCATCGTTTAACGTCCTCATACTACTGTACATTTAAAAATGAACAATAGTATGCTAAAAATACATCTAACTTGGTAGTAATTGTCATATCCGGAGTAAGTAATATTGTGCAAACTATGTATCAAGCCATGAATCTTAAACACATCAATATTTCTTAATTTATGCCGTGTCTTGTGATTGTTTTCCCCTAGGATAACGATTCGATCCCATAGCTGTTATATTTAAAGGGTTATTCATTTATCATGTTATTATTATTATTAATTAGTACATCCATGAGATGATTTTTATATCAGATAATTGTAAGCGGTTTTTATTATTATAGTCAGACAGATTTTTATTAACATTTACTTGTAAAGAGACGAAGTATTATATATTGCAACAAGATTAGCGATAAGGACCAACCCTATGTGTCACAAACAGAACGACGCAGTAGTTATTTCACAACGGCAGGTAGCTATTGTCCCGGGATCTTAGAAACCCACAATAACTAAGAATCACGTGCGGCCCATCGAGTTCCTTCTGGAAGAAAAAGAACAATATATTTCACTCATGGTGCAACTAACACGCCATTTCTACTGAAGGTACGCTTCCTAAATATTGGAATTTGTGGCGCAACTAGGTCGTCCCGTGGTGAATGAACCAAGAAACCAGTGGAGAGGGAAGTTTCCGGATCACGTGACAAGGAAACATATAAGCTGGAACCCCCAACAGAGAGGGCATTCTTTCACCGAGAGCTTTCAATTAGAGACTGGTCATTAGGGAACATGAAGGCCTCTTAGGACTGAGCGAAGTTCTATCATAGCGTTCAACTACAATACAGATTCGACACTGAACGATGTACTGCCGATATCTATATCAGCATATAGTGGAGTATATCCCTGCTCTACAGTTGTTCTACAGTTGGCAACGTACTTAATGAGGATATTTCATAGTAATTGAGATATCACATCATTTTTTTAAACATACGCGACGTAACATCTAGATCATCGGTCATTACTTAAATATGACGAATCTTCGACTGGGTGAGCAAACAATTAAATAAAACTATCGTCTCTGTTATCATTTAACTTCAATTAATTTTCAATTCATTTTAAATGTTCATTTTCTTTTAAATAATTAAACCGCAGTTGGTAAATTAAATTCCTTTTTGTAACTATTAGTATTTTGTTCTTGAGTCAATAAATTTATTTTCTTTAACGTAATGACTGTAACTTTCCTTGTAGTTAGCACATACTATAGGCAAATTCAACTACTCCTTATAAATAAATACTGAATGGTTAGTCAACTCAGTTACACTACGACCAGGGGTAGGTGGTCTCGACTCTACTGCTGACTGCCGAGGATATATTTAATAATTTCGATTCTCTATCTTAAATAGGAATCTGGCGCTCAACAACTTATTATATCCTATTATACTATCACAGGTAAGGTCACACCACAGTGTATATTGTTTATTATTATCATGTTTGTTTAAATTAGAACCATTACATTTGTCACCACAGCATTAAGGACTAATTAAATGTTACATTTGGCGCTACATCGTCGGACACGAAAACCATTCGGTATTTAGGAGAGGAGTGTATAACTTCAGTGTAAATTGTCAGTGCTTTTGGGGGACAGTGAAGTGAAGTGAAATTTTGGAAGGGCAATTGTTATACGGTGTACTTCGAGATGTCGGAGGAGGAACAGAGGCAGTTGAGAAGTAGGAATAAAGTCGAGAAAGTTAATTATAAGGAGGTTGATAGCGGTAGCGATGTTGAAAGCGTAGAGAATAATACCAAGATGTCGGAGGTAAATCTTGAGAGTAATCCTGAAAATAATCCTGAGGTTAACCCTGACACGAATTCAGAGGGAAATCTCGAGACGAATACAGAGGTACATCCTGAGACTAGTGGGAGTAAGGAAAAAGAAAAGTCTATAGATATTCCTGACGATAAATTCAATTTACTCATGAGGATGTTGCAGAATATGGATGGGCGAAATCAGGGGAGTAAGAAAGATAATCAGGAAAGTTGAAAGGAATTCAATGATAAATTTGAGAAATTAGATAAAGATATGGGCAGGATAAATCAAAATATGAATGAGAAGTTTAATGAAAATAAGCGAAGTACGGAGGCCTTTCTTAATGAAAAATTGGAAGAGAATAAAAGAAAAATAAATCAGAAACTGGAAGAAAATAATGTAAAGATAGATATTGTGGAAAAGATGAACAGGGAATTAAGTATGAAGTATGATATGCTGCAGGAGAGTATTCAGCGGTTAAACAGGAGATCAGAGGTGAAATTAAGGAGGTGGTAGAGATGAAGGCTAAAGATATTATTAAGACAGTAGATAAGAAATTAGAAGCAGCAGAAAGTAAGGTTGAGGAAATAATAGTAACTGTGATTGAAGATAAAATAGCAACTCAAGGTGAAAGTTTTAGCAGATTGGTAGAAGCGGAAACTAGGCAGGTGAGAGCAGAGTTGGGGGATAAGATTAAGGAAGGTAAGATAGAATTTAAAAAGAAGATAGAATCATTCAAGACTGACGTCAGTAAGCAGATAGTAGAAGCAGTAAAGACAGCCCTTAAGGAAAAAGAAATTGAAAGCACAGTAAAGGAAAAGTTTGAAGTTATAAATAAGAAAGTAGAAGAGATTTATCAAGAAGTAAAGGAAAGGGTGGAAGAAGTAAAGACAGAGATTATGGAACGTAGTAAGAAAGAGGAGAAAAATAAGCTGTTAGAAGACATAGAAAATATGATGAAAGAGAAAAAGAAGGAATATGACGTGCAGTAGCGTACTGTAGTAGTTAGAATTGGGGAAATGATAGGAGGAAAGCAGAAAAAGCACAGTGATATTATGGATAAATAAATATAGTAGAGAGGAGGTAGAAGCTAATGCTAGAAGGAAAGAAGAAAAAGGGATTATAGAAAGAGAAAGAATTGAAGATGATTGTGGTAAGAACTGTGAAATGCCTGAGAAGGTAGTTATGTAAATTTATATTAACGATAGTTACTGTTCCGTATGACATAAGTATTAGGTAATGAAGTTTTATATGATTTAACAGAGGTCGCTAAGAAACCTGCTGTGTGTGATTTTAATTCAGTCGTGAAGTTAGGATGGTAAGGGGCGCGTAGTGCCTACGCTTAGTGATTTAGGTTTTCTAAAATCATTTAATTTGGAAGATAGAGGTTGTGATGCTATTTAGCGATTCAGGTAAGTTGATGTGGGTCCTTAAACTGCAGGTAAGTTGGAGGAAGTGAGGATTAAATTGAAAAAAGTAGGAAGATTATTACAAAGGTAAGTAATCGAGAGAAAGTAATAATTATTATGGCAACCATAATTATGAATATAATGGTAATGAAGATTTAATTCAAAAGTGAGTGAAGATGATGTGGTACAGTGGTAATAAAATTAATGAGTTGAAGAAGTTAGTATTGATTTAATAAAGAAGTTTCAGTTGAGGACAGCGAGGTTATCAGTGGATATATTTTGAGAAATTTAGAAGTGGTTTAGAATAGTTAATGTTAATGCGTTGTTTGAATTAACCAACATCGGGTTGAAATAAGGAAGTAGTAACTAATTAGGACATCTGGTAACTTACTTGGTGACAGATATGTGTGTGTGTATGTGTGTATTTTCACGTAAATGGACGTGAGTTTGAAGTAGTAGGCCAACGAAGGTAATGCCGTTGAGCAATGTGGTTTTAAGTTTTTGGTAAGATGCCAAATGAAGTTTTAAGAAGTTTTTGGAGGATGAAGTAGGTCAGCGAGGTATATTCCGTTGAGCAATGAGATTTTTATGGTGTCTACGGGACAACGTGAAGTTAATGTTGGGAGTTTTTTAAAGTATATATGGTTGTATGCACACAAAGGTACAAAGGGATTATAGAGGTAAGATGGTCCAAGTTTTAGTTACGCACGTTTTAAAGATATTACAAGGCTTGTTATTGAGCTAAACCACTTTGTAGTAAAAAGTTACTGATGATTAATGATGTGGTAGATTGTTGTCCTACACACAGGTAAAAGTAAAGATGATAATAATAATTAGATGGTTGGCATAATATTTACTAGTATTGAAAGGAATTTGTTATAATTCGAAGTTTTGAGGATTTTAAATATAAATCATTTTTTTAGTCAGAGGAGAAATTAAAGTTTTATTTATGTCATACGGAGTTAGTAAAGAGAAGTTTATATTTTTGAAGACGCGAGTAGGTTAGCAAGGTAAGTATACCTAAGGGTAATAATGAAGTTTCAATTAAAGGCAGGTGTAATTTACGCATTTAATTTGGTAGAGCAGGGGGTGTCTGAACTGTGTTATAACTCAGAACTTGCTTTATGAAGTGATTATGGGAGAATATTTGCCAATTAGGAGTGTCGGTGTTATTGACTATCAACTGGAACACTGTCATTATTTTAGGAAGACAATAGTTAGGAAAGCAAAGTATGATGTTATTATTCCAAGGAATTAGTCGAAGCATGTAAGATTTTTTTAGCTGAAATTTAGTGTGTTATTGGTCAGTAAGAGGTGACCTGTAACAGTTAGAAGATGTGGGATTATACCACGAATAGGGGAGGTTTTTGTATGTGGCGTGAGATGTCACGATGAGTTTTGAGAGATTCTGGTATAGCCAGAATGAGCTATAGTTCAGGCGATCGAAGCAAGTAAGGAAATGTTGACGAGTAATGTCACAATAAGTTTTGAGAGAAAACTATGGGTTCTTTTTAGGTATTCAGCAAGAAGTCAAATCTTGAATAGACTAAGTTCAAAGTATAAGAGCATTAATATTTTGTGGAACGAAATATTTATTCCGAGGAGTTTGTCATGTGTTTTTGTGAAATAGTTTAGTGATGTACGTAATTCAGGTATTGAGTAGTATTTTGTCCAAGTCTTAATCATTTTGTTATGGTAAGTAAGGAATGACGATACAGTAAAGATATCTTGACGCTAAGTTAAATTTTATAAGATGAACGAGAAGTCAGATTTTATGTTTATTTGTGATTTTGAAAATTCAAGTTATTGTTTTCGAGAAGTAGTAAAGAGGAATTATGGTTTTATGAGAAGTTAAGAAGTCGTGGAGACTTAGGAAGTATTAATTTGAAAGGAGGCGGCCGTGGCCTAAGAAGGTAAGAAGCCACGTAGGCAAGTTAGTAGTAACTTGTGTATGTAAGTGAACTGTTTATTAACTGCTTTAAGGTATTTCGATGTCATTATGAATTTGGGGAAATATTTACATGTATGACATATGCACTGAAATTGAAATTGCCTTAGGTATCTTGCTAAGTTATTTTTTCTTCAATTATTGAAATTTTACTGCATTTGAGTAATCCCTTTATAGAGACGAAAGGAATATTGTGTTGTTTGCATATCGTGTGCTGTGATAGTTATAATGTGTTATTTACTTGTACGAGAACAATGTAATTCTACACCCGACTGATGAAAACTACGTTCACTAAATAAGAAACCAAAATTGTATGTCAAGCATACAATCACCACAATTATAAACGAGTGCAGCGCAGACATATATGTCAAAATTAGAAGTGAAGGGCATTTATGTATATTATTTACAGCTCGCTAATACATTATATAAAGAAGAAAATATGGAACATTTTGAACATAAAGAAGAATGCATGTATTCAAACGGAAAGTACTATGAACATTTTAAGAAATGATAGTACAAATATGTTAAGTGAAAAGAGTATATTTCTTGTATATTTTTGTGTATTGTTGAAGGGTATTTGTATGTTGTCTTTTTGGGGGTTATAATATTTATATTTATAGTTTTTTTAATGTTGGATGTGGTAAGAGAAATAATGTTAAATGTCATTTAAATTATTTATCTTAGGGGCGATTTTTTTTGTAACGATTCGATCCCATAGCTGTTATATTTAAAGGGTTATTCATTTATCATGTTATTATTATTATTAATTAGTACATCCATGAGATGATTTTTAAATCAGATAATTGTAAGCGGTTTTTATTATTATAGTCAGACAGATTTTTATTAACATTTACTTGTAAAGAGACGAAGTATTATATATTGCAACAAGATTGGCAATAAGGACCAACCCTATGTGTCACAAACAGAACGACGCAGTAGTTATTTCACAACGGCAGGTAGCTATTGTCCCGGGATCTTAGAAACCCACAATGACTAAGAATCACGTGCGGCCCATCGAGTTCCTTCTGGAAGAAAAAGAACAATATATTTCACTCATGGTGCAACTAACACGCCATTTCTACTGAAGGTACGCTTCCTAAATATTGGAATTTGTGGCGCAACTAGGTCGTCCCGTGGTGAATGAACCAAGAAACCAGTGGAGAGGGAAGTTTCCGGATCACGTGGCAAGGAAACATATAAGCTGGAACCCCCAACAGAGAGGGCATTCTTTCACCGAGAGCTTTCAATTAGAGACTGGTCATTAGGGAACATGAAGGCCTCTTAGGACTGAGCGAAGTTCTATCATAGCGTTCAACTACAATACAGATTCGACACTGAAAGATGTTCTGCCGATATCTATATCAGCATATAGTGGAGTATATCCCTGCTCTACAGTTGTTCTACAGTTGAAAACGTACTTAATGAGGATATTTCATAGTAATTGAGATATCACATCATTTTTTTAAACATACGCGACGTAACATCTAGATCATCGGTCATTACTTAAATATGACGAATCTTCGACTGGGTGAGCAAACAATTAAATAAAACTATCGTCTCTATTATCATTTAACTTCAATTAATTTTCAATTCATTTTAAATGTTCATTTTCTTTTAAATAATTAAACCGCAGTTGGTAAATTAAATTCTTTTTTGTAACTATTAGTATTTTGTTCTTGAGTCAATAAATTTATTTTCTTTAACGTAATGACTGTAACTTTCCTTGTAGTTAGCACATACTATAGGCAAATTCAACTACTCCTTATAAATAAATACTGAATGGTTAATCAACTCAGTTACACTACGACCAGGGGTAGGTGGTCTCGACTCTACTGCTGACTGCCGAGGATATATTTAATAAATTTCGATTCTCTATCTTAAATAGGAATCTGGCGCTCAACAACTTATTATATCCTATTATACTATCACAGGTAAGGTCACACCACAGTGTATATTGTTTATTATTATCATGTTTGTTTAAATTAGAACCATTACATTTGTCACCACAGCATTAAGGACTAATTAAATGTTACACTAGCAACACCGAGATGGGTAACCCAAAAAGGCCTAGCGAATGTTGCTCTACCTAAATCCTTACCTAGTGCACTTGCGGTATTTAACTACGAGAGGTAAACGCTCAACAGCTTTCACCTCCCTGTAATAATAATAATGCCCTGTAAAGGCATCCAAAAAGATTGTATATTGGCAATCATGGCCAAGCAATTAAAATTCAGGTACAGTTATAGGTTAACGCTGTGTCTTGTGCGGGGTTACCTTGGTCGTGAAGGAAGAATTATTACCATTTTTTTCAAATTTGTTAGCGCAATTGACCAGTGAGATTTATGAAGCAAACTTAATAAACGAATGGGAGAATCAGTAGAATACGTCACAGTAGTCAGTGAATTTCGGTTGCACATAATGGTAGAACACGACAAAAATCAGTTAATAATTTGCAAACAGAAGAATTAAACTAAAAAAAAATAATCTATAAACAGTAAGAAAACATACCGTACAAAATAGAAACAATAACACTTTGGTAAACCGTCGTAAAGATCCAAATACTCACTTACAATAAGCGACGCAGAGACTATACAATTAGACTCAAAATCACGATCGGTTTCGACCCCCCCGCCCCCTAATCCACCTATATATATATATATATATATATATATATATATATATATATATAACAGTTCATGTTCGCGTGTAGCAATGCAAGGAGCAATATTCGGTGGGAACCACGAACCCCGCGTTTTAAGGCCCTAAAACGAACGGTTTTCGAGATATTGCAAGAAAACTATACCCTCTCTGCGAAACTGATAAACGTTGTCATGCCAACGCCATTTCACGAGGTCTCATTCTGCTTTCATTCAGTCTCTGTAAGAGATAATATTTACATGAAGGAATAACAGGCTGTTAAACAGATAGATGTCAGTGTCAAGACTTTCGTACGAACAGTGCCACCATCCGTATAAAAGAAAATACCCTAAAATATGGTATTGATTCAGACCGCAAAAGAGAAATATCGTGGAAAATAAATACTTCTTCGTTACTGGAAGTAATGAGATTAATCTTGCTGTATAGAGCTATAAAAGACCTTTCGTACGACATATCACACGAGTAAATGGAAGGCAAATATAATAGGGCGCCCACTGGTCCCCTTAAGCGCATTGGATGTTTAGTTGAAATTTACATCCTGAAGTGATTCCGGGATATTCTTATAGCCATTTGCAAATTGTGAACGAAATCTGTTGATCTGTTTTCAATTGATGGAGGAACAGACAGACAGAAGGACAAAAGTACAATTTTACATATATAGGGATTGGCATTCGCTCGCGAGCGAGTATGAATTAGTCTTCCTACTGATGCTTCCTCAGTTGACTGACCAGTCCAATCCGTAAAGTACACACTCTACTGCAGTGATGACACACATACATGGTGTCGCAAAATAACGTCGACAAACTGAACCCAGAGGTTCCGACCCTTATCTGAAGCAACTTGAGATAGGGCACTTATGGACGGAAACGAACCGTTAAAAATATGTGCGATGTTATATTATTAACGAGGCAAATCGGCAACACCGCGCCGAGAAAGTGCGACTTCTTCTAATGTTTCCGTTCCGTACCAACCGCGGAGCAATGCTGCCACTTCCTGTCTGGCGAGCTAGCTCAGTAGTATCGTGCACGGCATGGCGTGTTCCTTGAAACGAGTCATTTGGTAGCGGTTCGAATCAAAGCCTGCGCAAGTTTTTTCTTACTGCTATTTTATTACCAATGAGCTAGTTCGCCAGACGGGAAGTGGCAGCATTGCTCCGCGGTTGGTACGGAAAGGAAACATTAGAAGAAGTCGCACTTTCTCGACACAGTGTAGCGGATTTGCCAGGTTAAAAGTTTAACGTCCCACAGAATTAACGGTTCGTTTCCGACCATAAGTGTCCTAACTCAAGGTGCTTCAGATAAGGGTCGGAACCTCTGGTTTCAGTTTGTGGACGTAATTTTGCGACACCCTGTATATTGAGCAGCCAGCTGGCAAATGACCTTTCCGCCTAAAGATCTCACGCTGTTTTCCTCGTGCACAGTTCTGCTGCAGTGCTATGCCTCTGCTCTTCCAAAACAGCAATCCCTTCATGAATGGGTCTTCTCCATTTTGGTCGATCCATCGCGTGCATTTTCCAGTTACCATAATTGATGTTATGGTACTTCTTTAGGGTGGATTTGAGGAAGTGTATACTTCTTTCTCTGACCTCCATAGCGCCGAACGCCCTCACGAAGTTCAGAGTATAGTGCTTGTTTTGCAATGCGATGATTTGGCATGCGGATCATGTGACTCACCCATCGGAGTTGGTGTTGGGCTAACATTGCTTCTATGCTCGCAATACCAGCGTTATCCAGAACGCTAGTATTTGCGCGTTTATTTCTCCAAGTGACTTTCAAGATACTTCTGAGGCACATTTGGTGGGATTTATCAAGCATTATTTTGTGACGCCTGTAGGTTGTCCACGACTCACAGCCATATCAGAGAGCCAACAGTACAACAGATTTGTACACGAATATCTTGGTAGAACAATTTATGTCGTGATTGTCGAATACTCTCGAACGAAGCTTTCCAAATGCTGATCCAGCGCATTTGCAGTCGATGAAGGATCTCTGAATCAATATTAGCTTTAGAAGAGAGGTGGCTTCCAAGATACGGGAAGCAATTAACATTCTGAAGAGGTTGTCTGTTGATATCATATAGTAGAGTTTCGGTAATTAGAGGTGGGTGGGAGCGAGAGTACATCGAACTGGAGAAACACTTGGACTTACGAAATTACACTCTTGTCAGCACTCATAGTGAATAACTGCCACGTGCACAAACAACACGGTCCAAGACCGGACTGGTTTATTTTTATAACGAGGCACCGATATACAGTTCCTCAATTAGTGACCGGCTCGCTGAGCAACCATGTTTACATTAGATGTCTTCGTAGAGACAGAGCTTTCCCAGCTCGAGAGACAGAGTTGTCAACCCTCCACTGTAGCCACTGAGAGCAAGCAATGAGATTGCATAGAACAGTGTGCAACCGTGCAACACTGGAAACCTGACAAGCGCGTCGGACTCGGGACTCCTCGTGACTGACAGAGGAAGCTTGCTATTGGCCAAGTAGAGTAAAACCAGTCTAAACCGGACACTTTATATACCGGAAGCCTGGACAAACGAAAAACCAAATTCGGAACGGAGGTAGGCCTATTTACTATGTAAAATGACACTGCAAACCGAAAAACTGCCTAACGTGGAAACGGAAAGAAATTCTGGAACTGTAGGCGTAAATAACCCGACTAAGACGGACTATCTTATCCATAATACAAAGCTATGTACAGTACTAAATTTTGAGCACGACTGTAGTCTACTTGCACCAGCTGATATTGCTGCCGAAAACAGCAGGTGCGAAGCCATGGAAGATATGGACGACGACGATGAAGGCAACGTAAAGGACCTAAAAACACACACTTTTGGAGAAGAACTATCTGTTGTGAGTGACGTTCAGGAATTTGCAGCTTCCAAGAATGTTCCAGAACTCCTAAAGTTACTGCAGGTTGCAGAGAAGACCGTACAACGTAAAGAAGTCGTGACATTGTACTTTAAAAGACATGCGGAGACAACGAAACATGCAGAGAAATTGAAATTTTTGCACGTATGTTGAAAATACAGTGTAATACAATATGTGAACATATTTTCTTTTTTGCTTACAAACCTATATTTTAAATTATTATTTCATTATAATCCTATGCGATAATACAGAATTTCTTCGTAGTGAATTTTGTCTTATAAAAACTCAACCCTTTGTGAGACGGAAACCTGTTGGTTACATATTACGACCAAAACCAACTGAAACCCAATGCCGAAAAGACTCAAATATGTGCATTTCACCTGCGACACATTTAGGCATCCCGAAAACTCAAAGTGTATTGGAAGGGAAAGCTACTAAATCATTGTTTCACTCCAAGATATCTAGGAATCACCTTGGATCGTACACTGACCTACAAGAAGCACTGCCAAAACATCAGGCAAAAGGTATCCGAAAGAAACAACATTCTTCGCAAGTTGACGGGTACTAATTGGGGAACCCAGCCACAAACCCTTAGAACATCAGCTTTAGCTCTGTGCTACTCTGCGGGCGAATATGCCAGTCCAGTGTGGTATAAATCAGCACACACTAAACAAGTTGACACTGCACTCAACGAAAGCTGCAGAATCATTACTGGTTGCTTGAAGCCTACTCCAGTTGAGAAAGTCCACTGCTTAGCTGGTATTGCTCGTGGGGAGATACGCAGGGAGGTAGCAGCGAACAAGGAAAGATTTAAGGCATCCACATCACTAACACACCCACTACTTGGATATTCCCCCGCCCGAACTCGCCTTAAATCTAGGAAAAGCTTCCTTCGGACCACAGTCAGCCTTAAAGGCAATGCTGACACTGCTAGGGCAAGAATGTGGAAGGAAAGAACTGGTCATCTGTCCGGCTGGATGACCCCAAAAGAAAGCCTTCCTCCGGGCCATATGGAAGGTTGGGCAACATGGAAGGCGCTCAACAGACTGCGGACTGGAGTTGGAAGAACCAAGATGAACTTGCAGAAATGGGGTTTTCCGAGTGACTCTCTCCTCTGTGATTGTGGGGAACTACAGACAATCCAACATCTTTACCAGTGCCCACTATGTCCAGCAACATGCACAATGGAAGACTTAACATTTGCCAACCCGAATGCTATTGACGTCGCCCGTTACTGGACAAAGAACAATTAATTTGGTTGCGGGCTACCTGGCAGTCAAATGTTTGTGTGTTGTACAACTGACTTGTATGTTTATGTCCTCACTTAATATTAGATCTAGAATAGTTTGTGTCTTTATTAATTATCATTATTATTTTTTTATTTGAATTTGATTCTCACTGTTTACCATTTGTGATATATATTTGTGATTGGTGCTCCTGATACGAATAAAGAAAGAAAGAAGAAGGTTACAAGTGAACAGTCAATGGTTATTGTCAGTGCGTGGTCACCGGTCGTCAACGTGGAATTTAAGAGAACTACATGTTGAAATCCAATTGATAGTGTAGAAGTCATATGCATTTAAAAGTTGGACCTATCAGAAGGCTTAAAATTATTTTGGCAACACTGACATGTATGGCCTCCTGGAAATTAAACTGAAATAGTATTATCTTCATGTGTGCCAATTTTGGAATAGCTGCCATGCATACCATGCAAGATATCGAACATGGAGCTCAAATTTCTAGAGCATTTTTTCAGCAGTTGGTAGCACTGACATCGTTTTCAAATACGGGTTTGAGATATTCCGGTATACATCTTTACTCATACCAAATTTGGTTTCGATTGCTGCAGCCGTTTAGGAGTTGATAGGGACACACACACACACACGCACACACACACAGCCAGACAGACAGAAGGACAGACAGACAGACCCACATTTTCCCGGATCGGTCTCATAAGTCTACTTTTTCCTCATTTTTGCAAAATGTGAAAAGTATGCTAAAAGTTACCTTCACAAAGACCTTTCTGAGGTGTACATTCACCCTCCTTCACGATGGTGTGAAGAGGGGGCGGTAAACACCCACGGGCCTAGGAGCACATACAATTTAAATCCGGCCCTGGCCACGACTGTTCGTGGTTGGCATTGTGGGTTTTGGTTGTATTATTTTATCTTGTATATTTGTTCATTTATTGTCCTGGGCCTGATGATGCTAGACTGACAGCGAAACATGTCATCTATTCAACCTTTTAATAGGTGGATTTATTAATTTACCACATGTAGGTGTTTCAGTTGGATTCACATATTTAGCCTACGACTAATTTTAATTGGGCAAATACTCGATTCTACCGACTGAAAGTCAATATCCAATTGATAATGAGACAACACTGAAAATGGACTTCAAAGTTTTCCATAATTCTTTTCACTTGTGTGTTTATGTTCACAGGATTAGTTGTTGCTAACTCATTTTTGGGGCTTGGGATATCTTGGTCATCAGCCTCGTGTATTTGGGTGTGTGTTTAACTTGTCTGTTGTGATAACTGGGCACCGGAGATTTATGCATTAAACCGATTAAACTATGCATGCAATTATGCACTAAGATGTAGAAAATATGCACTTAACAATAAGCCAAACTTATTCACTCTTCTTTCCCTCATTTACCGGAATATGTGCAGTCGTTTTTGCGTGTTGTTCAAGTTGGTATCTCTTTTCATAATTCACTTCCTTCGAGCATACTGGACAATAGATGACAACGCCATAATTACTATTACCAGACACCCACTAATTTAATAAATATTTTCAGCTTCATTTCTCATTAAACATTTTGACTAATGGATATGCAGACTAAGGATACAGGGGCGGCTCCTGATTACAATGTTAGGGCGGACCAGATGATACTATTGTTGTTACATATTAAATATTGTTTTATATTTGGCATTTATTGTTGCCAATATTGCCATTATCATAATTCCACACAACACAAAATTTGAAACAAGTTTTAATAAATAGTTGAAGCATTAAAAACTGTACTCACATGGCTCTTTATTAATACATATATTCTGTCCTGTGCTTGGATGAAGCAAATTTATCCATCAGCTTGGTTGATGAGGTCATAATTATATAATTTCTAACTTTGTGTTCAGAGATATAGAAGAAACACTTTCATTTTTCTATTTCGGCATACAATCGACGTATTAAATAACTACGTACCGTGCCACAAATTTAAAAAAAAAACATTTATACTGAACCCATGTACCATTGGTTCAAGGGGTCGAATCCATGTATTATGGTGAAAGAAGGAAGGAAATATACAGTCTTCAGTGGAACATAGAAAGATTTTATACAAGAGGGCGAGCATAACGTTGTGCAAGAAATGAGGGTCCAGGTGACCAGGAAATGATATCACGCATGACGCACCGATAGGAGCCGTTCATGGCTATAATTAGAACGAGTGGAACTTTCCGTCGGAGTGACTGCGAGCATGTTTCGGAAATTGATCTTACGTTGCAGTAAATTGGCATCGTCGCAGTTATGCAAGAGGAAGAATAATTAGATTTAAAGCACTTGCGAGCATATAATTAACTAAAGAAATACATCAGTGTGAATCATTTCGGAATAGAGATTTTTGTGTGGAAAAGAAGGTTTTAATAATTGCATAGGAAAGAAGTGCAAACGTGGCCATACGTCATAAAAAGTTCCCCGAGACCCGAGATGGAGGGGATTAAAAATCAACCTCAACACCCACGTACCTCAAGAGTAAATTTCATTTAATATCTCGGAATTGTACGATCGATTTTCACGTACAAAGAAATCAGTTTACATTTAGAAAACAAGCTTTCCAGAGATATAATTTCCAAATGTGTGCGACCATTGCTTCAAAAGTTGGTTATGAAAAAGACGAGGATTTTATCTTTTTTAGCCAAAGAGTATAAAAGTCCTGGCCGTGCCAGGCAAATCATGCAGTTTCGGACAGCCCGAGGGGGCGTCAGGCTACATCACATCGAATGCAGTCTACGAGCACTCCGCGAGCGGAGGTGCTGCATCAAAGTATTATTCAGTCTTGAACGACTGCTGAGGCGGGTCGTACTGTTTCAACAACAATTCAGTTTACCAAAGACGCCAGAGAGCGTGGTACTGTTTCAAAGTACATGCAGTTTCAAACAGCCTGAGGGGGCGTTACTGTATCGACAATCATTCAGTTCCGTGAGCGCCGAGACGCTACACGAGGAAGCATCAAGTATCATCATAATATCGTCGTGCGAAGACTTAGGAAAATCCTAATACAGGATTTAGTTCCGCCAGTATCAGTCTTATAGTGAAAGTTCCGTATTACAGTCAAAATAGGCTGCGAACTTAAAAGAACAGGCGATAGGTCTTCAAATAACAGTTTAGTAAAACGACTGAAAGTGTCGTAACGTTTGAAGTACCAACGATAGAGAAACGAACATTTCTAGCAAAGTTAAAGAACCCGATCAGGGTCAGACGAAATAAGTGCCGCCTAGTATTCTGAATAAGATAGGGTCTAGAGCGAAGAAATTAAGAAGGGAAAGTTTAATCCAAGACATTGTCTCACTGGAGACAAACGAACAGTGATTAAAAGCAGTAAGGAAGAGTAGTAAATGCTAGAGAATCATAGGTCACCGATAAATATTCGAGAGGCCGTAAATAGGACAAACTGTATCTAGACAACCTAAATAGTGTCTAGAGAGCAACGACTTCGAGCTAAGTAAAACTAAAAGCCGAATAATCAGGAAACCGGATCTGAAGAATTACCGTTCCAGGGAGGGGTAGATTGATCGAAACTTCTTACCAGATAGGGAGCCGACATCTAGAGTTTCACCCTTGGAAACGGGAAGCAAGAAATCACGTGTGTAAGGCCAAATCAAAGCCTTAGTGATTAGAAGCAGTGTAATGTAAATATAGAAAATTTGTGTTAGTATAGCAATTTTCAGTGATTTTATTTGTGTATAATAGAAGAATACAGAATTGTATTCTAAATGTTACCAGTGTTTAAGGTATATAAGTTATATGTGTGTCAAGAAATGCCAGTGTATGAAATGGAATTAGGGAAGATGGCTTTAACACATTCATGTGGGCAAAATGAAACATCGTTGGAAAATACGGTCGAGGACCGTCCTATCATGTGAGTAACCATTTCATTATGTTATGTGTTGGGGAATATTTGTGTACAATCCACCTGAGAATGAGAAATAGGGATGTTTTTGAATAACAAATAACAGAATAAGAGCGCGATCTGAACAAATACAAATTGAGAAAGTATAAAAATGATGATGTGAAGTGAATAAATCCCTTAGAGGAAATATATGAAATAAAATATCAGTGTATTTGATAAATGATTTAATGTTATGAAAGCAAGCGTAATAATAATAATAATAATAAAAGTTATATAAATGAAGATTAAGTTGAATATTATAAAAGTAGTAGCTTTTGAGCTCCTGTAAAAGAATAAATACATGTTATGAATACATGGTCTTAAAGTATAGCGATTATTGCCACGGGAGAGGATTAATAATAAAAATTGAGATGTAGATCAAATGTTGATTTTGAATTTATCAGTTCTTTGAAAAAAACTTGGCCGTAAAGTAATGTATAGCGCATGTCGCGCATTGAAGTAATTTGTCACGCTAGGAAGGCGTTGAACCTTAATATACTTGGTAAATTAATTATGAGGGGCAGTTGATTGCGGTAATTGAGCTATGATAAGTCCTCCATATAGTGATGTTGATCACGAGGCCGTTGTGTGTATTTTATAAAAGGGTGCTATTTATTGTATTATGAGCGCAGGTTAGACAAAGGTCGCCCTAAGCCGCTAATGTTGTAAAGTCCTCCAGTATGGGATGTGGTTCCCGAGGCAGTGAAAGAATCGAACCCAAGTTCGTTTGTGTGAAGCCCCTAAATATTGTTGTTGTATTGAATTATTCTTACCCATCAATGAGGACACTTCATAATTAATAAATGCCAAGGTTACGAGAGTGGTCTATGAACCTAAATAATGTTGTTAAAATAAATGAATGAAAAGCCAGGTCTGTTCAAAGAACTGTGTATAAGAAATAGCTGTATAAGCAGAGTGTAGCCCGTCTCTGTGGCGAGACTTGGGGTCTTGCTCCCGGCCAATAAATCACGCTGAGTGGGACGGTCCGACCCTTACTATTAACGGAAGTGCGGTAGGTCGGGTGACCGTCTGTTTGAAGTAATAATACACCATGAGTGTTTAGAGTTTGTTAATGACCCGGGATTCGAACCGAGGTTCTTTTAGATGAAATGTACCGCTTGCAAGTTCAGATCGTTGCTTTCTGATGAGATGATGGTCTTTTGAGACAAATAAATATAAATCCCTAATGCAATGTTATATTGATGTAGGATTTCACGAGTTCAGTGAAGACAATTAGATTTCGGGAGTGATCATAATTTTTGACATGTTCAAGTAGTCTTCTATAACTCGGGAGTACACAGGTGTTTTCCCAATCACTGTAGTGAATTTGTTAACTTGAAAGAGGTGGTAACATGAGAACATTGTGAAAAGCCCAAAAATTTAAGTGAAGGAATAACAGTACTTTAATAAGAATTACATATGGTTTTGATTATAAGATACTCATATAAAAGGAAGTGAGGTGTTGTATAAGAATAACACAGAGTATGTAACAGTATCGAGCCGTTGGGAGCTCTTGATTATTTGAATTTTAAAAGGGATACTTTATGGAAGTGAAAATAATTATAAGTTTGTTGGTTTGTAGGAAACCATTTATTTTGATTTAACATTTGTTTTGTTTATGTATTCCTTGTTCACTCTGAACAAGTTAGAAGTATTGGTCAGTATTTTATTTGTTTATTTTGTTGTAGCGCCATATAATTTGTTTAATTAAATGTTTTATAGTAGGAGTTGATTTTGTTTATTTATTTTGGAAGTGTATCCTCTATTTAATCCAAAATATGTAAGTCACAGAGTGGGAGAACTTACCATAACCCCGAAAATCCCGATTTGAGCATTGCTGGCATACTGTGATTTGCATATTTCTTGCTGAAAGGGCACAATACAGTAGAAATTACAGCTTCATCGACAGAACTCACTAACACATTTGAACTGTACTTGGAATATCAGACAACTGAAAATGTATAATTATATGTTTGTTCTTATGTCAGCAATCTGCGAACAATAGCTGAATACCTGTTTAAGAGCGAGGGGTGGGGTGAATCCTTCTCCCGTAATCCTGTTTGACAGAGACAGAAGCAGGAAGCTTCAAAGCAACGCTATGGGCCAAATCTGCTGGCCCTTGAAGGGAGAGAAAATTCCCTTCATAGCACTGAAGAATTCGCGTGCAAGACAGTGCTATGTCCACTGTTTCCTCACCCGGCCCATGAAGCCATATACTTTACATGGGACTTGCTGTGGAGCGGCCCTCGCTATGACGATACACCGTACGAGACTGTCAGGATCTTAAGCTAGGGATGAGTAATTTATACTGAATTCTCGTTAGAGATTCTAGAAGGGTAAAACACTTATTTCAAGTTGATTATCTGTAATATAAAGTAATTTTAAAATGCATTAATTAAACAAATTCTTTGCAATGCTGCCTAATGGCCTTGGGTGGGCAGGGCCCATTCGGCCCTTAATGACGCACCGTCCCTGGGATAAAGTAAGACTGAAGAAACTCCTCACAAAACTAACCCCGGCCTACTGGCTGCCGGGATGGTGAGAGTAATGTCCCACGCCAATTCCCTTCTTCAAATAGCCACGCTTAAAATACTGTTATCTCGTTATCTGTTGCTCAGAAAGTTTCCAACACGCAGGCCAATCTATTTTTTTTCTTCAAAATGTTTTAAAGATGCTATTATGTTCATAATATGCAACAAATCCAATACACCTACAGCTCTATGTATTAGCATATGCGCAACAAACCCGGTCCCTAGTGATAACGTGATGAATGTATTTGTGTGTGTAACTCACAGTATTAGACTGGAAGGGAAGGCTTTCTGTAAATATCCAGTATACCAGTGGTGAAGCTACATTCATACAACTGGTTACCGTATTCTAAAGTTCATGCCTTAGAGTTCTATCATTTCAAATGATCTTGTCGACTACATCGTTATGCTTTGGTCTACCGTTATGCGTTACGGTTACGGCGTGTATGACATCATCATGTTGTTCAGTGCATATACACCGAGTCTGAGTTTACTCCTGGGGTCTGGCGTTATGCGATACGGAGACGGCGAGTGAGTGACGTCTTGCAGCAGAGTGCTCCTCCTGCTCTCCGTTCCCCGCGCGGGAAGCCTAAGTTAAAGGGTAATGGAGTCTGTTGAGTCTGAGTTTACTCCTGGGGTCTGGCGTTATGCGATACGGAGACGGGGAGTGAGTGACGTCTTGCAGCAGAGTGCTCCTCCTGCTCTCCGTTCCCCGCGCGGGAAGCCTTAGTTAAACGGTAATGGAGTCTGTTGAGACTGAGTTTACTCCTCGGGTCTGGCGTTATGCGATACGGAGACGGCGAGTGCGTGACGTTATGGAGCAGAGTGCACTGGAAGCCTAAGTTAATCGGTAATGGAGTCTGTTGAAATAGTCCTGGGGCTTCGAGTGAAGCGAGAAGTCCTCCTGAGCCTTTCTAACATGTGTAGCATTTGTAGCATGCGTCATTTGAAATGATATAAAGTCTAGTCTCTCAGACTGACTGTAGCTTTTTATAGATTAACTCAAGTCGTCGTGTTTTCCACTCGGCAAAGATAACAATTATACCTTCTTTGAAGATGTCATCCCTGGAAAGATAGTTCACCTAACTATTCTCAATAGACAGAGAACACAAATTTCTCAGTCTAGAATCTGACATGGAGTTTCGTAAAAATGTCTTAACTCTCTTCAATGCACTCATACCTCGTTCACTCGACGCGGTAAAAACGGGAAAGGTAAGAATCAGACATTTGACGCGCACTGTTTATTGATGTATTTTTTCTAGGGCGTTGTTGAAGAAATATTCTCTTCATAGGACAACGAAGTAAATGGTCTTGATTTTAAATACACTATTAAATCACTACACTGATCCATGTTTTAAACCTCACAAACAAACATGCAGGCGCTGAAATACCGCCCACCTCACGAATGCACGGCTGGGAGCCTCGTCTCTCTGCTGACGCATTCAGCTATCGACCTTCCCCTTTGCGCATGCGCAATTGCCTTCTCTACCCACAGAGACCTGAGCCTGTTTCAAAGGAGACTCACTACCGAAAATTAGAGATTTAATTTGCCCATGCCAATGAAAAATAGAAAAATTTAAACGTGCATATTCCTTGAAAATGTAATTGGTATTCTAAGACACAAAGATCCCCCCTCCCCCCCCCCCCCCCAGCTTCGCCATATTGACCCACTGGTTAAAGAATTTATTAGCCTACTTAAGAGCTTTGGAACTAATCCCAAATGCTACTCCAGCAATCCTTTTAGATTTAATGCCTGGTAGTCAAGGGAAGTCAAGGGATACATGACACGGTTCTGCTTACTCCTTTACCAGGGGCTTGGGGGGGGATCTCTAAATCAGGCCTTTTGAACTCACGCCCCATAGGCCTAAATATTTTAATGCTGTAGTTTAACCTAATTTATGTTCGACGATGTCGATATGAAAATATTGTTACGGCTGCGCGGTTGCTTCATCACCTCCTAGCGTGATTCACATCCCACCCCGGGCTACCCCCTGCCTCTGTGTTAACCAGCGATTTGCGCAACAAGAAGACAGACAGTAACAAAGAGACCGTCTCGAACCTTCGCGGCCCACCCGGTAATGGAATTCTCGAGTACCGGTAACCGTGAATCCTGGTCTGCTCTAGAAGCATCCATTGAGTCACCAGCCCTGCTATATAAAGCGACCTGGCCAGCGAGGGACGGACTGAGTTTTGAGGAGTGTGTTCTTACCAGTGCGATAGAGGTGTTACGGTGACGTGCGAATTGCGAAACAATGTGTATTCAAGAACAGTGAGTGCCAGACTATCGTAAATAACTGTAGCTTGTGTACTCAAGGAAGTGTTGCAGGTATTTCTAGCGAGGCCATCGGTCTCATTAGCGAGGGATTAACTGCGTGAGCAAGTGAAAGGGTGAGTGTCCTCCAAGAGGGAGCAAACACGAAGAAAGACAGCTAATTGTTTCTATTTGCTTATTGGGTGGTGTAACTTTCTGACCTGCAATAAAGCTAATATTTCTTTAAAGGACCATTTGTGTTGTACTTTACCTACTTTGATCCAATTAACGTACTTGCTACTAGGGGTAGCACGTATCAATATTATATGTCAGAACACTGTATCATAATGGGGGTCATTTAAGTACAACTTTTCATTCTAACACCGTTTTTTTCAACCAATCAGAACTCAATATTTTCATTCATTGACCAATTACGTTAAGGACAGCGTTTGACATGCTCTCAAACTCCAACATGTCGGACATGAATTACATTATTTGGAAGTTGACAATGTAGCCTATATTGGTTGAACCATTGTAGTTACAATGCATGAACAAACTGGGCAATTTTGCAAAAATAATAGCAGCACTGTACCTTAATATCCGCAACTCCAATTTCAACACTTTCGTAAGATTTCGCCGACAAATTTAGTGAATGCTGTTGTTGACATAAACACACCGGAACATCATCGAGGAAGCAGGCGTGTGAAATTAGTTCCTCAGAAATTATAATCCAGCTCTCTGTTCAGTAAATGGATTTCTTATGCAAAACTTTTCCGCCAGATGTCATAACTGTTCTATTTGGGACTCAATTGATTTGCCTTCGGTTGACATTCTGTACGCATCGAATTTGAAGAATAACTAGTTGATAATACGATACATTTTAACTTTAAAGCGTTTGCATAAGCCTATTTCGTGTTATTTGACCAAAATAACAAAATGATCACACATAGTACTTGTGCGCTATCTGTTGGTGCTACTTCAGGATAAACAATGTTTCAAAGCTTTGGGATTTGTTATTGGGTAGAGATCAAATGCTGAGCCCACACAATTCCCAAGAAGAGAAATTCAACCGACAGGATCTCGACAGATATTTATTTAGAACATATAATAAAGTTATAATTATCGTCGAACATAAACAGTCGTATGCAACGATCCTATAATGCTAATGAAGACACTCGTATGGAAATCATAGGACTCGCTTCGCTCGTTCTATAAACATACTCGTGTCCTAATTATTGCCATTATAGGCTCGTTGCATAATGTACTATTAAATGCTCACACAAGCTACAATAAAGAAATTTAAACATTCTGATTATTATTATTATTATTTATCGCTCCTAAGGACAATGGAGTCTTCAGATTGTTTCCTAAACGAAATGAAAACCCGAGCAATCTGCTCTCTGCTCTTAACGACCTTTTAGTCCCAAGGGCATGAGTAACTTAGTTAAATGTTTCAATCTCTGATTTAGTCTTGTATAATCAGCTTTAAGCGAACAACTGCTATCATTTCCTGCCGCCCTTTGTCGCCGATAGCCTGAGGCAATGGCTAACCCTTTCTAAACAGCACAATCACATCACTAGCGGCTCCGGGAGGCAATCTCATTCTGTCGGGCGATACATCAACTGATAGGTCATCTTGAAACAAGGAGACTATTTTACATACTAACAGGAAGGAGTGTTGGCTACTCATCCAGCCAACTGCAATTTGTTAACTGTCTCAACATGTACAGTATATTGATGGACAGTTAACTAAGCTAACGTCTACGTAGTGATGGTCAGGGAGTCAAGATTAGAATATTGTGGTAGGCTTATCGTACTGCCTACCGACAGCAGTGGCTACTCTTGCTGAAGCGCAGCGTTAGGCCATGGGGCCAAGCTCTCTACTGACTAGGTAGACGTGGGTTCCAACCCCACCGTCAGTCGTCCTTGAAATGGGTTTGCGTGGACTCTCATTTCCAACTCCAGGCAAATGCTGGGACGGTACCTTTTGGCAGACCACGGCCGCTTCCTTCCACATCCTTGTCCACTTTCATCCATTCATCTCATCTCGCATTCCACGCGCAGGTCACCCACGGTCGGTGACTAGAAAGACCTGCACTCGGCCTCGCAGGAGGCCGGACAGAAAATAAAGAATCGTACCTTCTGTGGTCTAGGAGTACGTAATGAGACTTTAGATCCACAGGTACTGGATTCGATTCCCTAGCTAGGCGGCCATGATTTACATTCCAGGTCTTCGTGGGGCCAGGGCTTTCCAAGCTCGAGCCACAGCGTTATCAACTCTCCATCGTATCCACTGAAAGCAAGCAGTGAATTAAATCCATAGGGAGTTTATGGCTGCTTGAGCTTTTAGTTCTCGCAGTAAAGAGGTGCAGTTGCACTTTATATAAAGGGAGGTAGTGTGCAGTTCGCTACTTCTGTGGGGGTCCTGGCGGGGACACCATGAGTATAATAACAAACAAAAAAATACGGAAAACAAAAATTCAGAATTCTAAAAAAGAACAAAGTCTTTGAGTAAATATACACTTCAAAATTTAGATTGCTGGCCCTACCCCACTTTCACTTATAAAGCGGATGACGAGTTCAGTAGCCACCAAGTTATCGGATAATTTAAGATCGAGTGTCATCTGCAAACCAAAGTTTGTTCGTAGATCAGCAAGATCCACACACTGGTTTAAAATGTGGACCACGATGAATAGTCTACGGTCCACAGGTACAAAGTGGGGTGTCTACCTTTCTCATTAACCCTCCGACACTCGCGCTAGTAATAGATACAGCGTTACTCGCGCGGGCTACATATGTAGCCCAATCAGTTATTCGATCTGATGGACTCGCACGCTTTATTTTTGGTGTTCAGATTTAATAATATGTTAAATAGTAGTATATAGAAGTATTCTAAGCTAAATCTAAGGATTTTATGTAGGTCTTTATTTTCATATGGAACATACAAACCTAAGAGGAAAATTCAATTTTATCGTACATCTTCGGTAAAACTGCAACAGAAATAAAACTAATGATACTAGAACTGTTAAATTATTTTTATGTAAACCTAAATACATTCTTTAGTATATATTTCGATTGGAATTAAACAAAAATAGGGTACTAGGTTAGATAATTTCCTTAGAAAATCAGCACTTATTATGAACAATTTTAGTATTTTCATTTATTTTTTTCTCGAATTCTTGAATTTTATTTTTGCCCTTTTGGCAATCTATAGCCCAGGAAATACATAAGCATGCTCACACAAATTTATCACCCAAGCATTCAATGCAAATGGACACAATGATCCGAGAAGATTGTTATTGCATTTTGCGCATCTAGGTCTATTCCTTGTTGATTTTCCCTCCCTCGTCCACACAAGAAGCAAAAGCCTACTTTATTTCCACTACACTCAACCTATCACTACTTTTATCTAAACACTGACTGATTTGAAAGTCATCTCCATGACCACCTGCTGTGAGACAACGTTTCCTTTGCACGCTCAATTCTGAACAGCGATACTCGTGCGGGCTACAGGTGTAGCCCAGGCCATTCCTAATCTGTTTGGTGCCTGTATGGCGCGGCTAGTCAAGCCAGAAACACACTAGCCAGTTAATTGCAACATTGACAGGCAGCTATAGAGAGCTATATTCCTAGCAACGAATACACTTTGTACTATAAGCGAGGGTCAAGTACGAGAGTGTGGATCTTGCATGACCTAGTCTACACAAAATGACGGACTCCCTCTGTGACCGGAAAGAGCTCCGCCACACGCGAGTAGTTCCCTTGATCGCTCTCAGTTTACTGGGCAGTGGGTCAGCTAGCCACTGACTCTCCCAAAATGCCAGTACTTGTCGGCGTAACTGAGAGCGAATATCTCTAGCGGGTATCTCAAACAACGCGAATGAGTAGCTTTTGATTTCAGAAGTAGCGCTTCATGGACTAAGTCCAACTTGATGCGACCGAGGGTGTCGTCACTCCGGCCAGGCGTCCCTCAAAATTGTCCTCACAAAGCTGAGAGTGCACTGTTCCAGTCTTCACGCTGGATTTTAAATTTCTGATGGAGCCGAAAATAAAACTTGATGCCTCCTATAGAGCATCCAGCGTTGAGAAAAGACTGTGGAGCCTTATGGCGACAGTGTTGCTAACTGTAGGCAGAGGTAGCGCTGACGTCATACGTTATCTTCACCCGCAATCTCCTTCTAACCAAGCACCCTGAGATAGTGAGCGGCAAGGGGACTCCGAGTAATGAAGCACCCCGAGATAGTGAGAGGCAAGGGGAATCACCAAAATCAAGCACCCCGAAGGGAATAAATTACTACTACGTCCACGTCGTTGCTCTTGGGTAACGCTAAAAGTAGTCTAAGGATTCATTGCGGGAGGGTTGACGGTTAACGGTGCCACATGATAACATTTTCAAAAATATCAAAAATGTTCTTTGATTTTCCTAATCTGATGTGTATATTCTTGGGATAATACCATTTTTCAACAGTGTTCAACTCATTAAATTTTTTGCCGATTACCGCGTCATCTATCATGAAACGAAAGAAATGTTTCATACAAAAGTTACTGGTACATATTTTGTTCACGGAGAATCCAAATCGACAATAAAACAAGTAGTTCGGTGAAGAACTATACAGCCTATTTTCATATATCCTGCTCATGTTAATTGCCTCTATCAACATACAAAATTTCAGTTTAATTGCTGTAACAGATTCGTAGATATTGAGAACCGTCTAAATATTTCATATGGTCGCCAGCATGGATTTTTTATTTTTGTACTATTACATTAAGATTATTGTGTACGTGTCGTATTCAAACTTCAATCGCATGATTAGAACACACGAAGTAAAAACGAGATTTTAAAAGTACGCACACCAGACATCTTTTGATTATGCAAACAATTGAAATAAATTACATGCCAGTGGATCAACATTTGTAAAAGCATTTAACGTGCAACGTTTCACGGCATTCGGATAGTTAGCCTAATTCGCGAGAAACGTCCATTTAAATATTTGTACTTCGCGTCGCCGCCATGTTGGATTTGTGTTCACCAGGTTACTGAAAGTCCTATAGGTGAACATATGTTCATAGTCTCTATGAACATTAAAAAAATTCAGCTTGGTTGCTGTAAAAGATTCATAGATATTGAGAACCGTCTAAATATTTCGGAAGCTCGCCATTTTGGATTGTTATATGTATAGGCCATAGAGTTATGTACCATTCAAGGACAGTTATTGCCTAGGTTCATTATTCAAACTTTCACTTCGATCGCATGATTATGATACAAGAAATAGAAACTTAATTTTAAAATTTCGCACAGCCGCCATCTTGAGGTTATGTAAACAATTGAATTAAATTAGATGGAAGTGCATTACAATCTGCAAAATCATTTACTGTACCACATTTCACTGCGCTCAGAGAGTTAAATCACGAGAAAAGTCTATTAAATTATTTCAAATTCGCTTGGTCGCAATGTTCGTTTTGTACTTTACAGGTTTATGAAATATACATAGGTAAACTTGTATCAGTACCCTTTATCACCGTACAAAATTGCAGGGTGATATCTGTAATAGTTTCGGAGATATAGAATGTCAGTGAAATATTTCGCACAGCCGCCATTTTGAGGTTATGTAAACAATTGAACTAAATTAGACTCCAGTGCATTACAATGTGTATAAAAATTTGCTGTACCAAGTTTCATTACGTTTGGATAGTTAAATCGCGAGAAATGTCTATTTAAAAGTCTCAATTTCGCTTGACCGCCATGTTGGTTTTGTTGTCACCAGGTTTTTGAATGTCTCATAGGTGAACTTCTAGTAGTGCCCTTTATCACCGTACACAATTTCAGGGCGATATCGGTATTAGTTTCGGAGATATTTAATGCTAGTGAAATATTTCGCACAGCCGCCATGTTGGATTGGTGAGACGAAACAAAATTTGAAGGGCACGGTCGAGGTCGCCGGGAATAGTGCTATGAACTTACCGAGTTTCATTGAAATCGCTCCAGCCGTTTAGATTTCATTAGGGACACACACACACCTCACACAACCACACACACGCACACACACACACGGACAAAAAGGTGATCTCATAAGCCTATTTTTTCAAAATTGAAAATAGGCTAAAAATTACGAGCCTTACAGTAGTCACATATAATGTGTAACATCTGACATAGAAGAAACCTCACGTGAAATTGTTGATACACCGGTATTTTATACTATTATTGGCACAAATATTAATATATTGTAAAAGGGAGTGTTTTACAGATATTGTAGTTTATAATACGGAACTCATTTTATTAGATGATTTATAGCTTCCACCAGCACTAGCCTAAATAAAGAATACGATATGGATCAACTAGATTAATAGACGCGTCGCTCATAGCCTTAAATTCCTTATAAACAGGTCCTCTTGATTCACAGACCAACACGTAATTTCATATGGATTCTGTTAAAATGAGTCATATTGATATGATAAATATCGTTTAAAATGATGATCTGGTAGCAAAAATATCTACCCCGTCCAGGATTCGAACCCCATATCTCTAGATTCACAGTCATAGGCGCTAACCCCACGGCTATTTCGACTACGCAAGTGTTGTGCACAAGATGGTGACTTATGTCCACGTTCCAATACTACTGCATTACGGAATTAAGTTTCATTTATATTTTGCTTGTTTCGATAATGTTCCTGCGTGAAATTGAGTTTAAAATGCCTTATGAATAGGCCCTCTTGTGAGTAAAGAGAATGTATTCAGCAATAGTTCATGAAGGCTTGCTCAATTCTCGTATAACCACAACGATTATATTATATTGATGACTGCATTACCGTTATGTTGGTTAATATTTCAATAGCCATTGAGCAGAAACAAAATGCCGGCAATGCCGACTACTTACAATGATTGATATTAAGACATAATGATCATTTAAATACTGATACGAAGACTCCGAACATGTACCATGTGCTTTGTTTCAATTACTTGACACCAGAGTTCGCATGAGCGTTTACCGTTCAGTATGTCATATACATTCCACATGGCCGAGAGTACGTCACCGCGCACTCATTATTTCTCTTACCACTGCCAGCTGGATCGATCGATCGAGTTGGCAGTGCGTCTTACACTTCCGTTCGAACAACCACCTTGATCGTTCCGATCCACTTCCATCCCATTTTTCAAAAACACTCCCACAAAAATATCCAGCAAAACCGAGTGGAAAGATGTTACACATCAAAAATAGGGGTTCCTATTTAAGATTTCAGAGTCCCCCCCCCCCACTCCCCCCCACTCGCCCCCGGTGGTGGTGGGGGTCAAGCTTTATGATATTGGATGTCCCTTATTTTAATCCAATTTGTATTTTTCAAAATATTCCGAAGAACAGTTTTAAAGTGCCTTACCCTGTATATATATACAGTGGAACTTGGATAATTCGAACCTCAAGGGACCAGTAAAAAACTTCGAACTATCCAAAATATAATTCGAATTAACCACGATTTTTTAGCATTGATTGTATATAAAATGCTATGGACCAAGAGAAACATTCGAATTAAAGAAAATTTCGAATTAGCCACGTTCCACTGAATTCCGAGTTCCTTCATGCCAAAAGGTGAGGTAATAAAACCAGTGTAGGGGGAGGGGGTCCGTTAAACGTAAAAGCCCGTAAGACTCATAGTATTTTCTCAACGCTGGATGCTCAAGTGTGCTGCCCCTTCAGTGTGGGGAAATAAAGACACAGTAACTTCTCTTGCTGTCGGGGAGGGCGGTGTGACTGCCTGGAGCAAACAGAACTATGCGTGGGAATGTGCACTCCACTGGAGAGGTGTAAAGTGGCCGAGGGAGATGCACAATGGGACCCCCCGCCGGTGAACACGCTGGGGGCGAACTAATAGGCCCAATAAAAAGGGCGGCAGCTTTGAAAGACACTCCGCTCCTTTGTGAGCGGAAATAGAGGCAGGTAAAACAAGCCAGATGGTTCGCCTCTAAAAAGCGAACTGAGGGATGGAACATGTCTATAAATAGGCCATCTACTTCCTCAAAAGATACGATAAGCTAAACAACCTCCACTCCACTCTCCCAATGAATTCGGTAGCGAGCATGTTGTAATCCAACTGCCTTGCTATTGGTGGTCAGGTAGTTCAGAAGATAACAGTAGCGACTCATTAGTTCGACGAACACGAGGCACATTATAGTGGTTCCCAACCTCTTTTGGCACAGTGTCTGCATACAGTTGGCGTTGTTGTTGATTCATCGACATCGTGGTTATGTAGCCCCATGCTCTTGGGTGTGTGTAAAATCTGTCTGATAATCGGTGTTAATTGTCATGAGTGTATTAGTGTGTATTATCTGCTTTTAATTCAAATAAGGACTGCAGACAATAATTTCAAGTAGTTCCTACTTTCGCTACCAAATGCTACCATCCACGACACCTAGCTGTGAACTTCGCTACTAGACTGCTAGATGCCATCGCAACCAGCGCCTGGTGACGAACGTTGGAACCTAAGAGCATTAATCAAACCTAATCTACAAATTTTGGCTTCACACAAGTGTAGTTAGTGGACGGTTCTTTTACATGTTACAAATCCATGACATGGGCCCGCCTGTTTTATTTCCCCTCCGAAGGAAGGCATACTGAGGGATTTTTAACGTTCTTAAAAAATCCGACAACTTCGGCCGGGTTTGAACCCGCGACCTGGCATAGAAGCTCCGCATGCTACCAACTACGCCACCGAAGCCGCCTGTATTAGTGTATGTGTCGTAATTCAGATGACGATTAGGAAGAAGGCGGCCGTGGACTTAATTTAGGAGTAGAAGTGGGAAACCACCGTAAACCACTTCAACAAAGGCTGAGAAGGGAATCGAACCCGACTCTTCTCAGCCCAACGAGGCTCAGTGTACTACGTTCCATTCCTGAGTCCAGAATGTAATTTCTTGGCAGAGCCGGGAATCGAACTCAGGCCTCCGCGGTGACAGTCAAGAGTGCTAGCCACTACGCAACTAGGCAGAGTGTTGGTGTCTGCATACAGATTGTGCCTCAAATAGCAAAATAAATTTAAAAATTAAAATAATCAACAAATGATAATGATGATGGTGATTGTCATCAACTGCTCACCTAATTATGATTTTGGAGACCATTAGTGGTCAGCTGGAGTGATATACCCCCGTAACGGACCACCTCGTGGTGAACCGGCTAGCATTCTTGGCTATCGCCAGGAGGTCCGGGTTCGATTCCCGACTCTGTCAAGAAATTGATGATGATGATGATGATGACGATAATTGTTATTTTGAGGGCCTAACATCTAGGTTATCAGCCCCTAATGGTTTGGGTGATAGTGAAAGATGAGATGAGAATGAAAACTATAACTAATACTAACTACAGTCTTACATACTAGAGGAAGAAATGGTACACAAATAAAGGATAAGGCAGATAAAGGACAGGAAGAAAAGAAATGAGGATTGAGGGACTTGGAAGGAAGGAGAGCCATGCAAGGCAGATAGGAAAGGGAAAGAGGAGAAGTCCCGACCCAACGTCAGAGGAAAAATTCCTCTCGGCACGCCGGAAGGCGGAGGTAGATTACACCGGGCAAACTAGGGGATTGGCTATAATAGGCAAAATATGCAGGTTTTCGTAGGAGGATCAGACCTCATTTATTGCGAGAAAGTATTTTATAATTGGAGGTTATTTAACTTTTTCCGTCATTCTATGCATTATTTAACATTTTATTGTCTTGGGGATGGTAACCTTCTTGTCATTTGGGGTTCATTTTTAGCCTACTTTTCACATTTTGCAAAAATGAGGAAAAAGTAGACTTACGAGATCGATCCGGGAAAATGTGTGTCTGTCTGTCTGTCTGTCCTTCTGTCTGTCTGGCTGGCTGTGTGAGTGTGTGTCCCCCCCCCCCCCTATCAACTCCTAAACAGCTGCAGCAATCAAAACCAAATTTAGTATGAGTAAAGATGTGCACGGGAATAGCTCACGTCCATATTTGAAAATGATGTCAGTGCTACCAACTGCTGAAAAAAACGCACTAGAAATTTGAGATCCATGTTGGATATCTTGCAAGGAAAAATTGGAGCTCTCATCAAGCATAGAATCATGCTGGCAACACTGACTTAAATTAATTACTCCAAATTAATCTAGAATGTCAGGTGCTATGCGTGTGCAAAGTATAGAGCTGTTGGCCTTCATACTTTCTGATATATTGATATTAGGGTAAAAATATAGAGACCATTTATTAACAGTTGGCAGCCCTGATTGCTCTTAAGAATACTATTAGTCATATCTGTTTATGTACACATATTACATACAAAATTTGGTTGAAATCCAATTGATAGTGTAGAAGTTATATGCATTTAAAATTGGACCTATCAGAAGGCTTAACATTATTTTGGCAACACTGTCATGTATGGCCTCCTGGAAATTAAACTGAAATAGTATTATCTACATGTGTGCCATTTTTGAAATAGCTCTCATGTATACCTTCCAAGATATCCAACATGGAGCTCAAATTTCTAGTGCGTTTTTTTAGCAGTTGGTAGCACTGATATCTGTTTCAAATATGGGCCTGAGATATTCCGGTATACATCTTCACTCATACTAAATTGGGTTTCGATTGCTGCAGCCGTTTAGGAGTTGATAGGGGGGGGGGGACACACACACACAGCCAGCCAAACAGAGGGAAGGACAGACAGACAGACAGACAGACAGAAGGACAGACAGACAGACACTTTTTCCTCAGTTTTGCAAAGTGTGAAAAGTAGGCTAAAAATGAATGTGATCTCGTCAATGGCATTGTCTTGGCAACCTCTGATAGCTCATCCCTCATTAATTTAGAAGCGTTGTCATGGTAACCTCTGATGGCACTTGGCATTTTCTTTAATTCCGAAATTAATTTTCTCATCCCTTGGCGTAATGGTGGGTCATATCAAAAATTCTTTCAGACAAAAGTTTTAGGTAATTATTAGGGGAATATTTTCCATTCTGTACGGTTTTGGTATTGTGCCTATTAAGAGAGAAATGATTAATGTTTCCCGAAAAACCCACTTTTTCCCACCCCTTTGGTCAATTGTTGGTGCTATCAAAAAACTTATTTGACATAATTTTTTGGCACTTACCCGACACATATTATGAACTTTGAAAGGATTCGATATTTCACGTATTAAGAGAGTTATAGCGAAATTTCACTTTTTCGAAAAAATCCCTCCATTTTCACCCCCGTCGACCGATTTTGCCCATTAACGAACTTGACCGAGACTTTAATGGGATACGTATTATGTCAAACATTTAATCTGATTGGGGCAAAATTACGGCAGTTATCGTGTCCACAAGAAAATGATATATATATACTGTAGATAGAGAGATACATATATACATATATACATAAATTATATATATACTTTTGAACTGACGGTGGTTTTGGGGTCTGGGGGATGTGAAACGCGAAGATATGTCGAAATTTTCCGGAAGTCGAAACATGGTACCCATTGCAATAGTTAGCTTTCTAATGAAAACTACCTAAAAGGGGACAAATCGGACTCAGCTCAGGAATTCCTTGGGGTCGCCAAATCCCGAACTCACCAGCCGTGAGCCCTTGAGGGTGTAGAACGATCCAGGGTGCACCAGAAGTGGTGGGGCTACACACACCCTGCCTCCTTGAGGGCCTTGTTCAGAAGGTACGAGAAAATATGAAAAGAAAATGAAGGCTGACCCCTCGAAGAATGAGGGTATCAGGCAATATGAGACAAGGGCCAATTAAGGCGGGAAAATGAAAGACTCCCTAGGCCTCGGATACCCTAATACCGTCGGGGTAGGAAAAGAACAAGAGCTGACCAAGGGTGGTTGACAGGAAAGATGACAGAGTGGAGCCCGGCACAAGTAAGTGGAAGTAATGCTGAACTCAGCTGGGGTTCCGTGGTCGCCAACCCACCAATTGATATTTAAATTCTAGTCTGAGTATCCTTTCAAATACATCCTGACGGTGTCGAATGGTTTCGCAAGTTTTCATGACACGTCGACCACGGTTTCTTTTTCCGGGTTGTCTGCTGCATACACCAATTGTTTAAGGTGTCCCCAGAAATTTAATAAATCAAGGGATTGAGGTCGGGGGAACGTGCAGGCCATGGAACAGTTCGTCCTATCTATCTGTTATGGTAGATACCGGCCAGTGCATGTCGAACAATGAGACTAAAATGTGCCGGAGCCCCATCATGTATAAACCACTCGTTTCTTCTTATTTGCAGGGGCACATCTTTTAGCAAGTCTGGGAGAGTGCTCTGAATCGAATCCCTGTAGACAGCACCTACGTAAGATACAATGAGTCAAAGCCTTCTATTAATGAGTGCATAGTTAAATGCAGACTACTACAGTAGAAGAGGTAATGGGCAGAACAGGATTAAAGGAAATTGAAGTCAGGGAACAAAAATGCCTTCAAACCTCGAAGAATGAGGATTGAGGGACTTGGAAGGATACGGAGCCATGAAAGGCAGATAGAAAAGGCAAAGAGGAGAGGGTCCGCCCCCAAGACAATGCAACTTGAATGGACTTGAACTTGTGTAGGCCTATATTTCTTATTAACAATTTCCTTTTAGCCTATTTTCATTTTATGAGAAAAAAAATAGGCTTATGAGATCACCTTTTGTCTGTGTGTGTGAGTGTCCCCCTAATAACTTCTAAACGGCTGGAATGATTACAATGAAACTCGGTAAGATCATAGCACCGTTCTCGCCGACTCCGACCGTGCCCTTCAAATTTTATTGTGTCTCACCAATCCAACATGGCGGCTGTGCGAAATATTTCACCAGCATTCAGTATCTCTGAAACTATTATCGATATCGCCCTGAAATTGTGTAGGGTGATAAAGGGCACTACTAGAAGTTCAGTGCTGCATATGATACAGTGAACCATAAGAAGCTCATAGCCAAGCTGTACAACATCACTAAGGACATGAATCTAACAAATGTCATACGTGGGATGCTCCAGAACAGAAGGTTCTATGTTACACTTCACGGGAATAAAAGTCGATGGAGGAACCAGAAAAACGGGTTACCTCAAGGCAGTGTGTTATCCCCATTACTATTCAACATTTATACAAATGACCAGCCAGAATATTTAGAGGCCAGGCGATTTATTTATGCGGATGACACCGCTATTGCTGTACAGGGTAGGAGCTTTGAGGAGGTGGAGGGAAAACTGTCCAATGCTCTTGAGAGATTAGACAATTATTACACCCAGAATCACCTGAAACCTAACCCTGGAAAGACACAAGTATGCGCATTTCATCTTCGCAACAAAGAGGCCCGGAGAAAGTTGAATGTTGTCTGGAAAGGAGTGACACTCGAAAGCTGTGAAACGCCTCGATATTTGGGAATCAAGTTTGATCGTACCCTCAGCTTCAGGAAACATTGTAGAGAATTGAAGTGCAAGATCAGCTCAAGAAATAGCATAATGTGGAAGTTGATAGGTTCAACATGGGGAGCGAACCCTCAGGTTCTACGTTCAACAGCATTGGGACTTTGCTTTGCAGCAGGAGAGTACGGATCATCAGTGTGGGGAGCATCTGTCCATACCAAGCAAGTGGACATAGCTCTTAACGAGTCCACACGTATTGTCACTGGATGTCCGAGACCTACTCCAGTGCAGAAGATCTACCCTCTCGCTGGCATTGCACCTCCAGTTATTCGACGCAGGGTGGCAGCAGAGAAAGAGAGACAAAAGCTTGAAACAGATCCCAGACATTCTATGTTCAACCACAAGGTGACCACTCCTCGCCTAAGATCCAGGAAGAGTTTTATTAAGAGAACAGTACCCCTCCATACCAAGCCAGACGTCCGGCGTGTGTCCCTCTGGAAACAAATAGTACCAGAGGGGTTTACCCCTAAAGAAGAACTGAGCAGTGGTAGTCATTTGCCTTATACCACCTGGAGGTCCTTAAACCGGATGAGAACAGGAGTGCCTAAGTGTCGTAGCAACCTTGTGAAGTGGGGATATGCAGAAGATCCACGATGTGCCTGTGGAGAAATCCAGACTCCACAACACCTGCTCACGTGCAAAGATCTTAATGAAACCTGCAGCCAGGAAGACCTTATGTTGGCCACAGACCGAGGGATAAGAGCTGCAGAGTTCTGGAAAGGAAGAAGTTAGTGTGTCTCCCGGACACGGAAAGTAAGTAGTACCTATGAGACTTTCAAAAACCTGGCAACTACAAAACCAACATAGCGGCCAAGCGAAGTTGAGACTTTTAAATAGACTTTTCTCGCGATTTAACCATCCAAACGTAATGAAACTTGGTACAGCAAATGTTTATACACATTGTATTGCACCGGAGTCTATTTTAGTTCAATTGTTTATATAACCTCAAATGGCGGCTGTGCGAAATATTTCACTGACATTCTATATCTCCGAAACTATTACAGATATCACCCTGAAATTTTGTACGGTGATAAAGGGTACTAATACAATTTTACGTGTGTAACTTTCATAAACCTGTAAGGTACAGAACGAACATGGCGGCCAAGCGAATTTGAAACATTTTATTAGACTTTTCTCGTGATTTAACTCTCTGAGCGCAGTGAAATGTGCTACAGTAAATGATTATACATATTGTAATGCACTGGCATCTAATTTAGTGCAATTGTTTAAATAACCTTAAGATGGCGGCTGTGCAAAATTTTTAAATTAAGTTTTTATTTTTGTGTCGTAATCATGTGATCGAAGTGAAAGTTTGAATAATGAACCTAGGCAATAATTGTCCTTGAATGGTACATATCTCTATGGCCTATACATATAACAATCCGAAATGGCGAGCATCCGAAATATTTAGACGGTTCTCAATATCTACGAATCTATCACAACCTTCAAACTGAAATTTTGTATGTTGATAGAGACAATTAACATGAGTAGGACATTTGAAAATAGGCTGTATAGTTCTTCACGGAACTACTTGTATAATTTTAATTTTTAATTTTCAATTTTTATTTGTTATTCTAATGTTTTTTTATTTTGTATTAAATTATTATCTGTGTGTAAACAATATTGTTTGCTACTGAAATTGGGGCACTGCCCTGTTGTGACAATACATAAATAAATAAGTAAATAAATAATCAAACGGGAAAAAAGGGGAAAAACGGACCCATCGAAGGTATCCTTGGGGTCGCCAACTCACCGACCGTGAGCCCTTGAGTGTGTAGGACTTTCCAGGGTGCACCATGGGTGGTGGAACTACACGAGTTATGTATCCCGTCCAGGGTCGAACCCCAGACTCCATTCTAAACTAAAGGTTATGGTCATTCTTCCTATAGAAGGAACACCATTGCCCAATGTATTCCTCAATATGCTATCTTCAACGTGTTAACTGGAACAATGCTCATTCTAGGAAACAAGGAAATGCTTCCTTCACAAACATGTTATCTTCAACACATTTGGTTTACTATCTGTAGATTATTATTTATCAAATACTTCCTAGAAGGGCTAAGGAAATGGCCCTGTACATTTCCTCATATGATTACTTAATCTGTTATTTCCAGATGTATTAACAGCAACAGCTGTGAGTGATCAAATTCACGGAACTGTTATCAAAGACATGAGTCCATATCCTGTAAGATATATATTTCCACATACATGTTATCTAGTACGCCCCTCTACTGTAACGCACTTTGTTATGAAGGGATTTTGTAAAAAAGGACCTGGGCTCAGAAGCAAAGCTCTCTTCCAGTTACAGCAGCAACTAAACAGGTTGACTGTCTGGTGTTAACTTGTATATATTGGATTGTCAAAGATTAATAAATACATCTACAAACTAACCAACGAGTTCTCATTCATAGAAATCAGATACTACTCATTAGAAGTAAGAACCACGAGACCTACTGACTTAGCAGTAGCAACAACTTCTTAGTACATCACTAAAGAAGACTGTTAAGCGACAAACTTAACTGGGGGCCTGTCCGGGATAGGTAACGATTATCCTTGCCAGATAATCTACGAGTAAATTAGTACAGTGTTCTGACAAACCTCACAAGGAGGCCTTTCGTCACTATACTAGCGACACCAAGGTACCTATCTTCAACACTAGATGCAGTCATCGTTTCTATGAACCAGCCAGCAAGCCAGGAGTGGAACTGACAACCTCAGGGAGGCCTTTCATCCACGACTAACTTCGCCAGCTTGAAGGAAGGAAGTTCGCCGACAAACGTTCCATGAAGCCCACGCTCCAAGTAACGCCTTTCGCAACAACCGACCGCCATCGCCGTACGTGCCGACAACGCTCCAGAAGCGCTTTCCGACCACACGAGGACACAAGAGAACCAACCGACTCCACAGTTCCAAGAGGATGCAGCCAGCACTGACCATCTTTTCTTGTCTGTAAGTCAAACTCCAAATAATACCTTATTTGTGAACTAGAGTATTATTAGTAAAGCATGGTCCAATATTTCAAGTGACAAATTGGGAGAGCAACAACAATAATAATAATACAAACTTAAATAATACATTCTTTCCCTTTCAAACGAAAACAAATTACAGTAAACTTTAACTATTAGAGTTTGCCTTGTCATTTCATTTTGAATTAAAATTAATAAACTTAAAACAAATAATAAATACCTAATAATAAATATTCGTGACTTTCAAGAGGAAATAATTTAGTGCGATCTAATTAGCAGACCTTACACTCTTTATTTACTTCTGAATTAATATTGTAACTAAACAATTAAAACAAAAATTAATAATAAAGTAATATCATTTCCTAACAAACGTGAGTTAGTGCAGCCCATACTGGTCTTTCGCTTGTCACTATTTAAGGAATTAATAAAATAATTAAATATTTATTATCATCATCAATCATCATCCTTATTTCAGAAGAAATATCATTTAACTAGCTTATATTGTGGAGAATCTAAACGAGATATCCACATATCATTAATTTTAAAGTAATAATAATAATAAGTAATTTCCTTTATTGTGAAAACCTAACCGGGGCTCTTTCACATATATTTTGATTATTATTAATAATAATAAGTTATTTCCAGAACTGCAAGATACTGGCTGATTATTTCCAAACTCTACTGAACTGTGATCCTCCAGTGGAAAGACTGCAGTTTGAAAAACCTGTACCAAACCCAGACTCACTTCCCCCAACAACTCAAGAAATAAAAGAGATAATCCAATCGCTCAAAAATAACGAAGCCCCTGGGAACGAGGGAATAACTGCTGAGATGTTGAAAATAGGAGGAGATGACCTCATAAGGAGAATTCATACACTCCCAACAGAAATATGGGAGAGCGAAATAATTCCGAATGACTGGAAGAATGCCATTATCCATCCGTTGCATAAAAAGAGCGACCGAGCGGACCCCAACAACTACAGAGGTATATCACTTTTACCAATTATATACAAGGTATTATCTAAAGCACTCTTAAACAGAGTAGAACAACAAACTGATCATTTGATTGGTGAATACCAGGCAGGCTTTAGGAAAGGTAGATCATGTTCGGAGCAGATTTGGAGCCTAAAGACGATATTAAGGATAGGGTCTACGCCGCAGTACCAACACATTTGTCACCTTCGTGGATTTTAAGAAGGCGTATGATTCTATTGACAGACAAACTGTTCTGAACACCCTAGAAGAGCTCAGAGTTGACAGGAAAACCAGGGACTTAATCCGCCAGACTCTCACTGACACAACATCTCAAGTGAAGTTCCTAGGTGAACTATCAGAGCCTTTCGAAGTACATACCGGAGTTCGACAAGGTGACGGCCTCTCCCCACTGCTTTTTAACTTAGTGTTAGACATAGTCATCAGGGAGTGGGAAAACAACATCAAAGGCATAAGCATTGGTACTCTGGAACAGAAAATAAAAGTAAAATGCCTAGCTTTTGCTGATGATCTAGCTATCTTTACCAAGACTAGTGAAGAAACCAAGTATGCCATAGAGAAGTTACATGAGTTAGCATCAAAGACAGGACTCCAAATATCGTATGAGAAGACGTATTTCATAGTAAATGGTGACCAGAATATCCCTAGATCTCCACTACAGACCAACTATGGAATAATTAGACACGTACCTTCCTTCAAATATTTAGGAGAAATTATTGTACCGTCTGGATTGGACAGGAAAGCTAATTTAGAAAGAGCTACCAAACTTCAGAAAGCATACCGAATAACACGGAATCACTATAATAAAAGAGTGATGTCACGAAATGCAAAACTACGGCACTACCAGACAGTTGTTCTTCCGGAAGCATTGTACGCCTCCGAAACTATATCTCTAGGAGGCCACTCTCAAATTGGTGAAATCGAAATCCAGGAACGTAAAATTCTCAGGAAAATATATGGCCCCGTTTATGTTAATGGTATATGGATTAGAAGGAAAACCACAGACTTGTACACAGTAATCAATAAGTTCACTGATACCGTGCGTAAGAGACGATTGAAATTTTATGGTCACATCTGCCGAATGGACAACACCAGATATGCAAAAAAACTGCTTGATATAATTAATTCAAAGAAGGTCAAAATCAGTTGGTTAGAAGAAATCAAACAGGACTTAAAGGAAATAAACATTACAGAAGATAGCATCATGAATCGCAAGACTTTTGGAACCCGAGTTACAAATCACACTTTCGCCGAAAAAGCTAAAAAGACCACTGGAAAAAATTGGACGGAGGAACGTAAGAAGGGGCATAGCGAGTTCATGAGGAGATTTTGGGAGGAGAAAAAGAGGAAAGCTCCATCAACCCGAGTCAACAAGTTCAAGCGCGCTCCCTAAGTGGGCAAAACGAAGAAAGAAGAAGAATAAGTTATTTCCTTTATTGTGAAAACCTATCCAGGGCTCTTTCACATATATTTTGATTAATATTAACACTTTTAAGTAAGTAATTAACTTTAAAAATAATCCATTTAAATTTATTTAATTTTCATTAACTTTTAATTAATTTTATTTCATAAACAATTTTGAAAACCGTCTTCATAAATTCAAACAAAATGCCTGAAACCGAGTTACTTTCAAAATTCGAATATGCTCAGATACAGCTTTTGCCTGAATTTAATGGCACTAATTCTTGCAGTCTTGACTATTTCTTAGCAAGAACAGAATCGTTTCTAAACACTCATAAGAGAATAGCGTCAGCTACAAACTCAGTATTGATAAATGACTTCCTATTTAACGTCATAAAGTCAAAACTAAAAGGTGAAGCATGTAGCATTCTTGACTTAGAAGCCAACTGTACTTATGAAAAATTTAAAGATAAACTCATAAGAAAATACGGGAACGTCAAAGACGAGAGACTTCTCGTCCTGGAGATCTCTAATTGCTTCCAGAAAAGAAACGAACCATACAATGACTATCATGATAAATTAGAAGGATTGACTTTGCAATGCAAAAGCTTATGCAAACTCAATTACCAAAACCAAATTTTGGAATTGAAATTAAGAGAACTTGAAGAGTTAAGCCTAAATACATTTAAAGCAGGAGTTTTGGAACCCTACCGTTCATACTTAAGATATGCACATATTACAGACCTGAATCATTGCCTCAGGTTATGCAGGTCTTATGATAGCGATCGCGCCCATGAAGATTACATGAACCAAATAAGAGGAAAACTACCTCCTAGCAAGTTTCCAACAGCTCGACCACTAGGCCACTCAGCACACAATCCATTCTCGAATTTTAACCCCGCTCCACCAAGGAACCCATTTAATCAACCTTTCATGCAAAATCAAACCCACAGACCCTTCTCTAAAGATAAACCACAACCAATTTTCGGACACGCTCAAGCTCCGAACACTCAGCCTTTCAAGCCACCAAACCCCATGAATCGTCCTTACACAACTCCCAATAATATTGGCCGACGTTTCACACCCATTAACCAGCAAAGATTTCCACAGCCGATGTCAGGTGTTTCAACCATTAGAGGTAATCTGAATGCTCACTTAGAACCTTCAGAAGACATCGAACAAGAAGCTTTAGGTCCCATACATCAATCACTGGAGTATGTAAACGAGTACAACATGCAAACCTACCCACAAGAGTACGATACTCAGTACTATGAATATGAGTACGATACAGAGGAACAGTCTCAGGATTTTCGCTTGGCCCAGCCATCAAAATCGAAGACTTAAATAATTTAGGTAGCGCAGATTTCGCTCAATTAGACCTAAAGATTGACTACGCCTCGAACCTAGTCACTCTCAACAGCACAGACATACCGTTTCACTATCATTCCTCACCTAAGCAAGTGTATCATTTTCAACCCACAGTAGATACAGCTAACACTGCGATTCCCGTCAACATCGAAAAAGAAGATGAGTATGTACTGAATTTTAAATATGGTGAAATGTATCTCTTTGATGACAAAACTCACCAAGCCATACAGCACACAGAGGGACAACTAAAACAAGAGTTTAAGGAACCAATTTTAGTTGAGCCACTTGAAATGAATTCCAATTCATACGGTAACATTCAAGAATATCCCCGCACAAAACTAGGAGAGTCTGATTACGTCAAAGACAAAACTAACTATGTCGCAGACGCACTCTCTAGAGTAGAGATTAACATGGCTGATGAAACAGCTTCAATCATTGCTATTCCCGGAGATGACACCTACCAAAATGATATGGATAATGAAACTGTCCATTCAAACCAAACAGACCCCATATTCACATTGAAAATATTTGAACGGAACTTAAACCAAAACCGCAATCAGATTATTGTAAAATATGGTAATTATCCCAAGGTACTTAAACAAAACCTGTTTAAAATGTACCAGACACATAATGATTGTCACAAAGAAGAATCTTCAGGAAGATTTAGCAAATCACCTCCTCAAAATAATAGTAACCTCAAACAAGTACGCTACTTATTTTGACGATATCACTCTCGAGATCCCATTCATCAGGGCTTGCCAGAAGCTATTTACTTCTGAACTAATCATTATCAGGTCATCCAAATTCTTGGAAGACATTGAGAGCCCCGAAACTCAGAGACAGCTGATTTCACACTATCATTCTGAAAACCACAATGGTATAGTAGAAACTTACGAACATCTTAAGACCAAATACTACTGGCCTCATTTAAGAGAACAAATTATGACAATCATCTATCAATGTAACCTCTGTCAGAGAAATAAATACGAGAGACACCCTAACGAGGTATCGAACCAAGGTCCCATTACCGCCGATCACCCTTTCTCTCAAATTCTCATCGACACGTTTCACTTCGAGCAAAGTCGCATATTAACTATAATTGACATTTTCTCAAAGTATGGACAAGCCTACATTTTACCAAATGGTACAGGTCTGGCCACACTAAGTCAATTACAAGTTTACTTTTCCCACCATGGATTCCCAAGGAAAATCACACATGACCAAGGAGGAGAGTTCGAAAACAATGTCATAAAAGAATATTGTAAAGCCACGAACATCGAATATCACGCTACTACCCCTTTGAATTCTTCATCTAATTCTCCAGTAGAAAGACTGAATTCGACCCTTCTAGAGAAACTTCGTATCTCCAGAGATCACGATAAGTTCACTCCGCTCTCAGGGCTCGTGACCACCATAATCACGAATTACAATTCCTCAATCCATTCCACTACTAAACAACCTCCTTTCAACGTTCTATACGGACCATACTATAAGGCTTTAGACCACGTCTTCTCGCCATGTCCCAAAATCAATGAATACATTGAAAGACAAGGAAATCAGTTGAAAATTGTAAAAGAGAGTCATACTAAACCAAACACCGACACTTTCAATCATAATTACCAAATTAATGAAACTGTCTACGTATTAGATCCCCTCACCAGAAACAAGAAATCTAAAAACCTGTACAACGAAGGTATCATTACCAAAATTGAAGAAAACAGGGTATACTGTAAAATGAGAAACGGTAAAACTCATGTAAGGAATTTTCGGGACATTAAACCAAAAGGAAAATTTCTTATTCCAGATTCCTCCCTGGATATGGCACCATCATCACACAGCCCATCCAGACACAAGGATTCTATGCCGACTCATTAGGACCAGCCTTAATAATTAACGATTATCACCGGTTCATGTTTCATTTCAATTTAACGAGTTTAAAAGAATCTTATAATAATATTCAAGACACTATCTCAAGTCTCGTATCACGAAGCAATAATACTTTTCCTTATCTAATATCAGAATTAAGAGAATCAATCAAAGAAACAAAAAAAGGAATTAAATAAGTTGCTACCTGCTACACCTAGAAGTAAGAGAGGTCTTATAAATGGTTTAGGTAGTATAATTAAATTCATATCAGGTAATCTAGACCAAGATGATCTAGACAATCTACAAGAACAATTAAAAGCATTAAAACAAAGTAACGCCAAAGAAATTAAACATAAATTAGTATCATTCAGTAACTCCATTGCTCAAAAGTTCTATAATGAAATGAACCATGTAAACTATAATATGAAGGTAATTAAAGGTATTTTACAAGAAGAAGACTTCAAGATTAACCTTCTGGAACATCAACAATATGTGCTCTTGTGTACGAACAAATTAGATAAAATCATACAAGTGATGCAAGATACTATTAGCCTGTCATTTAATGAAATGACAAATATCAAGATGTTCTCCCAAAAAGATTTAACAAATGTTGTAAAACATTTACAACTAATCTACCCAACAAAAACTATAATTCATACTGACCAGTATCATCAATTTGAGAACCTTAAACTGTCAAAAACGCAAGTTCTCATGATGAACGAAGAAATGGTTGTAATATTATATATGCCAATCACTGATGCTAAAACTTATACATTGTATAAAATTTCTCCTGTACCTAGCAATAATCTAATATTAATCCCTCCGGAAAAATATTACTTGCAAGGACCTACCTTAAGATGGTCTAACGCACCTTGTATAAAAATTACTCAATATTACGCATGTATACTCTTTAATAATAGAATAACTTCATGTATTTTAACGGACACTACCAGATGTCAATTTGCCACTGTCAAAAACGAGGTACAACTATTTCAACCACTAAATAAGAAGCATAGCCTTTTCTCTAGTAAAAATCCTCAAATAATCTTACAAACCTGCCCAGAGTCTCAGAGAACTATAAAATTAGCAGGATCATATGTTATCTACTCAAATGAGTCTTGCCCTATTACAAGTATGGGCATAACTTTGCAACAGCAACCTACAAATTATGTGCACCTGTTTCCACTCCTGTCAACTCCAAATGATCCATACGTTAAAACCGAAATAAATTTCCATTCATGCCACCTCGATGTGAAAGGAATGAAGTTAGATTTAAAACCCATTCCAGAATACAATACTAAAATGAAAACTTTTGTGTCTGTGAACACAAGTATTATAATACTTATTTTCTGTGTTATTATGTTAATATTTAGAACAAGAATATATCAAGGTATTAAATCTGCAAAGAATAGATTTAAGAAAATTGTTATCGAGGACGATAACGAGCAACAAGGGGTGGAGGAGTTATGTATCCCGTCCAGGGTCGAACCCCAGACTCCATTCTAAACTAAAGGTTATGGTCATTCTTCCTATAGAAGGAACACCATTGCCCAATGTATTCCTCACTATGCTATTATCAACGTGTTAACTGGAACAATGCTCATTCTAGGAAACAAGGAAATGCTTCCTTCACAAACATGTTATCTTCAACACATTTGGTTTACTATCTGTAGATTATTATTTATCAAATACTTCCTAGAAGGACTAAGGAAATGGCCCTGTACATTTCCTCATATGATTACTTAATCTGTTATTTCCAGATGTATTAACAGCAACAGCTGTGAGTGATCAAATTCACGGAACTGTTATCAAAGACATGAGTCCATATCCTGTAAGATATATATTTCCACATACATGTTATCTAGTACGCCCCTCTACTGTAACGCACTTTGTTATGAAGGGATTTTGTATAAAAGGACCTGGGCTCAGAAGCAAAGGCCTCTTCCAGTTACAGCAGTAACTAAACAGGTTGACTGTCTGGTGTTAACTTGTATATATTGGATTGTCAAAGATTAATAAATACATCTACAAACTAACCAACGAGTTCTCATTCATAGAAATCAGATACTACTCATCAGAAGTAAGAACCACGAGACCTACTGACTTAGCAGTAGCAACGACTTCTTAGTACATCACTAAAGAAGACTGGTAAGCGACAAACTTAACTCACGCACCCTGCCTCATTTAAGGCCTTGAACAGAAGGCAGAAGATACCAGGAAAACAAATAGTCTTGTCCCTCCAGGAAATATGAGAGAAGGGCCAATTGATGCGGGAAAGAGAATAGGCCTAATAATAATAATAATAATAATAATAATAATAATAATAATAATAATAATAATAATAATCATAATAAAGGTATTGGTTTTACGTCCCTTATAATAACTGCGGCTTTTAGAGACGCCAGGGCACCGGAATATTGCCCCGAAGGGGATCTTTAACGTGTCAGTAAACCTACTGATACGGCTCCCTCGCATTTGCGTACCCTCAAATGCCAAATGGATGCACCAGGATTCGATCCTGCAACCTTGGGAATAGCAAGCGAAAACAATACCGCTGAGCCACGCAGCCAGTCACGGGAAATAGAAAGACACCCTATGCCTCGGATACCCTCATACCGTCGGGGTCGGAAGAGAACATGCTTAGACCAAGGGAGGTCGATAGGAAAAATGAAGGAGAGGAGCCAGGCACAGGTTAGTCGAAGCAATGCCGGACTCCGCTGGGATCCCGTGGTCGCGAACCCACGTTCCACTAGTCGTGAGGCCGTGTTGGGAAAGAGATCTAATCGGATTAGCATTGCAAAAATTTGTATACAGACATTACAAAGTTATTGGTAGAAAAGTCCACCTTGTTTACTTCTCGGTCTCCATCAGAAGGTTGCTTGTTAGATTAATTGTGACCTTACATGCAAAGGACGCCAAGTCCAATTTCTGACATTTTTAACTGTATAAGCCATTAGGCCTATGTGCGCAATGAAGAATTCTTTGGTTAGTCGATATCTTATTAGTCATAAGCAAAATCCGCCATTTTAGGTTACAAATGCATGCAGAAATTTTCAGTTTCAAGCAAGAACCGCCAAGTCCACAGGAGCCAATGAAACTGCTCATCCGTCTCTCGTGACATAGTTCATGTCATTATTCTGCATAACCATAACTAATTCAATTAACCATTATTCTTGAATTTACATTTGTAAGAATGCTTTTTATTATAAAAATATTTGATTGTTAACGCAAAATACTTGCTGCAGAGACTTAGCTTCTCATTCATCTTCATGACAGAATTTTGAATTGATGAGTACCGTCATGTTCCAACCAAAACCCTCAAAGTCTAAAATAAAATAGTGACAGTCAGTCTGAAAGACTGGACTTTGTATCATTTTAAATGCTACAAATGCTGAAAAATGCTAGAAAAGACTCTTGACATGTTAGAAAATTATCTGCATAATACTTATCTTTGCTTTATAATACTTTACCTTGTTTCAAATTACTCGCGAACGGAAACGAAGGGCAAAGCAAGGTCAAGCACGCGGGGACGTGCCCCTTCCATCCAGTCTAAAAACATTTATAGTGGGCGATGTATTGAAGATAGAGATATGCTATCGCGGACTTTTTTGTAGAACTTTTCATGCTGACCAATTCTTACGCTCATAGTATATTGATATGTTTAACGGTTTGTCCAGCATAAGCTTAAGAAGAGCACGGACGCCAAGTTTGTTTTCGACTTTTTCACTGAAATTGTTACTGCTTGGCTTCCTTTGATCATACATAAATTATTTTCTACATAATCTTTCCTCGAGATATCCTCTACAGAATGGTGAAAACCGCATCAAAATCCATCCAGTGGTTCTCGAGATCACCCGTGACATCCAAGAATCGGTGATTTTTGTCTTATACTAACGAAGTAGAGATTGTCGGGGAACACATGCACCAAGCGGTACTACGACGTCACACACCTCAGTGCATCTGGGTACATTTCGTCCCGTCACCGTAACGTAACGCCAGACCCTAGCGTAACGACGAAGTCGACAAGATCATTTAAAATGGTAAAATCCACATTTACAGCGAAAATAATAGGTAGACAGTTATTTTTCTTTGCCCATCATCATCATCATCATCCCGGGTGTGGTATACGAGCCCCTCCATCCATGAACCATTCTTCGTTCCCAATCCTCTCCCAATCCTGGTCTCTCTCCTGTACATCCTTCTTCACCAGATCTGTCCATTGTTTTCTAGGTCTGCCAACTGGTCTCCTCCCTCCTAGGTCTCTTTCATACTCCCTTCTTACAGTTTTATTGGCATTCATTCTCTTCACGTGGCCAAACTGCTTCATTCTAACCTTCTGGATCTTTTGTAGGATAAAGTTTTCTATTCTTCTATTCTCACCTCTTCTCTGATTGTATAATTCCTGATCTTGTATTTCCCGGTCTTCTGGATCATAGCACGCAGGAACTTCATTTCTGCTGATTGGAGTCCTTCCTGGTTAGTGTGGTGGCTTCCAGGCTGTATGTGAGGATGGTTCCGTCCCACGAGTTCCATTCCCATGAGTTCCGAAAACAAATTTCTTAGGAAAAACGTCCCATGAGTTCCGAACGCGTTTACACGCCTGAGTAAATAAGCTAATGAGTCCTACTAGTTCCGAATGTCTCTGGAAAACCCAGCTGTTAGTTCTGAAGTTTGACCTTGTGTAAGAGACTTGGTGTTGTGTTTGAAGAAGGAGTCTCAAAATTCAGACCAAAAAATTATGCGGGCAGAGTTGAATTTGCAAGCCACGAAAAGGAAAAGAAAATATGTTGCAATGGATGTCAGAATCCAAAAAGCAACTCAACAGTTTGAAGATACCGGTGATTTAACAGAATTTTTAAGAAATGTTTCTTTTGCTGTACATATTGATTAGAGTATAAAGAGAAGAATAATTCAGTTAATAGATCAATTTGACGAAGCTACGTGGTGATTACTAAGTGACTTATAAATAAGATTAAAAACAGTTCAAAGACGAAGCGACATGCTGATACTATTTTAAGAACTTTGTAAATATAACTCAAAACTGATTATTTTGACGAAGGCATATGCTGATACAGATACTGACAAGGCGAAAGCTGCTTATGGGACCTACCGGTCCATGGCGTCCGCCCCCCTCTGTTAAAGAACAAATTCACTAAAGAGGGCACGCACCCCCGACTGGCGCTAACAATGGACCTTATTTGTTTCAGTAATAAAAAAATTAATACAATTTTGCTGTAGAAAACTAACCTGGAACTCGCTCAGGTGACTCGCTCAGGTAGTCGTTCGCAGATAGCTAATCCGCTAAAGAATTTGGAACTGGTGGGAATCGGAACTCATGGGAGGACATGTGTGAGGATTGGTGTGTAGTATGATTTGTAAAATGTCACCTTGGTTTTGAGTGGCACTTGTTTATTCTAGAGTAGTTGTCTTTGCCCATAGTATTCCTTAACCCTTTACATATCATTTGTCGAATTCACACACGACAAGACAGTACAAATAATTGTAAAGCAGAGGCACGTTTTTCTCAATTTCTGAGAATTTTGTCAATGTAGACTTGGCGGCTTTTGCAAGTAAGGTCCTCAATTGTGCTCCTGAAATTCCGGGCAGACAACTTATAAACACCGGAGTGGCCATAGGACAACACGTTCATTGAACCTCGCCCAGACTAACCAATTAAGTGCATGACTGCGATAGAGGAATGCTATTGTACTGTGGTTGGTACGTCACTCATTAGGCTGCTGGGCGTAATGAAAGGATAATCAGCTGATCTTCTCTGTGCTTTTAAAACTAATGTGAACATATCTATTCATTCTACTGACGGACGAACTACTGTATTATTACACAATAAATTTTCCCAATTTATCTTTTCTTTTTGTTGCTTTTTTAGAAGAGCTGAGATATCGCTATCATAATATAACCTCGTGGAATGTTGTGTTATAACCTGTGTTATTGTGATGGCTCTACTAATTTATGTAGGCTATTTGTAAAGTGAGGTTAGGTTTGCGAAGGAGGCTGCCGTGACCATAATTTAGGAACCATCTCGGCATTTGGCTGAAGTAGAAGTGGGAAACCACTGAAAACCACTTCCAAGATGGCTGAGATGGGAATCAAGGCTGAGTGTAAATTACCCCGTCCCAGCCCTCACACTAGAATTAAAATTTCAATTTCTTGGCTGAGTCAGGAATCGAACACGGACTTTCAGGGCGACAGCCAAGAACGGTAGGCTTTACTGAAAATGATGGTTAGATTTATGTCTTTGAAACCTTGATGAAGCAGTGCTTCTACAGTCATATTTTAAACGTTCTCTTTATTGACACTGTTGGACATACATTTACCGGCACTTAGCTCTGCACTTCCCTGGTATAGGCTGCTCCTACTGCAGCGTAAAACATTTGCTGAGAATGTCTGGTCTGATTGTGGAAACCTAATGTCACGCGCGTCAATGTTCTCAGATAGGGAAGTATTCGAAACGTTCCCCGCACCACTCTACACCCCTCTCGTACCACTGACCTATCAAGGTGAAGTGCAAAGCTAAACGCCAGTATTTGTTAAGCCCATTTCTTTTAGCTACTATGTTTGGTTGGTTGGTTCCTCAGTTTAGACTGCGACAACGCGGTCGTGTAGCCCCGTGTACTTTGGGTGTGTGTAGAATCTGTTTGATAACCGGTGTTAATTGTGATGGCTGTATCAGTGTGTGTCATCTGCTTTAATTAAATTCGCCGCATTGCTGAGTAATTGCAGCCGAAACATAGAATAATATTCCGTCAAAATTACTCTTCTGCATCATTAACTTCAAGAGCATAGCATCTCTGATTGGCTTGTAATGTGTACAGTAGCCTCATTCATGGACACATGAGGTGAATGGCATATCAAGTGATGGTGCTGATATTGTTGTAACGGGACATCGCAGACAAGTTTTGGGTGGTTCCATGTTCCGAGTAATGTTTCTTTAAAATTAGGTGATTAGGTATCATGGTCATCAGCTCGGAGTACTTGTAGGCCTATGCGTGTGCGTGTGTATGGGGGTGAGCTCAGTATTTATCTGATAACCAGGGGTATTGTGGTGTACATAGTAGTGTGTATACTTGCAACTAAGGCTAGGATTGGGATGGTTTACCTGCAGTAAAATGGAGGAATCCAAGGAAAATTAATTCTAAGTTGACTGTGGTGGAATCGAACCATGTTTTCTCAGTTTTGCTTCACGAGACTGAGAGTACCCCATTCCAACAATCAGACCAGAATTACATTTCTTGGCCTTTGGATCTGGAGTGTTAGATCGTATCTCAAGAGCGTAACAAGTTGGCAAATTCGAATTTTAGGCTAGGGAGAAAATAACGGTTAATTACAGGGCGTGTGGCTGGCCAGCAGTTGCCGGCTAACTAGAAGCACACGTTGTTGCAATAGCCGAGCCAGCTCGGATCGCTGTATGAAGCAGCGGCCCGAACTGGCTTGGCTAACTGGCAAGCCGGCAACTGCGCTCCAGCCACACATTCATCCTGTGGATTCTCAAAAACGATCATTTAATGCATATTAAATAATGGCTATGAATATGCGAGCTGTATCCAAGCAAGGAAGACTGGCGTTGCATGTCCTATAACGTATGCTTCCCAACCTAACGTTGAAACTCATAGACTACTATATCAAAAACTTACAAAATTTGAAACCCTTATTTGTGGTCGAATAATATCATATACTCAGTGAAGTTCGTCCCAAGTGTGAAATGATCTTTTCGAGAGCTACAGTATTGGCAACTCAAACTAACACTTGGGGCGCTGCGGTCGTCTGGATAAGTAGGGTAAAAATACTCAATAACACGCGTTTGATATGGAACACTTTTTATTTTTCGGTTATAATCAGTAAATGTGGTCTCTACAATAATGACAGTGTTATTTTCAATTGTATATATGTATAACTGTGCGATACACGTCATCTAATTTGTGTGTTCCACTGTATTTTATGTGGCAATTGCATATTATCAAGCATTGGTTGTCTGCTGGTATTTGTTTTTGTGCAGTTCCAGTCATGGCGCTGTTACGTTTAAAAGCTATATTTGAGTTTGCTCACTGTACCATAGACTCTAGAAATTATTTGCTGCTTGGTAGGGCAAAGGGATGAGTTTAACTTGTATTAAAACTCGGGGGAGATAGGAATTGCTTGATTTGCATGGTAAGTTTTTACCCTGCGAAGTCAAATTAGGCCTATATGACTCGTAGTGGAATGGCTCTAATATCGCAGAGCGAGGTGATGACGGTTGGTAGGGTTATTGGAAATGAACTAGGGAGCGGGGAAGGATACCTGACTGATGAAGCTTGGCTGTCCTTGGCTGGTGTAGGCCTAGGCAAGGATCATGTAAGTATAAGGGCCTAGGCTCGGCTGTCTTGGTACGGCTTGGCTCGGCGAGACTGTGCTTGGCTGTCTAGGTGCGGTTTGGCTCTGCGTAAGTGAACAACCCGTCCTGTCGTCAGAGACTGTTGTGGTGAGTGGTCCAACCTGCTCTTGTTGCCCGTATTTATTTGGTATCGTCACCTTTCGGCTATTGCTATTTGTATCTTCTGGAAAGTGATGAAAACGTATATCCGCAGCCCTCTTATTCATCGACTTACAGCCGTAAGCTGAGCAATATACTTTGCTTTTACTCATTTTGCACTCTTATCAACGAGTAAAACTTATTACTTATGTATAAACACGAAGAATTTACCACGATCTGCTTACCAATACAAGAAACCATATACAAACAGTCACCACGTGACAAATGTACCCTACTTGGTAAGTTTCTCATTTTTACCGCTAGATGTCATATCAGATAGCTGGAGTTGCCAATAGGAACGTCACAAAACACCCCCCTTACATGTTAGAGTGTGTGGAAAGTAGCATAAGCCTATTGAAAGGGAGCGAAATTGCTGGTATTATGAAAATTTCCAATTTACTTGTGCTCATAAGCTTAAACTGACAATCGTTAAGCTACTAATGAATGAATTAATAAGATACATCTCATACATAGATTGTTGGAAAATTGTAATACTGTACCTCCTTTTTAGAGCAATATACTCGTGCATTACCTCGTCCCTTTGAGATAATACGAGATATCGATCTTAAGGAAGAAATAGTCTACCTAGGAGTTCCCATTTCCACTAAGAGAAACAGTGAATAACAAATTAAAAGAAGAATAGGTATGGCTAAGAAAGCACTGTCTAGTCTATCAAGAATATGGAAAGATCATCATATTACCAAGAAAACAAAGAAGCGACTGGTTCAAGCTTTGGTATTTCCTGTCGTCACGTGTGGCTCTGAGTCCTGGACCATAAATGCTGCATGCCGTAGGAGGGTTGTGTCCTGATTGCGACCATTTCGGATTGCGTTCACCTCATTAGCAGTCCAGATTGCGATCACTTTCATTTTAGGGAAGAACTATGAACATTCCAGCGTCCAGATTGCGGTCACTTTTCTTGGGAGACCGGTTCTTGATTCTTCCCGACTGACTCATATCTTCCGTAAGTTTTGTGGATAACAAGGGGAAGCTGATATTTCACTACCTAACCAAAGAATACAGTTCAGTGTTCAGCTGAGCACACCCCATAAAACTTCGCTTAAACAAATCAAGTCCCCTCCCAATCTGACAGCACCTCGTAAAGCAATGATTATAACATTTTCAGTCTTAAGAATAGAAACGTTTCAGGATCGGAATCGACGACCTTCACTTTAAACAAAATTGTTTTAACGGGAAATTTTATACTTACAGCATGACGAATAGAAGGACCTAGTGTGAGGACTCCGCCATTATAGCACGGTAGTTTGTGGTCCCGCCGCTACAAGCACTGCAAGCGATAATGTCCAACAACGTGTACCAGGGTTGTAGGCACTACAAGCACGCCATCAAGAAACAGCAGTTGAAAAACAAGCAACAACAGCAACAACTCCATAAACCCATCCCCTCACTTCTCTCCCTCTCACCAACACTTCCGCCAAGCAATCCTAGCACTCTACATCAAATCCTACAGCTTTTAATCACGCCAGCAGCACAATAAATTTAATAAATCCAGGCTACAGAACAGACCAAAAAACTACACTTTAAGCGAAACCAAATTCACTTCTCAGCTCGACATAAGCAATAATACAGCTTAAAACCTATACAAAACATACTCTCCCTACTGTTTTACAACTATTAAGTGAACTATTCGCACTCAAAAACTAAAAACCCTGAAACGGAAGCTAATTTTTTTAAACTCGAATATTACAATTTTGTAAAATAAATATTTTTCGAATCTCTCCAAGTGATTGTCGCGCCAAGTCAATCGTTCAAAAGCACTGGTAATTGCCAACTGTCTGCTGAGCCGCGAGGTTGGAGATGAAATAAGGAATTTGCTGTGTTGTGAGGAGCAAAATTATGCCAATTTTATCGACTCGTTGGCATAACTTTGTGATATCTTTGAAGCTTTGAACAGTTTGAACTTATATTTTCAAAGACATATTTATGCGAGTCAGGATTTTCAACGCTCAGTGTCGTAGAAACAAAGCAGCGCTGTCAACTTGATGTTGCAAGTGATCTCCGTTGTGCTCTGTCAAATATCAAACCAAACATACCGAATCTTACCAAGACAAAACTCTCACTGACATTTGTTGACTAATTTAAGGAGTTGTTGTAAAAGTGTGTTCTTTGTATTGTGCTAGAATGAAGTTAGTATGTAATAGACAGGCCTATTCCATTTAGTGTTATTAGCAAGGAGGATATATGGGTAGAGCTGCAACTTAATGCAAAATTTTGACATCAACCTATTGAAAAATCCACAGCCTGCTTCCAGTCTCCGACCGAGTCAGGAATGGAATGAATGAAGCCCCCATCTAGTGGCGAGGATATGAACTGTGCCGGCTGCCGAGGCCTGACGCACTCCTCTGGGGCAATGATTAAATGAATGACAGATGAAATGAAATGATAGTGGAGAGTGTTGCTGGAATGAAATTTTGACAGGGAAAACCGGAGTACCCGGAGAAAAACCTGTCTGCCTCCGTTTTGTCCAGCACAGATCTCACATGGAGTGACCGGGATTTGAACCACGGACCCAGCGGTGAGAGGCCGGCGTGCTGCCGCCTAAGCCACGGAGGCATTGACACCAACCTATTGCTCGACGCAAATAGTTCCAACTGACAATATGAGATGGCGCGACGATGCACTCTCGAGCGCGATCCATCCCCGACCTGGCCAACTCGCTCCTCTCCCCTCCCGGCCCGTGCCTACCCCTCCCTTTCCCCTACTCTATCCCCCCACCTCTACTTTATATTTCTTTCTTTCTTTCATATTTTAGTAATTGCTCTAATAATAGGCGATTTCTTCCCCCTGTGATATCAGGTAGAGAAGAAAACATAGGCTCTATCAGAATAGTTGTGGATGTTTCCACAAAGCACATAGCGTGACATGGGCCTACCCCACAGATATGTACAAATAGAAAGAGTAGGCTACTATACTACAATATTAAAAATGAATTGTATGACAAAATTACAGCTGCACTCATCACACACCAGTATTATTTAATTGTCCGTGCGGTACTTCCTATCAATCGAATTAAGAAATATCACGTTTGAATTACGGGAAGCGTTGGAACAACCAGCTCTTACTTTGATTTATATCGATAGTATCTGATATCGTTTTCGAGCGCAGTGTATCGACTAAAATCGATGTGTGATTCAATATAATTCTATTTCTTCGTATAATATTGCTCGAAACCGATTGTATTCCTTTCTAAGCGCTGCAATATGTATTTACTATTGATATATATTCAAATACTAGCAGGTACCCGCGGCTTCGCCCGCGATCAGGAAAATGGGGACGATGCATTATTGCCGATAATTGGTCTATTCTATTACAGCAATCGCGGCTATAGGTGGGTCCATTCTAATTCTGAATAATCTGATACATACAGTATATTGATATGAGCAGTAAAGTGGGAATTTTATGGAGTTGTGAAAGTCTGCAGGGTTCGATGTTACATTATGTTAACACATTTTAAAATTACGTTTATGGTTTTGCCATCTTCTGCTGAGACATAACGATTTTGTTGTCCGGATGCTCGCGAGCACGCCACATACAGTTGCCCATAGGAAAAAAATGTTTTGTCTAAATGTACACGTGCTACTGTTAAGTGTGTGTCTTTGCGCTTTGTTAAAGAAATTGCGAATATTGTTTGAAGAGGGAACTGCACTCTTGCATACTGGAATGGAAAAGCTATCGAAATATGGGGAATTAAAAGTATTCTTACTTAAGCTATTCTGGCTGTAATTTGACCATACTTTTTGATGATTTGAACGTCAACATAAATCGCTATTATTAGACCTATAGTTAAATATCTCTCAACTTGGCCGCTGATGTACATTATGCAGTCTCTTCCAGTGTCACATCCCAGGGATTGAAATTCTCCAATCACCCTTTTGCCTCACATGCCTCTCTAAGTAATTAAAATTCCTGATTGTTGTTGTTTGAGTCTTCAGATTTTTAACTGGTTTGATGCAGCGCTCCATGTCTCCCTCTTCTGAGCTAATAGTTTCATCTCTACATAGCTACCACACCCTACATCCGAGGCATCTGTTTAACCCTGGTTTACCCCTACAGTTCTAGTCCGCGATCCTCCCATCCATAACTAAGGTTGCTATTCCTAGGTGTCTTAATATGTGTCCTACCCTCCTATCTCTTCTCTTCATTAGCAGTCACCAGAAACATCTCTCCTCTCCCACTCGTCTTAATACCTCTTCATTTGTTACCCTAACTACCCATCTGATCACCATTCTCCTGTATCACCACATTTCAAAAGCGTCAATTCTCCACTTTTCTGCTGCACCATTTCCTCCATTAGTCCAACTCCGCAACATTTCTAGGTCCAAGCCGTTCCTTGTGCGGGGATCCAATGGCCGTGAAAGACAAAATACCAACTTTATTGAAATTAGTTTGCCCAATTCCTCAGTAAGAGTAATTAAGAAAAAATAATAATTGACGTACCAGCCGGTAGAATACGACACATTCGACTGTGAATATGGGTTGCTGATCATGGTAAAAAACGAAAAAGAGCAGATCAAAATTGGCAAACAAAATATTCAGTTAAAAAAAACAAATTTATAAAGAAAATGAAAGCATACCGTGCAAAATAGAGAGCTTCTTAACATTGTAAATTAGAGTATAGATCTGAAAGCTCGCTTACAATAACCAGCTCAAAGAGTATAAAATTAGACTCAAAATCACGGTCGTATCCGACCCCAAAAGCCACCTCTATAAATAAAATATATATCATTTTACGCGTATCAATGCGAGGAGCAATGTTCGTGGTTAGAAGTGGGAACCGAACCCTGCGTTTTAAGGCCATAAAACGAACGGTTTTCGAGATATTGCCAGAAAACTATCCCCGGTCTGCGAAATTTCAGCGGTTGTCATAGTAACGTTGATCTGTTTCTCAGAGGGAACACAGTTATTTTGGAATATCTCCGAAATCGTTCATTTTAGGAACTTAAAAAATTGTGTTCCGGGGTCCCTACAGGACCTCCCGAGTATTGTTTCCCGTATCTGGCGGCATAAAATGAGCTAAATCCGAACTTTTTACCGACTGTCCTCAATCAGTGCCAAAGGGCCGAAAAAAGTCACTTACAAATTGAATTTTCAAAAACCGTTCTTAGTGGGCCTCTACATACTCGGATCAACCAACATGCAACATTTCAGCTTTCTTGGTCTAGTGGTTTGAGCACTGCGGGGATGAGTCAATTTTGGATTATACATAATAGATGAGACTTTCCAAGTCGATTTGCTCGTAGAAATATGGAATTTAGCTCATTCTGCGCGTATCAATGCGAGGAGCAATGTTCGTAGTTTCCACTTCTACGTAGTGGGAACCGAACACCGCGTTTTAAGGCCCTAAAACGAACGGTTTTCGAGATATTGCCAGAAAACTATCCCCGGTCTGCGAAATTTCACGGTTGCCATAGTAACGTTGATCTGTTTCTCAGAGGGAACACAGTTATTTTGGAATATCTCCGAAACCGTTCATTTTAGGAACTTAAAAAATTGTGTTCCGGGGTCCCTACAGGACCTCCGAGTATTGTTTCCCGTATCTGGCGGCATAAAATGAGCTAAATCCGAACTTTTTACCGACTGTCCTCAATCAGTGCCAAAGGGCCGAAAAAAGCCACTTACAAATTGAATTTTCAAAAACCGTTTCTTAGTGGGCCTCTACATACTCGGATCAACCAACATGCAACATTTCAGCTTTCTAGGTCTAGTGGTTTGAGCCCTGCGTGGATGAGTCAATTTTGGATGGTCAATGCCAAAGGGCCGACAAAAGTCACTTATAAATTGAATTTTCAAAAACCGTTTCTTAGTGATCCTATACATACTCGGATCAAACAACATGCAAAATTTCAGCTTTCTTGGTCTAGTGGTTTTAGCCCTGCGGGAATGAGTCAATTTTGGATTATATATAATAGATGAGACTTTCCAAGTCGATTTGCTCGTAGAAATATGGAATATAGCTCTTTTTGCGCGTGTCAATGTGAGGAGCAATGTTCGTAGTATCCACTTCTAGGAAGTGGGAACCGAAAACTGCGTTTTAAGGCCATAAACCGAACGGTTTTCGAGATATTGCCAGAAAACTATCCCCGGTCTGCGAAATTTCAGTGGTTGCCATAGTAACGTTGATCTGTTTCTCTGAGGGAACACAGTTATTTGGGAATATCTCCGAAACCATTCATTTTAGGAACTTAAAAATTGTGTTCCGGGGTCCCTACAGGACCTCCGAGTATTGTTTCCCGTATCTGGCGGCATAAAATGAGCTAAATCCGAACTTTTTACCGACTGCCCTTAATCAGTGCCAAAGGGCCGAAAAAAGTCACTTACAAATTGAATTTTCAAAAACCGTTTCTTAGTGGGCCTCTACATACTCGGGTCAACCAACATGCAAAATTTCAGCTTTCTTGGTCTAGTGGTTTGAGCCCTGCGGTAATGAGTCAATTTTGGATTATATATAATAGATGAGACATTCCAAGTCGCTTTGCTCGTAGAAATATGGAATATAGCTCATTCTGCGCGTATCGATGCGAGGAGCAATGTTCGTAGTTTCCACTTCTACGTAGTGGGAACCGAACACCGCGTTTTAAGGCCCTAAAACGAACCGTTTTCGAGATATTGCCAGAAAACTATCCCCGGTCTGCGAAATTTCAGCGGTTGCCATAGTAACGTTGATCTGTTTCTCAGAGGGAACACAGTTATTTGGGAATATCTCCGAAACCGTTCATTTTTGGTACTAAAAAATTGTGTTTCGGGGTCCCTACAGGACCTCCGAGTATTGTTTCTCGTATCTGGCGGCTTAAAATGAGCTAAATCCGAACGTTTTACCGACTGTCCTTGCTCAGTGCCAAAGGGCAAAAAAAAGTCACTTACAAATTGAAATTTCAAAAACCGTTTCTTAGTGGGCCTCTACATACTCGGATCAACCAACATGCTAAATTTCAGCTTTCTAGGTCTAGTGGTTTGAGCCTTGCGGTGATGAGTCAATTTTGGATTATATATAATAGATTAATTAAATATACAACATTAACAAGAATACTCACCAATTTTCCGATTTTGCTGCCATCTATAGAAGTACAACTCAACTACATCGTCGTACGCGATGACAGCTAGCGTTTTTAACGTTGTCAGCAGGTACTACTACAAGGCACCAAAATACCCTATAAAGTTTCACCCGGTCGGTTATTAGGTTAGGTCTATATCCTCCACGTCAATCGAAGAGGTTATAGAAGCGATGAGTGGTGGGGAGGAGGGGTTGGAGGGGGGGCGCGATGAACTCCCGTATCTGAAAAGGGGGGCGTCAGCTGACAAAGATGGGGAACCACTGTCATAGAGGAATTGTACTCTGAGTCAGATATCTCCTTCCTGGCTCATACAGCGCGCTCCATGTGGCATGGATAATCAGATAATTGCATATGAGTACGAAATAAACGTGAATGGTGGCAACGTTCCGCGTTTGACAAGGGGAAACACATCATTGTAGGAACGATAAAAACAACAACAAAAGATCAATATTGATCTTCAATGTTAATTTGAGATTTATTTTGAAAAATATTCTTGCACAAATCCATAAAATCTTCTTTGAATTCTAGACCTGACCTCGTCACTCTTTAATATTCCTGTAAGTTCCGCATTTCTTGTGAAAGATTTCGGTGTTCTAGTTGAAAACTATGGAAACCCACATCCAGGAAATGTGTTCTTACTAGTTTCATTGATAAAGATAGTGATAGCAGAGGCGTTTAACGTTTTCTAATTCCTTGACAATGTCTGTCAGAATTCATTCATTTATCTATTTATTTATTTATTTATTTATTTATTTATTTATCGTATGGCTTTTAGTGCCGGGAGTGTTCGAGGACACAGGCTGTAGCTGCTTCAAGCGGACACCCATAGGGTGAGCTACAAGTTCCGTTCAATTTCAAGTAGTTCCAACTTTCTCTACCAGATATCACGTGCACCTAGTGGTGAACGTTGGAACTTTGATGGAGTGCTTAAACGTAATCTAACCTAGAAATTTAGCTTCACACAAGTTTAGTTAGTGGAAGGAACTTTTACATGCCATAAATCAATGACATGGGACCGCCGGCTTTACTTCCCCTCCGAAGGAAGGCAGACAGAAGGATTTTAACGGTCTTAAAAAATCCGACAACTTCGGCCGGGTTTGAACCCGCGATCTTGGGCACAGCAGTTCAGAGTAAGAGTGTACTATGGGCTCATATGGACTTTTACACGTAGCGGACTCCCCGGAACTGATGATTTTGAAGTATTGAGAAATTGTACTTCCGCTTTCTTGTGTAATAGCTTATTGTTCATGAGTGGATATTACACGATGTTGAATACCGTACCATTTGTGTAACGTAATTAATACAATTTCAACATACAACGCGATTTTTTAGCCTATTTTCATTTTATGAAAAAACAAGATGTTCAGTAAAGAACATATAGCCTACTTTCTCCTAAATGCATGGGTATCGTTATAACTCTTTGTCCTTTTCAAGGAGTATGATTGAATGTTGGTTGTAGTAGCTTGTTGAAATACAACGTGCTATAGGGATATTAAACATGAATATGAGGTGCCCTTTGCTAGTGCTACCTCTGTACCAAATTTCGTTCAATTCGGTTTCACCGTGTTTGAATTGATAGGGGGAATCGATTTGCACACATACTTGGCCACCATCTGCAAACTATTGGGCTGATGTTCTTGCAGTTTGGTCAGAATATGTTTCCCACATAAAGATATGGTGTTGCAAAATTTGGTAGAGACTAGATTATTAGGTTGGTCGTAATTACATTTTAGCTTTTAACATTTGGGTGGCCGCGATTACGTTTCCGTCAAGATAGCGGTGATATAAAACATGACACTGAGGTGAGCTTTGCTAGTGCTACCTCTGTACCAAATTTCGTTCATTCGGTTCCACCGTGTTCGAATTAATAGGGGGAATCAATTTTGACATAAAGATGGCCGCCATCCGCAAACTATTAGGCTAATGACCTATTAGATTGGTCAAAGGATGCTCCCTCCATAAAGGTATGTTATTGCAAAGTTTGGTAGAGATCGGATGGTTATGTTAGTCGTAATTTGATTTAAGCTTTAAACATTTGTGTGGCCGCCATTACGTTTCTGTCAATATGGCGGCGATATTAATCGTGACACTGAGATGCCCTTTGCTAGTGCTATCTCTGTACCAAATTTCGTTCCATTCGGTTTCACCGTGTTTGAATTAATAGGGGGAATCGATTCTGACACAAAGATGGCCGCCATCTGCAAACTATTAGGCGAATGACCTATTAGATTGGTCAAAGGATGCTCCCTCCATAAAGGTATGTAGTTGCAAAATTTGGTAGAGATCGGATGATTAGGTTAATCGTAATTTGATTTAAGCTTTGATAATTCGTGTGGCCGCCATTACGTTTCAGTCAAGATGGCGGCGATATAAAACATGACACTGAGGTGCCCTTTGCTAGTGCTACCTCTGTACCAAATTTCGTTCCATTCGGTTCCACCGTGTTCGAATTAATAGGGGGAATCAATTTTGACAAAGATGGGCGCCATCCGCAAACTATTAGGTTAATAACCTATTAGATTGGTCAAAGGATGCTCCCTCCATAAAGGTATGTTGTTGCAAAGTTTGGTAGAGATCGGATGGTTATGTTAGTCGTAATTTAACTTAAGCTTTGAACATTTGTGTGGCCACCATTACGTTTCTGTCAATATGGCGGCGATATAAAACATGACACTGAGATGCCCTTTGCTAGTGCTACCTCTGTACCAAATTTCGTTCCATTCGGTTTCACCGTGTTTGAATTAATAGGGGGAATTGATATTCACACAAAGATGGCCGCCATCCGCAAACTATTAGGCTAATGACCTATTCATTTGGTCAAAGGATGTTTCCTCTATAAGGGTATGTTGTTGCAAAATTTGGTAGAGATCAGATGATTAGGTTAATCGTAATTTGATTTAAGCTTTGAACATTTGTGTGGCCGCCATTACGTTTCCGTCAAGATGGCGGCGATATAAAACATGACTCTGAGCTGACTTTAGTTAGTACTACCTCTGTACCAAATTTCGTTCCATTCGGTTGCACCGTGTTCGAATTAATAGGGGGAATCGATTTTCACACAAAGATGGCCGCCATCCGCAAATTATTTAGCTGATTACCTATTAGTTTGGTCAAATGATGCTCCCCCCATAATGGTATGTTGTTGCAAAATTTGGTAGAGATCGGATGATTAGGTTAGCCGTAATTTGATTTAAGCTTTGAACATTTGTGTGGCCGCCATTACGTTTCCGTCAAGATGGCGGCGATATAAAACATGACACTGAGGTGCCTTCTGTTAGTACTACCTATGTACCAAATTTCGTACCATTCGGTTGCACCGTGTTCGAATTAATAGGAGGAATCGATTTTCACACAAAGATGGCCGCCATCCGCAAACTATTACGGTGATGACCTATTAGATTGGTCAAAGGATGCTCCCTCCATAAAGGTATGTAGTTGCAAAATTTGGTAGAGATCGGATGATTAGGTTAATCGTAATTTGATTTAAGCTTTGAACATTCGTGTGGCCGCCATTACGTTTCAGTCAAGATGGCGGCGATATAAAACATGACACTGAGGTGCCCTTTGCTAGTGCTACCTCTGTACCAAATTTCGTTCCATTCGGTTCCACCGTGTTCGAATTAATAGGGGGAATCAATTTTGACATAAAGATGGCCGCCATCCGCAAACTATTACTCTGATGACCTATTGGTTTGGTCAAAGGATGCACCCCCCATAAAGGTATGTTGTTGCAGAATTTGGTAGAGATCGGATGATTAGGTTAGTCGTAATTCGATTTAAGCTTTGAACATTTGTGTGGCCGCCATTACGTTTCCGTCAAGATGGCGGCGATATAAAACATGACACTGAGGTGTCCTTTGCTAGTGCTACCTTTGTGCCAAATTTCGTTCAATTCGCATTCACCGTGTTCGAATTGATAGGGGGGGGGGGCAGACATTCAGAGTACACACACTCACACACGCACAGACACACACCCACACACAGACTCGCACACACACATACACACACACACACACAGACTCACACACACACATACACACACACAGACAGACACACTTTTTTCGCCCTGTGTTGATCTCATAAGTCTACTTTCATTTTTTGCAAAAATCGAAAGTAGGCTAAAAATAGGCTTATGAGATCACCTTTTGTCCGTGTGTGAGTGTGTGTGCGTAAGTGTGTGTCTGGGTGTGTGTGTGTGTGTCCCTAATAACTTTTAAACGGCTGGGGCGATTTCAATGCAACTCGGTAAGGTCATAGCACCATTTTGGCCGACCCCGACCATACCCTTCAAATTGTATTACGTCTCACAATTCCAGCATGGCGGCTGTGCGAAATATTTCACCAGCATTGAATATCTCCGAAACTAATACTGATATCACCCAGAAATGTTGTACGGTGATAAAGGGGCACTACTACAAGTTCACCTATGAGACATTTAAAAACCTGGTAACTACAAAACCAACATGGCGGCCAGGTGAATTTGAGAATCTTCTCGCGATTTAACTATCCAATAGCAATGAAACTTTCTACAGCTAAAGTTTATACACATTGTAAAGCACTGACATCTAATTTAGTCCAATTGTTTACATAACGTCAAGATGGCAGTAGTGCGAAATTTTAAAATTATATTTTTATTTCTTGTGTCGTAATCATGTGATGGAAGTGAAAGTTTGAGTAAAGAACCTACGCAATAATTTTCCTTTAATGTTACATAACTATATGGCCTATACATATAACAATCCAACATGGCGACCATCCGAAATATTTATATGGTTCTCAATATCTACGAATCTATTACAAACAAACTGAAATTTTGTATGTTGATAGAGGCAATTAACATAAGTAGGATATATGAAAATAGGCTTTAGTTCTTCACGGAACTACTTGTTAATTAGTCTGACAGTAGTCTAGTGTCCGCGGGCAGGATGGAACAGCCCTCACACTGTTGTTGGTTTTCAGCTTCAGTCATCGCACGAGCGCAGATCTATATTTCAAACAGTGTGTTGAGAAGTTCGAGTGTGGGGGGTGTTTTGCGAAATAGAACAATTAGATTGAGGTATATGGTATTTATGAATAAGTCGGATGTTTCGTTTGTGTTTTCTATGCAGGTAATAATAACAAGTTGAAGATTACGCTGTATTGTAGCGTCAGTGTAGTTACAGGCAGTGCACTGTCGCGTTTAAATGTCGCCTCAGTTTAGTTACAGGCAGCGCATTGTCGCGTTTAAACGTAGCGTCAGTGTAGTTAAAGACAGCGCATTGTCGCGTTTAAACTTAGCGTCAGTGTAGTTACAGACAGCGCATTGTCGCGTTTAAACGTAGCGTCAGATTAGTTACAGGCAGCGCACTGTCGCGTTTAAACTTAGCGTCAGTTTAGTTACAGACAGCGCACTGTCGCGTTTAAACGTAGCGTCAGTTTAGTTACAGGCAGCGCATTGTCGCGTTTAAACATAGCGTCAGTGTAGTTACAGACAGCGCATTGTCGCGTTTAAACGTAGCGTCAGATTAGTTACAGGCAGCGCACTGTCGCGTTTAAACTTAGCGTCAGTTTAGTTACAGACAGCGCACTGTCACGTTTAAACGTAGCGTCAGTTTAGTTACAGGCAGCGCACTGTCGCGTTTAAACGTAGCGTCAGTTTAGTTACAGGCAGCGCATTGTCGCGTTTAAACATAGCGTCAGTGTAGTTACAGACAGCGCATTGTCGCGTTTAAACGTAGCGTCAGATTAGTTACAGGCAGCGCACTGTCGCGTTTAAACTTAGCGTCAGTTTAGTTACAGACAGCGCACTGTCACGTTTAAACGTAGCGTCAGTTTAGTTACAGGCAGCGCATTGTCGCGTTTAAACATAGCGTCAGTGTAGTTACAGGCAACGCATTGTCGCGTTTGAACGTAGCGTCAGTTTAGTTACAGGCAAAGCATTGTCACGTTTAAACGTAGCGTCAGTGTAGTTACAGACAGCGCATTGTCGCGTTTAAACTTAGCGTCAGTTTAGTTACAGACAAAACATTGTCGCCTTTACAATTAGTGTCAGTTTAGTTACACACAGTGCATTGTCGCGTTTAAACGTAGCGTCAGTGTAGTTACAGGCAGCGCATTGTCGCGTTTAAACTTAGCGTCTGTTTAGTTACAGACAGCGCATTGTCGCGTTTAAACGTAGCGTCAGTGTAGTTACAGGCAGCACATTGTCGCGTTTAAACGTAGCGTCAGTGTAGTTACAGGTAACGCATTGTCGCATTTAAACGTAGCGTCAGTTTAGTTACAGACAAAACATTGTCGCCTTTACAATTAGTGTCAGTTTAGTTACACACAGTGCATTGTCGCGTTTAAACGTAGCGTCTGTTTAGTTACAGACAGCGCATTGTCGCGTTTAAACGTAGCGTCAGTGTAGTTACAGGCAGCGCATTGTCGCGTTTAAACCTAGCGTCAGTGTAGTTACAGACAGCGCATTGTCGCGTTTAAAAGTAGCGTCAGTTTAGTTACACACAGTGCATTGTCGCGTTTAAATGTCACCTCAGTTTAGTTACAGACAGCGCATTGTCGCATTTAAACCTAGCGTCAGTTTAGTTACTGACAACGCATTGTCGCGTTTAAAATTAGCGTCAGATTAGTTACAGACAGCACATTGTATTTCGTGACCTATATATCACAAATTTGACATTTTTCCTACGTATCTCCATAACTCGAACTTTCCATAAGTGAAATTTAATTTTACATCCCATAACGATTTAAGATATCGAGATTGATTGCTTGTATAATCTGATAATAAACGGTAGAATGTGTCGATACGAAATAAATGATACCTCACCCGTCATTATACGATGTTCGAAAGCTAAGCAACGAGTAGTGATAAGTTAGGACCATTCCAAACTGCCCTGAAATGAGCGGCGTCGCTGTGATGACGTCATGCGCCGGGCCGAATATGTTCCCCTGCCGAATTGTATTTCACCTATTTCTGTTGATTTTCTAAATTCGGAGCTAAATCAATTTCTAGAGTTCTTCTTTTCGCGTTCCATGCATTTCGGAGTTCATGCCCCTTACCCCTGTAAGGAAGACTTTTCAAATCAAAACGAGACGTCTGTTCACCATGCTATGTCCTTGAAGGTCGCTATTCCTGTCTGAGATCACGTGAGCTATATAAACACTGGATGTGTAGAAATGGCGGGCGAACGGGGGTCCAAGAGGTAGACTGCAAGGTAATCGACTATATATCTGCTTCATTTGTCGCACTTCTTCCGTGAAATAGCCATTAAAATTGAACGAACAAACTGAATCTCATCGGGTCGAGTCTACTGGTTGACTCCATAAAACAAAACAGAAAAGAGGATATACGGTATTTCTATATCACACAAAAAACTACGATAAAATACATCCAACTTATTGTCAAACCGGAAAGTTACTGAAACAATTTTTTTGTTGACGCGGCCTTTTATTGGGTGGCTTCGGTGGCGTAGTTGATAGCATGCTGAGCTTCTAAGCCCATGATCGCGGGTTCAAATCGGCCGAAGTCGTCGGATTTTCTAACAGCGTTGAAGATCCCTCAGTAAGCCTTCCTTCGTAGGGGAAGTAAAACCGGTGGGCCCATTTCATAGATTTATGGTCTGAAAATAACCTTCCATTAACTACAATTGCGTGAAGATAAATTTGTAGGTTAGATTTGACTAACGCTCTATAAGTTACAACGTTCGCCACCAAGTACCGGTTGCGGTGGCAACTAGTAGCCAAGTTCGCCGCTAAGTGTCGTTGACGATAGCATTTGGAAGCAATAATAGGAACTACTTGAAATTGATCGTCTGCAGTCCTTACCTGAATTACAGATAACACACACTCATACAGCAATCACAATTAACACCGGTTATCAGACAGATTCTACACACACCCAGTCGCAGCCCATAAACTGAGGAACCAACCAACCAGCTTATTATAAGTCACATAAATGATTGGCTGAATATCCTGTCGTCCCCGATTTCTAAAATAGCTCCAAAATTTGATATACGCCTATCATTTTAGCCTACTTCCGCATTTTAAAAAAAGCCTTGACTGGACGGCAAAAGAGCACTCGAGTAATCCAATTTGATGGAGAATCAGGCTCAAAGTTTGGCAACACTGTCAGGATTGCACAAAGTTCAACATAATTTTCTCAAATAAACAACATGTTCAAACTGCAGCTGAAAAGCTTAAATCACCAATAAAGTACTTCAAAGATAATAAAAGTGGATCGAAATTGAGTAAAAGAAGCAAACAAGGAATTTTAAATTCGTATACAGTAGTAGCTTGAGGGATGTCAATCTAGAGTTTCCATGTCGGAATAACAAGCAAGAAGGGTTGGTTGGTTCCTCAGTTTAGGGGCTGCGACAACGCGGTCATGTAGCCCCGTGTACTTTGGGTTTGTGTTGAATCTCTCTGACAACCGTGTTAATTGTGATGGCTGTATTAGTGTGTATTCTCTGTAATTCAGGTAAGGACTGCAGACGATCAATGTCTGTAGTTCCTACTTTTGCTACAAAATTTTACCGTCAACGACACCTAGCTGTGAACTAGGCTACTAGATGCTACCACAACCGACACCTGGTGGCGAACGTTGGAACTCAACAGATAGTTAATCAATTCTAACCTACAAATTTAGCTCCACACAATTGTAGCTAGTGGAAGGTTCTTTTACACGCCATAAATCTATGACATGGGCCAACCGGCCTTTCTTTTCCTCCGAAGGAAGGCATACTGAGCGATTTTTGACGTTTGAACCCGCGATCTTCTTCTTCCTCTTCTCCTTCTTTCCCTTTGTACCGATATGTGTTGGGACATTTCAGCCATTTATTAAAGTTTCTTCTGTCGTGCGCCATTCTCTGAACATCACCCAAGGTCTTCCCTCGCTTCCTGATCAGTCCCAAAATGTAGTCTTCCCATTCAATCCGTGGCCTTCCTCGTGTTCTTCTTCTTGTAGCTCTGGCTCGCCGCACCTGCTACGCTTTCCTTTCATCATCCATTCTTTCTAGGTGACCAATCCAGCCCAATCCTCCTCTCCTCTCAATGGCATCCATTATTGGCTCCTGCTCAAGCTCATCTCTCACTGTGGTATTTCTAATATGGTCTCTTCGACTTGTCCCGGCAACTTTCCGCAAGTTTCTCATCTCAGCGGCGACCAAACGACTCTCCACGCCCAACTCTCTGCACCATACAGGAGGGTTGGCAGGTACTGCACCCTTCAATAAAGCATGGTTTTCTCAAGATTCATCTACGGGGTCGTGTTCAGTCCTGACTGTATTACACAGCAAAGTTCGCTTAAAAACAACATGCTCTAATGAATAGAAAGGTCCATGACAGAGGCTATACTAGAAATAAAATGAATAACAAGTAGAATAAAAGAAATTTAATGACTGAAAATTATGTGCATAATAATAATAATAAATAAAAGAAATCCTCCCTGACTTTCACTCCCATAAGAAATAAATATATACTGAGCGGTAAGACACGCTCCACACAACAAAACAATGTGAATACAGCTTCACACAAAATGATTAATCATAACATAAACTTTGAGCGGTAAGAACTCGCTCGTCACAACATATGGATTCAAGTCCATTTTTCCTGGTCAAGAAGTTATATAATGCGTGGTGTACTGCTCTTTAATAAGAAAATGAGTACTGATGCGAGTCCGTTTACAATTGAAACAGTCATGTTGCTCACGGAGTTGCATCTTTTAAATCACACTACGGCTAATGGACCCACCCTTAATTAACACACTATAATTACTACTGACACATGCAAGATCTAATCATACAAAAAGATGAAGAATCTCGCTGAGATTCTAGCTGGTGCCAGAGCACACGAAATAAAAGGAGCATGCCAGAAATAGGTCAAAACGCTCGCATCACAAATTGGGAACACAGCCTCGCACATCCTAATGCCACACGGGGTCATTGAACGCGTAAAATAAACACAAAAGAAGTGAAGCAACAGCAACAAAATACAAGCCTAACGGCTGAAACCTATATTTATATTTTTATAAAACGCCAGACAAACAGATGTCTCGGTAGCTACCTTACAATTATGGACAACACCCATTTAATCAATCAAATACTCATTATAACCGATCAGGTTTTGTGAATTTTAAAACAACGTCTTAAATTGAAGTAAAGGACCCTGGCCTGTTACTAATGACAAGTCGCGTTATCTGATTTGAGCGCACCCCTCTTGTATGAATCATCGCTGCCTCAACTATCACTCTCAGTCCTTTAAGCTAGGTGCTATTTCCATCTGGAAAACGCAAACATATCTCACTCATCCGCCTGGATGGCAAGAAAACACAAATATATACCACGAGTCCAGCCTCGCGAGGTTATGAACTGGGCTGATGTGGAGCAAGTCAGAATAATTACAATGATATATTCTCGCTAACACATCATAAAATCGCTCTACGCACCAAAAGCTTGGACTGACTCACTCATAAACATACCAACTGGGTCGGCTTAAAACAGATCAACCAATATTGCGTACATAGACACATTAAAAAATACACAACAAAAACTCGGGTGCAAAGTGCCATCCCGTACAGCTCTGCTGGAAAAGCAACTATCAAAATAATCCTGATCTGTCATAAATTCTGCTCACAAATAATCTTTACCCTCCAAATTCGATTTTTAATCTCAAATTAATTCAGTTCCATTTTTGTTATAAGGCATACCTCCGAATTATAATGCTTGACCGCGATTTACGCAAGCGAATGCGAGCACGAGCTGCGCGTCGCCCCGTATAGTTGAACCAAACACAAATCACAATATTTACTAATACAAAGCGCTCGGCTTGTCCCATACTTAATGCGTCAGTAAACAAGAACTAAGAATCTGCATCACCAAAGAAGCAAACAAATATCTACAAAAATATGTCCCATAATACCATAGCTGATTTAATAAATAAATAAATTCATTTGTACTCAATCCTTTAAAACAGCGTCAAGGAAAACATCTGCAGCCATCACTCCTTTAAGATGCTTAGCTCGTCATCGACATCTTCTGGCAAATGTCCTGCTGGTTCCAAGATCCGTCCTCGTTCCTAGACGTCATCTCGTGCTGAATTAAATAAAGTTTTTTCAGATACACACACGACATATTTCCTATTAAATTCACCGATCAAGTACTAAATTCCTTGACAGTCTATTGGTGAATTATATTCGATGAACTGGTCCTATCTGGTGGTACTGGGACTACAAATAACTCACTGAAGTTACACTGCTAACTTGACGAAAATGTTCCATGTTCAAATACATGAAAAATTATGCAGAGTATGCCTCGTGTCCTCGGACACCTGAGTAACGGCCTTACTTCCTCAAAAGCTCAAATAAAAGTCAGTGTTACGTCCTCAGACGCACAAATAAAAGTCAACGTTACGTCCTCAGACGCACAAATAAAAGTCAACGTTACGTCCTCAGACGCACAAATAAAAGTCATCTCTCGAAGCTTCCTGGATCATTATAAATGAAACTGGCTAGGGTAGGTGTGGAAGGGGATTTAAGGAAAGATATTCCATAATAATTATCAGACTAGCATGCGATCGGTATCATTGAGTTCGTAGCGATGTGGAGGTTACGATTATGCTGTAGCCGGCTTGAATCGATCGTGGAATTAATCCGTAGATAACTCCCGCGTTAATTTCCCAGGGTGCGTTACCAAGCCGAGTTGCCGCTAAAACAGGGCGTCTTGATATTATTGGTTCAGACTCTTGTAGATCTTTGCGCGCTTTTACTTGTATTTCTGCCACAGGGAGTGGTTAACATGAAGATTGACCAATTACATCGTAGCATTAGATTTTCTTCTTGGCGCCAACACTCATAGCAACATGCCATATTTTGCGTACCCAAGCATTCTCCGCGCTAAAAGTTGCACCTGTCCTATGTGTCATGAATATTATGCTACTTCCTAAAATACCACAGGAGCTTAAACCATTGTGTCCTCTCGGCCACTGATTTCTTAATATTTACCAACACCGTCTGGCTCTCATATCTGCTGTCTGTAGAAATGTATCAAAAGATGAAGAAAAATTTATTAGAATCCTTTATACAGCCTGTGGATAAAGGGTTCACAATCCTCCTGCATGGAAAAAATCGAACATAGCATATAGTGGATTTTTTTAAAAACACATAACATGTGTAATCCATTTCTGCCAATCCTAGAGAAATCTCCCTCTCATCAGTCTAGTCTAGCCGCCACTGTCGTTGGAGTGTCGACACGCACTCGTAATTACTTCCTGCTTCCTCATTCATTCAGACATTCCAAGCCCGCCTGCTTGCCTGATCGCCTAAGGCTAGTCTCTCTCCTGTCCAGTATCCTTATCTCTCTCGCTCGATCGCTCGCTGTGTCATGATCGACAGAGCTCATTAGTGTTTGACCACAACAGGCTGCTCCCAACTTCCTCGTTCAACTGACGTACTCACTGACCCCCGTATAGTTGGATGTGCAAAAGTACTTCCATATATTCAATTTGCAGCATTATTACTGCTTTCCCAAGGTCCGCTAGTAAAATACACTTTTACATTCGCCGCATTGTAGACAGACATTGTACCTGTACTCAATTATTTTACTCTGTATGCGTTGTTACCAAGATTACGTACAATACAGAAGGGTCCTCTCCATTTCTCCGTGCTGCCACCTCCTTCTTCTCCTCCGTTCTGCTACCATCCTCTTCTTCTCCTGCTCGCTGTCGTCTTCTTCTAGTATTGACTCGTTTTTCGTATCGCACCGGTGTTTCTCTTCCCTACCGGGCTACGTTCTCACATATTCCGTACTGGCAAGCTTCGTTCGTCTTCCTGGCTGGCTGATATATTTGCTTCCTCTCCCATTTCTTCCTTAAAGGTGTCAGTATTCGACCTCCTATTAATGGCACGTTCCCAATGTCCTTGTTCTTCCCCTCCATTAGCGTGTTATTCTTCCAGATACCGCTGTGATTCGGCGTGCCTGTCGTTCCATTCCTTCCTATAATTTTGATAGTCCCCCTGGTTCTGGTATCTCCTTTCACGCCACTGTCGATTCTCATTATTGTTATTTTCGTACCGTCTGTAAGGTCCCTCATTTCTCCTATTATTTCTCCATTGTTGGTATCCTCGCTCTTGATACCTATTGTTGCCCTGGGTCTGCCTATCATTATTATTATCATGTCGCTGGTGTGACCTATTTTCTTCGCCCTCCTGACCTCGTCTCGGTGTTGTTGACACACTTGTATTTGTGGCCTGCGACCTGGTATGTACTTGAGTGGGTTTAACCACCTCCATTGTGTTTACAAGTTCCAGCTGCCGTCCCCCTCTCTGCTGCAAGTGAGATGTTGTCTCGTCAATCTGACGTAAGATTTGTTCGGCTCGAACCGCTGTGTCCACGTTTGCTGCCACTAACACCTGCTGAACATTGACTGGCAACTGCCGTGCAATCGTCGTTACCAGATCCGATTCTTCTAAAGGATGATCCAGATCCTGAAATTTCAACAATTGTAACGAAACGAAATCTGAGTATTTCGTCTGCTGAGTTGACTGATATTTTCTCGAATAGAGTTCCATTCTAAGGCTTTGTTGTAGAGAAGCTGACCAATAATTTCTCAGAAACGCATCCTTGAACTCATCCATCCCTCCGAAAGTATACTTGAAGCTCAAGAACCACGTAAGTACATTTCCCGAAAGAAATCGTTCCATCAGTCTTAAACGATGCGCGGGCGGTATTGGCAACTCAAACTAACACTTGGGGCGCTGCGGTCGTCTGGATAAGTAGGGTAAAAATATTCAATAACACGCGTTTGATATGGAACACTTTTTATTTTTCGGTTATAATCAGTAAATGTGGTCACTACAATAATGACAGTGTTATTTTCAATTGTATATATGTATAACTGTGCGATACACGTCATCTAATTTGAGAGTTCCACTGGATTTTATGTGTCAATTGAATATTATCAAGCATTGGTTGTCTGCTGGTATTTGTTTTTGTGCAGTTCCAGTCATGGCGCTGTTACGTTTAAAAGCTATATTTGAGTTTGCTCACTGTACCATAGACTCTAGAAATTATTTGCTGCTTGGTAGGGCAAAGGGATGAGTTTAACTTGTATTAAAACTCGGGGGAGACTGAAATTGCTTGGTTTGCATGGTAAGTATTTACCCTGCGAAGTCAAATTAGGCCTATATGACTCGTAGTGGAATGGCTCGGATATCGCAGAGCGAGGTGATGACGGTTGGTAGGGTTATTGGAAATGAACTAGGGAGCGGGGAAGGATACCTGACTGATGAAGCTTGGCTGCCCTCTCGGCTGGTGTAGACCTAGGCAAGGATCATGTAAGTATAAGGGCTTAGGCTCGGCTGTCTAGGTGCGGCTTGGCTCTGCGTAAGTGAACAACCCGTCCTGTCGTCAGTGAGTGTAGTGGTGAGTGGTCCAACCCGCTCTTGTTGCCCGTATTTATTTGGTATCGTCACCTTTCGGCTATTGCTATTTGCATCTTTTGGAAAGTGATGAAAACGTATATCCGCAGCCCTCTTATATATCGACTTACAGCCGTAAACTGAGCAATATACTTTGCTTTTACTCATTTTGCACTCTTATCAACGAGTAAAACTTATTACTTATGTATAAACACGAAGAATTTACAACTATCTGCTTACCAATACAAGAAACCATATACAAACAGTCACCACGTGACAAATGTACCCTACTTGGTAAGTTTCTCATTTTTACCGCTAGATGTCATATCAGATAGCTGGAGTTGCCAATATTATTGTCATTAAAATAGTCATCCATCTCCTTAAGATACGCCTTCGGTGTGACACCAGAATTTTCTGTCAATTTATTTGGTTTAAATTCATTTGATCGAATTACTTGTACGACTTGAGGGTGCTGATAGCCATGTTGAGGAGTAAAGGTTCCCCCAACGTTGTTGTGAAATCCCTCTGTGTTAGTCGTTAATGGGCTGCCTGTCAGTCCGTGGCTACTCTCCGCGCTAATTGCCCCCTGGCTTGCTGAGTCAACTTCCTTATCTTTAGCGTGCTCTGTCTGAAATAACGTGTTCTGTCCCAGTGAACGCAACTCTCCTTTTATGATTCTGTCCTACTGTTCCTTCATTTTACTCTTGATTTCTTCCTCAAGTGCTTTAATGCGCGTATGATTATCACCTACGGTCTTTATGATCGTTAACCGTTCTTCTTTAGAGTCGCTGCTCATCTTACACCAATCTTTCTGATGCTATATTTCATCGCTCCCAGTTTTTCTTCCATCTGCTGTTTCGTGTCCTCCTGATTCGATTCTATCTTCTCAAGCCTGTCTTCTAGACGTAGATTATTCTCATCTATCGTACTCTTCAAATTATCCAGGTCCGATTCTATGTTTCGCCATCGCTCTGCTGATTGTATTTCTAATTTATCCATGTCCTTTATCAGGCCCGTAATACTTGCATTTACTGCAGACAATTGTCCCTGGATAAACGTAGAATCCTCCTCCATTTTATCAAACCGCTTTTCAAGACCATCCTGTGCCGTTTTAACCTCACTGTTATTTACCGTGCATGCTAATTTTATCTGAGCTAGTTTTGCCAATACAGTTTCGTCCAAATCATTTAATTAACGGTTGAAGGTGTCCTCTAATTTTTGTATCTGACCTAGCGGTTTGTCGTTATTAGTAGGGGAGTGAGGCGGTTTCTAATCCCCCCCACTACCTCTCCCTCTGACGTTACATACTAACCCGCAATACATTCAGGGGCAAAGTCGATATCTCCCGAAGCCATGGTCCGATTTTGACAAATGAGGTGTCGTTGGACTCGGGTTGACGCCCTCTTTCCAATGGACCATTCATTTCAACCCCTAAATAAAACCTACCCCTACTAGGGGGTGAAATTGTAATTTTTTAGTGAAAGCCTCTTTTCAAATGGGACATGTATAAGGTGCGCTGCTAAAATGAACTTAAACGTGGTTGCCCATATCGCGAATGCGTTTTACGAGATGCCGCTATGGATGAACATTTTTGTTTTTGTTTTGTACGCATGCGCACTTGGGATTTTTGTAAGAGGGCGAGCTCTTTGAAAAAAAAATGATTGATAAGAAGAGGTTTTGGTGGTGAGGAGAGAACCAGATAGTCGCCTACTTTCCTACGACGTTTGCCGATATCTCTCGAACGCAAGGTCGGATTTGGACGTGTGACGTGTCAAATCGCTTGTCTCAAAGCCCTATATATGTTATTAATAGGTTAAAGTTTTGAGAATGAGGGAAACAGGCGTTTTGGGGTAAAATTATGATTTTAGACTTTTTCTGATATTTCACGAATGCCTGGTCGGATTTGGTCCTATGACGTGTCAAATGGCTTGTCTCGAAACCCTCTTTATTTTGGTAATAGGTTAAAGTTTTTGAGAATGAGGGAAACAGAATTTTTTGTTGTAAAACCGTGATTTTAGACTTTTTGTTATATCTCACAAACCAATAACGCCAGAGACGTATACTCGTAGGACTCGGGGTGACGCCCCTTTCCTCTCTCTTTTCGAATATAGTATTTATGTTTAAAAAAATGCGAAAGAGCCTAACGACACTTATGTTGAAAACATTTCAGTTTTTAAAACTTTTCTTAAATTTGTCTAAAATGTTCATGACGAGTGGTTGTAGATAGAAAGAGACGATACCACTGGACACGTGTTTCAACGAAGCTATTACTGGCCACGGTGGTGATATACCAATACAGTATTCGCTATTTCGATGAGACGGCGGGTCGAGGGTTCGTTTTCTGATTTTTCCTATGATGGAATTCCTAATTCCTAAACCCCCTGAAGGGGGTCTTTAACGTGTAAACGATTATGAGTGACATGACAAATGATAATTCCTTGATTCGATGAAGTTGGCTTTAGATAGAACAAACAGAACTTGGTTATATGTTGCTTGAAGTGAGTATAGAAAACAAACTTGCTGGGGCAGACTGACAGGATGTGAATGTTATTTGATCTTATTGGAATGCATTGACTTGACAGGGCAATGAAAAAAAGCACAGAGATGCTGAGGACACTTGAAGGTCAAACGATATGGCAACCATGGTGGGAGGGGGAAGCTAGGATGATGTCGCCGATCATGTTCAATGGATGAATTTATATTTTGCGAAGCATTGTTCGGAGAGGGTCATGGGACGACTTGTTTTAAGGGTATTTATTTTTTCGATGTTTCCTATGGTGGACTCATTGATTGAAATAATCCAAAACTGCTAGGGCATGGCCTTGAGATTTTATAAACCGATAATGGGATTTTGACATACAAGATCCACTCAGAACTTGACATGATGTCATTCTTTTTATGGCTTATGAATTTCCCCAAAAAAGACCCAAAACAACAAGATCATGGACTTTTGCTTTTCTTAATATATTGCAAACCCATAATGTAAGATGTTTACTGTGAGTGACGAAATCTAGCTAGGTAACGAAAGAATTATTGTAGGATATATGTATGGTGACTGACACGTCTTTGACCATTGGAACTTGTTTTCAGATCTGACTGTAGTACATAGGGAGTATAGGTTGTAGGCATGGATTGACAAACGGTGCACACAAAATTCAATTTATCGATTCAAGAATTAAGAGTAGACTATCATTAATTAATTGGTTAAAGAGTGTAGCTAAAAATAAAAAAATGGTGACTACATTAAACTAAACTGAACCAAGTCGAATCAAACCCAACCGAACCAAACCAAGCCTAAAGCAAACCAAACCTAATCAAGAACAAGCCAAGGGCTTAAGTGTAAAACTTGTGGGGGAATGCAGTCATTGGCAATGTCCAAAGGAAGGGATAACGCTCTACCTCTAGAGGGTAAGGTAAAGCTAGCGCATGGTTCTAATGCATATTCCCAAGTACATGAACCACACACACACACAACTATCCTATGCTGTTTTTATGAGTTAACTGTTAAAACTTACTCAGTGGTTACTGAGCAAGATGGTCGCTACACACAACAAGCTTTAAATACTTGAGGCTAATAATCTATACACACACACACACGCTTGTTCTAAACTAAACTGTCTTGCTGGCAGTGCTCACACAGTAGGCAAATGACAGAAATGCTTGGCTAACAGAAATACAATCATTTTCGTTTGTCTAATGTTACCAGCTAACCATTACATGCTATAGTGGTGAGCACATGTGCCTCTTGCACTGGAGATCGTAACTCGATTTCTAGCTCTAAGGCCTAGAATGAATCAAACTAAGAAAGAAGGGTATGGTGACGCAGTGGTTAAACTGTTAGCCTTTCACTAAGGTAGACTAGGGTTTGATTTTAGGTTAATATACATGTCATAAACAAACAAACAAACAAACAAACAAACAAACAAAAAAAGCAGAGATAATGTTTAAAACTGATTACACTTGTCTCTTTTCAAATTATTACTTAGATTGCAAATACAAAGGTGGACTGGGTTTGATATTCAGTTAATGCTGCCTATCGCATACTAGCCTGTAAGAAAGCCAAACAAGCAAAAGGCGTAGGTAGAGCAGTGGTAAAATCGCTATGTGTAGAGAACTACCTAACGGTTTTATGAACTGGCAATGGTATGTCGCATAAACAGTGCAGGATACAATCCAGCAACCATAATTTGTATCTTGTGGAGCAGAGAAAACATATATATAGAGAAAGATATAGAAAGCTAGTGTATGTATGGGTAGCATTGATAATTTGACCAGAGAAAATACGATGAGGTAGGGTGGGGAGAGGGAGAATTAACACTTATATATGAATGAATGGTAAATAGTATTTTAGTTTTTTTTCCCCAATAGTTTTGTTTTTTAAATGCAGTGGTAGATAGTCGTTATTTTGTAAAACATTCTTACTTGCAGTAGTAATAAGACTCTATGGTTTCGCTAACACATAGATAGACTGTATTATTGCCATGGTCAAGCACTCACATTAAGATCATTTACAAAATCATAAAATGAAAAATAAAAAATCTTGTTTTGGAAATATCGTTTTTCAACATACACAAAATAAATATATAAAAAATTTGTAAACAGCAAAATGGAAAATCCATGGTCAAGCACTCACATTAAGATCATTTACAAAATCATAAAATGAAAAATAAAAATCTTGTTTTGGAAATATCGATTTTTTTCAACATACACAAAATAAATATATAAAAAATTTGTAAACAGCAAAATGGAAAATCCATGTTTCCATATGGACAAAATTTAAAAACCTTAAACGGACATTTAAGAAAATATATATAAATGGGAAATTGACAAATGTGTAAATATGAAAATGGAAAAATCCATGTTTCCATATCATGAAATTGAAAAACATCAAACTGTCATTTAAAAAAATGCAAATGGAAAATTGACAAATTGCAATGTGTGAAATGTGAAATTGAACAAATGGCTATCATTATTTAAAAAAAAAAAGAACATGGTGCTCTATGGTTGAGGTGTGAATCAAACCCTTTCTACTTATTTGGACCACCCGAGACTGAGTAGACTAGTTTAAGTTGTCATACCACTTTTAAAAGTTTGTGTTAAATCTAGGAATTGAACCCAAGAGCTTGTAGGGGAGATCAAAGGTTATAATATGTTAAACAGATAGCCTTGAATGAAGGGTGTGGTAGCTATATAGAGATGAGACGTTTCGCTCGGGGCAGGGAGGCATGGAGATCTGCATCAAACCAGTCAAAGGACTAAAGACTCAAACAACAACATGTACGTTCACCAAAATAATGTTGTGTAACGGTAAATGTTAGTCAACGAACAGTAATGCATTACTAAAACCCATGACACGATACCTAAGAGCTTTTCTAAAATGATTTTAAAATGCCTTTAACCCTATATTGAACACCCAGTTCACAAAACTCATAACTGCAATGTTATGGTAAAACAAAACAAAATCTATATTTCAAAACAAACAAGTGGTTTAGTCAATGTATACTGGAAAAAGTTTTGTAAACACGCAAGTCCTCAAGACCAATTAAATTAGTAACTGTCAGGTTGGCCGAGTGGTTAAGGTGTTTGACTTAAGATCAAATTTCTGTATAAGGAAGCAAGGGTTCGAATCCCTTACCTGACATAACTATTGCCTTAACATGGCTTGGCCACACTGTATTATTATGATACTCAGTACACAAACCATAGATATAGTGTATTGTTTAAGGCCACTCTCTTTCTGAACATAGTCAGAGACTGTTGATGGTTAACAATTGTATTAATAGTGGGACATGGGGATAGCAATTAAGAAAAAACAGCCAATACCCATACAATATTTTTATTCATTTTAGTTTTTTTTTACAATAGTTACACACTGAATACAACTTTTTATCTCTTTACCATTGTTTGATATAGATTTTAAACACAACGCTTGTTGTAGATCCTTTTACAACTTTCTCTAGGTACTCTTGTTCTTAAAAACTGGGGAAGCCGCAATGGTTTTATAGACATTAAACCCTCATTCTCTTCTTTTTCATCATTATCATCATCATTATTATAAATATTATCTTTATAATTATTATAGTCATTGTCACCATCATTATCATCATCATCATCATCCTCAACATCACTAGAACTATCCAATTCCATTTTTTCCTTTTCAAAAGGGATCTCTTGAAGAGTCTGTGTTGCTTTTGATAGTGTTACGGGTTTATTGAACGTTGACAACTGTCCTAACATGACTTTTTGAGGAGATAAATGTTTTTTCATAAGGAAGTCACTATGTTGAGTAACACTATGTTTTTGTCGGACTTGCTTTTTCTTGTTCTTTTGATCATGTTTTGTTAACACTAACGGTGTTTCATTTGGTATACCACATTGATGAGTACCCACACTTAAGACCTCACCATGTTTACTTTTTAGATGACCTAGACATTTTGTTGTTCTTTGTTTTGAGCACTGCCAAAATATGATGCCATTCGCATTTTCTCGCTTATAGTTATAAGAGTACCCATGATACAGGGCACGTGGTTTACCTTTATTGGTTATAGTATATTCCATAGTAGTCACTGACTTGTATAGTCGATCCGCCTACTACGAAGGTCTGAACACTTGTGGTGAAAGAATGATGTTGTGTTGACGTTTTATGCAGGATAATGTTGGTGGCATATGTGGGTGGCTTATGTTGATGACATGTGTTGTTGGCTGATTTTGGTGGCTTATGTTGATGGTTTATGGTGGTGGCTTATGTTGATGGCTTATGTTGGTGGCTTATGTTGATGACATATGTTGGTGACTTATGTTGATAGCTTATGTTGGTGGCTAATGTTGATGACATATGTTGTTGGCTTATGGTGGTGGCTTATGTTGATGGTATATGTTGCTGGCCTATGTTGATGGTTTATGTTAATGGCTTAGGTTAATATCTTAGGTTGATGGCATAAGTTGATGGCTTATGTTGGTGGCTTATGGTGGTGGCTTATGCTGGTGGCTTATGCTAGTGGCTTATGGTGGTGGTTTATGGTGGTGGCTTATGTTGATGACATATGTTGGTGGCTTAAGTTGGTGGCTTATGTTGGTGGCTTATGGTGGTGGCTTATGGTGGTGGGTTATGGTGGTGGATTATGGTGGCTTATAGTGGTGGCTTATGGTGGTGGTTTATGGTGGTGGCTTATGTTGATGACATATGTTGGTGGCTTATGGTGGCTTATGGTGGTGATTTATAGTGGTGGCCTATGTTGGTGGCTTATTTTTGGTGGTTTACGTTAATACCTTATTTGTAATGGCTTATTTGACAAGTTATTGTTGTCAATGTATTTAGAGGATTTTTCTCTTGGTTTTGGAAAGTATCTCAACTCTTTTTTATGGTAGCATAATGCTTACCGCCATGTTTGTAAGCAACAACAACACACTAAAATTCCAAGAATCCAAAGTACTCTAAGGTTAATGATTGTCTCTCAACTCCATTCAACGTCTAGTCAAAAAACATTATATATTTTTCACATTTTACAAAAAAGGTAAATTGGGAAAGTAAGCTATATGTTTAAACTAAAAATCATATCAAATCATATGCTAACTCCAACACCTACGTCTACCCCAATCTCAGTCAAAAAAATATAATATTCTTCAAATTTTTCCAAAACAGTATTTGGAAAGTAGGCCATATTTTGAAAACTAATCATCCTATAAAGTCATATATATATATACTGAAACCAATGGCTTTTATATCCTTAATCTTAAGAACAAAATATGGAATTTTTGACATTTTTTCCAAAAATGTTCATTTTAAAACGGGGCTATATTTTGGAAACTAAGAATTTTACAAGAAAGTTTGTTTAACGTAAATGGCAGGTATTTACCCCCACTACCCGCAAACCAAGTCCCAGGTCTCTGGGGAAAAATCCAAAAAAAGTTCAATTTGGAAAGTAGGCAATATTTTGAAAACTAATCATCCTAAAAAGTCATATATAGACTCAAACCAATGGCTTTTATGTCCTTAATTGGTAGAACAAAACTTAACATTTTTTCAGTTTTTCCAAAAAAGTCCAATTTTCAAAAATTGTCTATATTTTGGGAACTAAGAATTTTACAAAAAAGTTTGTTTAACGAAAATGAAAGGTCTTTACCCCCCTCTACCCAAAACATAAATTTCAGGTCCCTAGGACAAAAACTGTGCAGTATATATATATATATTTTTTTTGGGGAGGGGGTCTATATTCACTTTACCTCCCCACTTCACAAGATGGCGGCCATAGCTTAACTTAACCTAGCCTAACCTAACCTGACCTACGAGGTGTGATCAAAAAGTTCCAAAAATGTGGCTGCAACTTAACCAAACCTAGCCTAGCCTAACCTAACCTCCCTGTTGACTAGCCCCCTTTGGACGGGTCCTTTTTGAAGGGAGTCATTTTTTTTACGTGTCCCGGAGGACGGGTCCTTGTTGACGGGTCCCTGTGGCGGGTCCTTTGGACTGATCCCTATGGACTGGCCTTGCATTTTATCCAAATTATGTCAAAGAGGACCCGCCACTGGGACCCGTCAACAAGGACCCGTCCTCCGGGACACGTAAAAAAAATGACTCCCTTCAAAAAGGACCCGTCCAAAGGGGGCTAGTCAACAGGGAGGTTAGGTTAGGCTAGGCTAGGTTTGGTTAAGTTGCAGCCACATTTTTGGAACTTTTTGATCACACCTCGTAGGTCAGGTTAGGTTAGGCTAGGTTAAGTTAAGCTATGGCCGCCATCTTGTGAAGTGGGGAGGTAAAGTGAATATAGACCCCCTCCCCAAAAAAAATATATATATATATACTGTACAGTTTTTGTCCTAGGGACCTGAAATTTATGTTTTGGGTAGAGGGGGGTAAAGACCTTTCATTTTCGTTAAACAAACTTTTTTGTAAAATTCTTAGTTCCCAAAATATAGACAATTTTTGAAAATTGGACTTTTTTGGAAAAACTGAAAAAATGTTAAGTTTTGTTCTACCAATTAAGGACATAAAAGCCATTGGTTTGAGTCTATATATGACTTTTTAGGATGATTAGTTTTCAAAATATTGCCTACTTTCCAAATTGAACTTTTTTTGGATTTTTCCCCAGAGACCTGGGACTTGGTTTGCGGGTAGTGGGGGTAAATACCTGCCATTTACGTTAAACAAACTTTCTTGTAAAATTCCTAGTTTCCAAAATATAGCCCCGTTTTAAAATGAACATTTTTGGAAAAAATGTCAAAAATTCCATATTTTGTTCTTAAGATTAAGGATATAAAAGCCATTGGTTTCAGTATATATATATATGACTTTATATGATGATTAGTTTTCAAAATATGGCCTACTTTCCAAATACTGTTTTGGAAAAATTTGAAGAATATTATATTTTTTTGACTGAGATTGGGGTAGACGTAGGTGTTGGAGTTAGCATATGATTTGATATGATTTTTAGTTTAAACATATAGCTTACTTTCCCAATTTACCTTTTTTGTAAAATGTGAAAAATATATAATGTTTTTTGACTAGACGTTGAATGGAGTTGAGAGACAATCATTAACCTTAGAGTACTTTGGATTCTTGGAATTTTAGTGTGTTGTTGTTGCTTACAAACATAGCGGTAAGCATTATGCTACCATAAAAAAGAGTTGAGATACTTTCCAAAACCAAGAGAAAAATCCTCTAAATACATTGACAACAATAACTTGTCAAATAAGCCATTACAAATAAGGTATTAACGTAAACCACCAAAAATAAGCCACCAACATAGGCCACCACTATAAATCACCACCATAAGCCACCATAAGCCACCAACATATGTCATCAACATAAGCCACCACCATAAACCACCACCATAAGCCACCACTATAAGCCACCATAATCCACCACCATAACCCACCACCATAAGCCACCACCATAAGCCACCAACATAAGCCACCAACTTAAGCCACCAACATATGTCATCAACATAAGCCACCACCATAAACCACCACCATAAGCCACTAGCATAAGCCACCAGCATAAGCCACCACCATAAGCCACCAACATAAGCCATCAACTTATGCCATCAACCTAAGATATTAACCTAAGCCATTAACATAAACCATCAACATAGGCCAGCAACATATACCATCAACATTAGCCACCACCATAAGCCAACAACATATGTCATCAACATTAGCCACCAACATAAGCTATCAACATAAGTCACCAACATATGTCATCAACATAAGCCACCAACATAAGCCATCAACATAAGCCACCACCATAAACCATCAACATAAGCCACCAAAATCAGCCAACAACACATGTCATCAACATAAGCCACCCACATATGCCACCAACATTATCCTGCATAAAACGTCAACACAACATCATTCTTTCACCACAAGTGTTCAGACCTTTGTAGTAGGCGGATCGACTATACAAGTCAGTGACTACTATGGAATATACTATAACCAATAAAGGTAAACCACGTGCCCTGTATCATGGGTACTCTTATAACTATAAGCGAGAAAATGCGAATGGCATCATATTTTGGCAGTGCTCAAAACAAAGAACAACAAAATGTCTAGGTCATCTAAAAAGTAAACATGGTGAGGTCTTAAGTGTGGGTACTCATCAATGTGGTATACCAAATGAAACACCGTTAGTGTTAACAAAACATGATCAAAAGAACAAGAAAAAGCAAGTCCGACAAAAACATAGTGTTACTCAACATAGTGACTTCCTTATGAAAAAACATTTATCTCCTCAAAAAGTCATGTTAGGACAGTTGTCAACGTTCAATAAACCCGTAACACTATCAAAAGCAACACAGACTCTTCAAGAGATCCCTTTTGAAAAGGAAAAAATGGAATTGGATAGTTCTAGTGATGTTGAGGATGATGATGATGATGATAATGATGGTGACAATGACTATAATAATTATAAAGATAATATTTATAATAATGATGATGATAATGATGAAAAAGAAGAGAATGAGGGTTTAATGTCTATAAAACCATTGCGGCTTCCCCAGTTTTTAAGAACAAGAGTACCTAGAGAAAGTTGTAAAAGGATCTACAACAAGCGTTGTGTTTAAAATCTATATCAAACAATGGTAAAGAGATAAAAAGTTGTATTCAGTGTGTAACTATTGTAAAAAAAAACTAAAATGAATAAAAATATTGTATGGGTATTGGCTGTTTTTTCTTAATTGCTATCCCCATGTCCCACTATTAATACAATTGTTAACCATCAACAGTCTCTGACTATGTTCAGAAAGAGAGTGGCCTTAAACAATACACTATATCTATGGTTTGTGTACTGAGTATCATAATAATACAGTGTGGCCAAGCCATGTTAAGGCAATAGTTATGTCAGGTAAGGGATTCGAACCCTTGCTTCCTTATACAGAAATTTGATCTTAAGTCAAACACCTTAACCACTCGGCCAACCTGACAGTTACTAATTTAATTGGTCTTGAGGACTTGAGTGTTTACAAAACTTTTTCCAGTATACATTGACTAAACCACTTGTTTGTTTTGAAATATAGATTTTGTTTTGTTTTACCATAACATTGCAGTTATGAGTTTTGTGAACTGGGTGTTCAATATAGGGTTAAAGGCATTTTAAAATCATTTTAGAAAAGCTCTTAGGTATCGTGTCATGGGTTTTAGTAATGCATTACTGTTCGTTGACTAACATTTACCGTTACACAACATTATTTTGGTGAACGTACATGTTGTTGTTTGAGTCTTTAGTCCTTTGACTGGTTTGATGCAGATCTCCATGCCTCCCTGCCCCGAGCGAAACGTCTCATCTCTATATAGCTACCACACCCTTCATTCAAGGCTATCTGTTTAACATATTATAACCTTTGATCTCCCCTACAAGCTCTTGGGTTCAATTCCTAGATTTAACACAAACTTTTAAAAGTGGTATGACAACTTAAACTAGTCTACTCAGTCTCGGGTGGTCCAAATAAGTAGAAAGGGTTTGATTCACACCTCAACCATAGAGCACCATGTTCTTTTTTTTTTTAAATAATGATAGCCATTTGTTCAATTTCACATTTCACACATTGCAATTTGTCAATTTTCCATTTGCATTTTTTAAAATGACAGTTTGATGTTTTTCAATTTCATGATATGGAAACATGGATTTTTCCATTTTCATATTTACACATTTGTCAATTTCCCATTTATATATATTTTCTTAAATGTCCGTTTAAGGTTTTTAAATTTTGTCTATATGGAAACATGGATTTTCCATTTTGCTGTTTACAAATTTTTTATATATTTATTTTGTGTATGTTGAAAAAAATCGATATTTCCAAAACAAGATTTTTATTTTTCATTTTATGATTTTGTAAATGATCTTAATGTGAGTGCTTGACCATGGATTTTCCATTTTGCTGTTTACAAATTTTTTATATATTTATTTTGTGTATGTTGAAAAACGATATTTCCAAAACAAGATTTTTTATTTTTCATTTTATGATTTTGTAAATGATCTTAATGTGAGTGCTTGACCATGGCAATAATACAGTCTATCTATGTGTTAGCGAAACCATAGAGTCTTATTACTACTGCAAGTAAGAATGTTTTACAAAATAACGACTATCTACCACTGCATTTAAAAAACAAAACTATTGGGGAAAAAAAACTAAAATACTATTTACCATTCATTCATATATAAGTGTTAATTCTCCCTCTCCCCACCCTACCTCATCGTATTTTCTCTGGTCAAATTATCAATGCTACCCATACATACACTAGCTTTCTATATCTTTCTCTATATATATGTTTTCTCTGCTCCACAAGATACAAATTATGGTTGCTGGATTGTATCCTGCACTGTTTATGCGACATACCATTGCCAGTTCATAAAACCGTTAGGTAGTTCTCTACACATAGCGATTTTACCACTGCTCTACCTACGCCTTTTGCTTGTTTGGCTTTCTTACAGGCTAGTATGCGATAGGCAGCATTAACTGAATATCAAACCCAGTCCACCTTTGTATTTGCAATCTAAGTAATAATTTGAAAAGAGACAAGTGTAATCAGTTTTAAACATTATCTCTGCTTTTTTTGTTTGTTTGTTTGTTTGTTTGTTTGTTTGTTTATGACATGTATATTAACCTAAAATCAAACCCTAGTCTACCTTAGTGAAAGGCTAACAGTTTAACCACTGCGTCACCATACCCTTCTTTCTTAGTTTGATTCATTCTAGGCCTTAGAGCTAGAAATCGAGTTACGATCTCCAGTGCAAGAGGCACATGTGCTCACCACTATAGCATGTAATGGTTAGCTGGTAACATTAGACAAACGAAAATGATTGTATTTCTGTTAGCCAAGCATTTCTGTCATTTGCCTACTGTGTGAGCACTGCCAGCAAGACAGTTTAGTTTAGAACAAGCGTGTGTGTGTGTGTATAGATTATTAGCCTCAAGTATTTAAAGCTTGTTGTGTGTAGCGACCATCTTGCTCAGTAACCACTGAGTAAGTTTTAACAGTTAACTCATAAAAACAGCATAGGATAGTTGTGTGTGTGTGTGGTTCATGTACTTGGGAATATGCATTAGCACCATGCGCTAGCTTTACCTTACCCTCTAGAGGTAGAGCGTTATCCCTTCCTTTGGACATTGCCAATGACTGCATTCCCCCACAAGTTTTACACTTAAGCCCTTGGCTTGTTCTTGATTAGGTTTGGTTTGCTTTAGGCTTGGTTTGGTTCGGTTGGGTTTGATTCGACTTGGTTCAGTTTAGTTTAATGTAGTCACCATTTTTTTATTTTTAGCTACACTCTTTAACCAATTAATTAATGATAGTCTACTCTTAATTCTTGAATCGATAAATTGAATTTTGTGTGCACCGTTTGTCAATCCATGCCTACAACCTATACTCCCTATGTACTACAGTCAGATCTGAAAACAAGTTCCAATGGTCAAAGACGTGTCAGTCACCATACATATAGCCTACAATAATTCTTTCTTTACCTAGCTAGATTTCGTCACTCACAGTAAACATCTTACATTATGGGTTTGCAATATATTAAGAAAAGCAAAAGTCCATGATCTTGTGGTTTTGGGTCTTTTTTGGGGAAATTCATAAGCCATAAAAAGAATGACATCATGTCAAGTTCTGAGTGGATCTTGTATGTCAAAATCCCATTATCGGTTTATAAAATCTCAAGGCCATGCCCTAGAAGTTTTGGATTATTTTAATCAATGAGTCCACCATAGGAAACATCGAAAAAATAAATACCCTTAAAACAAGTCGTCCCATGACCCTCTCCGAACAATGCTTCGCAAAATATAAATTCATCCATTGAACATTGAACATGATCGGCAACATCATCCTAGCTTCCCCCTCCCACCATGGTTGCCATATCGTTTGACCTTCAAGTGTCCTCAGCATCTCTGTGCTTTTTTTCATTGTCCTGTCAAGTCAATGCATTCCAATAAGATCAAATAACATTCACATCCTGTCAGTCTGCCCCAGCAAGTTTGTTTTCTATACTCACTTCAAGCAATATATAACCAAGTTCTGTTTGTTCTATCTAAAGCCAACTTCATCGGATCAAGGAATTATCATTTGTCATGTCACTCATAATCGTTTACACGTTAAAGACCCCCTTCAGGGGGTTTAGGAATTAGGAATTCCATCATAGGAAAAGTCAGAAAACGAACCCTCGACCCGCCGTCTCATCGAAATAGCGAATACTGTATTGGTATATCACCACCGTGGCCAGTAATAGCTTCGTTGAAACACGTGCCCAGTGGTATCGTCTCTTTCTATCTACAACCACTCGTCATGAACATTTTAGACAAATTTAAGAAAAGTTTTAAAAACTGAAATGATTTCAACATAAGTGTCGTTAGGCCCTTTCGCATTTTTTTAAACATAAATACTATATTCGAAAAGAGAGAGGAAAGGGGCGTCACCCCGAGTCCTACGAGTATACGTCTCTGGCGTTATTGGTTTGTGAAATATAACAGAAAGTCTAAAATCACGGTTTTACAACAAAAAATTCTGTTTCCCTCATTCTCAAAAACTTTAACCTATTACCAAAATAAAAAGGGTTTCTAGACAAGCCATTTGACACGTCATAGGACCAAATCCGACCATGCATTCGTGAGATATCGGAAAAGTCTAAAATCATGGTTTTACCCCCAAAAAGCCTGTTTCCCTCATTCTCAAAACTCTAACCTATTAATAACATATAAAGGGCTTCGAGACAAGCGATTTGACACGTCACACGTTCAAATCCGACCTTGTGTTCGAGAGATATCGGCAAACTTCGTAGGAAAGTAGGCGACTATCTGGCTCTCTCCTCACCACCAAAACCCCTTCTTATCAATCATTTTTTTCAAACAGCTCGCCCTCTTACAAAAATCCCAAGTGCGCATGCGTACAAAACAAAAACAAAAATGTTCATCCATAGCGGCATCTCGTAAAACGCATTCGCGATATGGGCAACCACGTTTAAGTTCATTTTAGCAGCGCACCTTATACATGTCCCATTTGAAAAGAGGCTTTCACTAAAAAATTACAATTTCACCCCCTAGTAGGGGTAGGTTTTATTTAGGGGTTGAAATGAGTGGTCCATAGCAAAGCCCCCGTCAGCCCGAGTCCAACGACACCTCATTTGTCAAAATCGGACCATGGCTTCGGGAGATATCGACTTTGCCCCTGAATGTATTGCGGGTTAGTATGTAACGTCAGAGGGAGAGGTAGTGGGGGGGATTAGAAACCGCCTCACTCCCCTACTGTTATTCTTACTTATATCAAGCGCGAATTGAACCATCTGCTGTGTAGTGTACTCTTTCATCTCTGCAGATAATGTGGCTAATTGACTCGTATTTCTACTTTCTTGCGCTTCTAATTGTTTGTTTATATTTTCATTTACTTGCGCTTGTAATGAGTTACCCTGTTCAATTAATTTAATTTCTAATGACTCATTCAGTCCAGATAATTGTGCCTTCTGTTCAGATAATTGTGTTTTTTTTAGTGTCATTCATTTGAGTCTGGAATGACTCATTCTGTTCAGATAATTGTGTTTTAAACTCGTTTGACTGTTCGGATAACTTATGTCTAACTTCGCACTGTGTTCCTTCAATAGATTCTGGGTTCGTGCCGTGGCACTTTCAATGATCGCCTGGATCTCCGCTACTGTTGCCATTATCAGACACAAAAATATATATCACTGAGAAAAACAGGAGGACGACAATCAAATATCTCCCTGACACACACATATATAACTCTTGACATACATTTACTTCATTTGACCACTTTCAGTTCATTTAATCTTATTCCCTTTACTCCCGCAAATCAATCTGGATCACTGAATGGTTCTAATTTTACTTAATAAATTTTTAACCCCACACATATTCAGTCATAAAATTACTATCCAGATCAGATGTTAACACTGACAAATTAACAAAGTATTAATTGTCATTTAAGGCTACCAGCCTCCTAACATATTCATGACTTTGACTTTCTAAACAAATCTAATTTTACATTTAATCACTGGGCGCCCGATTTCACGTACACTACTTTACTAATTACATCAATAAACAAAACGTGAATCGTATTTAACTTGCAAACTCGTGATTCTACTGTATATTCAAATTTCTTGGCGGTATTTCTCTTCGCCGTATTTACGTTAACACAATGTCACTTACGGTGATTTCAAACAGTCCCATATATCAGTGAAACACCACATGTAGGGTAACGCCAGCTTGTCTATGATCCGCTAGAAAAGCCTAAAACAGCGAAAGGCCCCACGTTGGCTAAGTCAGCTTGTCTATGCACCCTTCAATAAAGCATGGTTTTCTCAAGATTCATCTACGGGGACGTGTTCAGTCCCGACTGTATTACACAGCCAAGTTCGCTTAAAAACAACATGCTCTAATGAATAGAAAGGTCCATGACAGAGGCTATACTAGAAATAAAATGAATAACAAGTAGAATAAAAGAAATTTAATGACTGAAAATTATGTGCATAATAATAATAATAATAAATAAAAGAAATCCTCCCTGACTTTCACTCCCATAAGAAATAAATATATACTGAGCGGTAAGACTCGCTCCACACAACAATACAATGTGAATACAGCTTCACACAAAATGATTAATCATAACATAAACTTTGAGCGGTAAGAATTCGCTCGTCACAACATATGGATACAAGTCCATTTTTCCTGGTCAAGAAGTTATATAATGCGTGGCGTACTGCTCTTCAATAAGAAAATGAGTACTGATGCGAGTCCGTTTACAACTGAAACAGTCATCAGGCTCACGGAGTTGCATCTTTTAAATCACACTACGGCTATGGGACCCACCCTTATTTAACACACTATAATTACTACTGACACATGCAAGATCTAATCATACAAAAAGATGAAGAATCTCCCTGAGATTCTAGCTGGTGCCAGAGCACACGAAATAAAAAAGAGCATGCCAGAAATAGGCCAAAACGCTCACATCACAAATTGGGAACACAGCCTCGCACATCCTAATGCCACACGGGGTCATTGAACGCGTAAAATAAACACACAAGAAGTGAAGCAACAGCAACAAAATACAAGCCTAACGGCTGAAAACTATATTTATATTTTTATAAAACGCCAGACAAACAGATGTTTCGGAAGCTACCTTACATTTATGGACAACACCCATTTAATCAACCAAATACTCATTATAACCGATCAGGTTTTGTGAATTTGAAAACAACGTCTTAAATTGAAGCACAGGACCCTGACCTGTTACTAATGACGAGTCGCGTTATCTGATCTGAGCGCACCCCTCTTGTATGAATCATCGCTGCCTCAACTATCACTCTCAGTCCTTTAAGCTAGGTGCTATTTCCATCTGGAAAACGCAAACATATCTCACTCATCCGCCTGGATGGCAAGAAAACACAAATATATACCACGGGTCCTACCTCGCGAGGTTATGAACTGGGCTGATGTGGAGCAAGTCAGAATAATCACAATGATATATTCTCGCTAACACATCATAAAATCACTCTACGCACCAAAAGCTTGGACTGACTCACTCATAAACTTACCATCTGGGTCGGCTTAAAACAGATCAACCAATATTGCGTCCATAGACACATAAAAAAAATACACAACAAAAACTCGGGTGCAAAGTGCCATCCCGTACAGCTCTGCTGGAAAAGCAACTATCAAAATAATCCTGATTCGTCATAGTTTCTGCTCACAAATAATCTTTACCCTCCAAATTCGATTTTTAATCTCAAATTAATTCAGTTCCATTTTTGTTATAAGGCATACCTCCGAATTATAATGTTTGACCGCGATTTACGCAAGCGAATGCGAGCACGAGCTGCGCGTCGTCCCGTATAGTTGAACCAAACACAAATTACAATATTTACAAATACAAAGCGCTCGGCTTGTCCCATACTTAATGTGTCAGTAAACAAGAACTAAGAATCTACATCACCAAAGAAGCAAACATATATCTACAAAAATATGTCCCATAATACCATAGCTGATTTAATAAATAAATAAATTCATTTGTACTCAATCCTTTAAAACAGCGTCAAGGAAAACATCTGCAGCCATCACTCCTTTAAGATGCTTAGCTCGTCATCGACATCTTCTGGCAAATGTCCTGCTGGTTTCAAGATCCGGCCTCGTTCCTAGACGTCATCTCGTGCTGAATTAAGTAAAGTTTTGTCAGATACACACGCGATATATTTCCTATTAAATTCACCGATCAAGTACTAAATTCCTTGACAGTCTATTGGTGAATTATATTCGATGAACTGGTCCTATCTGGTAGTACTGGATCTACAAATAACTCACTGAAGTTACACTTCTAACTTGACGAAAATGTTCCATGTTCAAATACATGAAAAATTATGCAGAGTATGCCTCGTGTCCTCGGACACCTGAGTAATGGCCTTACTTCCTCAAAAGCTCAAATAAAAGTCAGTGTTACCTTCTCAGACGCACAAATAAAAGTCAACGTTACGTCCTCAGACGCACAAATAAAAGTCAACGTTACGTTCTCAGACGCACAAATAAAAGTCACCTCTCGAAGCTTCCTGGATCATTATAAATGAAACTGGCTAGGGTAGGTGTGGAAGGGGATTTATGGAAAAATATTCCATAATAATTATCAGACTAGCATGCGATCGGTATAATTGAGTTCGTAGCGATGTGGAGGTTTCGATTATGCTGTAGCCGGCTCGAATCGATCGTGGAATTAATCCGTAGATAACTCCCGCGTTAATTTCCCAGGGTGCGTTACCAAGCCGAGTTGCCGCTAAAACAGGGCGTCTTGATATTATTGGTTCAAACTCTTGTATATCTTTGCGCGCTTTTACTTGTATTTCTGCCACAGGGAGTGGTTAACATGAAGATTGACCAATTACATCGTAGCATTCGATTTTCTTCTTGGCGCCAACACTCATAGCAACATGCCATATTGTGCGTACCCAAGCCATCTCCGCGCCAAAAGTTGCACCTGTCCTATGTGTCAAGAATATTATGCTACTTCCTAAAATACCACAGGAGCTTAAACCATTGTGTCCTCTCGGCCACTGATTTCTCAATATTTCCCAGCACTGTCTGGCTCTCATATCTGCTGTCTGTAGAAATGTATCAAAAGATGAAGAATAATTTATTAGAATCCTTTATACAGCCTGTGGATAAAGGGTTCAGTACACAGCATGATATACCCGCATTTTTGTGTTTCTGGTCATTTCTTTTTTCCCTATGATTGTGTTGTTTATACCATAGTAAACTTGATTAGCTTTTCTAATTCTGTTGTTTATTTCTGCCTCCAATTTTCCATCGTCTCTGATGATGGTGCCCAGGTATTCAATTTGTTCTACTTGCTCAATATCCTCGTTGTTCCACTTGATCTGAAGCTGTACTTTTTCTCCTTTGGTGTTCTGCATTACCTTGTTTTGCTCGCGTTCACTGCCATCCCACGGTCCTGGGAAGCATAAGCCCATTCAGTAAGAGCTTGTTGGAGATCCTCCTCCTTCCCAGCCAAAATCTGGATGTCATCTGCATAGACAAAGGATTGGATATACATGAGTTGTTTTTTTAGTTTTGGCACCTTAGTTATAACTGGATTAATAACTCACTTAGATGGTTCCAAGTTTCACAGGCCCTCGATGTAGTCCCCACCGTTGCGTACAACGTGTTCCCAGCGATGCGGAAATCGTTGGATCCCGTTGGCACTGCCCAATCTATTGATAGTACTGTCCCCGTTCGTCCTGGGGATACGATGACCCATTTACTATAACATCGCATTCCTGGAGTTCCGGGACAGAGCGGAGTTAAATGAACCTCTAGTCAAAATAAGGAATGTGTCGGAAATTCAGCTGAGTTATCGAAAAAGCAGTGGGTATCACGAGACAAAGTATCTCTAGGGTCGTTACGGGCTTAAGTTTAATAGAAATAATGCAAATATAAATGGGCGCCATCAACTGAATTCCTAGCAAACCACTTCCTTTCCGGATAAGCCTTACTCAAAACAAGGAAAGAAAAAGGAAAATCACACCATCATCAGATCACAACTAAGATAAAACAAATTTATTTCACTTTGATAGTCAGACAGACATTTTAAATATAACTCCTACCTGAGAGTATGGTCGAATGCCAACGTTAAATTGTCATTGTCCAAAAATCGAACCATCTCTTTTCTAATCCAAAATTATTTTATCCACATAGAGCAGAAAAATCTCTAAAGTTCTCTTGGGTTCTCAGGATCACTGTAGCACTATGTCTTTCGTCACTGACATTTGTGAAACCTGAGACCTAATTTCTCTTTAATTTAACATCATCAATGTGGATTTGAAAAAGTTATTAATCTCTCTAAACATACACACATTATAATCACATATATTAAACATCACGTAATTTATGGTTTGCATGGCATAATTTAAATGTTGAACATGTTAGTCAAATGCTCCTAAACATCGAATAATTAATTTACACTATTCACATTGTCATTCACAATTGCTTATCTGTGAATTACAGAAAATTCATGGCTCATTGGTCATCGTTATCGTCATCATCAAAATTAAACATTTCTCACATTAATTCTCACTTCAAAATTCTACATATTCCTGTCAGAATCGTTAATTCATCACCATTACACCATTTAAATCCTCAACTCAAATTGCAATTCCTCAAATTATATCCAATTAAATTTATTTAATTCCATATAAATTCATTAATCATCAGCTTCTTTAAATAATTATCACCTTCTAATTCAGTTATTCATCATCATTACAATCGTCTATTAATTTATTTCAATCAGTTTAATTATTCCAATCTTTAATTCATCCACTTATTTAATTCATTGATTTATTCCAAAATTTAATTTATCAACTTATTTAAATTTTATTCTTCTGGTTATTTAGATTTTTATTATTTCATCTAGTCATTCTGATTTTTATTTCATTGGGTCAGATCGTTAATATGCTTAAATCTCAGATTATTAGTTCATTAATTATTATTTGCAGAACATCTTGTATTATCAACTTTATTTATTTGTTTAATTTCCTAACAAATTGTTTAATATGGTTTATAGAACGTTGTCTTACAGTTTTATCACTTCCAAGTTATATCTCGTATTTAATTTATCATGCCAAAAAATATTATTGCCTCCACGACATCACGTTGGATCTAACTATCCACAACGACATTATATTTCCTCAATACTTCAAATATCACATTTGAATACAACAATTATTCCACAAAACTCCATAAATATTCAGCACATACAGCATGAATCTCAACAATTACGCTAGACTGGGTACGACGACCTCATGTCTGCCTCAAAATACATTAGCAATATTGCAACTATCACTTGGCAACTTCCACAAAATGCCTATCACAAACTTCACTTAACCATGTTGCATGATCTACAAAAAATATATAACTGGCTTCAAATTATCAACGCACACAATCTCCAATAACTGTAATTACTCTGATCACATCTAGACAACTTCTTAAACAATTGGAAAAAAATATTTTGCCTTAGGAATTCAAGATCTGCTTTCAAATAGCATAAATTCTCTTACAATTTTCATAACTCACATCACAGAAAAACACCAATGTGCTATAATCTCTCATATCAAAATCTGCAATACTGATCTGCCTTATAATAAATCTGACCATTAATGATTCATCTTACAAGATTCAATTACTTTAAATCCTTCTCAAAGGTATCAAACACAATTATAAAACTCATCAAAAGCATCAGCTGTAACAGCTGTTAAACTGAAATTACTCTCAAAAGAGTACAGCAACAAAATATTGGATTGGCAAACAAGAATTACTAAGCACAATCCTGCTGACATTTATCGTTACTTTATTTAACAAAATTTCGACTGATATGTGACTAGTAGTTCCTTGTTTGATTCACTTACAATCTCATGTACACTCGGATGATAAAAATGAGTCCCTCAATGGCAAGTAAGATGTGTAACCACCGTACAGTCGTATAAATACGAAAGACCTCGCCCCGTCGTCTAAGATGATAGTGCCCTGAACGATGGGTAAGATGAGTACCACCATACAATCGTATAAATACGAAAGACCCCATCTCGTAGACTATATGAGTGAATGTACCAGATAGGAATCAACAAGTTTCTAGTTGTCATATAAAAGCGATGTTCATGCACTAAAGTGAATAACTTCTTAATATCTCCAAACAATCCAATGGAAAAAATCCCTACTGATGAATAATACACACTCGCTAGTATGCAATGAACTGACGATGTAAATTTAGATAATCAATTGCAGATCACGAGTTCGAAATACTCGTTACACAAAAAAACTATTTATGAAAAATATCCTTGCTGGAAAAATGTCTAAAAGACCAAACATCTGCTTAATAAAGCCAACCAATGGTGAGAATTTCATATAATGATGCCTGCCATATCATATGGTCACTCCATATTCTAGCAAATTCGAAGCATATAAAGTCAAATCATGTCTAAATAATCGTATCACTCCTATTAGAAATATATACATGTGTGCCCAGTATTCATGAAAATAATCGTATCAGGTAGTTATAACTCTTACAGTACCTTTTCAAAATCAGCTGTTATTAAATTTCCAAGATCGTCGATTTTCCCTACATAATGAATTTCTCGAAAGATCGGCGTGAATATCATTCCATCCATGAAATGACGATTGCCTTCGAAATCCCAAGTGAATCAGCTGGTGGACCTCCTCTCGTCAGGAATCGAATCCATCGCTCTGCGGTGCCATCTTGTCTCTATCTGCGTCTACTCTGACATGATGAACTTCGGATTACCCATAGCGGATATTGTCCAACTCCTCTCGAAAGTTCATGGAAACAGCGGACCCCCTATTCCTCTTCTAAGTTACGCCACTGTTCCATTAAATGTTCAGTTTGAGTATTGAAAGATCAATCTCCAACAACTGCTAAGTCTCACTTTCGTAAAATAAAATTTTACATGAGAGTGTCCAAGTTTATGAAACACCCTGTAGTTGTCTGTATTTGGTAATTCATGAAACTGCATAAGAAATAAATTTCATTAATGCACGATCTAATGTTCATCAGTGCCTATGCTTACGACATTCCGTTTGCTTGAAATTGTTAAAGTAACTTTGAATGCGTTACGGAAAAGCATAGTCATAATGTTATTCAGAAAAACTGTGTTCAAACTGCGTTGAAATGTAGCTTGGAATAAAGTCTCCAACTACTTGCAGTGCTGTTCTAACATATCCCGGCCGTCTGTGATTGCTTGCTCGGCAAGTCCGCCTGGATCAATGACCTGCTTGGCGTTCGCTGCCCGGCGATGCTGAAACTGTCGCCTACACTCTGCCGTGACAGTTTAGGTACGCTACGCGACCTTCACCGTGCGTCTGGCTTGCGCTACAGAGCTCGATCCTACTTGCTCGACTGACAGAGCTCCACTGAATGTGCTGGCACTGTCTTCACACTTATCTGCCTGGCGCAGACACGTGGTGTTGTCCCCCACCACTGTGCTCTCGCGTCACAATTTAGTCTCGAACCCTCATCATCTCGGCTATTCCGTTATAAAATAACTTAAGGGTTATCTAACTTCCTTAAAAGTATTTCCACATATAATACATGTTATATCTTCTCTTCTAAGATGTTTAAATACCATATTCCATACATATCTCAATAAAGCTTCACATCTCTATCCAATATTCCATTTTCTTACAGACGTCAGTGCCTCCTTGATCCTAGACCTCCCACGTCATCTTGACATTCCTCTTGACGCGATCTGGGCGCTATCTTTTCCTAACTCTTCCCAAAACCTCAACTACGGCTTAATGTCTGCTGGCGTAGCCGATAGCCTAAACTAGGTATCGGGTACATCTCTCCCGTACATCTCCTTTTTTATCAGGATTGAGAAAAAAAATACACTTTCAGGCATTCTATATATAATACATGTACACGATAGCTCTACAATTCCCTTACTCAGCATGATGGTATTTCCTAATGCTAGCTGCATTAAAAGTTCCTACAACTTCATCAGTATCCATTCTGACAATCTTGTAGCTATTATTCTGGTATGTTTGTTCAATACGGAACGGACCAGCGTACAATGGAGCAAATTTATGGTAGATCTTCAGTTGAAGGTTCGAAGTGACTGGCTACCTAATCAGCACCTCATCATTTTCTTGAAATGGCTCGTGGAACCTCCTTCCTGCCTGTCTCCTGGCTCTCTTCTCCGCCTGTCTTCTGAGTCTCTCTCCTGCCATCTCGACTCTTCTTTCTTGTGTGGGTTGAGGATCTACTGGTGCCCTCACGACTCGGTCCCATGGTCTATCCGGTTTCAATCCATGATGAAGCATTGACGGAATCTGTCCTGTGCTTTCATGTACTGTGGAATTCAAGCATTGGCTAATGATGGGTATCACTTCCATCCATCTATGGTGTTGCCTTGACACATATAAGCGACACATCTTACTGATCTCCGTCATAATTCTTTCGGCTGGATTTCCCTCTGGATACCGTACAGAATTAAACACATGCCTTATTCCTAAACGTTCCATAGCAGTAGAAAATTCCAAACTAGTAAATTGCGATCCATGGTCACTCAACAAAACTTCAGGTTTCCCCATGCTCGGAATAACTGTTTTCTCAAGTCTGTTTATCACGTACTTGGATGTAGCTTTCTGTATAGGGCATAGAGATATGTATTTCGAAAATACGTCAACTGTTACCAAAACGAACTGATTTCCTTTCGTCGAACGAGGAATCGGACCGAAAATGTCCGTCGCGAAAAGTTCTCTTGGCTTGCTGGGTAATATTGATCAAGGAACTTCTTTCATTAACTTAGATGAGTATTTACTTCGCTGACAACTGTCACAGGTCTTTATGACGTCGCGAATCGTTTGTCCCATTTGTCTCCAAACGAAAGTTTCTTGAGCGAGAGCCAAAGTCTTGTCTACACCTACATGAGCTGCAGTTCGGTGTATCATCCAAATAACTGGTTTGACAAGCTTGGGTGGGATCACTACTCTAAGTTTAGTATGATCCTGGTCGATATATTGGCATATAACACCTCCCATAATATGATATTTTCTAGCCTCTATCTCAGTTCTTTGAAAATCCGGATCAGCGTTGTCCATCCTGCGTGTCAAAAAACGGTAAATTCTTCGCAAAGGTGCATATCTCTTCTGAGTTTGCGCTAACAACTTCAACTTTTCTAGAGTACCATTATCCTCTTGAATCAAATTTATATGGTTGACAATTACTTCCTCACAAGGGTTTCTGCTCAACACATCTGCTAACAGATTTAACTTCCCAGGTCTATGTACAACAGTTGGGTTAAATTGCTGTAAGAACAGAGCCCATCTGGTGATGCGGTCACTCGCTAAGTCTGTCTTCATAATAAATTGGAGGGCTTTATGATCTGTGATCACTGTTATGTCATGTCCAAACAACACCTTTTTCCACGTTTTAAGAGCATGAACCACTGCTAATGCCTCTAACTCAGTTGCATAGTAATTCTTCTCACAATTCCTAAACTTGCGACTGGTGAAAGCTAAATACCTATGTTTCTTGTCATCATCCAACTGATATAGGATCCCACTAATACCTATTTTGGATGCGTCTGTCTCTACAAAAATCTTCTTGTAAAATCAGGGTACTCAAGCTTGATATTTTGGATCAACATTTTCTTGGCCGCTAAAACGCTTGATTGCATCTATCGTCCCATTTCCATCGATTTCCCTTTCTTAGTAAATCCTGCAGAGGTGCCATCGTCTCAGTATATTCAGGACAATGTGTTGAAAAGAACTGACACATGCCTAAAAACTGCCGTACCTCTTTAATCTTTCGTGGGGTTGGAAACTCTGAAATTGCCATGATCTTCTTTGGATTGGGCCTATAACCATCTCCATCGATTCTATGTCCAAGAAATTCAATTTCTTCATGAAAGAACTAACATTTATTGAAATTCACCTTGAAGTTCGTCCTCCTAAGATCTTCAAAAAGCATTTGAAGGTGCCTGATATGTTCTTCCGCTGTCTCAGACGCTATAATCAGGTCATCAATATAGCTTACCACATGCTCCTTAACTGCATCTGACAAATTTTCATCTAGTGCTCGGATCATCACCGGACCACTATTTTTCTCTCCAAAAGGTAACCTATTGAATACATATGTTTTATGGTCAAACAAGAACCCTGTGTATTGTTTGCAGTCTTCTGCTAGCTCAACATGATAATAAGAACTAGTCAGATCGATCGTCGAAAAGAAACTCTTTCCTCTGAATCTGCGTAACAATTCACGAATAACAGGTGGTCTGTCATGTTCAGGAAGAACTCTTTCATTAAGGGCTCTGGCATCTAGACATATCCTCAGCTTACCATTAGGTTTCTTGACAACAGCTAAAGGATTCAAATAAGCAGTTGGCATTTTCTTAATTATTCCATCTTTCCCCATATCGCTTATCATTATGCTAACTTCCTCCTTCCATTTATCCGGAATGGGATATAAATTTTTATGGTATGGTTTGTCATCCATCAACTTGATGCTGTAGGTAAAATTTTCTATGAGACCTGGTTTGTCATTGAATATGTCCTCATATTCTGAAATTACTTGATCAAACTGCTCCTTAATTTCTGGATTTATTTTACTTGTCATGCCAGTTTTATCTTCTATAGACCTTTCAACGCTGCATACAATCTCATCCAATATATCCTCTCTAAAGAATGTCATCTCCGATTCCTGATTTTCCATGACCCCTTCTTGAAAGTACATGCGCCTACTCTGCATATCTATGATCAGGCCACTCTCACTTAAGAAATCCACTCCTAGGATCATGTCAAACTGTAGTTGACCCACTACTAGGAACATCTGTTCAAAACTTCTGGTTCCAATCCCAACATCTAAAAGTACCTGACTTTTACATTTCATACTCCTGTCTGGGATCACCCCTTGAATTTTGCTAACAACAGTTGGCAACATAGTAATTTCTCCTAATAATTTCAATTCATCCAGGCAACCTATGGATATCAAGCTCACCATAGCCCCCGTGTCTACAAGTGTCTTTATTTCTTTTCCCATGACTTCCACACTAATAACTGGCAATTCATGTCTATATTCCCGATGTACTATGTCTTCCTCCTCGATTAAATCCTCGTCCTTGACCTGATACGTTTCCACAATGATGATCAATTCCCAATGATTAGCATTTTTCTCTAGAGTTAATTTGACGTTTTTTTTTCTTCGCCACTCGTGCTTGCTCGATTGACATCTCTGACTGTCTCTTCGAGTAGTGCACTAGGCTGTCTATCTTCTTGCCTCGACCTCTCATGTCCACGATTATCTCGTCTGTCGTTAGGATCGTTTCTTCGGCCATCCTGCCTGTCGTTCCCATTATACTGTTGACCTTGGCTCCAGTTATTTCTGCCCCGATATCTATTGTTATATCGATTCCTGTCTTGATATCTGGAATTCTGGTTATAATTTCTATATCGGCTATCTCTTGCTTCTTGATCGTATGGCCTCTCATATGGTCCTCTATATCGATCATTTCCTCGAGCGTTACGGATGTTTCCTCGATTTCCTTCGTTCCGTCGGTTTTCCCAGGAATCTCTTCTGTCCGTTTGAGCTGCATTGTCTACGACTAGCGCATTCACTTCTTGCGTGTTTCTATTGTCGTTTCTGGTGTTTCTAGGCGTAACTTGTGCGCTTGTATAGTCCAATCGCCGTAAAATGTCGTCATAGTGCTCAAGTGTGTTGGCTCCCGACGCTATTAGTGATCGCTGTACCTCAATCAGTAACTGTCTCGCTATAGCTTGCAAAAGCTCTTCTTCTGGCAATGGAGGAATCAGAAACTGTAATTTAGCCAGCTGTGACGTGAAATAATTGGCATAATGCGTTGGATGTGACGTAGAATAGCGCTTTGAGTACATTTCCGCTCTTACGTTCAGTTGATCCGAGGCACTCCAAAATCTCCTCAAGAAAGCTATGGCAAATTGCTCCATATTCGCAAAATTACTTCTGAATGCTCTAAACCAAGTAAGCGCAGACCCATCTAAGGCGCGTTCGACTATCCTTAGCTCTCTTTCTTTGGCTACCCTATGTTCCGCCATGTAGTCTCGAATATCTCGCAGAAATTCGACTGGTGTGACTCCTGTATTTCCCGAAAACTTTCTCGGCTTGTCATCCAGATTTCTAATAATGGTGACTGGACCTGAGTATCGTTCGCTTGTACCCAACGTATTCCTATTCGAACTTGGATTATCCTGAGGGGTTGAACTGGCCCTTTCGAATGTCACATTCGGTTGCATTTGACGGTCTTCTCCCATGCTAGCTTCTTGATTACTCATACTGCGGTCTATCGCTGTCTGATTTTTCAATGTTTCCCCTGACGTTATATTCTGACTGGTGAAACTGTTAATCATGGATTCTAGTTTAGTTATCCTGTCTTCTGCTAATTTCTTGACCTGAGTCTTCAACTCATCTAGCGACGTAACATTCTGCGTTTTGTTACTCTCGTCTAAATCGTTTTTTAACTTGTCAATCTTGCCTTCGCACGTATTCTTTACTAACGCGACTTGTTCCTTTAACAGATCAACATCTGTCCTAAATAGAGTTGAATCTATCTTCATCGCTTCCTTGTTCTCCGTAAACCTCGCTTCTAAGTTTGCCATACCTGCGATTAATTTTTCATCTAACCCTTCACGTTTCTCTTTTGCTTCGGCATCGACCTCACTATACCGTTCTTCCACAATTGCACCGACTCTATTTTTGAACAAAGCTAAGTTTTCATTAACCTTTTGCTCTATATCGTCATCCATTTTCCTAATATCTTTCTGCAATTGATTTTCTAATGATTTTAAATTAGAATTAACCTCTCCTAAGACTTCCTCTTTAATGGTCCCAATTACTGTCTTTAAATCTTTAATCTCATTACCTAGATTCATTTCTAGACCTTTAATCTTAGTCTCGAAAGATACTTCGGTAGACCATTCTTGAATTTTGCCTACATCTGCCACTAAACCATCGATGTCGAATCTCAACTTCGATACATCTGATTTAATGTCTTTCTGTATGGACATAACGTCTGTTCTTAAAGTAAAAATATTTTCTTCTCCTCTACTTTCTAATTCAATAATATTTTTTCTTAACATTTGAACATTTTCCTCTCCTTTCATATTTACTGCAATTATGTCTAATTGTCAAGTCTTCAGCATTTCATTATTCTTTAAAGTTAAGCTATTCTCTAATCTAGTTAACTTGTTTTCTAATTCAGTGTTAGTTTCTTCACTACGAGCTTGTAATTTCTCTTCCAATGATTTAAAATTATCCTTCAAGTTAGCTTCACTAGCTTTTAAATGACTTTCAGTACTAGTCTGTAATCTAGTCTCTAATGACTTTAAATTATCTTCACTAGTTGACTGTAATCTTTCTTCTAATGACTTAAAATTGTCTTCACTATTTGACTGTAGCCTAGTCTCTAATGACTTTAAATTATCTTCACTAGTTGACTGTAGCCTAGCCTCTAATGACTTTAAATTATCTTCACTAGTTGACTGTAGCCTAGTCTCTAATGACTTTAAATTATCTTCACTAGTTGACTGTAGCCTAGTCTCTAATGACTTTAAACTGTCGTTCAGATTGCCTTCGTTACTAGCCTCTAATGCTTGTACATTCTCTTTACATTTAGCTTCTAATCTAGCTTCTGAATTATTAATTTGTTCTTTAACTTCCGTTTCCATTTTAGAAATAGTTTCTGCAATACCAGACATACCCGTCTGTAACTCTCCTAACACCTTAGCTAAATCTTCTGGCAACATAATTATAGTTTCAATATACGTTTTATACAGAGACGTTAGACAACAACACATCACAATGTCTCAATTCCTGCATTCACTTGGGTATAGGAAAAATGTCTTATAACTAACATGATATTACTAATACGATTAACATGAACACTGGATTGGGAACACAAGTACATCGTCTGACTAAGTTTAATAAATTTTGTAACACAATTAAATGAACTTGAGATCAATCTCTCAGTAATCTAAATCTGATGTGATTCCATAGAATAAACAAAATCGAAGCCCCACGTTGGGCGCCAATTCTCCCTCTCTCTCTCTCTGTACCCGTTCGTCCTGGGGATACGATGACCCATTTACTATAACATCGCATTCCTGGAGTTCCGGGACAGAGCGGAGTTAAATGAACCTCTAGTCAAAATAAGGAATGTGTCGGAAATTCAGCTGAGTTATCGAAAAGGCAGTGGGTATCACGAGACAAAGTATCTCTAGGGTCGTTACGGGCTTAAGTTTAATAGAAATAATGCAAATATAAATGGGCGCCATCAACTGAATTCCTAGCAAACCACTTCCTTTCCGGATAAGCCTTACTCAAAACAAGGAAAGAAAAAGGAAAATCACACCATCATCAGATCACAACTAAGATAAAAACAAATTTATTTCACTTTGATAGTCAGACAGACATTTTAAATATAACTCCTACCTGAGAGTATGGTCGAATGCCAACGTTAAATTGTCATTGTCCAAAAATCGAACCATCTCTTTTCTAATCCAAAATTATTTTATCCACATAGAGCAGAAAAATCTCTAAAGTTCTCTGGGGTTCTCAGGATCACTGTAGCACTATGTCTTTCGTCACTGACATTTGTGAAACCTGAGACCTAATTTCTCTTTAATTTAACATCATCAATGTGGATTTGAAAAAGTTATTAATCTCTCTAAACATACACACATTATAATCACATATATTAAACATCACGTAATTTATGGTTTGCATGGCATAATTTAAATGTTGAACATGTTAGTCAAATGCTCCTAAACATCGAATAATTAATTTACACTATTCACATTGTCATTCACAATTGCTTATCTGTGAATTACAGAAAATTCATGGCTCATTGGTCATCGTTATCGTCATCATCAAAATTAAACATTTCTCACATTAATTCTCACTTCAAAATTCTACATATTCCTGTCAGAATCGTTAATTCATCACCATTACACCATTTAAATCCTCAACTCAAATTGCAATTCCTCAAATTATATCCAATTAAATTTATTTAATTCCATATAAATTCATTAATCATCAGCTTCTTTAAATAATTATCACCTTCTAATTCAGTTATTCATCATCATTACAATCGTCTATTAATTTATTTCAATCAGTTTAATTATTCCAATCTTTAATTCATCCACTTATTTAATTCATTGATTTATTCCAAAATTTAATTTATCAACTTATTTAAATTTTATTCTTCTGGTTATTTAGATTTTTATTATTTCATCTAGTCATTCTGATTTTTATTTCATTAGGTCAGATCGTTAATATGCTTAAATCTCAGATTATTAGTTCATTAATTATTATTTGCAGAACATCTTGTATTATCAACTTTATTTATTTGTTTAATTTCCTAACAAATTGTTTAATATGGTTTATAGAACGTTGTCTTACAGTTTTATCACTTCCAAGTTATATCTCGTATTTAATTTATCATGCCAAAAAATATTATTGCCTCCACGACATCACGTTGGATCTAACTATCCACAACGACATTATATTTCCTCAATACTTCAAATATCACATTTGAATACAACAATTATTCCACAAAACTCCATTAATATTCAGCACATACAGCATGAATCTCAACAATTACGCTAGACTGGGTACGACGACCTCATGTCTGCCTCAAAATACATTAGCAATATTGCAACTATCACTTGGCAACTTCCACAAAATGCCTATCACAAACTTCACTTAACCATGTTGCATGATCTACAAAAAATATATAACTGGCTTCAAATTATCAACGCACACAATCTCCAATAACTGTAATTACTCTGATCACATCTAGACAACTTCTTAAACAATTGGAAAAAAATATTTTGCCTTAGGAATTCAAGATCTGCTTTCAAATAGCATAAATTCTCTTACAATTTTCATAACTCACATCACAGAAAAACACCAATGTGCTATAATCTCTCATATCAAAATCTTCAATACTGATCTGCCTTATAATAAATCTGACCATTAATGATTCATCTTACAAGATTCAATTACTTTAAATCCTTCTCAAAGGTATCAAACACAATTATAAAACTCATCAAAAGCATCAGCTGTAACAGCTGTTAAACTGAAATTACTCTCAAAAGAGTACAGCAACAAAATATTGGATTGGCAAACAAGAATTACTAAGCGCAATGCTGCTGACATTTATCGTTACTTTATTTAACAAAATTTCGACTGATATGTGACTAGTAGTTCCTTGTTTGATTCACTTACAATCTCATGTACACTCGGATGATAAAAATGAGTCCCTCAATGGCAAGTAAGATGTGTAACCACCGTACAGTCGTATAAATACGAAAGACCTCGCCCCGTCGTCTAAGATAATAGTGCCCTGAACGATGGGTAAGATGAGTACCACCATACAATCGTATAAATACGAAAGACCCCATCTCGTAGACTATATGAGTGAATGTACCAGATAGGAATCAACAAGTTTCTAGTTGTCATATAAAAGCGATGTTCATTCACTAAAGTGAATAACTTCTTAATATCTCCAAACAATCCAATGGAAAAAATCCCTACTGATGAATAATACACACTCGCTAGTATGCAATGAACTGACGAAGTAAATTTCGATAATCAATTGCAGATCACGAGTTCGAAATACTCGTTACACAAAAAAACTATTTATGAAAAATATCCTTGCTGGAAAAATGTCTAAAAGACCAAACATCTGCTTAATAAAGCCAACCAATGGTGAGAATTTCGTATAATGATGCCTGCCATATCATATGTTCACTCCATATTCTAGAAAATTCGAAGCATATAAAGTCAAATCATGTCTAAATAATCGTATCACTCCTATTATAAAAATATACATGTGTGCCCAGTATTCATGAAAATAATCGTATCAGGTAGTTATAACTCTTACAGTACCTTATCAAAATCAGCTGTTATTAAATTTCCAAGATCGTCGATTTTTCCTACATAATGAATTTCTCGAAAGATCGGCGTGAATATCATTCCATCCATGAAATGACCATTGCCTTCGAAATCCCAAGTGAATCAGCTGGTGGACCTCCTCTCGTCAGGAATCGAATCCATCGCTCTGCGGTGCCATCTTGTCTCTATCTGCGTCTACTCTGACATGATGAACTTCGGATTACCCATAGCGGATATTGTCCAACTCCTCTCGAAAGTTCATGGAGACAGCGGACCCCCTATTCCTCTTCTAAGTTACGCCACTGTTCCATTAAATGTTCAGTTTGAGTATTGAAAGATCAATCTCCAACAACTGCTAAGTCTCACTTTCGTAAAATAAAATTTTACATGAGAGTGTCCAAGTTTATGAAACACCCTGTAGTTGTCTGTATTTGGTAATTCATGAAATTGCATAAGAAATAAATTTCATTAATGCACGATCTAATGTTCATCAGTGCCTATGCTTACGACATTCCGTTTGCTTGAAATTGTTAAAGTAACTTTGAATGCGTTACGGAAAAGCATAGTCATAATGTTATTCAGAAAAACTGTGTTCAAACTGCGTTGAAATGTAGCTTGGAATAAAGTCTCCAACTACTTGCAGTGCTGTTCTAACATATCCCGGCCGTCTGTGATTGCTTGCTCGGCAAGTCCGCCTGGATCAATGACCTGCTTGGCGTTCGCTGCCCGGCGATGCTGAAACTGTCGCCTACACTCTGCCGTGACAGTTTAGGTACGCTACGCGACCTTCACCGTGCGTCTGGCTTGCGCTACAGAGCTCGATCCTACTTGCTCGACTGACAGAGCTCCACTGAATGTGCTGGCACTGTCTTCACACTTATCTGCCTGGCGCAGACACGTGGTGTTGTCCCCCACCACTGTGCTCTCGCGTCACAATTTAGTCTCGAACCCTCATCATCTCGGCTATTCCGTTATAAAATAACTTAAGGGTTATCTAACTTCCTTAAAAGTATTTCCACATATAATACATGTTATATCTTCTCTTCTAAGATGTTTAAATACCATATTCCATACATATCTCAATAAAGCTTCACATCTCTATCCAATATTCCATTTTCTTACAGACGTCAGTGCCTCCTTGATCCTAGACCTCCCACGTCATCTTGACATTCCTCTTGACGCGATCTGGGCGCTATCTTTTCCTAACTCTTCCCAAAACCTCAACTACGGCTTAATGTCTGCTGGCGTAGCCGATAGCCTAAACTAGGTATCGGGTACAGTACGAAGAGAGCGCTCGGCAACCTGCTTAACGTCTTCAATAGTACGGAAGCGCTGACACACTGTTCCCCGAGGGAAAACCGTCAATGCGGCGTACTACTGTTCGTTTCTGCAAGACCATCTCCGAGGAGCTCTGAGAAGGAAACGGCGCCACCACATGGTTAAACAGCCCATCGTGCTGCATGACAATGCTAGGGCACACACAGCAGGCGTTGTGTCGCCATTGTTGGATCGCTGGGGCTGGGAGGTCCTCTATCACCCCCCATATTCTCCCGACATCAGTCCCTGCGACTATAATCTCATTCCGAAGATGAAGATGACAATGCGCGGGGAGCAGGCTGCCGAGCGCTCTCTTCGTACCATCAATAGATTGGGCAGTGCCAACGGGATCCAACGACTTCCGCATTGCTGGAAACACGTTGTACGCAACGGTGGGGACTACATCGAGGGCCTGTGAAACTTGGAACCATCTAAGTGAGTTATTAATCCAGTTATAACTAAGGTGTCAAAACTAAAAAAACAACCTATGTATATTGGTCTCATGTTCCAGTTGCCAACCTTAAGTATTTTGGTTCTTCTTCTACACCCGCGATCTTGGCTTAGAAGCCCAGCATGCTACCACCTAGGCTACCGAAGCCGCTAACATAAGAAGGGACAGGGGTGCGGAGGAATATTTCCCCCAGGATTTGATCTGACGTTTGGTATTGTACTGAACAGGGGCGGCTGGCGGATAATTGTTTTGTGCGTTGCACTATATTCATTAAAGGGGAGGGGGAGGGTAAAAGACAGAGGAAACTGTATTCAATTGCGCGGTAAAACGGATGTACCTCATCCATCAGGAATGCAGCCGTTCAGAGAACATCACATTGTCATCAGATTAATGGATTATAAGATAGCCTACTTCACGAGAACAAAACAACGTAAGTTGTATAACGGGTACTACGAGTGTCACAAGTACACCCTGCATTGCAAGACGGTATCGGCAGTTGACGGCTCCATTTTACAATCAGCCGAGTTAACTGTTGGTATAGGACTTACCCGGTCTAGCATCTCTGCCACACTCGTCACTATTGAGAACTGGTCGGTGCTCGAGCCTAGCAACGACCAAACAAACGAGCAGTCATAGACAGTTGGCGCGCATCGCTTTCTCAGACAGTTCACAGTAACTTATACACTATAAGATTTTCTGAATTATTCACGAACAAAATTATGAATTCCTACACATTTAAAAGAAAACCTACAGCTGTTATTACTAAATAGTACATAAAGCAACGAGCCTCGCTATGCTCGTTTTATAAACATACTCGTGTCTTAATTACTATTATAGGCGAGTTGCATACGATGTTCGACGATAATTATAACTTTATTATATGTTTAAACATAAATATTCATAAATATCTGAGGGATTCAGTAACTTCAGTTAGTGAACAGTGCACATGCGCGTGGGTCAAGGCACTTCGAAAGCAGAGAACATTTACTTTGTTGGCAATGCTATTGTTTACAGCCTGCATGATGACGACATTGATGACTAGTGCCGTCCCAGCTCTGGCATTCACTAATATTGCCACCGAAGTCGTTTAAACCAATGCGCTGTGTAGAAATTGGAGTTTGGGATATTAAGGTACAGTGATATTTCTTGTCTCATATTCACCAGTTTGTTTATGCAAACATTAGGGACGGTGAACACTTTACATGTCGGTAATGGCTAGAAGGAAAGTGTTGCAAACTTCTGGACGTAGATTCCTAAATTTCTTGCATATTTCACAGTATTTTCTTGTTACCGTAAAGGTAAGATCGAAAGATCGGCGTGAATATCATTCCATCCATGAAATGACCATTGCCTTCGAAATCCCAAGTGAATCAGCTGGTGGACCTCCTCTCGTCAGGAATCGAATCCATCGCTCTGCGGTGCCATCTTGTCTCTATCTGCGTCTACTCTGACATGATGAACTTCGGATTACCCATAGCGGATATTGTCCAACTCCTCTCGAAAGTTCATGGAGACAGCGGACCCCCTATTCCTCTTCTAAGTTACGCCACTGTTCCATTAAATGTTCAGTTTGAGTATTGAAAGATCAATCTCCAACAACTGCTAAGTCTCACTTTCGTAAAATAAAATTTTACATGAGAGTGTCCAAGTTTATGAAACACCCTGTAGTTGTCTGTATTTGGTAATTCATGAAATTGCATAAGAAATAAATTTCATTAATGCACGATCTAATGTTCATCAGTGCCTATGCTTACGACATTCCGTTTGCTTGAAATTGTTAAAGTAACTTTGAATGCGTTACGGAAAAGCATAGTCATAATGTTATTCAGAAAAACTGTGTTCAAACTGCGTTGAAATGTAGCTTGGAATAAAGTCTCCAACTACTTGCAGTGCTGTTCTAACATATCCCGGCCGTCTGTGATTGCTTGCTCGGCAAGTCCGCCTGGATCAATGACCTGCTTGGCGTTCGCTGCCCGGCGATGCTGAAACTGTCGCCTACACTCTGCCGTGACAGTTTAGGTACGCTACGCGACCTTCACCGTGCGTCTGGCTTGCGCTACAGAGCTCGATCCTACTTGCTCGACTGACAGAGCTCCACTGAATGTGCTGGCACTGTCTTCACACTTATCTGCCTGGCGCAGACACGTGGTGTTGTCCCCCACCACTGTGCTCTCGCGTCACAATTTAGTCTCGAACCCTCATCATCTCGGCTATTCCGTTATAAAATAACTTAAGGGTTATCTAACTTCCTTAAAAGTATTTCCACATATAATACATGTTATATCTTCTCTTCTAAGATGTTTAAATACCATATTCCATACATATCTCAATAAAGCTTCACATCTCTATCCAATATTCCATTTTCTTACAGACGTCAGTGCCTCCTTGATCCTAGACCTCCCACGTCATCTTGACATTCCTCTTGACGCGATCTGGGCGCTATCTTTTCCTAACTCTTCCCAAAACCTCAACTACGGCTTAATGTCTGCTGGCGTAGCCGATAGCCTAAACTAGGTATCGGGTACAGTACGAAGAGAGCGCTCGGCAACCTGCTTAACGTCTTCAATAGTACGGAAGCGCTGACACACTGTTCCCCGAGGGAAAACCGTCAATGCGGCGTACTACTGTTCGTTTCTGCAAGACCATCTCCGAGGAGCTCTGAGAAGGAAACGGCGCCACCACATGGTTAAACAGCCCATCGTGCTGCATGACAATGCTAGGGCACACACAGCAGGCGTTGTGTCGCCATTGTTGGATCGCTGGGGCTGGGAGGTCCTCTATCACCCCCCATATTCTCCCGACATCAGTCCCTGCGACTATAATCTCATTCCGAAGATGAAGATGACAATGCGCGGGGAGCAGGCTGCCGAGCGCTCTCTTCGTACCATCAATAGATTGGGCAGTGCCAACGGGATCCAACGACTTCCGCATTGCTGGAAACACGTTGTACGCAACGGTGGGGACTACATCGAGGGCCTGTGAAACTTGGAACCATCTAAGTGAGTTATTAATCCAGTTATAACTAAGGTGTCAAAACTAAAAAAACAACCTATGTATATTGGTCTCATGTTCCAGTTGCCAACCTTAAGTATTTTGGTTCTTCTTCTACACCCGCGATCTTGGCTTAGAAGCCCAGCATGCTACCACCTAGGCTACCGAAGCCGCTAACATAAGAAGGGACAGGGGTGCGGAGGAATATTTCCCCCAGGATTTGATCTGACGTTTGGTATTGTACTGAACAGGGGCGGCTGGCGGATAATTGTTTTGTGCGTTGCACTATATTCATTAAAGGGGAGGGGGAGGGTAAAAGACAGAGGAAACTGTATTCAATTGCGCGGTAAAACGGATGTACCTCATCCATCAGGAATGCAGCCGTTCAGAGAACATCACATTGTCATCAGATTAATGGATTATAAGATAGCCTACTTCACGAGAACAAAACAACGTAAGTTGTATAACGGGTACTACGAGTGTCACAAGTACACCCTGCATTGCAAGACGGTATCGGCAGTTGACGGCTCCATTTTACAATCAGCCGAGTTAACTGTTGGTATAGGACTTACCCGGTCTAGCATCTCTGCCACACTCGTCACTATTGAGAACTGGTCGGTGCTCGAGCCTAGCAACGACCAAACAAACGAGCAGTCATAGACAGTTGGCGCGCATCGCTTTCTCAGACAGTTCACAGTAACTTATACACTATAAGATTTTCTGAATTATTCACGAACAAAATTATGAATTCCTACACATTTAAAAGAAAACCTACAGCTGTTATTACTAAATAGTACATAAAGCAACGAGCCTCGCTATGCTCGTTTTATAAACATACTCGTGTCTTAATTACTATTATAGGCGAGTTGCCTACGATGTTCGACGATAATTATAACTTTATTATATGTTTAAACATAAATATTCATAAATATCTGAGGGATTCAGTAACTTCAGTTAGTGAACAGTGCACATGCGCGTGGGTCAAGGCACTTCGAAAGCAGAGAACATTTACTTTGTTGGCAATGCTATTGTTTACAGCCTGCATGATGACGACATTGATGACTAGTGCCGTCCCAGCTCTGGCATTCACTAATATTGCCACCGAAGTCGTTTAAACCAATGCGCTGTGTAGAAATTGGAGTTTGGGATATTAAGGTACAGTGATATTTCTTGTCTCATATTCACCAGTTTGTTTATGCAAACATTAGGGACGGTGAACACTTTACATGTCGGTAATGGCTAGAAGGAAAGTGTTGCAAACTTCTGGACGTAGATTCCTAAATTTCTTGCATATTTCACAGTATTTTCTTGTTACCGTAAAGGTTCGTTCTGATTTTGTCTTTGTGTTTGGGATTGTAACTACAATGGTTGATCCGATATCCAATTTGAACTTTAACATCATGTAATTCATGTTCGACATGTTGCATTTTGAGCGCATGCGTGAAGCCATCCTTTCCTAATTGGTCAATGAATGAGCTCTGATTGGCTGGAGAAACTGTTTCATACTGAAGAATAATACTACAATGACCCTCATTATGATACAATTTTCTGACATATAATATTTACATTTCGACGTCGTCGAACATAAATATTATTACGGTATTAATTGTCTTTCTTAAAAATCTGGTCGTTGTGCAACACTGCATCCGGCACTGGTACTGAGCTCTGCTGGTCGGACGTGTAGATTTAGACATTTTTGTCAAATAAAATTAATCTTCATATAAATGGTTAAAAAAATAATCTGGAGGGCAGTTAGTTCAAGCAATAAAAGAAGACGGTTGAATTAATGAAAGGGCAAAGAGTCGAGCTTCCGATAAGAGGGTTGTAAGGGGATGCCACCCATCAGGACCGCTGCCCTGCGCCACATTCCTCCCAGAAGCAAGGCGATAATATCAGCCGCGCCGAAAGTGTCTCACGAAACTTCTCATGGATGTCACGTGCGAGGTTTAGTGGGACGGCATATGAGGGGACATGGAAATAATGCGCCCTTAGGACGTACGCGATAGTACAAAGGCAGCTGGCACAAGAAACATGCTGTAAGAGATACCTTGCCATAGAGCATACAAAGAGTTCCAGGCAATTTATCTTTTACAGCTTATCGCACACAATTCATTGGAGAAATCTGTCTTTTCTCAACCCTCATGTCTGCTGGCCTGCCCTACAGTTTGTTGTCTCCATCCCAGCGTTGCATATTTCAACTGATAATGTCAAACTTGGCGAAATGGGACACTTAAAACACTTACAAACCATTGCATTGGTGGGGGAATATATTTGTTTGTGGGTTTGTTTATTTATTCAGTTATTAATCAATATATAGGCTGGTTGGTTTGGTTCCTTAGTTTAGGGGCTGCGACTTCGCGGTCATGTAGCCCCGTGTACTTGGGGTGTGTGTAGAATCTGTCTGATAACCGGTGTTAATTGTGATGGCTGTATTAGTTTGTGATATTTGTTTTTTAATTCAAGTTAGGACCACAGACATTCAATTTCAAGTAGTTCCAACTTTTGCTACCAAACGCCACCGTCAACGGCTAACTAGCTCTGAACCTTGTTACTAGACGCTACCCCAGTCGGCTCCTGGCGACGAACGTTGGAACTTAAGAACGTTAGTCAAACATATCCTATAATTTAGCTTCACACAAGTGTAATTAGTGGAAGGTTCTTTTTCATTCCATAAATCTATGACATTGACATGGGACCGCCGCCGGCTTTACTCACCCTCCAAAGGAAGGCATACTGAGGGATTTTTAACGATCTTAAAAACGCCGACGACTTCGGCCGGGTTTGAACCCGCGATCTTGGGCATAGAAGCTCAGCATGCTACCGACTACGCCACCAAAGCCACCGAAATAGATTTAGCAACAATTAATGGCCAAAGCAAAGTGTAAGTTTTCGTCATCAGTCTTTTGATTTCTTTGATGCAGCGCTCCAAGGCCCCTGCCCTGAGCTACATAACTGCCACGCCCAACATTAACGTATTCTAAACCTTGGTGCACCACTACAGTGGTTGTTGCTCCAGGCTACCCTCATACCAGTTACCTCCAGCTTTCAGTAGGCTATGTGTGAGATATCCTGAATCTACCTGAAGCTCTCACTTCCATACAGCAAAGTCGGTCTAAATAGTGAGCGATGAGGGGAAAGGTTTGACGTGGACTTCACTAGTGGGCTAATAAATACAAATCTACACCGTTTCACCGATCTGAACCGAATTTTACATACTTATATTTTGGAACCCTGCAGGTAACACTGTCCACTTGAAATTTCGGACAGGCCACTCCATTCTCTGCATTAAGGACCTTTGGCACAAATCTACACCGTTTCACTGATCTGAATCCAATTAGACATACTGAGTACTGACCCTTTGCAACCCGCCGAGCAACACTGTCTACATGAAATTTCGGACAGCCCTCACCATTCCCTAAATTTAGACACTTTGGAACAAATCTACTCCGTTTCGCCTAATTGCACCAACGTTTACATACTGTACTTACCTTTTGGAACCCCGCGGGTAACAGTGTCCACTTGAAATTTTGGACAACCGTCTCCATTCCCCACATTTAGAATAATTGACAAAGAGACCTAAAAATCACGTTTTAAGGCCCTAGAAACATTCATGTCCTTAGTAGTGTAACTGTTAGAATATTTTAATAAGTCTATTGTTGGCTGGCAATGTGGGCTGCATCACGCCACCACTACCCGTGTTCCGGTGCAGAATTGCGAAAATGGTTACATCTTGCGCTGCTTATAAATCGCAGTCAAAAAGATTTCTCAGGTCCCTTAAACAGTTTACGTCATCATGAAAATATTAGGCCTCTGTATAAGTGCCATTGTGTTGGCGCAGTACATTGAGGTTATCAGCTGCAATTAATGTTGGTGCTTTCAAATGTACTTTCATGTACTCCGATCGTTATCCTACAGCGCTATGTGGCGATAAATGACACTATTGCTACGTCAGGAGCTCGGGACAGCCAAATTGCACTGATTATTTTCCTACGGCGCTATGCGGCAAACGACGACAGTATAACACTCTCTTCTTTTCTAACAGCCAATGATATATAGGGCCTAAGCAATGTCTTTTATTTCACGTACTCCTCTTTCTAATATATATTTTTTCAATTCGTTTGTAATGATATATTGCAGTACTGTAGTTAGGAGGCCAAAGATTTGCATATCGGAATGTTTGGAACAATTATCCACGTAACCCGCAAGAATACAGTACCGTACAGAGACTTGAAACGTGTATCTTGTTTTTCTATTCTCCTTTCTTCCCCCAGGGGCTCACATCTAGTGGGACGTGGGTTGGCGACCACGGGGCCCCAGCTGAGTCCGGCATTGCTTCCACTTACTTGTGCCGGGCTCCTCTCTGTCTTCTTTCCTGTCAACCTCACTTGGTCAACTCTTATTCTCTTCCGAACCCGACGGTATTAGAGTATCCGAGGCCTAGGGAGTCTCTTCCTTTCCCGCCTTAATTGGCCCTTGTCTCATCTTTTCTGATTCCCTCCTTCTGCGAGGGGTCAACCTTCTTTTCCTTTTCATGTTATCTCCTGCCTTCCGCTCAAGGCCCTCAAGGAGGCTGGGTGTATGTAGCCCCACAACTTCCGGTGCACCCTGGATATTGCTACACATATTCTCCTTTCTCTCTTATCTTCTGTTTATGTGGAGCCACTATCAAAATCTGGTTTCAATAGCCCGGACTTTTAATAAAACATATATTTTCCATCGTAAAATGCACAATATAACACTTAATTTTATATCGTCTGAGTAGTTATAAAAGAATAATATAAAAGAATTCAAGTTTAAAAAGCTATCCTAGTAAGTTTTGGACCCCAGCCGATCGCGTGACAGACGAACACAGAGCTAAACATGTCCGTTAACGCCTCAGTGTTATTAACCGACTTGCATACAATGTGTTAGAAAATAATGTCTTGAAATAAACGATTTCTTCACTGCAGTACATCTTCATTATTTATTTATTTTTTAGTCGTTTACTCTCCAGGTTGGTGGAACCCACGGACTCAGCGAGGGAACTCACCACTACCGCCTCTACGGCCAGTGTCCTAGCGCTGGGAACATCGAATCGGAAGGGATACAACTGGTGAGGTGGGATTGGCACTCGCCCAGGCGGCCTCACCTGCAAAGCGAACAGGGGCCTCATGAGGGAAGGTAAGGGATGGTGAGGATGGATAGGCAAGGAAGAGGGAAGAAGGCGGCCGTGGCCTTGAAGAATGTACCATCCCGGAATTTGCCCGAAGACGAAGTGGGAAACCACGGAAATCCACTTCGAGGATGGCTGAGGGGGAATCGAACCCCCTCTACTCATTTGGGCCACCCGAGGCTGAGTAGACCCCGTTCCAGTCCTCGTACCACTTTTCAAATTTCGTGGCAGAGCCGGGAATCGAACCCAGGACCTCCGGGGCGGCAGCTAACCATGCTGACCGCTACGCTACGGAGGCGACTCATTATAATAAATCATTTCATACAAAGTTTATATTGTTTCTATCAGTAGGCTATATCGCATGCAACATACTCAAACTACTGAAATATAGGACAGGCACAAGAGGTCAGCTGCCATCTTGTTATGTGACAGAGATGGCTCATCTCTTCTAGGTCACTTACACCATATTATATTATAATATTGTATGTATGTCTACCCCTTATTAATCCCGTTTTCCAACGGGGTCGGGGATGAGATGCGATTGAAGTCTTTGTGGCGATGGTTTTTACAGCCGGATGCCCTTCCTGACGCCAACCTCATGAGAGGAGTTAATGAGAGATGAAATGAATAATGGTGAATGAAGCTGGGCAAGGATGTGGAAGGAAGCGGCCGTGGCCAGTCAGAAGGTATCGTCCCAGCATTTGCCTGGTGTTGAAAATGGGAAACCACGGAAAACCATTTCAAGGACGGCCGACGGTGGGGCTCGAACCCACGCGTCTACCGAGTCAGCAGAGAGCTTGGCCCCATGACCTAATGCTGTGCTTTAGCCAGCGTAGCCACTACTGTCGGTATGTTATATTATAATATTAAATTGTAATATTCAATGGGCCACGTCATTTAGGATAGCTCAAACCACCCTCGGTTCGATAATCGGAATTAGTGGGTCCTGAGTTATGGGTTATAATGCTTGAATAATACACACGGTCGCCATCTTGAAATTATACAGCTGATGACCTTGTAGTTTGGGCGCGGGACGCGTCCCATGTGAAGGTATGTTGTTATCAAATTTGGTAGAGATCGGATGATTAGTTTAGTTGTAATTTGATTTTACGTTTAGAACGTTTGGGTGGCCGCCATTCAGTTTTGGTAAAGATGGCGGCGATATAAAACATGACACTGAGGTGCCCTTTGTCAGTGCTGTGTACCAACTTTCGTTTAATTCGGTTTTGTCGTGTTTGAGTTAATAGAGGGGACAGATATACACACCCACACACACAGACAGACATATAGACAGACTGACAACGTTTGACCCGTGTTATATCTCGCAAGTCTTTCATTTTTTGCAAAAATTGAAAGTTTTCAAAAAACATCGGTGCCTTTGCCTAGAATCAATCTACAGTATGTTCAGTCGATACTTACAATGTGTTCTCGAAACGAGTTGTGTCTCTGGACTGGCTCGGCTGTCTCCACCGCACAGCCGTAGCGCTTACATCATAAATAATGAATTTGGTATGACCCCATAAATATCAATTACCCTACATTAACTACAGAAGATGATCGTACATCACAGCAGGCGGCAGCCTCAAAGTGTAAGGTCTGCGGTTTAGGACTGGGTCCATTCGATATGCTTACCCATCGTAAATAAAACCAACACTCCAATTTAAATATGTTAAGGATGGTCGACCTTTCTTCAACATGACATTAAAATTTCAACCCATTCAAAAGCCAATAATCTTAATATGCAATCGACTTCTTGTTTCCTTTCATCGTCCCCGCCTTTTTACTTTTCTTGCCGTAAGATGCGGCTTCAGCACCTCCTTTAAGAGCAGCGGTTTTCAACCTGGGACACGCATACCCGCGAGGTACATAAATCATACGTGTCTTAGAGAGTATCACCGACTTATCTGGTCTAAATGCAATGGTCTAACATCTAGGTTATCGGCTCCTAATTGTTTGGGTGATCGTGAAGATGATGATGAAATGTAAACTATAACTAAAAAAATAACCACTAACCTATATACTAGAAGAAGAAATGGTAAACAAAAGGAGAATAAGGCAAATAAAGGACAGGAGAAAAAGAAATGCCCTCAAATCTCGATGAATGCGGATTGAGGGACTTGGAAGGAAGGAGAGCCATGAAAGGCAGGTAGGAAAGTGAAAGAGGATAGGGTCCGCCCCACAGGTAATGGATAAAAGGGTGAAAACCGGACCCAGCTCAGGAATCCCTCTGGGTCGCCAACTCCCGAACTCACCAGCCGTGAGCCCCTGAGAGTGTAGCAATATCTAGGGTGCACCAGAAGTGGTGGGGCTACTTACACCCTGACTCCTTGAGGGCCTTGAGCAGAAGGCAGGGGATGACATGAAAAGGAAAAGATGGCTGACCCCTCGCAGAAGGAGGGAATCAGAAAAGATGAGACAAGGGCCAATTAAGGCGGGAAAGGAAAAGAATCCCTAGGCCTCGGATACCTTAATACCGTCGGGGTCGGAAGAAAACAAGAGTAGACCAAGTGAGTTGGACAGGAAAGAAGACGGAGAGGAGTCCGGCACAAGTAAGTGGAACCAATGCCGGACTCAGCTGGGGCCCCGTGGTCGCCAACCCACCCCTGGGGGTGGGGGGTCAAAATAGTTTTGCATATTGCATGATGTATTTCTCATTGCTGCATGACGACATTTCGTATTTGCACATTGGCCCATGTGTTACCTCTAAGATAACACGTTTGTTTGCACCGTGCACTGTTATCGGACATGGAGTTTGTGCATACAACCTGCACTAATGGGGGAAGTGGCCAAACCCCTGCTGTGATTGTGGTACATCGGACCAGACCATAAGAGCGTACTGAGGTGACCCTAACAGTGCTACACCATCGAGCCTTGACTGGAGAAAATAGACCGGACATAAGGTCGTAATTAGGTTGATATACTGTATGTTGGATACTTGTTCTTCTTCTTGCTGTCGTTTCGTCCATCTACGGACCACGCTATTTCAACTGCCCTTGTCCTTGTCTTTGCGCCTGGGCCTTAACGTTCGCCCAGTATTCCCGCATTTGTTTCCTATGCTGTTCCTTCCTCCCTTCAGTCCATGTCTTGGCAGTTTTAAGTTTTGGCTTTTCTTGGAATCCATGATGTTCTTGGAGCTTCGACTTTACTGGAACACGTTTCTGGATATCCCCCAGGGTTATTCCCACTTCACGCAGGTCTTTTTCTATTTCGGTGAACCACGCCGCCTTGGTTTTCTTGTTAAGAAGAAAACTGAAGATCCTATTGCCCAACCTTGTAGAATTAATACGAGCAATGTGGCCATAGAAAACTATCCTTTTCTTACGAATGGTTATATGTACTGTACTTGTTATTATTAGGGCTCGGATTTTTAGGTAAATAAATATTTTTTATGTAAATACATATTTTAAGCATTTTTCTATAAATACATAAATTCTTGCTTATCACTTATTACCTCATAAAAAGACATAATATTTACATTTTTCTTAACGCAGTTTTGTTCTGTGTTACTTCAACGGGGAAGAACCTGTGAACTATCTAATCTTCATGCAGAGCGTATGTCAGCTTGCAATTGAGTTATTCTTAACTTGTCGCCCCGTGCCACTCACTGTGGAAGTCTGGGATTTCCTTGTACTTAGCCATATTGTACCACGTGCTAGTTCTCCCCCTCCCCTAGATAACTGGAACCAGTGTCACTCACATGCAGTTAATTTTGGGCAATGTGAAGTGCAAGGCAGTTCTACGATGCCTAAAGTAAAAACAACTACAAGTTAAGGAAGGAAGGAAGATTGTAGTTTTACGTGACTGTGAATCTTGTGATTATGAGCCACGGGACCTCCTTTTTACGTGGAATCCGAACCACAGGACATGGCATTTCACTTCGAAAATCTCACATGCATTGACCGGGAATCGAACCCGGACCGCCTTGGTGAGAGGCATACAGCTAGACCGCTGAGCCACCACGCCCCCCTCAACTACAAGTTATCGTATGTTGCAGAATTAAAAGATAATTTTACTATTCATGGGGGCGTTCTGTTCTGCCAACCATGTGGGAATGCAATCAAGGCTGAACCGCGATCTCAAGTTACACAACACCCCAAGGGCAAGAACCAAATTGCCGCAGTTTCGTGCCTTCAGAAGAAGTGTTTCGCGAAAATCGGGTGTCATTTGTGATGGACAACCTGAAGATGTATCTCGTTGTGTATTGTAATGCTTCAGCAGTCAGTGGGACATAGCATTCGTGAGTACTGCATATTGTTTATATTCACATTAATAAAATAAATTATAATTAAATATTTTTACCTTTTTGTCACTTGTTTCAGGTATTTTTAATACATAAAAAATAAATATTTTCCCGATTTTTAGCACCTAAAAATCTGAGCCCTAGTTATTATTGATATTATTATTGATATTATTATTGTGTTGCATGTGTATTGCCATTCGCTACATAAATAAATAAAACAGTTATCGGATAAAGCACGTGTATTATAAACACATCAAAAAAAGTTTTGCATCACCTCGGTTCCAAGAGTTCCGGAACCTTTAAATACAAAGGGAATAGAGATCAACACAAACAACATTTCAGCTCGTTTTATTGCTCATGAGACCCACACATTGCATGTTGTACCTTCATAAAGCTAGACTTTCAGCATTTGTGGTCCAGATTGCAGTACACACCACTACCTCTAATACCCAGTAGCACGTCCTCTTGCATTGATGCATGCCTGTATTCGTCGTGGCATACTATCCACAAGTTCATCAAGACACTGTTGGTCCAAATTGTCCCACTCCTCAACGACAATTCGGCGTAAATCTCTCAGAGTGGTTGGTGGGTCAAGACGTCCATAAACAGCCCTTTTCAACATATCCCAGGCATGTTCGATAGGGTTCATGTCTGGCGAACATGCTGGCCACTGTAGTCGAGCGATGTCGTTATCTTGAAGGAACGCATTCACAAGATGTGCACGATGAGGTCGAGAATTGTCGTCCATGAAGACAAATGCCTCTCCAATATTCTGCCGATATGGTTGCACTATGGGTCGGAGGATGTCATTCAGGTATCGTAAAGCCGTTTCGGAGCCTTCCATGACCACCAGTGGCGTACGTCGGCCCCACATAATGCCACCCCAACACATCAGGGAACCACCACCTTGCTGCACTCGCTGGACAGTGTGTCTAAGACGTTCAGCCTGACCAGGGTGCCTCCAAACACGTCTCCGACGATTGTCTGGTTGAAGGCATATGCGACACTCATCGGTGAAGAGAACGTGATGCCAATTCCGTGGGGTCCATTCAGCATGTTGTTGGGCCCATCTGTACCGCGCTGCATGGTGTCGGGGTTGCAAAGCTGGACCTCGCCATGGACGTCGGGAGTGAAGTTGCGCATCATGCAGCCTATTGCGCACAGTTTGAGTTGAAACACGACGTCCTGTGGCTGAACGAAACGCATTATTCAACATGGTGGCATTGCTGTCAGGGTTCCTCCGAGCGGCAATCCGTAAGTAGCGGTCATCCACTACAGTAGTAGCCCTTGTGCGGCCTGAGCGAGGCCTGTCATCGACAGTTCCTGTATCTCTGTACCTCCTCCATGTCCGAACAACATCGCTTTGGTTCACTCTGAGACGCCTGGAAACTTCCCTTGTTGAGAGCCCTTCTTGACACAAAGTAACAATGCGGACGCGATCGAACTGCGGTATTGACCTTCTAGGCATGGTAGAACTACAGACAACATGAGCAGCGTACCTTCGTCCTGGTGGAATGACTGGAACTGATCGGCTGTCGTACCCCCTCCGTCTAATAGGCCCTGCTCATGCATGGTTGTTTACATCTTTGAGCAGTTTTAGTGACATCTATGAACAGTCAAAGGAACTGTATCTTGGATACAATATACACAGTCAACGTCTATATGCCGGAGATCTGGGAACCGAGGTGATGCAAAACTTTTTTTGATGTGTGTATTTGGTCCACAAATACATAAGCTTGCAATATGCAAAACGTTTTTTGACCAGTGTATAATATATTTTTAAGAGCGTTAAAATCCTTCAGAATGCCTTCCTTCGGAGGGGAAGTAAAGCCGGCGGGTTCATGTCATAGATTTATGGCATGTAAAAGAACCTACCACTGCAATTGGTAATGTGTAGCAAAATTTGTAGGTTATATTTGGCAGGTTAGAAATGCTCTATCAAGTTCTAACGTGACAGTGCAGTAGCAATCTGGTAGCAAAAGTTGGAAATCGAAGCTGCTGGGAGACCACGGGCGTTCAATTAAAATACCCTGCTGTGGCCATTGGCTGCAATTCATTCATATGTACAGTAATTTGTAGGTACCGGATATTTATGCACTAAAACGGTTAAAATATGCAAGCATTTATGCACTAAGATGTAGAAAGTATGCACTTAACAATCTTATTCACTCTTCTTTCCCTCGTCGCTTTTGCATGTTGCTGAAGTTGTTGTAGTTGTTTTTTTTTGTTTTTTTGTTTTTCCACATTTCACTTCCTTCGAGCATACTTGACAATAGACAACAACGCCATCAGTAGAATAATCATTAATCACTGTAACCTGACACCCACTGATTTAATAAATGCTTTCTGCTGCTTTTCTCTTTAGGCACTTTGAGTAAAGGATAAGCACTTAAAACACTTTATGTTCTACCCTGATTATTATATGTTAGAAAACTGTACTATAATGAGACTCATTATAAACCTATTTTTGTTCATTATGAAACAGTTTCTCCCACCAATCACAGCTCAAGAAACAGTTGTTTGACCAATTATATAATTAGAAGCGCTGAGTTCCACGGCCTTCTAATTTAAACTTCACTGGTTGCCCTAGTGTCATAGTTGGGTAATCGAGGAGGCCATGGTCAAATACATGGCATTCTCTGCGTCTCATGCGCTCCGTTCAGTACATAAAACTGGTGAAATCTCGACAGATATTTATGAATATTTATGTTCGAACATAAAATAGTTATAATAATTATCGTCGAACATAAACAGTCGTATGCAACTCGCCTATAATGGCAATTAAGACACTCGTATGGAAATTACACTCGTGTCTTAATTATTGCCATTATAGGCTCGTTCCGGTAAGCCTCCGTGGCTTAGGTTGCAGCAGGCCGGCCTCTCACTGCTGGGTCCGTGGTTCAAATCCCGGTCACTCCATGTGAGATCTGTGCTGGACAAAACGGAGGCAGACAGGTTTTCATCCGGGTACTCCGGTTTTCCCTGTCAAAATCTCATTCCAGCAACACTCTCCACTATCATTTCATTTCATCTGTCATTCATTTAATCATTGCCCCAGAGGAGTGCGTCAGGCCTTGGCAGCCGGCACAGTCCATATCCTCGCCGTTAGATGGGGGCATCATTCATTCCATTCCTGACCCGGTCGGAGACTGGAAGCAGGCTGTGGATTTTCATTCATAGGCTCGTTCCATAATGTTCTATTAACTGAAGAAAATCATCTCAAAACCAACCACGGGTTACTTACTGGCTGCCGAGATTGTGAAAGGAATGTCCCACCCCATTTCCTTCTTGAAATTGTGTGTCTCGTTATCTGTTTCTCAAAAAGTTGCTTCCAAGGGATACTGCTAGGATGGTGATAGAAATATCCCACCCTATCCATTTCTTGAAATGCCAGGTGTAAAATACAGTACTGTTATCTCGTTATGTGTTGCTCAGAAAGTTGCTTCCAAGGGATACTGCTAGAATGGTGATAGAAATATCCCACCCTATCCATTTCTTGAAATGAAATGAAAATCCACAGCCTGCTTCCAGTCTCCGACCGGGTCAGGAATGGAATGAATGAAGCCCCCATCTAGCGGCGAGGATATGAACTGTGCCGGCTGCCGAGGCCTGACGCACTCCTCTGGGGCAATGATTAAATGAATGACAGATGAAATGATAGTGAAGAGTGTTGCTGGAATGAAATTGTGACAGGGAAAACCGGAGTACCCGGAGAAAAACCTGTCTGCCTCCGTTTTGTCCAGCACAGATCTCACAAGGAGTGACCGGGATTTGAACCACGGACCCAGCGGTGAGAGGCCAGCGTGCTGCCGCCTGAGCTACGGAGGCTTCATTTCTTGAAATGCCAGGTGTAAAATACAGTACTGTTATCTCGTTATGTGTTGCTCAGAAAGTTGCTTCCAAGGGATACTGCTTGGATGGTGATAGAAATATCCCACCCTATCCATTCCTTGAAATGCCAGGTGTAAAATATAGTACTGTTATCTCGTTATGTGTTGCTCAGAAAGTTTCTTACAAGGGATACTGCTAGAATGGTGATAGAAATATCCCACCCTATCCATTCCTTGAAATGCCAGGTGTAAAATATAGTACTGTTATCTCGTTATGTGTTGCTCAGAAAGCTTCTTACAAGGGATAGTGCTAGAATGGTGATAGAAATATCCCACCCTATCCATTCCTTGAAATGCCAGGTGTAAAATATAGTACTGTTATCTCGTTATGTGTTGCTCAGAAAGTTTCTTACAAGGGATACTGCTAGAATGGTGATAGAAATATCCCACCCTATCCATTCCTTGAAATGCCAGGTGTAAAATATAGTACTGTTATCTCGTTATGTGTTGCTCAGAAAGTTTCTTACAAGGGATGTCCAACACGCAGGCAAAACCCATTTTGTTCAACATGTTTTAAATTATACTTGGGCCTAATTTCAACTGTATAAGCTAAAATATGCTGTTATGTTCAGAATATGCACAAAATCCAATAAACCCACAAATTATGCATTTTCAAAAAATACGGTCCCTAATAATTTGTAAATATGACCTCTCAATTGTTAATTTTAAAAATGAAGACGAAAGCAGAGCGCCACCATCGCGTCGTTGTAATGTGTGGTGTGGATTGTAGTTTCTAGAGGCGGAATATCAAGGTAATCTGACCTCTTAACGTACAGTTATTCTATGGAACACGCCACTCCAACTCAAATGTTACAAACCAACTCGTGGCGTAGCGGCTAGCATTCTTGTTTGTCATCGCAGAATTCCGGGTTTGATTCCCAGTTCTGACAAGAAATTTACTTCTGAGTACACTCTGCCTCGTGAGGCAAAACTGAGAATAGAGGGATCCGATTCCCATCTCAGCGATCCTAAAAGTGGGTTTCCGTGGTTTCCCACTTCTACTCCAGGTAAATGTCGGTATGGTTCCTAACTGAAGACCACGGCCGCCTCATTCCCAATGTTCACAGGAATTACAAATTATCACACGAATACAGCCGTGATAATAACACAGGTTATCAGACAAAATTCCACACTTATCCAAGTACACAGGGCTAAATGACCACGATGTCGAAGCCTGCCAAATGAAATAGCAACAAATCAAATTTTACTAGTGCAGTCACAGCCGCTACGGTTTAAGTCGGGCCAATTATATCGTACAGTACAGTATGTTGGTATGATGAGGCACAGAGGGGTGGATATTACTGGAATTAAATACAGAATTTGTCGCCTCCGTAGCGTAGTGGTCAGCGTGGTTAGCTGCCGCCTCGGAGGTCCTGGGTTAGATTCCCGGCTCTGCCACGAAATATGAAAAGTGGTATGAGGACTGGAACGGGGTCTACTCAGCCTCGGGTGGTCCAACTGAGTAGAGGGGATTCGATTGCCACTTCAGCCATCCTCGAAGTGGTTTTCCGTGGTTTCCCACTTCGTCTTCGGGCAAATGCCGGGATGGTACCTCCTGTAAAGCCACGGCTGCCTCCTTCCCCCTTCCTAGTCTATCCATCCCAATCTTCCCCTCCCTTCCCATCCCCCTTGAGGCTCCTGTTCGCTTTGCAGGTGAGGCCGCCTTGGCGAAGTGCTGATCACACCTCCCCAGTTGTATCCACCCCGACCAGATGATCCAAGCTCCAGGACACTGCCCGTAGAGGCGGTAGTGGTGAGTTCCCTCGCTGAGCCCGTCGGAACCACCAACCTAGAGGGTAAATCGACTAAAGAAAAAACAGAATTTAAATCAGTCAGGATGTTTTATTCAAAATCATTTTATTGACCATCTGCTGGCATCGTTTGTATCCCTACTTACTGTAGTAATGTTTTCTCCCCCGTGGACTTGCACCTTTTCCCATAAGGAATTGTGTCTGGAAACTTTCAGAATTGGGAATTCCGAGGGATACCTGAGCTTGACCGGATTTCTATCCTATAATTGACTTTGGAATGTACCCTCTAAGTCGGATAATTTCAATCCCTAGTTCATGAATCATTGAACAGTTCAAGAGCGGATCATCAGTAAAGTTACTCCAAAACCCTCAGCTCTAAATTCACACGAAAAGTAGAGTGGAGTAATAAAACAAAACGTGTGGCATTTTGCATTAGCAAAGCTCCTCTGTTCGTGGGAATTATAAAAAATTCATTTTAATTTTAATTTTTTTAAATAAAATATAATTAAGACTCTTGGTTAAACATTGGAAGTAATTTCATCGCCTTGTAAACATAGTAAGTGCATTAAGCCGTGAAATGTATAAATGTAATTTTGGGAAACTGGCGTCCAGTTTAATAATTTACACACCCCTGTACTAGGTGTTGGACCTTGGGAGGAGACAGTGTGGCCCTTAGGCTAAGAGGTTTGGAGGCCCCTGGTCTAGACGAAACTATTAGTCGCTACTGGGATAGACTGGGTGAAAATCACTGCTTGCACTACAAACAAACGTCTCTGCGGTTTAAGACCCAGATTAGAGTTATTTTCCTATGTAAACCCTTATTAACACAACCAGTGTAACACGCAAGCATCAGGATACGCGGTTTTTGAAAATGCTGCTTGTTTGAAAAAAAAAATGCACATCGGGTTTTTTTACTTGACCTATATAAGCCAAGTATAGTTCGCGATACGCGGTTGTTGCGAACGTTTTTATCACTAATATTCGCGTTTGTTTTATGTTGTGTTAGTGTTGTCCATGACGTCTTGGTATCGTGATCTACACTAATCCCCTAAAGTCAGCCACAGTGTGGTGTTGTGTGATAGAGAGAGATTTGATTTGATTTTGATTTTATTTTATGTCACGGCTACATTCAAAGCTTAAGAGTTCCTTTACAGTAGCTCCCTACATACAATTAGATTAGGGCTTATAAACATAGTAACACATATCAAAAAAGAAAAGAAACATAATACATTAATTAGGATCGCATTATATAGCGTATCGTATCGATATCATACATAATCAACTTGTTAAATTTCAAAATCTTATTATATAATACGCTAAGGTGTATGATTCACAAAACTTAAGCTCCTAAACCAGAGGGAGTTAGAAGGTGTGGTTTATACCAAAATCTTCCAAATCGTATAGGAAAAATCTTGCATTTCTTGAAAAGTCAACGGAAATACATTCATTTGTTTATGTTCGACGATGTAGAAATGTAAATATTGTATGTCAGAAAACTGTCTCATAATGAGGGTCATTATAGAGACAGTTTCTCCAGCCAATCAGAGCTCATTCATTGACCAATTAGGTATGGATAGCTTCGCGCATGCGCTCAAAATCCAACATGTCGGACATGAATTAATGATTTGAAAGTTCAAATTGGACATCGGATCAACTATTGTAGTTACAATCCCAAACACAAAGACAAAATCAACACGAACCTTTACGGTAACAAGACAATACTTTGACATATGCAAGAATTTTATGAATCTACGTCCAGAAGTTAGCAACACAGCATCCTTCTATTTAAATTACCGATATGGAAAGTGCACCGTCCCATATGTTCGCGTAAATACACTGGCGAATATGAGACAAGAAATAGCACTGTACCTTAATATCACCAATTCCAATTTCTGCACAGCGCATTGCTTTCAAACGACTTCGGTGAGAATAATAGTGAATGCTAGTTCTGATCGGCACTAGACATCATGCAGGCAGTAAAGTTAGCAAACCACCCAGCGCGCTCTGTTCACTAACTGAAGTTACTGAGTCCCACAGATATTTATGGATATTTATGTTAAAACATATAATAAAGTTAATATAATATCGTCGAACATAAACAGTCGTATGCAACGCGCCTCGTACTAAGATACTAGTGTCTTAATTATTGCCATTATAGGCTCGTTGCATAATGTACTATTATTATTATAAAGTGCTTCTAAACAAATAAACAAGACGCTAGTCCCTGGCAGAACTGTGTCGCGTACAGCCCGAATAGCACTAGAGTCGGGCGGGTAGTCTATACACATGGGGCGTACACAATCCATTATGAGAGAGTTCTCGCACGGGTCCACTAGTATTATAAAACACGCGTTATACAACATTCACAATATAAATAATAAAACATAAATAATAGAAAATTAATTACAAAGAGTGCATATAGACCCAGTATCATAAACACCATATACAAGAAATATATTAACATATTCTTGTCTGCTCTTGTCCTGGTGTTATAGAACCTAATTGCATAAAAATAACCTTTTAACACAAAGCAGTAATCCGATGTGAGAGGTGTACTGCTCCAAGAAGCAGGATAAAAGACGACTTTTGATAGCTGCAGTGCTTGCAAATTTGACAAACTTATACATCGAAGGAGTTAAAGAGAGAGAGGCCGAGAGACGCCAGACGGGGTGACGTGCTGTACGAAAACTTGACCGCCTACTATAGTGTCGAGCTGTACCATCAGTAGGATACGTATTTCGAGCGTAGTGCTGTGCTCAAGACGTTTGTATGCAAGGAATTGTGTAGTTGATTAATTGACGGGCTTTGCGACTTCGTGGTCATGTGTTTGCGTAGATTGTATTGCCCTGAGGGGTGGTAGCTCGAATTAGGGCGGCGTTAACTGAAAGGCGTTAAAACTTGAGTGCAGGGCGAATACGTACGTGTGACTGGATTGTGCAGTGATGAATGAATGAATGAGACAGGAAAGGCTGCGTGATGGCGGAGCGGGTATCGAATGCTGACTCAGTGTTTACAAGTGTTTACTACGGGACATCAATCTCCCCCCAGATTCAATTAATGAAAATGCGTAATTCAATGAAATGTTTAATTATAGCTTTTGTTGTTTTAACGGGCTGAACTACGAGGTCATCTGCCCCAATGCCGGGAGCGCAAATCCCTTGTTAGCAGTGAACTTGTTGGTCATTGAAATAACTACTTGTAAAACTCTAGTGGCAAATCCTTTCAGCAAATATGATATAGCCTAATGAATATGTTTACACCAAAGAACGACAACTTGAAGATGATTTAATGTAGGAATATATTTAATGGGGCCTCCAAACCTTGAAGTTAACCGTATGCTATATACATTACACATAGTGCTGTATTTTGGCTGACAGTACCTCGAATGCCAACACTAAATAAGAACACAGCAAAAGTACTACGATTTAATAAATCATTATTGTTTTCAGCAAATATGAATTAATGAATATTTTCACAACGAAGAACAACAGTTTGAAGATGATTTATCGTAGGAATATCTGTAATGGGGCCTCCAAACCTTGAAGTAAACCATATGCGATTTACATTCCACATAGCCACATGGCCGACAGTACGTCGTTGTACCAAACTCCGCCACCGCGCGCGCTCTATGTTTCCGTCCCATTTACGCGCCTTTCCTACCCTTTTCCAAAATCACCCCCACAAAAAAATATTCAGCAACCGAGTGGAAAGATGTTATACATCATCAAATAACAGACACAAAACCTAAAACGAAGCCTAAACTTAAAACTAAAAAGAAAATACAAAAGAAAACATTTCAAAAAATAGTTCTGTCCTATAAAGAGCATAGACCTAATAAAATGCTTTTCATAGTTTATTAGTCAGATTTGACTCCAGTCATATCCCTCCAGAAGAAAATCCTAGTTAAGCCACTGCGTCGATGCAATGAATATTTCTACTGCTGTACTTGTGACATGGCTTCCATTCACCGCAGCAGTTCCCACAAAGTGGAGTGAATACCAATAACCAAACCATGTGCACATACCACGTGTGCATTTGCTTACGTCAGTCTACCCTCTCGTTGAGCGAGGCGGAGACACAAAGCGTGGGTCAACATTTACTCACCAGTTCATACCGCTGGAACAAAGGGCTAAACCCGTGAGGAATGCATTTCTACAGCCTTGTGTGAGGACAATTAGTGAGTTTACAAGGAATTACAATGGGATTTTTCGCTTGGTCTAGCATGAATAACCCTGCCTGCCTGCCAGTACACATTATTAAATTTTCACGCTTGTAATCGTTGCTGAATACACACTTGAGGAGATAGGCAAACATGAACCGTTGTATTCCAGCTGACCTGTGAGTCTATATACAGAGAAACTCAGCAGTTGTGGGGGTTAAGTTAAAAGTATGGAACTGCATCTTTCTTCTGTTTAGCCAGAAACATCGCTGCTTTATTATTCACCAGTGATGGAAGAGGGACTAGGAAACAAAATAATTGGGATAAGCTAGAATTAATTCAAGAAAATTGAATTCAATTACAATTCTTGCTTTAATTATTCTTCTGGTTCTTGGTCATGCTCAATCAAAGACCTTGTTAGTCTTTGCCTTATTGTCTTCCTAAAATACAATGTATTTCATAAAGAATGAGCCAATTTAATCAAGATATATATCCGTAACAAGGTTGCAACCAAGACATATGTACAGGGACCGGCAAAAAGACTGACGGTTTTTAAATCACAACAACACAAACATTTTAAATGATACAAACTCTTTTATTACTTATAACAGCAAGGTGTACATGTCAATTAATGAAAAACATGAAAGAACAATAGATTTTAACTTTTACGATTTGAAGATAACGTCTTTCAAATGATGCCCATCTTTTGCCATGCATTCTTCCAGTCTTGCACTGAAGCTTTGCATAGTCATTAGGCTTCAACAGCTGGACAATAACCATTTTATACGGATGAAAATGCAAATCGAAACGCAATATTCGTCTCACTGTTCGATCAGACATTTGCAAAGCAGCTGCTTGTTTACGAGCCGGCCGCCGTGGACTGGCTTCCACAGCATGTCTCACTCGCTCAACATTTTCTGGTGTCCTGGCTGACCTTGGACGGCCTGTCGACGTACGTTTTAAGGCTGAACCTGTAGCTCTAAAATTACTCACCCATAACAAAATTGTGTTACGAGATGGAACGCGTCCTCTTCGACTCGCTCAGTCGTCAGATCTTTTTGCGGCTTGGCAAAAGATGGGCATCATTTGAATGACGTTATCTTCAAATCTTAAAAGTTAAAATCTATTGTTCTTTCATGTTTTCCATTAATTGACATGTACACCTTGCTGTTATAAGTAATAAAAGAGTTTGTATCATTTAAAATGTTTGTGTTGTTGTGATTTAAAAACCGTCAGATCTTTTTGCCGCTCCCTGTATTTGACCGATGTTGAAGTTTTATGCCATCTCCTACAATATCATCACCATCAGCAGCACGGACCACACCAAGGCATTAGGATAATTCCTCCCAAACGCGTCGCAACATATCACGATCCACTGAGTCGATTTCATGTGCTATCCCCTCTTTAAGGGCATACAGTGTAGTGGGTAGAGAGATTGTCCTTGTTGTATCCTTTCAGAAAGAAGTCACAAGGAATGAGGTCTGAGGATCTTGGAGGCCACGCGAATAGGGCACGATCTGGAGGAATGTTGCTACCAATTCACCGTTGAGGCACTGTTCCATTCAAAAATGCTCGCATTGCTAAGCTCTAATGGGGTAGGGCTCTATCTTGTTTGAAAGTGAAGTCACTAGATTGTGTTTGCAGCAAAAGAAAGAGCCAGGTGCGTAACATCTTGAGATGTCTTTGTCCTGTGACAGTTTTAATCTGGAAGAACACTCTTTGCTGAAGTGTTACTATTCTGATACACGCGGCAAATGTGTGCTGCAGCTTGTTTTGAATGAAGGGGGCACGACAGAGCACTCTACTGGCAACTATTCGAAACGTGACATTACGCTCTTTGTAATGTTATGCGACTCATTATGCTGCGTTGCTTGCGTACTGCGTAATAAAGCTTCGAAATTGGTTCATTCTTAATTTAAAAAGAACTGTATTTTCATAAATGCAGTGTGTTGTATCTTGCGTTCTGTGGACCACTTCATATCCGTTTTCATTCTAGGTTTCTCCACAAAATTACGCTTGGTTACTATTGTACTAATGGCCCCACGATTTGCTATGATGTTGTCTGTAATGTTTCTTTATTGTTGGGCCACGTTAGTTTCTTCTAGTCAGTTTATTTTGACATTCTCTGAATTACAGGAATCCTCCCTATATTAGTCTATTCTCCTAAGGTACCATTCCGGTTTTGTGCCGAAAATAAGGTCCTGTTAACACCAACCTACACATATGGGGTACCTACAGGTTCCGCATAACCCCATGTGTGCCCGAAACGCACTCACATCCTCTTTAAATGCCTCACAATTAAATAAATACCTTAAAAATATACATTTACAATGGGAGCACCGTAACCTGGCTAGCCTGCCGCTAGAGTGCAGGGCAGTGCTGTGGCGGGAGTGCGGCGTGTTGCTAGGCGGGCCAGCCGCTAGAGCGCAGGGTAGCGTGGCGGCGGCAGCCATCTGGCGGGAGCGCGGCGTACTGCTAGCTGTATGCCGTTTAACAACAATAAATATATTTCTTCAATATTTAAAACATCGTTCTCCCACATTCTTCCCTACTACCCCCATAAACCTACATTCACGTTGCGAAAGCACACACGGGCCCACTCGTTACCTTAAATAGTATTTCGCTGAGTCTGTAACAATAAATAATTAGGCCTACTTTATTATTATTGAAACAATGCACAATGTGCTAAATACAAAACTGAGTAACCTACAGGACATTATTCCAATCCCAATTGGGATATTGACATATATCTTTGTCGGCAATATTTTGTATCGAGAAGAGCATTCCCTGCATAGATCACACACACATTCTTCAGTTGGTGGAATCCCTTGTTTTGGCAGAACTTGTAGTCAAAGCCATGTGTAGCGTATCGTGTCATTACGTGTCAGAGTTCATAGTTTGCTTGTTTCCATTCGTCAGTCATTATGGCGTCAGTTGAGTAGAAATCATCCCAGATTTTGCTTTTCCTTGAGTATTTGAAGGGCGCTCTCAGATGCCTCGGTGCTCGGTAGTAACATCTGCAGACTAATGTCTTCAATAAAGAAAATTTCTTTTGTGAAGACATAAGTCAGTCTGTCTTCCCGATACCCAAGACTCTTTTCATATAGCGGACTTTGACTTTCTCTAATGTTAATAGATCGTTCTCTTTTAGTTTGTCCCAAATTATGTGGATTCCGTAAGTCGCCATTGGTGCTATGTCCGTTTTAAATAATGTCATTGCCGTTTTTATTGAGAGTTTTTAAGGCATTGGCATATTTTCATTGTATAACCTAACCATTAATAATAAGTAGTTCGGTGAAGATCTAAATAGCCTACTTCCATATATCCTACTGGTCTTTTCCATTAAACATTCTCCCGGTTATTAGACGGAGTTTCAATGTGATGTCATCATCAGTTTATCTGCCGGTCTCTCCACCTTATCCGGTCTTCAGCAAGCACGTTTCATCAGCTCATAAGATTTATCAATCTTGATGAAATCTCCTCGGATTTTCCCTTGGACTGTGCCTTCTAATGCACTTTTCACCAAACCATCTCCCCTTATGCTGTGTCCAATCCAATTCATTTTTATTTTCCTTATCTTCTGTAGCATCATCCTTTCTTCTCCTACTTTCTTTAATACTTGCTCATTTCTCACATTGTCCTACGAACTTATTCTCCTCCTAAGCCACATTTCGGAAGCCTCAATTCTTCTCTCGTCTTCTTTCCTAAGCGTCCAAATTTCCGCTCCATACATTGCTACACTCCAAACAAAATATTACATTAATTTCTTCCTTACTATAGAACATTATGCAACGAGCCTATAATGGCAATAATTAAGACACGAGTATGTTTATAAAACGAGCGTATGCGAGTTTTATAATTTCCATACTCGTGTCTTAATTACCATTATAGGCGAGTTGCATACGACTGTTTATGTTCGACGATAATTATTATAACTATTTTATGTTCGAACATAAATATTCATACATATCTGTCGAGATTGCGCCAGTTTTATGTGCTGAACAGAGCGCATGAGACGCAGAGATTACCTTGTATTGGACCATGGTCTCCACGATTGCTCACCTATGACACTAGGCCAGGCAGTGAAATTTAAATTAGAAGGCCGTGGAACTCAGCGCATCTAATTATCTAATTGGTCAAACATCTGTTTTTTGAGCTCTGATTGGTGGGAGAAACTGTTTCATAATGAAAAGTAGTGTTATAATGAGCCTCATTATAGTACAGTTTTCTGACATATAATAGTCAGGGTCGAACATAAAATACCTTTTGCTACACGACCTAAGTTTTACCAACATCATTATATTGAGAAATTATGTGATAGAATATATAACTTTCAGGACCCCGTTAGATGGCATCTATTTGTAACGAGTCAGGGAAGTTTAATTTAAGAAAAGTGAAATGCACGGCGTCTACGATTTACGAAAAGTAAGCTATAGAAATTAGAGCCATTAAATTTTTTTTGAGTCGTTTCGGCCATCAATGGTCACAATGTTCTTCACTCATATGATCACTGTAATGCTTGTTTTCTTGTCTGCCAGTAGATTTTCATTCTTGACGAATGTTCAGCTCTCCTTTCTTCCGTCCACTTGCAATGAGGGCGAGGCATCACAGATGTTAAAGGGTGTAGATTACTGGTTGATTTAACCACCTTTCTGAACAGGTTCCTATCCCAAACCAGAGCTTGATTGATTCGAGCTTCTGTTAGGTCCTTTTAAACTTGAATCGACCATTTAACATAGGAATTTTCTTTAGAGATTGATGAGTGTATTCGATATGGAAGTCGATGATGCTCCATCCGTTCCAAATGTCCAAAGAAAGACATTCTCCTTTTTCTCATCACACTCACCAAATCTTCTATATGTTCAAATAATTCATTGTTATGTCTTCTTCTGTAAGTACCATTATCATTAAGAGGTCCTAATATTTTCCTTAGAGTTTTCCGATCCTTAAGTTCTAATTTTCTTAATGGGCCTTTGTTTGTCATCTGTAAGCATTCTGCGGCATACAGTGCTGACGGCCTTATTACTGTGTTATAATGACAAAGTTTGACATTCCGGGACAAGCTTTTACTTTTGTAAATGTTTTTGCAGGTTGGAAAGGCACCTTCCAATTTGTTACATCTGCTCTCAATGGCAGCTATTTCTGAATTATTAGGGCTAATCCATTCCCCTAGGTATTTAAATTTTCGGACTTCTTTGTCTTTTTTTATTATAACAGCGAATCATACGAATCTTCTCTTCAATCGCTTGAATAGGATAAAATAAATAAACAAGTAGTTCCGTGAAGAACTATACAGCCTATTTTCATATATCCTACTTATGTTAATTACCTCTATCTACATACAAAATTATAGTTTGATTGCTGTAATAGATTCGTAGATATTGAGAGCCAACTAAATATTTCGGATGGTCGCCATGTTGGATTTTATATATGTAGGCCCTAGAGTTAGGTACTGTTACATGAAGATTATTGTGTACGTGTAGCATTCAAACTTCAATCGCATGATTAGGACACTAGAAGTAACAAGGAGATTTTAAAATTTCGCACAGCTGCCATCTTGTGGTTATGGAAACAATTGAAATAAATTAGATGCCGTTCCAAATGTCCAAAGAAAGACATTCTTCTTTTTCTCATCACACTCACCAAATCTTTTATATGTTCAAATAATTCATTGTTATGTCTTCTTCTGTAAGTACCATTATCATTAACAGGTCCTAATATTCGTATAAGGATTTACTGTACCAGGTTTCACTGCACTCGGAAGGTTAATTTGCGAGAAACGACCATGTGAATATTTATACTTCGCGTCGCCGCCATGTTGGATTTGTGATCAGCAGGTCATTGAAAGTCCTATAGGTGAACTTATGTTCATAGCCCCTATGAACATTAAACATTTCAGTTTTATTGCTGTAATAGATTCGTAGATATTGAGATCCATCTAAATATTTCGGATGGCCGCCATGTTGGATTGTTACATGTATAGGCCATAGAGTCATGTACCATTTGGATAGATTATTGGCTGAGGAATAACCTAACCACCAAGGGAAGATGATTAAGAAAAGGAGGTAGGTTTCGGACTGGAGAAAAAGGATAGAAAAATAGGAGGAGAGTCCCACAAAAGTTATGAATTTAACTTTAAATGCACTTAGAGGCGGTTGCCACTGCAAATCCGCTCTCTGATACCTAAAGTGGGTAAGGACTTGGTCGAAGCTGACAGGAACCGCAGCTAGAACTTGGGCGGTTTGCAAGAGAGTGGCTTTAGTGTATTCCCTCTCAAGCATGCATATGCCTACTATGGGGAAGGGTAATGGTCTGGCAAGACTGAGAGTAACAGATTTATTGTATGTCTGTTCAAAGAAATTCGTTTTTGCAGAGTAATTCGAAGAATGCCAATAATTTGAATCAGGTTTGGTATTTCCAGTTTTCGAAGTTATAGAGTTCCTGAAAAAGCGACCAAGTGCTTCCAAGAAGGATAGTGATAAAAATTTATACCTTGGGGAGTAATTTTGGTAAGTGAACCAATGGTTGCATTTGAAAATGGCTAAGCTTTTACTCAGCAAGGAGCCGGCTAAAAGTTTAGACAAAGAGAAACACTTATCTTTTGGAAAACCAACCATAATTTTTCGGAGAGGATCTCCACAAGCAGGTAGCTGGCGTAGCGAGCATTACTTGCCTTACTGGCCAGTTAGAATTAGCTATTAAAGCTAAGAGAAACTTTAACGAGATTACCACTAAGAGTTCTTGCTCAAATGCAACTAGTGGTGAAAGCCCTATCAATAGATTTAATGGCATTGAGTAGGGAGAGCCAAGGAAGACAGGATCTTGCCTAACCTTTGTATTTGCGAAATGATAAATCCAAAAACAAATATTTAATTTATTTAACAAGGCAAAAGAAGTTGATAACTTTAACAAATATATATTTTCAATTTGGTTAACAATTTTGGGGTCACAGACCTCAGAAAGCATTAAACGTTTGCGCCAGGCAGTTAACAATTTATGAGGTTTCAAACCTTATATATGTTCTAAAATCTTTGAAAGATTAAAAAAAAAAGACAAATCTTCTTCTTCTTCTTCTTTTGCTTTAGCGTTTGTCCCACCTCGTGGCAGGGTCCGCTATTTGAGTCCGCTGTCTCCACTTTACTCGGTCATGGGCAATGTCCGGATGAAGGTTGACGCCTTTCAAATCCCTGTGCAGTGTATCGGCCCAACGTTGTCTCGGTCGCCCCTTTGGTCTTTTCCCGGCGACCTCCAGTGTGTAGCCCTGTTTTGCAATGGTGTCCGCTCCTGACCGTAGCACATGCCCAAACCATCGCAGACGACCCTCACGCATTTTGTTACTGATTGCTGCGATACCAAATCGTTCCCTTATTCTTTGATTGGGGATGTGATCCAACCTAGTAATGCCAGCTGTCCATCTAAGCATCTTGGTCTCCATGACACTTAGCCTACGTTCTGCTTCCTTCGTGGTCGGCCAACATTCGGTACTATAAAGCGCTACGGGACGAATGACAGTGCGGTAAATCTTCGATTTTAGGTGGTCTTTCATCTGGCGATCGCACATGACACCTGTCGTTGTTCGCCACTTCATCCACGCAGCATTAATTCTTATGTTGACCTCCTCGGTGAGACGACCTTCAACAGTTATCGTAGAGCCAAGATACTTAAATTTTGTCGTTCGAGGCAGATCATCGCCGTCGACTTGGATTGTTCCGATTTCTCCAGCATCCGTTGTCATATATTCTGTTTTAGCTTTGTTAAGCCGCAGGCCATATTGACTTAAACGATCGCTCCATTCCTGGACTTGATGTTGGAGATCCAGCTTGTTTTGAGCGGCCAACATAACGTCATCAGCGTACAGAATGGTCCAAGGTAACGGTTGTTGTAGATCTGCAGTAACCGTGTCCATGACCATAATGAACAGCAATGGTGACAGGGCCGAACCTTGATGAACACCAACTGTTACACGGAATTTTTCTGACGCTCCTGCGGCGGCTTGGACGTAACTTCTTGGCTCCTCGTAGAGCAACTGTACCCAGTTGACAAGGTACTCTGGGATGCCATGTTGTCGGAGAGTCAACCAGATCAAGTCGTGCGGTACACGATCAAAAGCCTTTTCGAGGTCTAAGAAAGCAAGGTGCAACGGCTTATTCTTTTCACGATGCTTTTCAACTAAAAGCCGTGTGGCGTGGATTGCATCTGTTGTGCTGCAATTTTTCACAAATCCGGCTTGGTTTTTGGTCAGCTGGGTGATTGCACGTATCCTCTTATCAAGAATGCGCTCGAAGACCTTCATGGTGTGACAGAGGAGTCGAATTGGTCTGTAATTAGCACACTCGGCTGGACTTCCCTTCTTTTTGAAGATAGGTATCGTGATGCTATGTTGCCAATCAAGTGGCGTTCGTCCTTCTTTGACTATTTGGTTGAAGAGTCTTGCCAACCAATCCGCTGGATCCCACTTCTGAGACCACCATAGCTCCGCCGCGATGTCATCTGGACCAGTTGCCTTCCCTGGTTTCATTTGTTTCAAGGCCCCTGCAACCTCTAAGACATCAATAGGTTTGATAGGACCTTCGACAGCAGTAGCGACAGGTATCTGGTTGTGCTGGAATTCCTCTGTTGAGACCTTCTCAAAGTAATTTCGCCAACGTTCTCTCGCCTTCTTCCAGTCGACTAGCAAAACGCCCTTATCGTCATTGATGCCATAGAAGCGTTGGATATCTTGAGATTTATGGTGCCTGGATTTGACGAGGCGATAGATGTCCCGCTCTCCCTTGCGTGTGTCCAGCTTCGCGTAGAGGTCTGCGTACCGAGCCGATTTTGTCGAAGCAACAGTCTTCTTCGCTTCCCTGCGTGCTACTTTGTAAGCATTCCAACGAGAAGGTGTTTTGTCTTCCAGAAACTCGTGGTAAAGCTGCTTCTTCTTGCGTACCGCAGTTTTGACTGCGTCATTCCAAAGCCATGTGTCCTTATCAATCCGACGTCTTCCTGGCTTCGTAAGTCCAAGAATGGCATGCGTGGCTTCGTGAACAGCTTTCTTCATTTTTGCCCAGCTTTCTTCAACGGTAGTAATCGGTGGCAGCGTAAGACGTCTAATGACTTCTTCTTCATTCTCTTTAAATTGCCACCATCTGATTCTCGCCGGTCCTGTTCGTGCCTGTATGACCATTGGCGGCTTTACACGGAGCTTGCAGATAACTGGTCGGTGTTGGGTCGCAACTGTTTCGTAAGGGACGACTTTAGTGTCCAACACGTCTTTAAGGTCTTTGCGCCTTACCAGAATGTAGTCAATTTGTGTTGTATTTGTGCCGCTGTAGTATGTGATTAGATGTGAATCACGTTTATTAAACCATGTGTTCGTAATGACTAGGTCATGGGTTTCCGCATAATCTAGAATTCTCAGTCCGTCGTCGTTCCTCTCACCATATCCGAATCCGCCATGGGCGGCATGGTCTTCTTTCAAGCGACCGACATGTCCATTTAGGTCGCCCGCAACTATGAGGTAGTCCTCTAAGGGCACTTCAGCGATCTTTTCGTCAAGCAACGCCCAGAAGGCGTCTTTGATCGTTGCCGGTAGGCCTGTCTGAGGAGCATAGGCGCTGAAGAGGTGGATTTTTCTTCCATCGGCAATGTAGACGATTTTCATCAGACGATCATCATACCGCTGGACTTCGGAGACAGAACCATCAAACTGTGCTGATACTGCAATTCCCACACCACTGGTAGTTCCACGTGTACCGTTATAATACAACTTGTATCCACACCCAATGTTGTACGCCTTATCACCACTCCACCGTGTTTCCTGTACAGCACAGGCATCGATGCGCCTCATTTCTAGCGCTTTCGCTAGCTCATTGTAACGTCCAGACATAGTTCCGACATTAAGTGATGCAATTCGGGATGTAGGGGCTAGCTTGTTTAGCCGTCGCCGCCCGTGCGACGGTAACCCTTGCATACTTCTCGCGCCAACCGGGCCTCGTCGTCGCGCGTCGCTTCTGGGGGACGCCCTAGCCTTTAGTTCAGATCCTTGAGACAGCATGTCATGGGGATGTGACGAATTCTTTTTACAGCCGGCTTGTCACATAGCCTGTCGCCAAGCATTTTATAGCTGCTGCCAGCACATAATGAGGCCGCCCCTAACATGGAGAACAGACGCCTTTTGCAGCCGCCCCACTGGAGTACAGACGCTGCAGCTAATGGGATTTCAACAGCATTTCCTTCTGCTGAGGGCCCATTACCCTCTTACAAGAGCTTATCCGCCCTAATCCGTTGACATAATAAAAAAAACGGATATCTATTAAAAGAAACGCTTCATATAAAATTTTCTACGGTATCAATACAAAAGATAATACAAAAGAAATAGAAATCACCAGCTACTTCAAGAAAAAAGGGGTGTGTACATAACCTAAAATGGTACTTGATTGATTGTCAAGTGCAAAGATCGGACACCTCACATTAACGTGCCGGTTGTCATGGGCAGAACATAGAAAGCCTAAAAAAAAAAAAAAAAATACAAATGAAGTAATTAAAGTTTAAACATTAAATTGAGTACAAGGAGTGTACTTGAAGAAATTCCTGAGAGAATATTCTAGAGAGAGTGACAACTTCGAAAATAACAATAAGAAAAACATGAAGAATAAGATAGAAGTTCCTATAACTTCTTATATGAAGCTGAATTACTGTTGGTTATTATACAAATAAGGGCAGGTCACTTACTGTGAAACCTGAAGAGAAAATCAAAAGGAAGGTTCTCGACCTCCTATGGTTAAGTAGGAATCACGAGCCAAATGGGGCAGTTTCCCTTTCGTGAAACCTAGAAATAACTCACTCAAGAGTTGAAAGAATTGTTTTCCCTGATTATAAGGTAGAAACAATGTAAGCTTGAACCGTGTATAAAACACGTAATTATGCAGAAATTAATTAATGAGATATAAGCAAAGGTGGGAGGGCACGTCTTTAGAGTGACACCTCATTGCGATTGACCTTAAAGTAACAATTTTATTAACATGGTTTATTAGTAGAGGGTTTAGGAAAGATCAATTGGGATTTAGGAAAAATGTTCATGGCCTTATTTAATGTAAACGGACGATCGCGACGCGGTAGAAAAGTTGAACAAGCACTAGTTTTCACTATAGTCTGTTGAATAGATGAAAGGTTCACTGTAGAAACACGAAAGTTTATGGGAAAGAAAGTTATTGCAATGATGAAAAATAACTGGTTGCACTTGGTAGGCGAGAGTCTATTTCTTGAGAAAGTTGTGAATTACAATTAAATACGCCATAGAACAATCCAACGGTGGAAGAAAATTTAGCTATTGCAGTAATTTATAAGGAAGATTCCTCATTTTAAATAGTATTCCCACAAGTGAGTGAAAAATACATGACGGCAAGACTTGTAGATAGAGTACAGAATCTGGAAGGTTCCAGAACAGTCCTAATAGAAGAATGGGGTCAAAGTTAATCCAGCGGTGGAACGAGCTTAATATTTTATGGACAGCGGGTATTAGATAATATCCCACGTTGTGAGAAGATCTCTCATTTAAATAGCTTAAGAAAAGCTACTTTCTAGTAAGGTTGGCTTATACAGACAAAAGCTCAACATAGCAAATCTCGCGAGGAATGATTTTTGCCCCAAATAGCAATCTCACACTGTCTATAAAATGATCAATAAAACCATGTAGATAATAAAACTGATGAAGATGAGGTTAAAACCTTAAGTCTGTACTTATCTTGTTTGCATGTCGAAGGTGAAGTTTCCTTTGACGGATGCCTAATGTGCCAACATGGCGTAGAACGTAGAGAGTGTCTCTTGGTTTGAGGAGACTGGCTCTGGTTGAGCCTTGACTGACCGAGTCAACTGCCGACTTACAAGTGAGACTCACTCAGCGAAGCGCGGAGGGACCAAGGAAGGGAAAAAGTGGGGGTAGGAGACAAAAGGAAAACATATAAGCATGACCAACATTGTAAACTTAAATTCTCTTGAGGAAATGGTCTTCCAAGAGTTGATAGCAGGCGATACTAGCACAGCATGGTGACTGAAAAAGTAGACGAAGCTCTCTTGATCACGGAGATAATAGCTGGCGATGGCAACGAGATCTGATGGCCAGATGGATAAGGAAGTCCTCTTGCACCAGGAAGAATTGAGGAGTTTCAGAGATTCGCTGCTAGATGACGCTAGGTGGGTCATGGAAGATATATATCTAGAACAGACTTACAATGACATAAGAGACATGACCATCAAAGAGAAAATAGAAGATCACTGTTGGTGTTTGATAAGGAGGAAGGAATGAACAAGCAAAGAGCATTAAACTTTATTCTCTCGTACCGTGTATTCCAAGAATACACCACCATTAAAGGAAAATTATTGCGTAGGTTCATTATTCAAACTTTCACTTCGATCGAATGATTACGACACAAGAAATAAAAACTTAATTTTAAAATTCCCACAACCGCCTTCTTGAGGTTATGTAAACAATTGAAGTAAATTAGATGCCAGTGCATTGCAATGTGTATAACTATTTCATGAACCATGTTTCATTGCGTTTGGATCATTAAATCGCGAGAAAGGTGTATTTAAAATTTTTCAAATTCGCTTGGCTGCCATATTCGTTTTGTAGTTAACCGGTTTTTGAAAGTCTTATAGATGAACTTCCAGTAGTGCCCTTTATCTCTGTACAAAATTTCAGTGTGATACCGCTAATAATTTCAGAGATATAGAATGCTGGTGAAATTGTTCGCACAGCCGCCATCTTGAGGTTATGTAAACAATTGAACGAAGTTAGATGTCGCTGCATTACAATGTGTATAAACATATACTGTACCAAGTTTTATTGCGTTTGGCTGGTTAAATCGCGAGAATCGTCTATTTAAATGTCACAACTTCACTTGGCCGCCATGTTCGTTTTGTAGCTACCAGGTTTTCAAAAGTCACATAGTTGAACTTCTAGTAGTTCCCTTTATCACATTGAAATATTCCAGGGTGATATCAATAATAGTTTCGGAGATATTGAATGCTGGTGAGATATTTCGCACAGCCGCCATGTTGGATTAGTGTGACGTAACAAACTTTGAAGGGCACGGTCGGGGCCATCCGGAATAGTGCTATGAACTTGCCGAGTTTCATTGAAATCGCTCCAGTCGTTTAGAAGTTATTAGGGGGGACACACCATATCACACACACACACACACGCACACACAGACACACGGACAAAAGGTGATCTCATAAGCCTATTTTTTTTTTCAAAAATGAAAATAGGCTAAAAATCATAAAAATCGAATTGATGCTAACTTGAATTTGTTTAAACAATAAACAAATAAATAAATAAAGATTCGCTTTTCTTAGTTTAATTGCTCTCGGGTAATAAGATCGCCAGAAAAGTCATTTGAAATATTTCAAAATCACTTGGCCACTATGTTGTGTTCGTGTTTCTTAGGATTTTGAAAGTTACATACTGCACGTGTACATTGTTAATTTTCCTCTATCGCCGTACAGAATTTCAGGGTGATATCAGCAATAGTTTCGGAGATATACAGAAGAATGCCAGTGAGATATTTTGCGCGGCCGCCATGCTGGATTGGTAAAACGTATTGAAATGTAAAAGTCACCGTCGAAGGTTTGACAAGTTAGTAGTATGTGCTTACCGAGTTTCATTGAATCCGCTCGAGCTGTTTAGATTTCATTCGTTACACACACACAAGGACAAAAGGACGCCTATTTTTGCCTACTTTTCACATTCTGCAAAAATGAGGAAAAAGTCGACTTATGAGATCGATCCGGGAAAATGTGTGTCTGTCTGTCAGTCCTTCTATCTGTCTGGCTGTGTGTCCCCCCCCCCCCTATCAAATCCTAAACGGCTGCAGCAATCGAAACCAAATTTAGTATGAGTAAAGATGTATATCGGAATATCTCAAGACCATATTTGAAAATGATGTCAGTGTTACCAACTGTGAAAAAGACGCACTAGAAATTTGACCTCCATGTTGGATATCATGGAAGGTATGCATGGGAGCTATTCCAAAATTGGCACACATGTAGATAATACTATTTCAGTTTAATTTCCAGGAGGCCAGATATGACAGTGTTGCCAAAATAATGTTAAGCCTTCTGATAGTTCCAATATTTAAATGCATATAACTTCTACACTATCAATTGGATTTAAACCAAATTTTGTTTTAATATGTGTACATAAACAGATATGATTGAGTGTATTCTTAAGAGCCACCAGGGCTGCCAACTGTTAATAATTGCTCTATCTATTCTCATTATCCAAATACCAATATATCTGAATGTATGGAAGCCGACAGCTTTAAACTATGCACACGTATAGTACCTGACATTTTAGATTCATTTGGAGTAACTTATATACTTCAGTTCTACCAAAGGACCAATTTTTAAATACATGTAACTTCTATACACTCAGTTGGATTTCATCCAAATTTCGTATCTGGTATGTGTAACATAACAGATATGACTATAAGTATTCTTAAGAGCAATCAGGGCTGCCAACTGTTAATAAATGCTGTCTACATTTTTTTACCCTAATATCAATATATCAGAAAGTATGCAAGCCAACAGCTCTATACTTTGCACACGTATAGCACCTGACATTCTAGATTTATTTGGAGCAATTAATATAAGTCAGTGCTGCCAACATGATTCAACGCTTGCTGATAGGTCCAATTTTAAAATCCATGTAACTTCTATACTAACAAATGGATTTCATCCAAAATTGGCGCAACAAGATAACATAATATTTCCAATTATTTCTAACCAGCACACGCATGACATTGTTGCCAACATGCTCTTACGCGTGCTGATAGCTCCAATGTCTAACTGCATGTAACGTCCATTGGACTTCAACCAAATTTTGTATTCTATACCTTAAGAGATGGAACTAAGAATATATTCAGTCACCAGGGCTGCCAACTGTAGTGCTCTATTAGGCTACATTATACCAGGAATATTTCGAACTAATTAGACATTTCGATATTACCAACTTAATTTCGTCATTATTCTGGATAGGTTCATATACTGTAGATTAATCATTGGCGTGAAAAGTAGGCTCTGTAGTTCGTCACGGAACTTCTTGTTTCATATGACCAAAATAGGCTAAAAATGCCAATTGATCGTCTTCTATGTTCTCAAGGTACATATTGAGATTCCGGTCCCAAAGGACCGGCATCCAAAGTCCACCCCTGCCAAGAAATACAATTCTGGTCCTCAGACTCGAGAGGTGGAAATAAGAAGAGATGATTTCGGTTCCCACCTCATGCACCACAGAAGTGGTTTTTCGTTTTTTCCCACTTCAAATACAGGCAAATGCCGGGAAGGTTCCTAATTTAAGGCCACGGGTAGGTCATTCCCAAATCAAGCCTTATAGTCCAGTTAAACTACGAAAAAATACCCATAAACCTGGGCAATACAATTGCTTCACAAGCCATTGAAGTATTATTCAACTCAAAGAATGTTGCGTTTTAACATATCCAAAATCAGACAAAATCAGGCCATGGGAAAGGAAGGAAGAAAGCTTGGAGTTTAACGTGACCGTTAATCTGTAGATCATGAGCCACGGGACCTCCTTTTTACGTGGAATCCGAACCACAGGACATGGCATTTCACTTCGAAAGTCTCACATGCATTCCAGGCCATGGAAAGTACCAAATACTCAATTTAAAATTTAAATTAACGTCTGTTTTTCGAACTTGGGTTGAAGATAAGTAGGCGGGTAAGGCCGATTCTGCCCCCCCCCCCCCCCCATCACTACTCCCAATGCGAGCCGATAACTCCCGAACCCGTGGTCGGAGATTCACGAATGAGGTGTCGTTGGACTCGAGCTGACGGGGGCTTTGCTATGGACCACTCGTTATATTTTAAAAATAACATTTGAAAATGTTTGTTTTTGAAAATAGACGATAGTTAAAAAACCAAACATGATAGAACGTTGGGCAATAGCTTAAACGAACTATCTTTATGTACTTTATTTTTATAATAAAACATTTTAATTTTTAACATTTTTTTTGAAAAAAGTTCAATTTTAATAATATTATATTTTGGAAACTAAAGAGTTTACAAAAAAAATTGTTAGACATAAATGAATGGCCCTGACCCCCTCTACCCACAAGATAAATTTTAAGCCTCTAGGACTAAAACTGTGCAGTAGTGGGGTAAGGACAGTTCTACCTATAATCGCGCGAGTGCTTGAATACATATGGCTATCTTGGAAAAAGATGGTGGTGGGGAAGGACTAGGGTCGAGTGAGGGGTCGTTTAGATGGATTTTGAGCCTATTTTCAATTTTGAAAAAATAGGCTTATGAGATCACCTTTTGTCCGTGTGTGTGTGTGTGTGCGTGTGTGTGTGTGATTCGTGTGTGTGTGTCCCCCTAATAAAATCTAAACGGCAGGAGCGATTTCAATGAAACTCGGAAAGTTCATAGCACTATTCCGGGCGACCTCGATCTTGCCCTTCGAATTTTGTTACGACTCACCAATCCAACATGGCGGCCGTGCGAAATATTTCACCAGCATTCAAAATCTCCGAAACTATTACCGATATTACCCTGACATTTTCTATGGTGATAGAGGGAACTACTATAAGTTCACTTATGTGACTTTTGAAAACCTGGTAACTACAAAACCAACATGGCGGCCAAGCGAATTTGCGACTTTTAAATAGACGTTTCTCGCGATTTGACCAACCAAACGCAATAAAACTTGGTACAGTATATGTTTATATACATTGTAATGCACCGACATCTAACTCGTACAATTGCTTACATAATCACAAGATGGCGGATGTGCGAAATATTTCACCGGCATGCTATATCTCTGAAACTATTAGCGGTATCTCCCTAAAATTTTGTACGGAGATAAAGGGCACTACTGGAAGTCCATCTAGAAGACTTTCAAAAACCGGATAACTACAAAACGAACATGGCGGCCAAGCGAATTTGAAAATTTTAAATAGACCTTTCTCGCTATGTAATGTTCCAAGCGCACTGAAACCTGGTACAGGAAATATTTATACACATTGTAATGCACTGGTATCTAATTTAGTTCAATTGTTTACATCACCTCAAGATGGTGGCAGTGCGAATTTTAAAATTAAGTTTTTATTTCTTGTGTGTAGTCATGCGATCGATGTGAAAGTTTGAATAATGAACCTACGCAATAATTTTCCTTTAATGGTACATGACTCTATGGCCTATACATTTAACAATCCAACATGGCGACCATCCGAAATATTTAGACGATACTGAATATCTACGAATCTATTTTAGCAATCAAACTGCATTCTTTAATGTTCATAGGGGCTATGAACTTAAGTTCACCTATAGGACTTTAAATAACCTGGTGATCACAAATCCAACATGGCGGCGACGCGAATTATAAATATTCACGTGGACGTTTCTCGCAATTTAACCATCCGCGTGCAGTGAAACTTGGTACAGTAAATCCTTATACGAATGTTAATCCACTGGCATCTAATTTATTTCAATTGTTTCCATAACCTCAAGATGGCAGCTGTGAAAATTTTTAAAATCTCCTTGTTACTTCTTGTGTCCTAATTATGCGATTGAAGTTTGAATACTACACGTTCACAATAATCTGCCTGTAACAGTACATAACTCTAGGACCTACATATATAAAATCCAACATGGCGACCATCCGAAATATTTAGTCGGTTCTCAATATCTACGAATCTATTACAGCAATCAAACTGAAATTGTGTATGTTGATAGTGGCAATAAACATAAGTAGGATATATGAAAATATGCTGTATAGTTCTTCACGAAACTACTTGTTTTTCGCTCTATTTGATGGTGAGGTTATTTTGTTAAATGGGTGAAATTTGGAAACGCAATTTGAGGTAAACCTGCGTTTTTAACATTTTGGTGATATTTAATGAGCTTATAAGGCTAGAACGATGTGTTGTTTGGGAACGGGGTGACGTTCTCTTGGCTAAGAATGTGTGTTGCAATTTAAAAAAAAAATGATTTTTTTTGATTGGCGCTATTATGAAAACGGTGAATTTTGGAAAAAAGTTTGTTTGACGTTAATGAAAGGTGGGCATGCCCTCTAGGGTGGCTGCAAGTTTCAAGGCTGTAGGAGGAAAAAAATATAGCCTACTATCTCGCGAACATTGGTGGTAATTGGCGAACGGATGGTCAGATTTTAACAGATGAGGTGTCGCTGGACTCGAGCTGACGTCCTCTTTCCTATAGACCACTCGCTATATTTTTCATTTTTTTTTTGAAAAATTTTGTTTTTGAAAGTAGGCGATAGTTTGAAAACCAAACATGATAGAACGTTGTGCCATGGTTCAAACGAATGGCCTCTATGACCTTTATTAGCCTACTTTCGATTTTTGCAAAAAATGAAAGTAGACTTATGAGATCAACACAGGGCAAAAAAGTGTGTCTGTCTGTGTGTGTGTATGTGTGTGTGTGAGTCTGTGTGTGTGTGTGTGTGTATGTGTGTGTGTGAGTCTGTGTGTGTGTGTGTCTGTGTGTGTGTGAGTGTGTGTACTCTGAATGTCTGTCCCCCCCTATCAATTCGAACACGGTGAATGCGAATTGAACGAAATTTGGTACAAAGGTAGCACTAGCAATGGACACCTCAGTGTCATGTTTTATATCGCCGCCATCTTTACTAAAACTGAATGGCGGCCACTCAAATGTTCAAAACATAAAATCAAATAACGACTAACCAAATCATCCGATCTCTACCAAATTTGGTAACAACATACCTTCGTATAGGATGCGTCTTGTGACCAAACTACAAGGTCGTCCGCCATACCATTTCAGGATGGCGGCCGTGCGAATTATGCAAACTTTATAATCCATATCATGGGACCCACCAGTTCCGATTATCGAGCCGAGAATCGTTTTAACTGTTCTAAAGGAAGAGGCACGTTTGAAATTAAAAGTTTATTTTGTAATACTATAGTGCAGACGTGATTTTAAAAAGCTGAGCTGATTCAGTAATAAGACAAGATGGCAGCGGATATCTTGTGCCTGACTTATATTTCACTAATTTGAGTATTGCATGCAATATAGCGTACTGATACAAAATAAATAAACTTTGTATGAAATGCTTTATATATAAATAATATACTCCAGTGATGAAATCGTTTAGTATAAATCATTATTTGCTAACAAGTTCTATGTAAGTCATTTTATATAGAACGATATTCGTTGACACAATTTGCTGAGTGGTAGAGCGTTAGCCTATCGCTCAAATGCCTATGGTTCAAACCCGATCAGAGCTAGGTTTTTTGCTTGAAATGTTGTATGTTTATTGTTTTGTAATGACTCAGATGTTCTAAAATTAAGCGTTATATTGTGCATATTATGGTGTAAAATATATATTTAATTAAAACATAATTCGCCAGCAGATTTACTCGAGACATCTAGCTGCCAAAAAGGTAACTGCTCGCCGACCTACTTATTAACTTCCAGATTTTATTGAAAAGTTTCTTCTTTTGGCCGCTAGAATGCACTCGCTCTGTTAGGATTATATTGTTCGATATTTCACCACTAGATGTCACGACTAGTCTACGTGGGGCTCCATTGATTACTATACCATTGGCATTCTATGCGCATCGAATTTGCAATCGAAAATATCCACATAGTTTGTATACACACGTCTCTGTAGGGTCATGGAAAGATTTGTTAATTCAATTAGGGTTTTCGATTCCCGGTCAATGCATGTGAGATTTTCGAAGTGAAATGCCATGTCCTGTGGTTCGGATTCCACGTAAAAAGGAGGTCCCGTGGCTCATAATCACAAGATTCACGGTCACGTAAAACTACAATCTTCCTTCCTTTTTTTCAATTAGGGTTGTGAAAGCCATGCACAACCAGACGAGTAAAGACATGCCTCAACTCAAAGTTGGATGTTGCCCACGGCAGGTCGTATATGTAATAATAATAATAATAAAAATAATAATAATAATAATAATAATAATAATAATGTTATTGGTTTTACATTCCTTTTAACTACTGCTGCTTTTAGAGACACCGTTGTGCCGGAATTTTGGCCCGAAGGGGATCTTAAACGTGCCAGTAAATGTACTGACACGGCTCCCTCGCATTTGTGCACCCTCAAATGCCAGCTGACTGCGCCAGGATACGAACCTGCAACCTAGGGCCCAGCAAGCGAGAACGTTACCGCTGAGCCACGCAGCCAGTCCGGTCGATTATGTCTCCAGATCCATAACATTCTTGATATACTTCTTATCTTTCTTTCTTCAATGATGGTAGCAGTTTTTATCTAGGTTGTGGCGTTTGGTAGAGGTAAATCGTTTCTAAGGTCTTCAACAAAGAATAGTTCTATTATACTCTTTGATAATAACAACGAGTTATAACTATACTCATACATTTAGGAGAAAGTAGGCTATATGTTCTTTACTGAACATCTTGTTTTTATTATAAACCTTTTTTATTTTTTGAGATTTTTTGAAAAGACTTATATTTTTATTTTATTTTGGAAAGTAATACGTTTACAAATAAGTTTGTTTGACATAAATGAAAGGTCTCTACCGCCTCTACCAAGAAAATAAATGTCATGTCTCTAGGACAAGAACTATGCATTTTTATTTATTTTATTTTTATAAAATAGTGTTTGTAGACAGAAAGCCGGTAGCGCTTGACGTATGTTACAACGAGGCTATGACTGACCATGGTGGATACAGGAAATGGCTATTTAGACGGGGCTATGTATGGCAAAACGCGGGGTCGCTTTTTGATATTTTCCTATATGACGAACGAATGAAGGCGAATATTTCGAAAATCCCTCATGACGATCTTTAAACATGTTGGTAAACGGGTTGTGGGTAACATGACAAATTATAATAATAATGGTATGAGTTGAATGAAAGCGGGGAACGTTTGATAGTTCTCATTAAGAACTTGCTGGAAGCCTCAACGACAAACAGAAAATAATTGTTGAGGCTGGCTGGCTGGCCGGCCGACTGAGAGAACCGGGCTAGCAGCATGTATCCTCTTATCATGCTTCAGAAATGTGAGCCAGAGCTGACAACAAGCCAATGGAAAATTACAGTTACGTAGAGGTCACTTGGAGGTCGAACAATATCGAAACGACGTCAGAGAAATAATGCAGTAAGCGAGTATAACTCCTCCCCCTACCAATGCCATAGCTAATTGCAGGGCAAGAGCGATGTTATCAGCTGTGGCAAGAAGGGCATAGGGCAAGGGGCTGGGCGAGGAGAGGAGGGCAGGGGGTATAAGAGTGTTGATCATGATATGACACACAGTCAGTCATTACTGTTTCAAACGTTGCAGTGTAAACATAGGCTGTGTCGTATGTGTATAAAAGTGATTGCATTCGTGTGCTCAACCCCAGTTGGTTACTATATTGGATATATTATATATTAGAGGTAAGTGTTGGAATAACACTGTTTAGTTTATTGTATGCTAATCAATGATTAAATGATTATTGGTTTACCATTTTATTGATGGATTGCTATTTTTTGTTTTAGATAATTGGCATACCTGGTGTTGGGAGACAGAAACCCCATTCTACTCGAACCTAGGGAAAGGAAAACGCAGGGCTTTTTTACAAAGCAAGGTAAGATTTTTTGTTATATATAAAAAACCTGTTTTTTATTTTATTTATTTATTTTTTTATTTTTGTTTATGAAAGGTGCTATTTGAAATAGATATACTCATGGTGGTTTATTTTATTTCTTTTTTAGTGTGTGTTGGAAAAGGCTTGTCCACTACAGCCACTCTGGTGAGATTGTTCTTTTTATAAAAATCATGTCTTTTTCCACTACTACTGATACATTAACTTGGGAGCCTCTCGAGTCCTGTTTCAAGTCACATGTGTGCTCTGGCTGCATAGTGAATGTTAGAGAGAGTTTGATCCCAAAAGACTTTATGGAATCATGTTTAGAAATTTTTAAAGAACAAATTTGTACAGCGCAAAGGTTGCATACTGCTTTAAAGGTCAATACACAACTCGTGTGCGATTTCATTTATAAAAACAAAGACGGTGAGCATAAAAAAACATTTTATATTGGCAGTAAAATGCAAGAGCATTTGATAGCCGATAATCTGAACGAGTGGTATCAATCCCATGTGGTCAATGCCTTGCTATCAAAATTTGATAAACTGCAACAAGGACCAAGTGGTTTAGCGTTAGACAAAATCCATTACCTGCAAATCAACATTTGTCATTTCAACCCGTTGAATGCTGGGTCTAGCTATATAAAAACACCACCAGCAATAGCTTCGAAAAAGGCTGTGGTGAATATTGAAAATTTTGATGATGAATGTTTTCTGTGGGCTGTGGCTGCGTATTTTCAGCCAGCTCAAGACCGTCATGTTAACAGACCAGCAAAGTACAAGGCCAAGTTTGATGAATTAAAACAAACATTAAATTTAACTAGAGTATCGTTCCCTATGGACTTAACGGAAATCCATAGGTTTGAACAAGACAACCAGGACTTTTCGTTCATGGTGTATAGCCTTGATGGTGATGAGATTGTGGGTCCTCCTTATGCTACAAAATAACCGAAACGACACCACATTCATCTTTTATATCTGTCTTATGGAGAGGTGAATCACTATTGCCTAATTAAAAGCCTGAGTAGATTGATAAGCAGTCAAGCGTCCATAGATCAACATAAGAAATATATTTGTGAGCGTTGCCTGCAATATTTTAAAATCCCTACGCTTTTGGAACGCCATAGGGTAGATTGCGTTTCTCAGGAAGCGGTGAGACTGATATTGCCACAAGGGGACAAGGCTGTGTTAAAGTTCAAGGACATTCATAAGCGTGACACTGTTCCCTATGTGGTGTATGCAGATTTCGAAGCTCTCACCACACCCATGGCGGGATGTGAACCAGATCCCACTATTAGCTCAACCACACCCATTCAAAAACATGAACCTTTTGCCATAGGATTTAATGTGGTGTGTGCCTATGAACCCACACAATCCGTTTACAAATCCCGTGAGGGGCCAGATTGTACCAGATGGTTTTTGGATGAACTTGTCAAGTTGGCCGACCATGTACAGGGATTACTGGACCACCCAGTACCCATGAACCTATCTCCAAAACTTTTCAGATGTTGTTATTAATATGTGTACATAATTTGTGTTGATTCAGAGATGATAATATTTTTGACAATATTTTTTTGAAACTGGAAAAATAAGTGAAAGTTAAACATTCTATGAACAATTATTCTACGAGTGTTAATATTATGTGAACTGCAATATTTCCAGTAAAGACAATTAAATTTGAACTGGATTTAATCATAAATAATTATAATAATTTTGGAACACAGTCTACAGGACTGATAATCAGACTTGTGTCTCCAAAGATAATTGTCCAATGTGTTGGAAAATTTCTGTAAATTGTGTAAATAGTAATGTGGGTCGCCACACATGAATGAAGCTGCTTTGAGCATTTTATTTTTGCAGTCAATTTTAAATTCAGAATAAAATGAGATAATTTTACATGATGTGTTATGCCAGTTGAATCTCCTTCTATCCTTATTGTTGCATTGAGCCAAAAATCAGTAAAGCATTTTTTTCATTTGATGTCGTTTTTGCGATTAGCTTTAACCCATCTGGCGCCCCGGGATATTTTGACTCTCGTGCTGGCTGATTCATGGTAAAATGCATATGTGGTCGTGCGGACTCTGGTCTAAACGGGCACACTATGAACATAAAAACATTCAGTTTGGTTGCTGTAAAAGATACATAGATATTGAGAACCGCCTAAATATATCGGAAACTCGCGATTTAGGATTGTTATATGTATAGGCCATAGAGTTATGTACCATTCAAGGACAATTATTGCCTAGCTTCATTATTCAAACTTTCACTTCGATCGCCTGATTACGACGCAAGAATAAAAAATTAATTTTAAAATTTCGCACAGCCGCCATCTTGAGGTTATGTAAACAATTGAATTAAATTAGATGGCAGTGCATTACAATCTGCAAAATCATTTACTGTACCACATTTCACTGCGCTCAGAGAGTTAAATCACGAGAAAAGTCTATTAAAATTTTTCAAATTCGCTTGGTTGCCATGTTCGTTTTGTACTTTACAGGTTTATGAAATATACATAGGTAAACTTGCATCAGTACTCCTTATCACCGTACGAAATTGCATGATGATATCTGTAATAGTTTCGGAGATATAGAATGTCAGTGAAATATTTCGCACAGCCGCCATTTTGAGGTTATGTAAACAATTGAACTAAATTAGACTCCAGTGCAATACAATGTAAATAAACATTTGCTGTACCAAGTTTCATTACGTTTGGATAGTTAAATCGCGAGAAATGTCTATCTAAAAGTCTCAATTTCGCTTGACCGCTTTGTTGGTTTTGTAGTCACCAGGTTTTTGAAAGTCTCATAGGTGAACTTCTAGTAGTGCCCTTTATCACCGTACACAATTTCAGGGCGATATCGGTAATAGTTTCGGAGATATTGAATGCTAGTGAAATATTTCGCACAGCCGCCATGTTGGATTGGTGAGACGTAACCAAATTTGAAGGGCACGGTCGAGGTCGCCGGCAATAGTGCTATGAACTTACCGAGTTTCATTGAAATCGCTCCAGCCGTTTAGATTTTATTAGGGGGACACACACACACACACCTCACACACACACACGCACACGCACACACACACGGACAAAAGGTGATCTCATAAGTCTATTTTTTCAAAATTGAAAATAGGCTAAAAATACAGATGGGATAAATTTATAAAACCTTATCATATAGGTCACGTAACGCTTGGTAGAGACATCGTCTTCGTCTTGTGGGTCTTCCACGTGAATAATCCGATGGTGATTAGCGCTATAGCCATTCACTGTAAGCTTGGGCACTTTGTCATAAAACTCATACACTTTGTTATCCACATACTTTTTTGTAGTAACGTCTGTAGACACTTGAGGATGTTTTACATGGGTTAACCGCTTTCCCTTAAAGTCATAATATCCCTGTTTTGTGCGTGGCACTACTGACCTATCCACATAGTGTTTATTAGCAGGATCTGTTTCTTGATTAGGATTATGTGTGGGAACAGACCTAGCTTTGCCCATTAACGCACGTCCAAAGACATCCATCGTCAACCTGTAGTACGAGTCTACTGTTTCTATGACAAGGCTCGGTGTCCTGTATATAGACTAAGCCTTAGTTGATATGAAGATTATTAAGCAGCAAGAGTCATTCCCCGTGGGGGTCATGGTTTCCCATCTCTGTCCCACATCACGTGAACAACGCCATGGTTCACTCTTTCCGTCTACCGTCATCATTGTGGGACCATCCGGCTGTGGAATGACCAATCTTTTGCTAACACTCATCACAGCGCCCAATGGTCTGCGTTTTCAAAATATTTATATTTTTGCAAAATCTCTCTATCAACCCCTCTACGTGTTTCTATATCAAGTCATGTCTGGATTACAAAAAGAGAATATGGGTTATTTCACATTTTCCACGCAAGAAAATGTTATTTCACCGGATGAGGTAAAGCCTGATTCACTCATGATTTTCGATGATGTATCCACTGAACGTCAAGGCATTATTCAAAGCTATTTCAGCATGGGTCGACACAAACATATCGATTGCTTTTATCTTGGACAAACGTATTCTAAAATATCCAAACAGTTGATTCGTGACAATGCCAATGTCATTGTTTTATTTCGCCAGGACGAGAGGATCAGTCGTCACATTTATAATGAACATGTGAATCCGGATATGACCTTTCAAATGTTTACTGAATTGTGTGGCAAGTACTGGAACACTCAACGTCATGCCAGTTTAGTGATTGACAAACAAAGTGAACTCAACCAAGGACGATATCGCTTAGGGTTTGATCATTTTATTGCTATATAAGGCACTGACTCATTCCCTGTCAAGTCATTTGTCAAGACACCATGGCGTTAGCAGAGAGTCAATTGAAAAAGCATATTATTAGAGCAAAAAATACTATTCGCCAAAAGTTTCGTCAATTGAAACGATCACGTGCAGATCATGCTATGTTTATTCAACAACATTTAGCTCCTCCGCTAAAAGCCATGTTGAAACCCTCTTTCAAGCCATCTGAAAAGCTACCCACCGTTTCACAATCCATGCAGACGCTGCACGAGGACCCTGAGGAAGAGGAAGAGGAACATGAACAGGAAGATTTGACTAGTGTTAGCGAAGTTGGGGATGACGAGGAACAAGTGTTTACGCCTCAAAAAAAAAAAAGGCCGCACCCCTTGCAGAGGTTTTGAGAAAAAGAAATCCTTGGCCATGGTCGAAACACCTTGCCCTTCCAGATCGTCTCCGTTTTCACAAGTCTTGGCCACCCCTCAAAATAAAGCTCAACTGAAAACCTTTTTAATAAAATATTATGGAGCAACACTACAACCCTATCTCATTGATCTATTTATTGGAAACACAGATAACACGTATGGTGTTCGCTATGAGGATGATAGTTTTGAAATTGGGGATTCATCCATTAAGTTTTCTCGTACTAAAGCTGTCATTAAAACATTAACTATAAATTGACGCCAGGAATGTTAAAGCTGCTCTTCTCTCGAACACCCTCATTCCATGATTATAAGTCAGAGGACCTTGGCAAATATACATCCATTTTATTGGACACCCGTGCCCACAAAAGACAGTATGATCCCACTCAACAAGTGAATGCCAATATATCTCAAAAATATATAACCATCATTGCAAAAATGTTTCCCACCAGTCAAAGTGGTCATTGTAAAGTGTCCGCTTCGGGAGTGACATTTAAACCATTAACACCCCTTGTGGATGTTACCTACTGGCACAATCCCAATAAGCTCGTCCAGCGGCTACAGTTGTTGCATGCTTCACGTCAAGCCGGCCATAACGGTCACGATTGGGAAATTCAAGAAATTGAACAAGAACTTCGAAATGCCAAAATGATTGTTTAAGCCCTCGCCCATTAAAGTGGGCGTTGCTCACGAGTTGCATTGCCCAGCTAGGCGTCACTATCCGCGACTCAAGGTGATTTCACGAGGTGTGGATGAACTTTGGCAGGCTGACTTGGTTGAAATGATACCCTATGCTGGCGTTAACGACGGTGTAATCTATATGTTGACCGTCATTGATGTGTATTCCAAAATGGCCTTTGTTGAAATGTGCGTCGCAAGTCTGGTCCACTAGTTACCAAGGCCTCTCAACATATTATTCAACACACCAAACGTCAACCCCAGGTGCTACAAACCGACCAGGGGAAAGAATTTTTCAACAAGGATTTCTCCAGTTTTCTCAAATCTAAGGATATTCACCATTACACCACTTACAGCAATCTCAAAGCCAGTGTGGTCGAGCGGTTTAACTGAACATTGAAAACCCATATGTGGAAAGCGTTTAACGCTCAGGGCAGTTATCGCTGGTTGGACATGTTACCTGAGCTAGTGTCACGTTCCAATGGCACCAAACATAGAACCATTGGGACCAAGCCACGTCTCGTGACCAAAAATATTCAGCGACTGGATAAACTGTTTAATCCCATAAAAACAGCAGATCCTAAACGTCACCGACTGAAAATTGGTGATTTCGTTCATGTGAGCAAATTTAAGTCTGCATTCAATAAGGGCTGCTCGCCTCAGTGGGGGACTGAACTATTTCGAATTCGTCAAGTCAACTTGGACAGTCCAGTCACCTATTTACTCCAAGACCTCAACCATCAACCCATAAAAGGTAGATTTTATCTCCATGAACTTCAGAAAACAGCATTTCCTAAGCATTATCTTGTGGAAAAAGTGTTGAAACAAAAAGGTAATAAACTATATGTCAAATGGTTAGGATTTATCTCTACGTTTAATTCTTGGATCAATAAATTACATGTTGTGTGAACCTGTGCACTTTCATATTTTTAAATTTACTTATTTATTGAATCATGATGTACGAGAGCTCTGTGTATGGCGCCCCGCGCTTCATGCATGTCCATACATGTTTGTCTTTCTCTCTCCACACCTGTGTCTCACTTATTCACTCCATGTTGACATACAACTCGTTCAGCTATTGGCTGTCATGGGTTCTCCACTCCTCCTCTCAACTCCCCAGCCCTCTGGCCCCGCCCTCTCATCGCTCTGTATTGGTCCCGTGATTTCCTGTTCTCTCTTTGTGTTCACCCTTTCCCTCTTTCCCCTTTCCTCTCTGCGGGGCCCCTGCCTGCTGCTGCTGCTGCTCCCCTGGCTAGCTGTTAGCACCTTTTTACAGACTTGCCACTTGGTTCCAACCTGTTATCATATGACACCAATGGTGTCAGCTCTCAACCACATTCCATTCTCTTAGCCGACTAGCCAGGCTCCAAGCTGGCCTCTCGAGCAGATATTCAGTTTTTCCATTCTGTCTGCCAATCAGACAGAGAAAAACAAGTTCTGTTGTTGTCGACTTTTTTTATTCGTCTCATAGCATTATGAATTTTGTCTGGTTAATGGTCAGTGTTTACTATCATGTTTCAACGATCGCCATGAGGGATTTTCGAAAATATTCGCCTTCATTCATCTGTCATAGGAAAAAATATCGAAAAGCGACCCCTCGTTTTGCCTTACACCGTCCCTTCGAAATAGCCATTTCCTGTATGCACCATGGTCAGTCATAGCCTCGATGTAACATACGTCAAGCGCTACCGGTTCTCTGTCTACAAACACTCTTTTATTTAAAAATAAAATAAAAAATTTAAAATGCATAGTTCTTGTCCTAGAAACTTGACATTTATTTTCTTGGTATAGAGCGTCTCAACCTTAAAAGACAGTATGGAATTAAATGTAGTATTTGCCTCTCACTCGCACTCCTATGTCCTGCAATTAGCTTCGTCCTCTTCTACCCCAGCGATGTTGCCATTTCCCAATAATTGAAAGTGACAAATCTAAGAAAATGTTTGCGTGGTATTATAGAGAATTTCCCGCTCTTTATGATGATATAAAAATAAAAGCCATAAATAATTAACACATGGCCCAATTTTCACAATTACGATATTTTAGCGCGAATCTATATTTTTGCATTTATAAAACTTATCACGCCATAGATAATGAACTAATGATCGCAACAGATCAAGAATTTATTTTTAGATTGCCTGATGTAGGTAGAAGATACCCTACTTCTCAGGGCAGTAATTATTTTCATAATAAGAAAGTTATGATTTTTTTTCTTAAACGTTACTTGAAAAATCTGGGATGGTGTCACATAAAAGTTAACTAGCGAGAAAGTTTTTTGCTGTTGACTTTACGTTGGTGACTAAGCGAGAAGAAATGTTCATTAATGTCTGAAATAGTTTTTAAAACAAACCAGAGCTCAATATTAGGTAGCATTCATAAGTTATATCACTTCGCTTACTCCTCCCGCTCAGCGCTGACGCACCGAAACTTTGTTTACTAACGTGGCCCGCAGGCTATCTCCCCCGACTACGTTTGAAGGAGGGTAGGTGATGATGTCAAGTAAAACTAAGAAATGAAGTGGATTTTGTGTTCTTTATAAATTGTCCGCCTCGTTGCGTTCTGTCACTGTGCTGTCACTGTGGAGGCCCGGGTTTGAATCCCGGCTCTGCCAAGAAATGTAATTCTGGTCTGAGGGCTGGAACGGGGTGTACTCAACTCCATGAGACAAAACTGAGAAGAGGCGGGTTCGATTCCTACCTCAGCCATCCTCGAAGTGGTTTCCGTAGTTTGCCTTTGTTCGTCCCGGGAATTAACAAGGGTTGGTTAATGGTGCAGAGTTAACGTTTCTGTGCCAAAAAGAACACGGTACACACACACGACAAAATGACACGTGAAGTATATGAAAAGTGTTTCGCCGAGCATTATTGTTGCTCAATGTTCCCGAAGGATCTAGCCTAGTAATAGACAATGTAGGCTATCACAGCAGAGAAATATGTTCTTGCTTGTCACCTTACCACACCACCAATAATACAGTGAACTTACCCCATCGAAATGGTATGGGCGCAAGTGAAGAACTATATAAAATTGAACAACGTCTCGTTCAAGAAACAAGAAATGAATAATTTAATTTCGGCTGCATACCCCCACTTGACCACACAAAATTGGGTAAATTACGTGGACCACAATACAGTATATTATTATTATTATTATTATTATGTCATATTATAATTTATTATAACCTATGATATTCGAGAAAAAGGCCTTATGATATTCATGAATAATTGGATAATTGAAAATTATAAACTATTATAATGTGTGCATTAAAATTGCGCTCTGAGCTTCGGTGTATCATAATCTAAATATTGTACCGTATTTCGCTTCAAGGCATGAGGTAAATTATATACAACAAACAAATATTTTGGAAATTTCCCGAGTTTTGCGTAAAAGCACGCCTGTATACGAGTTATGTTACATCATGTGCCTGGCCTTACATAACTTTGTATATGCAGCAGATCTGGCATCAGCGCGCTCCATTTAATGAGTACTGTCTTTTAAGGTAGAGACGCACTATAGAGGGGGTAGAGACCTTTCATTTATGTCAAACAAACTTATTTGTAAACGTATTAGTTTCCAATATAAATTTAAAAAAATTATGTCTTTTCAAAAAATCTCAAAAAATAAAAAAGTTTTATTATAAAAAATAAAGGTCATAGAGACCATTCGTTTGAATCATGGCACAACGTTCTATCATGTTTGGTTTTCAAACTATCGCCTACTTTCAAAAACAAAAATTTTCAAAAAAATGAAAAATATAACGAGTGGTCTATAGGAAAGAGGACGTCAGCTCGAGTCCAACGACACCTCATTTGTTAAAATCTGACCATCCGTTCGCCAATTATCACCAATGATCGCGAGAAAGTAGGCTATATATTTTTTCCTCCTACACCCTTGAAACTTGCTGCCACCCTAGAGGGCATGCCCACCTTTCATTAACGCCAAACAAACTTTTTTTTCCAAAATTCACCGTTTTCAAAATAGCGCCAATAAATAAAAAAAATCCAACACACATTCTTAGCCAAGAGAACGTCACCCCGTTCCTAAACAACACATCGTTCTAGCCTTACAAGCTCATTAAATATCACCAAAATGTTAAAAGGCACGTTTACCTCAAATTGCGTTTCTAAATTCCACCCATTTTAAAAAATAACCTCAAATAGAGCGGAAAAAAACCATCCAAGCGACCCCTCACTCGACCCTAGTCCTCCCCCACCACCAACTTTTTCCAAGATAGCCATATGTATTCAAGCACACGCGCGATTATAGGTAGAAATGTCCTTACCCCACTACTGCACAGTTTTAGTCCTAGATGCTTGACATTTATTTTGCGGGTAGAGGGGGTCAGGGCCATTCATTTATGTCAAACAATTTTTGTTTGTAAATTCTTTAGTTTCCAAAATATAAAAATTTTAAAATTGAACTTAAAAAAAAATGTAAAAATTAAAACGTTTTATTATAAAAATAAAGTACATAAAGATAGTTCGTTTAAGCTATTGCCCAACGTTCTATCATGTTTGGTTTTTTAACTATCGTCTATTTTCAAAAACAAACATTTTCAAATTAAAAAAAACCTAACGAGTGGTCCATAGCAAAGCCCCCGTCAGCTCGAGTCCAACGACACCTCATTCATGAATCTCCGACCACGGGTGGTTCGGGAGTTATCGGCTCGCATTGGGAGTAGTGGGGAGGGGGGGGGGGGGGGCAGGGGGGGGGGGGCAGCATCGGCCTTACCCCCTACTAAGATATTTTGTAATATTTAGGGTAATTAAAGCACAGCCTTTTAAATGTCAGTGAACATATTTAAATAACATAGCAATTATATTTTATTTAAACAACATTTAAATAATTTTTAGATTGGTAGTAAGTGTAAGTGACTTTTTTCATAGCTAGAGTTGAGTTATTGTATAAAGTCTGCTTAATTCCAGACTAATTGGAATGATCTCTTCCAGGAAATTACCAGGGAAACTGCCAGAGGATATTAGTTGTTCTGATGTTGGCACCAATTCCTTCAAGTTTATGGAAAGTAACATCGTCAAGAAGATTTTGGTGGATATAGCACTTTATAGCCAGAAAGTTTTGAGATGTGGTGCTGGAGGGGAATAGTGAAGATGAAGTGGACAGATCGTGTGACAAACGTGTGTATAGGTGGGAAGAAAACTTTTCTGAATGCAATTCTTCAGAGGAAGGCCAGCTGGATCGGGCACATACTTAGACATGAGGGGCTCATGCATGAAGTCATTGAAGGGAAGATCAAAGAAACGACAGGACTGGGAAGAAGAGGAATTCAACGTCTGGATGACATGAAAGACGGAAGGAGTTATAACAGACTGAAGGAAGACGCTGAAGACCGGGAACATAGGCATCGGAAATTCTCTGTACGAAGACATGGACCTGCCACTGTATACTGTATACTAATAATAGCACTGTTGTAACATTATATCTCGGAACAATGCGTTGTAATATCTATGAACAAGTTGTACGCCATGGTCCAGGCAGGACGGGCAAAATTGCTTCACAAGCGATTATTTATTTTTATTTATCGTATGAAGAATGCATGTAGATGGATTTTACATATACACACATCAAAAAAAGTTTTGCATCACCTCGGTTCCAAGAGTTCCGGAACCTTTAAATACAAAGGGAATAGAGATCAACACAAACAACATTTCAGCTCGTTTTATTGCTCATGAGACCCACACATTGCATGTTGTACCATCATACAGCTAGACTTTCAGCATTTGTGGTCCAGATTGCAGTACACACCACTACCTCTAATACCCAGTAGCACGTCCTCTTGCATTGATGCATGCCTGTATTCGTCGTGGCATACTATCCACAAGTTCATCAAGACACTGTTGGTCCAAATTGTCCCACTCCTCAACGACAATTCGGCGTAAATCTCTCAGAGTGGTTGGTGGGTCAAGACGTCCATAAACAGCCCTTTTCAACATATCCCAGGCATGTTCGATAGGGTTCATGTCTGGCGAACATGCTGGCCACTGTAGTCGAGCGATGTCGTTATCTTGAAGGAACGCATTCACAAGATGTGCACGATGAGGTCGAGAATTGTCGTCCATGAAGACAAATGCCTCTCCAATATTCTGCCGATATGGTTGCACTATGGGTCGGAGGATGTCATTCAGGTATCGTAAAGCCGTTTCGAAGCCTTCCATGACCACCAGTGGCGTACGTCGGCCCCACATAATGCCACCCCAAAACATCAGGGAACCACCACCTTGCTGCACTCGCTGGACAGTGTGTCTAAGACGTTCAGCCTGACCAGGGTGCCTCCAAACACGTCTCCGACGATTGTCTGGTTGAAGGCATATGCGACACTCATCGGTGAAGAGAACGTGATGCCAATTCCGTGGGGTCCATTCAGCATGTTGTTGGGCCCATCTGTACCGCGCTGCATGGTGTCGGGGTTGCAAAGCTGGACCTCGCCATGGACGTCGGGAGTGAAGTTGCGCATCATGCAGCCTATTGCGCACAGTTTGAGTTGAAACACGACGTCCTGTGGCTGAACGAAACGCATTATTCAACATGGTGGCATTGCTGTCAGGGTTCCTCCGAGCGGCAATCCGTAAGTAGCGGTCATCCACTACAGTAGTAGCCCTTGGGCGGCCTGAGCGAGGCCTGTCATCGACAGTTCCTGTATCTCAGTACCTCCTCCATGTCCGAACAACATCGCCTTGGTTCACTCTGAGACGCCTGGAAACTTCCCTTGTTGAGAGCCCTTCTTGACACAAAGTAACAATGCGGACGCGATCGAACTGCGGTATTGACCTTCTAGGCATGGTAGAACTACAGACAACATGAGCAGCGTACCTTCGTCCTGGTGGAATGACTGGAACTGATCGGCTGTCGTACCCCCTCCGTCTAATAGGCCCTGCTCATGCATGGTTGTTTACATCTTTGAGCAGTTTTAGTGACATCTATGAACAGTCAAAGGGACTGTATCTTGGATACAATATACACAGTCAACGTCTATATGCCGGAGATCTGGGAACCGAGGTGATGCAAAACTTTTTTTGATGTGTGTATATATACAAAATGAATGAACAAATGTGCAGTCACAAGCTCGTACAATTTTATAATTCTAGGTCTAGTTGTTTGACCCATTCTACTGCTTCCTTCGATGTATGGTGGACGTCTATTATCGTTCCTTCGAAAGCTCGAAGAGGACAGTCAGCAACAATGTGAAGGATTGTCTGTAAGGAGGCACCACAGTCACAATTTGCAGAGCTAGCCCATCCCCATTTGTGCAGTAGGTAACCACATCTGCCTTGTCCAGTTCGAATCCGGTTGATGATCCTCCACTGTCGCCTGGGGAGGTCGAATCCTTGTATCCGCTTAGAAGGGTTCTCAACTAGATGTTTGTTGATTACTGAAGACTGCTCCCACTGTATTTTCCATGAATTGTTAACGTTGAAAGAGGATCCTTCAAGGTTGACTGCTGTGCGCCATGGTGGTTTCCTTGATTTCAAGCGTTGATGTTCTGCTTGTGCAATATCGTGATGAATGGGTAGCTGGGGATTCTGCTGAATGTTTTCCCATAAATTTAGGAGAGCATCTGATCTTCTTAGGGCTGGAGGTGGAATGTTGCTGAGAACAGGCAGCCATAGCGTGTTCGTGCTCCGAATACATCCCGTGATTATTCGCATTGCCTGATTGAGTTGCACATCTATCTTCTTAGTGTGAACACTATTGATCCAGGTTGGACAGCAGTATTCAGCAACAGAATACGATAGTGCTAAAGCTGTGGACCTTAGAACTTGAGTATTAGCTCCCCATGATGTACCAGCAAGTTTCTGAAGGATATTATTTCTAGTTTTGACTTTAGCAGCCACATTTGATAGATGCTGCTTGAAAGTCAGAGTTCTGTCTAGTGTTATTCCCAAGTATTTTGGTGTACTGCAGTACGGTAACACTTGGCCTCTGAATTCGACTTCTGGTTTGTAATTAGATTGTCTGTTGCGTAGGTGAAATGCAGATACAGCTGTTTTCTGAGGATTTAGGTGGAGGCACCATTTCTTGAAGTATACACCCAAGGCTTCCAGATCAGCGGATAAAGTAGTTTCAGCGTCAGAAAATTCGGAGCACTGAGTCACCAAACAAATGTCATCAGCATAAATGAATTTTCTTGAAGATATTTCCGGTAAGTCGTGTATGTACAGACAAGCGATTGAAGTGGTATTCAACTCATCGTATCCAAAATCAGGCAAAATGAGGCCTGGATCACGGCCTACAGGTCCGGACAAGTTATGAATGTTGACCGTGAAAGGAATTATTCCCATCTAGCGTTCGAATATTATGATCAACATTGTCTTCTGCAAATATTCATGCTTTATTATCTGTGACTTCCTCTGAAGAACTGCGACTTGCTATTGCAGCATTCCTTTCGAATTTCATAACTTCTGTGTAGGAAGACAGATACCCAGATGAGGGAGAACATCGATGATATAACGTGACCTGAAGTTGTGATGCCTTTTGAACAGCTACTCATCTTCAGAGGCCATATAACAGCTCTTGGGAGTATAGCTTGCATAATTATCTGGCCAATTGTACCAACTTTAGTCGAAACAACTTACCCCACAAACATTTTTTCACAGAAAGACCTTAAGATGTCTCGTTAGTGTGATCAACTATTGATAGATATGTAACTTTCTTTGCCCGTTCATAAGCTTTTACATCGGCGGCTTCGGTGGCGTAGTCGGTAGCATGCCGAGCTTCTATGCCCAAGATCACGGGTTCAAATCCGGCCGAAGTCGTCGAATTTTTAAGAGCGTTAAAAATCCCTCGGTATGCCTTCCTTGGGAGGGGAAGTAAAGCCGGCGGTCCCATGTCATAGATTTATGGCATGTTAAAGAACCTTCCACTAATTACACCTGTGTGAAGCAAAATTGTATAGGTTAAGAATGTAAACAACGCTCTTAGGTTGCTACGTTCGTTGCCAAGAGTCGACTGTGGTGGCGTCTGGTAGCTAAGTTCTGAACTAGTAGTTGTTGACGGTGGCGTTTGGCGGCAAATGTGGGAACTATTTGAAAAATTCAAAAGTCTGCAGTCCTTGAATTAAAAAACAGATAACACACACTAATGCAGTCATTACAATTAACACCAGTTATCAGACAGATTCTACACACACCCAAAGTACACGGGACTACATGACCGCGTTGTCGCAGCCCATAAACTTAAGAACCAACCAAGCTTTTACATCACTCTTGACTACTCTCGCAACTGCCTCTATCATGTGTATCATCTGTAATTCAGGATCACTATCTTTTGTATTTGCATGGTAGGATCAAAGAATTTGATCAGCAGTCTCTTTTAAAGTTATGTGCTTAGCAATCACATTCTTTCAGACACACTTCCATTTTTTATATAAGATCCACAACAAGTGATTGTTCCTAGTCATTAGATTCAAGGTGTGTACATGTTTCTGGATACCTTCTTCTTGTTCCTCATTGATTGGACGCACTTGTTTCTGTCTCCTTGAGGACTGGTCGATACATGCGTATTCTTGAGGAATACTTTTTACACTAAGAAAGTTTGCACAACATGTGCGGTGGTAGACGCAATCGGCAGCATGCAGACCTGAAAGAAAATATTCATGCGTGATTTTACCACATAAGACCATTCATCGCAGCGTTTCTCACAGTATTGTTTTGATATTTTCAGCAAATTTGGATGTTCGTACTTTAACTTTAACAGGTCTCCGACAAGAGAGTGTATTGTCCACCTTACTTTTCCGCACTGTCATGGATGGAATCAATAAACGAGTGAAACTGAAAATGGGAAGTAAAGGGACGAAGGCCTTACTCTTCGCTGATGACATAGTGATATGGGGGGGGGGGGGGGGGGCGATGAATTGGAAGTCCAAGAACAAGTAAATGTTTGGAACCAGGAGATAGAAGAGCATGGAATGAAAATCAGTGTGGAGAAGAGTCAGACAATGGTGATGACAAGAAATGTGCGAGATAGTAGAGGGAATATTGCAGTAGATGGAAAACCATTACAAGTTGTGAAAAGCTTCAAATACTTAGGGAGTGTCCTAACAGATGATGGATGGATAAATGAGGAAGTTGGTAAGAGGATCCAACAAGCAAATGGGTTTTACCAGAGTGTGAGGGGTCTGGAGTGGAACCAAGAAGTTCCAGAGAAATGTAAAAAGATCTTGTTTTCAACATATTACACACCTATATTGACGTATGCAGCAGGCACGTGGACAACAACTAAACGGGAGGAAAGTAGAATCCAGGCAGCAGAGATGAAGTTCCTTAGAGGTATAATTTGAAAGACCCGCAGAGACAAAATCAGAAACAAGGAAATTAGGGAGAAAACAGGATTCCCAAAGTTACAAGACAAAATCTAGATCAGTAAGCTAAAATGGTATGGACATATGTTTCGAATGGGAGAAGACCGAGTCCCAAAGCGATTATTTACTGAGAAAGTCACGGAAGGCGCCAAAGGGGAAGGCCGAGGATGAGGTGGATGGATGCAGTGAGGGAGAGCGTTGAGAAAAGAGGAGTGAGAGTGGAGGATGTACTAGAAGGGGGACGAGAGAGGTGGAGCGAGAGAAAAGTATGGGGGTCCTTGATTCACACCCCGACCCAGATCATTGGAACCGGGAAATGAAGAAGAAGAAGAAGAAGAAGTACTTTAACTTGATCTGATATCAGTTCGTATTGTGCCCAAATCTAGGAATGGGTATTCCAAGTTTCAGACACCTAGATATCAAGGGAAAGGCTGTAGCCGCTTTTGAAAATTCAGATATTTGAATATCGCGCTACATTGCTTCTCGAAGCCTTTCGAAGGATTTTACCGATAGTTGGATGGCAAGTGACGTAGCGAGTCATAGCAGAGGTGGAGGCTATTTATTGATTAAATACTTAACTAAGGAGCAGAGACTTGAGACTGGGATCAGATTACTGGCTCGGCCAAATGAAAGAGAATGCAATTAGTATCAAGTAAATCGGACCAGGGATTCAAGAGATATGAGGATTTCTAGATATCAGGCGATGACGCGTGACCCTGACCGTTTTTTTATAAAAGCCAGCTGGAGCAGGCATGGTTATCTGACTTCATCACAAGCACTTGGCGAGCAAGTTGCGTCTACGCTGAGCCAAGGCACATGGTTGCCGTATCTACGCAGAAGTTCTTTTCAAATCGTGATGGTCACGAGAAGTGCTGCGCAAACGAGTTGGAACTTAGTAAGTTTCTGGTGAGGAGAATCACTGAGGTGATTGTATTTCTACAGACATTGGTGGAAATATTTATATTTCCTAAAGGACATATGCTAGACTCTGTCTAGAAAATAGTATTTTGTCACAGTCCTGTAGTAAATTAATACTTGGATGTTTAAATCCATTTTGAAGTCAGTTTTCATATTTTGTAACTATTTGACCACTTCGATCCGTCAGTACATTGAAGACTAGTCTATAACGGTGGCGTTCATTAGTCTACGCAAGGGAAACTGCAAGTTGTCTAGCGCATGGCAGATGGTGATTTTAATAAACCATGCCCAGGGAACGATCTTCAGAACAGCCGTTAATTGCTTAGACTGTCAACGTTTTTCTTGTACTGATGAGATTACAGTGAGTTATGTTACAACTGACACATTTAAGAAGAGATCACTTAGGTCTGACCCTATTTCAACAAACTGTTATGGCTTTGTTAGAAGCACATATTAAAATGGAACCACAGTTTATTCAAACGTCGAAAGATACTACCACTATGTCTGACTAGACGATTTGTGGGTCTACAATGGCGGCCGATACAAGGATTATACGTGCTTGTCCGCTAGGGCATGTTTACGGATAAATCTGGTATAGACCAGGTTTACTACACTTCAAGAACATCAAGAAATGTAAGCCACATTTGAATTATATTATGCCTAGCTAATTGGAACAAACTATTTTTCTGCAGATGACCAACACATTTTTTTCGTCGTATTTAAAGCTTGTAATGATTTACGCAAGACTTGTTAGAGTTATTCTGAGCATTTTCAGCACTCAGAACAGTTTAGGATCGATGACCGAGCATTTTGAGCATTTATTTAAATTTTTCATATTTTTGGGAAATCACGGTAATCAGCCGATGTAACTGGAAAAGTTAAATTTATTTTTGTTGAGGAATGGATATTTTTTCCATATTCGAAGGTTCGAACATGTGGATTCTCACATAATGAGATGATAATTAAACATATTTGAAATAATAATAATAATAATAATAATAATCCACTAATAATAATAATAATAATTTTCATAATTTTTCTAAATAATTCTTGGATATTATATTTTCTAATAATCATATGTATTGAGAAAGAGCCTATGAAGTAGTTGAAACATTTCTAGTTTGGAACAGGAGATTTTCCGAAGGAGAGTGGTTAGCGCAAGCCCGCATTCAACCAACATGTCAGTTCTGGTTGAACAGTTGATATTTGTTATGAGCAAAGTACACACATCAAAAAAAGTTTTGCATCACCTCGGTTCCAAGAGTTCCGGAACCTTTAAATACAAAGGGAATAGAGATCAACACAAACAACATTTCAGCTCGTTTTATTGCTCATGAGACCCACACATTGCATGTTGTACCATCATACAGCTAGACTTTCAGCATTTGTGGTCCAGATTGCAGTACACACCACTACCTCTAATACCCAGTAGCACGTCCTCTTGCATTGATGCATGCCTGTATTCGCCGTGGCATACTATCCACAAGTTCATCAAGACACTGTTGGTCCAAATTGTCCCACTCCTCAACGACAATTCGGCGTAAATCTCTCAGAGTGGTTGGTGGGTCAAGACGTCCATAAACAGCCCTTTTCAACATATCCCAGGCATGTTCGATAGGGTTCATGTCTGGCGAACATGCTGGCCACTGTAGTCGAGCGATGTCGTTATCTTGAAGGAACGCATTCACAAGATGTGCACGATGAGGTCGAGAATTGTCGTCCATGAAGACAAATGCCTCTCCAATATTCTGCCGATATGGTTGCACTATGGGTCGGAGGATGTCATTCAGGTATCGTAAAGCCGTTTCGGTGCCTTCCATGACCACCAGTGGCGTACGTCGGCCCCACATAATGCCACCCCAAAACATCAGGGAACCACCACCTTGCTGCACTCGCTGGACAGTGTGTCTAAGACGTTCAGCCTGACCAGGGTGCCTCCAAACACGTCTCCGACGATTGTCTGGTTGAAGGCATATGCGACACTCATCGGTGAAGAGAACGTGATGCCAATTCCGTGGGGTCCATTCAGCATGTTGTTGGGCCCATCTGTACCGCGCTGCATGGTGTCGGGGTTGCAAAGCTGGACCTCGCCATGGACGTCGGGAGTGAAGTTGCGCATCATGCAGCCTATTGCGCACAGTTTGAGTTGAAACACGACGTCCTGTGGCTGAACGAAACGCATTATTCAACATGGTGGCATTGCTGTCAGGGTTCCTCCGAGCGGCAATCCGTAAGTAGCGGTCATCCACTACAGTAGTAGCCCTTGGGCGGCCTGAGCGAGGCCTGTCATCGACAGTTCCTGTATCTCTGTACCTCCTCCATGTCCGAACAACATCGCTTTGGTTCACTCTGAGACGCCTGGAAACTTCCCTTGTTGAGAGCCCTTCTTGACACAAAGTAACAATGCGGACGCGATCGAACTGCGGTATTGACCTTCTAGGCATGGTAGAACTACAGACAACATGAGCAGCGTACCTTCGTCCTGGTGGAATGACTGGAACTGATCGGCTGCCGTACCCCCTCCGTCTAATAGGCCCTGCTCATGCATGGTTGTTTACATCTTTGAGCAGTTTTAGTGACATCTATGAACAGTCAAAGGGACTGTATCTTGGATACAATATACACAGTCAACGTCTATATGCCGGAGATCTGGGAACCGAGGTGATGCAAAACTTTTTTTGATGTGTGTATATGTTTCATATAACACGGAGAGGCATGAAACGGGAAGCAATCGATATTTGTATCAAATAGGATATTTTTGTATTTATATAAAATCATGACGTAAATACACTTCGAAAGTGAAATGAAGCTTTTCATAAGTATGGTAAATTCACGGGTTGAACTGAATGGTAAAATAAAATAAACTTGTAAGTTTATTAATCTTCCAGTGTTGATAACAAGCAGAGGCTTGATTTATTGTATAAATTTTGGGAAGATAATTTATGTGTGTGGAGTAGTTGAAATGCCATTCCCAGGTGCGCAGGTTTAAGTCGCAGGAATGAAGGTTTTTTCGAGCATCAATCAAATAGCAGGTTCGATGGCTCAGGTTTATAGTAGGAGTATTGGAGCCACACATTTCGTCGTATGAATAACCCGAAGGTTATTTCTTTGAAACCATCAGTTCTTATTTCAACCTTGTTTACGAATTCCATTAAGACTTTGATTTTGCTAGAACCCGGATTTGTCATGATAGTAGTTTATTCTTCTTCAGAGGAAGACCTTTGCCGTTGTTGTTGTAATATTGTGTTCTGACACAAATAGTAGAATGGGCCACTGCCAATTAAAGATAATTCTTTAACCACGAATAATTTGAAGGATATTTTCAATCCTAGTGCCATGAACTAAATGAATTCATTATAAAGCTACAATTCTAATTTCCGCATTCTGTCGAAGAATTGCAAGTTGTAAAAGTTGCTAAAAATGGCCATAAATATAGATATTTTTATAATATTATTTCCAAGTGGATAATCAAGTAGTTGAATGGTTCAACCATTTAGTGATCAAGTTAATGATTCAGAAATCATATGTTTTGTTTGGAACTTGAAGTTCATAATCGAGTCACTTCTCGAATGTTTAATGTCAGAAGAACGATTAATTGTTGTTGTGCTTCGCACAGTTCTTCGATGCTATGCTCAATGGTCGAATACTTTTCAAATGTTATTAATAAGTATAAATAATTTGTGTTGCTTCGATGATAATAATATTTTCAACGATATATTTTTGAAACTGGAAAACAAGTGAAAGTTTAAGAAATTCTATAAACATTTATTCTACGAGTGTTAATATCATGTAAATAGTCAAACAGTGATCGACGTTATTTCTAGTATGGACAATTCATTTTGCACTGGAGTTAAAGTTTAATAATTTTGGAACACAGTCCACAGGACTAACAATCGGACTTGTGTTTTCAAAAAGATTGTCAAATGTGTTTGGAAGATTTCTGTATATTGTGTGTAAATAAGAGTGTGGATCGCCACACGTGGAGTGATGCTGCTTTGAGCATTCTTGCAGTCAGATTTTAACTTTAAATAAACTGAGATAATTTTACCAGATGTGTTTCACCCAATTAAATCTCCTTCTATCCTTATTGTTGCATTGAGCCAAAAATTAGTAAAGCATTTTAATAAATTTGATGTCGTTTTTGCGATTTGCTTTAACCCATCTGGCGCTCCGGGATATTTTGATTCTCGTGCTGACTGATTATTGGTAAAATGCATATGTGGTCGTGCGGACTCCGGTCTAAACGGGCACAGTATTTTACTGAAAAATCCACAATAGTTCCACAAAACAAGCGTCAATTGGGGCGAAAAATGGCCCTTCAGGTAAACGAACACTTCTCTTTCGAATGCATGTATTACTTGTCGATTGTTTTTATTTCATATTTCAATGTTTTTCTTATCAGCGTGCATGTTTCGGTATAACACATGCACTCTGTTTCCAGCACTTCCGATAACATCGCTTCCCCGGAGTTGACTGGCTGCACCCTTCTGCATTAGTGAGACCGGCTCTTGACCGGCTTCGTCAATAGCCTAGCACAATGTTGTCCGGCAGCAGCCATTTTTAGGTTACTTAACAAGAAACAAGAATATGTTCATTAAATATTACTTTCATTAGAATTACACTTTAGAAAACGTTTAATTTTATACTAACAAGTGCAAAAATTTAGAAAAAAAGGTCGCCATTTGGAATTTGATTGTTAAGTGCTTTCCCACGATTGGATTTGATCTTCTTCTTCATCATCATTATCATCTTATCCCACTTCTAGTGGGGTCGATGTTTCTGACAAGTCTTTTCCATTTTATTCTGTCCCACACATCGTCGTCCCCTAACTGCTTCTCCATTAGGTCGTCATGGATATTGTCAGTCCATCTTCTTGGAGGTCTGCCTCTATTCCTCGTGCCATCCACAACCAGAGACATCGCTCACCTCCCCACATAATTGATATCTCGACGCATAACATGCCCATACCACAGCAATCTTCTCTCCTGGATTTTCTTGGAGACTTCTGTTACTTTTACTGTGCCCCTGATTTTCTTATTTGTGATATGATCATTCCTAGTGACGCCACTCATCCAGTGCAGCATCTTCATCTCAGTCACATCCAGCTTATGGCATTGTGACTTAGTTAATGCCCATGTCTCCGCACCATACATCATGGCTGGCCTCACAGCTGTCTTGTATGCCTTTCCTTTCACCCTTATATTGATGAGCCTTTTTTCACACAGAATGTCAGAAACCCTTTTCCAGTTCATCCAGGCTGACTGAACCCTGTGGTTAATTTCAGTATTTATGTTACCATCTTCAGACATGGTTGACCCAAGATACTGATTTTGGATATGTTAAAAGGCAAGATTTATTGAGTTGAATACCACTTCAACCGCTTGTGAAGCAATTCTGCCCAGGTCAAATCATAATTTGACTGGGCTATTAACTACTAGTAGAAAAACGTAAGATTTTTGTAGGATAACCTGAAGTTCAGATAAGCTCTAAAATAACAATAGTCTATACGCTCTAAAAATCTTTTTCTTCTGACCAAAACACCGTACTATTGTATTTACAAGTCCTCTTGCGTTAATTTTATTGAAGAGTAGAAATATCAATTTTTTAAATGCTTCTTCTTCTTCTTCTTCTGCTCCCGAATTTGGCCAACTATGGACCGCATAGAACCTAAGGCTTCTCTTTTCTTCCCAGAACCTCTTCATCACTTCGCTCCTTATCTTTCTCTCCTCCTCGGATATTCTCCGCGTGGGTCTCCTTGTAATTGGTTTCTCTGCAAAAGATTTTAAACTGTCTACCTTTCTTCTAAACTCACTTCTATCGTGGATCAACTCTGGAGTAAGAGGTCAAGAGGGATGCAGCAGAAGTAGTTCTGCTGCATCCCTCTTGACCTCTTCTACCCACTTAGAGGTGGCCTTTAATCCCATGATGTATTTGAAGATATTTTTGGTTAGTCAGTTCTCGTCCAATCTTAACAGGTGTCCATAAAATTTCAGTCTTCTTTACCGCATTGTGTCCGTGAACTTTCCAGAACACTTGTAGAGCTCCTCGTTTTTCCTCTTCTTCCAAGTTCCATCAGAAGTCTTCTGAGGTCCCATAATCTTCCTTAGAATCTTCCTTTCCTTTTTCTCGAGTTCTTGCGGCCCTCTGTTAGGTAGATTTCATTAGAAAGCTAAATATTGCAATGGGTACCATGTTTCGACTTCCGGAAAATTTCGACATATCTTCGCGTTTCACATCCCCCAGACCCCAAAACCACCGTCAGTTCAAAAGTTTATATATAATTTATGTATATATATGTATATCAGTTTCTTGTGGACACGATAACTGCCGTAATTTTGCACCAATCACTTTGAATTTTTTACCGAATATGTATACCTATAAAATCTCGGTCGAGTTCGTTACTGGGCTAAATCGGTCGAAGGGGGTGAAAATTGGGGGCTTTTTTTTGAAAAAGTGAAATATTGATATAACTCTCTTAATATGTGAAATATCGAATCCGTTCAACGTTCATACTATGTGTCGGATAAAGCCCAAAAATTTATGTTTGAAGAGTTTTTTTATAGCACCAACCATTGACCAAAGGGGTGGGAAAAAGTGGGTTTTTCGGGAAACATTAATCATATCTCTCTTAATAGGCACAATATCAAAACCGTACAAAATGGACAATATTCCCCTAATAATTACCTAAAAGTTTGTCTGAAAGAATTTTTGATATGGCCCACCATTATGCCAAGGGATGAGAAAAATTATTTCGGAATTATAAGAAAATGCCAAGAGCTATCAGAGGTTGCCATGACAACACTACTAAATTGATGAGGGATGAGCCATCAGACGTTGCCAAGATAACGCACTTGCACGGCATCATATTCAGAATTCCATCTGACTAAGTGTGAAGCGGCTTCGGTGACGTAACTGGTAGCAAGCATGCTGAATGTCTATGCCCAAGGTCGCGAGTTCAAAGCCGGCCGAAGTCGTCGGATTTTCTAAGAGCGCTAAAAATCCCTCAGTATACTTTCCTTTGGAGGGGAAGTTCCAACGTTCGTTGCGAGTTGCTGGTTGCGGTGGCATCTAGTAGCCAAGTTCACAGGTAGGTGTCGTTGACGGTAGTACCTGGTACCAACATTAGGAACTACTGCTTGAAATTGACCGTCTGCAGTCCTTACCTGAATTACAGACTAATACAGCCATCCCTGAAACACGGGGTTACATGACCGCGTTGTCGCAGCCCCTAAACTGAGGAACCAACCAAAATCTCTGCGGGTGATATAATTTTGCGTGAAGAAGTAACTGACCGTTACATAGTTACACATCAGTGTCGAAACCTTGCATAAGGACAGTGTGACCACAAGTATAAAAATGGACCCCAAATGACAAGAAGGTTACCGTTCCCATAAGACAATAAAATGTTTAAAATAAGCATAAAATGACGAAAAACAAAGTTAATTAAGCTCCAATTATAAAATACCTTCTCGCAATAAATGAGGTCTGATCCTTCTACGAAAACCTGCATATTCTGCCTATTTTCACCTATCCCCAAGTTTGTCCGGTGAAATCTACCTCCGCCTTCCGGCGTGCCGAGAGGACTTTTTTAAATTTAAAATTAGACACTCTGAAGCGTACAATCCTTCTGGTGTTATGACTGAGTTATAGTGTCGGATTTTGGCCTTGTATGATATTGCCCTTTCTTATACCTGTTTTAAATTCAATATATACTGTAAATGTATTCCAGTTTGCATAATAGCCATGAATTAGGAATCAATCAAGTAAGATGTATTAGTTTCAGTGCAGTAAATCCAATAACAGGTTTTCTCACTTCCGAAAAGTTAAGAAAGTTGACTTAGTGCACTTCGGAATCTACTCACAAATAATGTAACCCTCTGATATTACAGCTCATCAAGTTGGGTTGCCTGAAGTAATAAGAGCTTTGGAGAAGCAGATATTGCTTGGAGACTAAACCCCTGATGTGCCAGCAACTTATCTGCTTGACGTGTGTAGCGGGACAATTGCGTCTGAAGGCGAAAGATTTGAGTAATTGCATAAGACAAACGTAAAAAAAAGAAACATCGCTGACATACAAAAAACGTAAGAGAAGACTTTGTTTGAATGCGAAAAACGTAAATTGATAACATAATACTCTCATAATACGAGTACTTTCGCACGCCCTGGATAGCATGGTGGGCATGACATTAGCACTCGCTTCTCTAATCCTTGCCGCACTATGTTTTCCGGTGTTGTTGCGTAAACTTGACCACGCATGTAGCCACACAAAAATAAACCATGGCTGTGAGATTCCGGCGTTCTTGGTGGCCAGAAATGTAAGAGAAGTGCAGGGCTAGACCAAGGTTAGAATATGTTAAACAGATTGTCTTGGGTGTAGGGTATGGTAGCTATGTAGAGATGAAATGATTAGCTCAGGACATGGAGGCATGGAGCGCTGCATTAAACCAGTCAAAAGATTGAAGACTCAAACAACAACAGTTTTACGTCCTTTTTAAGTACTGCGGGTTTTAGAGACACCAGGGTGCCAGAATTATGCCATATTGGATAACGCTTGGTTCTGCGTATTGACTTCGTTATCTTATCAAAACTGTTCTACACCTGCTAATACTTTGTGGTTTTCTGTGGTTTCTCACTTCTCCTACTCCAGGCGAAATCCCGTCATTGAAGGCACGGCTGCCTCTTTCCCAATCCTCATCGGAATTAAAACTACACACACTTATATAGCCATGTCAATAACAGAGGTTATTAGAAAAAATCCACACACACCCTAGTACGCGGAACCACATGACCACGATGTCGCCAAGCCCCTAAATGAATCATCATCAGCAACAACAACAACAGTTATATTCTGCGACTCGATCTACATTTAGAATAGGATTGAACAATATCGTACCGAGCAAACAATGAAATGAAGTTGTTGTCAGTTCAGTTTGGAGTTTAGGACATTTTGAGCATCAGTTCTGTGTATTTCATTGTGCCTTGAAGTGGCCCGATAAACTGTAACAAGTAGTTCCGTGAAGAACTATACAGCCTATTTTCATATATCCTACTTATGTTAATTGCCACTATCAACATACACAATTTCAGTTTGATTGCTGTAATAGATTCGTAGATATTGAAAACCGACTAAATATTTCGGATGGTCGCCATGTTGGATTTTATATATGTAGGTCTTAGAGTTATGTACTGTTACATGCAGATTATTGTGAACGTGTAGTATTCAAACTTCAATCGCATAATTAGGACACAAGAAAAAACAAGGAGATTTTAAAATTTTTTCACAGCTGCCATCTTGTGATTATGTAAACAATTGAACGAAGTTAGATGTCGGTGCATTACAATGTATATAAACATATATTGTACCAAGTTTCATTGCGTTTGGTTGGTCAAATCGCGAGAAACGTCTATTTAAAAGTCGCAAATTCGCTTGACCGCCATGTTGGTTTTGTAGTTACCAGGTTTTCAAAAGTCATATAAGTGAACTTATAGTAGTTTCCTCTATCACCATAGAAAATGTCAGGGTAATATCGGTAATAGTTTCGGAGATATTGAATGCTGGTGAAATATTTCGCACAGCCGCCATGTTGGATTGGTGAGTCGTAACAAAATTTGAAGGGCACGGTCGAGGTCGCCGGGAATAGTGCTATGAACTTTCCGAGTTTCATTGAAATCGCTCCAGCCGTTTAGATTTTATTAGGGACACACACACACGAATCACACACACACGCACACACACACACACACGGAAAAAAGGTGATCTCATAAGCCTATTTTTTCAAAATTGAAAATAGGCTAAAAATGGGCGTATAGGGTATAACAAATAGTTCCGTGAAGAACTAAATAGACTATTTTCATATAGCTTATCCTACTTATATTGATTGCCTATATTAACATAAAACATTTCTATAATACTTATAGATTCGTAGATATTGTCAACCGTCTAAATATTTCGGATAGTCACCATGTTGGATTTATATATGTCTTGGAGTTACTGTATGCACATGAAGATTATTGTGTAGGTGTTTTATTCAAACTTCAAACGCATGATTAGGACACATGAAATAAAACTTAATTTTAAAATTTCTCTCAGCCACCATCTCATTGTTATGAAAATAATTTGAATAAATTAGATGCCAGTGGATTAAAATGTGTATAAGCATTTACCGTACCAAGTTTCACTGCGCTCGGAAGGTTAAAACGCGAGAAACGTCCATTTGGATATTTAAATTTCGCGTCGCCGCCATGTTGGATTTGTGCTCACCAGTTATTGAACGTCCCATATGTAAACGTATGTCTATAGCCTCTATACACATACAACATTTCAGTTTGATTACTGTCAATATCTGTAATTGAGAACCATCTAAACATTTCGGATGGTCATCATTTTGGACTTTAATATATGTAGGCCATAGAGTTATGTACTATTAGATGAGGATTATTGTGTACGTTCATTACACAAACGTTGATTTCGATCGCATGATTAGAACACAAGAAATAAAAAAATAATTTTAAAATTTTGCTCAACCACCATGCTGAGGTTATGTAAACAATTTAACTAAATTAGATGTCAGTGCATTAGAATGTGTATAAACATTTACTGTACCATATTTCACTGCTCTCAGATGGTTAATTCGCGAGAAAAGTCTATTAAAATATTTCAACTTCGCTTGGCCGTCATGTTCGTTTTGTACATTACAGGTTTTTGAAAGTCACATAGGTGAACTTCCAATAGTGCACTTTATCACCGTACAAAATTTCAGGGTGATATTAGTAATAGTTTCGGAGATATTGAATGCCGGTGAAATATTTCGCACAGCCGCCATGTTGGATTGGTGAGACGCAATAAAATTTGAAGGGCACGATCAGGGTCGGCCAAAATGGTGCTATGACCTTACCGAGTTTCATTGAAATCGGTCAAGCCGTTTAGAGGTTATTAGGAACACACACACACATACACACACAAACACGGACAAAAGGTCATGGCATAAGCCTATTTTTTCATAAATTAAAATAGCCTAAAAAGCACCACTTCAGCATTACTAATAATTAAAATGGACGACATTTGTAAACAAGTTAGGCTACCTCGTGGTGTAGTGGCTAGCATTTTTGGTTCTGCCAAGAAATGTAATTCTGGTCTCAGGCCTGGAACGAGGTACACTCAGCCTCGTGAAGCAAAACTGTTAAGAGACGGGTTCGAGTCCTACCTCAACCATCCTAGAAGTGGTCTTCCGTGGTTTACCACTTCTACTCCAGGTAAATACCGGGATGGTTTCTAACTTATGGTCACGGCCGCCTCTATCCCTATCCTGACTTTACAAACAGACACCACACTAACACAGGTTAACAGCCAAATTCTACACACACACCCGAATACACCAGGTTGAAATACCACGATGCCCAAGCCCATAATTGAAAACAACAAGTTCCGTGACGAACTAAAGAGCCTACTTATCTTAAAATTTAAGATTCATGCCAATCTATATGGACCTACCTAGAATAATGACGAAATCAAGTTGGTAATACTAACATTTCAAAGTACTGTATTTTGAAATACATCTGAAATAGAGTACCTTACTACAGTTGGCAGCCCCGGTGACTCTTTAGAATACGTGCAATCATATCTGTTGTGGTTCACTTAGTGCATACGAAATTTGGTTGAAATCCAATCGATAGTATAGAAGTTACATCCATTTAGAAATTGGACCTATCGGCAGGCTTAGAATCATGTTGGCAACACTGGCATGCATGGACTTCTGAAAATTAATCTGGAATGTCATTATCTATATGCGTGCCAATTTTGGAATAGTTCGCATAGGCAACTTCTGAGATACCCAACATAGAGCTCAAATTTCAATTGCGATTTTTCAGCAGTTGGTAGCACTGACGTCAATTTCAAACAAGGCCGTGAGATACAGCTACAGCCGTTTAGGAGTTGATGGGGGGGGGGGGGGGGGTACACACATTTTCCCGGATCGATCTCATAAGTCTACTTTTTCCTCGTTTTGCAAAATGAGAGAAGTAGGCTAAAAGTCAACAAGAACTGTAAACAATGTATTCATTTGGAAGCTTTGCTACTTCATAATCAATGTAGTCCTGTGTACTTGGGTGTAGGCCTATGTGGAATCGGTCTTATAACCTGTGTCATAGTGATGTATGTACTAACGTATATATCTGTAATATAAGCTAGAATTTGAGAAGGAAGCGGCCGTGGCCTTAATTTAGGTTTCATCCCGGCATTTGTAGCCAGTAGAAGTGGTTTCCAACCCTCAGTCCAGAATTAGATTCTTTTGGCATAGCCGGCAAACGAACCCGGATCTCCATGGTGAGAGCCAAGACCGCTATCCACTACGCCAAAAGCAAGTTAAAGTCTCGTCACCGGTGAAATACACACTCCTGAGTCTCCCTGGTCAGCCAACAGTCGCCAACTACGATCAATCATCGTAGTTTTAGATTGATTAGCAAGTTGTAGAAATTACAATTTGCCTTGTTTTTTTTTGTTGTGGTGGATTATTGTAGGTATAAACACACTGGTATTTGGAACTCGCGGTACTGGGCGCTGCACGGAGCTCTAGCAGTACATTTATTTCCCTACAGAGAGCAGAGCAATCGTAAGATGTACGGCGCTTCGGCTAAAGACTTCAGTTGCAAGCTTCTAGTGCACTCTATTGCCGCTAGATGGTATAAGCAGTACTTTCACCTGTGGGTGTTCGTGTTTGGTTCCAGCTGATTTTGTCGTTCTTTGCAGATGTTCTTCTATTCGACGTCTTTTCTGCCAAGCCAGGGGGGCCTATGAAGGGAGGATGGGTCGCTGGATCATGCATAATAATACAGAATTATGTATAGATACAAAATTCACCTTACAATTTGATGTCCTTAGAGGTTTCTGATTTATTTCGGCTGCATTCTAATATTTTTGAATAAATGTATATCAAAAATATTGGAATGCAGCCGAAATAAATCAGAAACCCCTATTGACATCAAATTGGCAGGTGAAAAACTAAAGGAAGTAGGAGACTTCAGTTATTTAGGAAGCAAAATAACCAGTGATGGACGAAGCAAAGAGGATATAAAAAGTAGGTTAGCTCAGGCAAGGAAAGCATTTCTACAGAAAAGGAATCTGTTGACATCGAATATAGATTTAGTTATTAGGAGGTCATTTTTGAAGGCCTTTGTCTGGAGCGTGGCGCTTTATGGAAGTGAAACTTGGACTATTGGTGCAGCAGAAAAGGGGAGAATAGAAGCGTTTGAAATGTGGTGTTACAGGAGAATAATGAAGCTCAGATGGGTAGATAGGGTTACAAACGAAGAGGTATAGTGGGAGAGGAGAGATGTTTCTGGCGACTGCTAACGAAGAAAAGAGATAGGTCGGTAGGATACATACTAAGACACCCAGGAATAGCAAGCTTAGTTATGGAAGGAAGGGTCGAGGACAAGAACTGTAGGGGTAGACCAAGATTAATATATGTTAAACAGATTGCCTCGGATGTAGGGTGTGGTTGCTATGTAGAGACGAAACGATTAGCTCAGGACAGGAAGGCATGGAGAGCTGCATCAAACCAGTCAAAAGACTGATGACTCAAACAACAACTAAATTAATAATATCTAATTCAAATAGGTCCTTATTGACAAAAATCAAATGAATAATGATTTGAATACATTTATCAATCCACACTATAGGGGCTTATACAGAGTTTTATTTTTGGGGTTGCCCAACTGGGGGTTAGAGGGCATGGTATAGGCCCCAAAGAATAGGGGGTCCGGGGTTCCTTTGTATAATTTAGTGCAAAATGATGAGTTTTAAGGCTATCTGGCATCACTTTTTCAACCAATTTGTTGTGATGATTTATGTTTGATTTATGTTCATTCTTATGAGCCAGTCGTGATGGTTTGGTTGCTTGCAATGGCGTTGTAGAAATCAAATACCTTGCCTCCGTCACTGAATCGTATTTCAGAGAAGAGGTGACTAAAGCAATGTCAGGAGTAAAATTGCAATTGAAGCGAAGCCACAACTACTTCCTCCAGATTCTAAGTCGATTGAATATCAACAGGAGAAAAAGGTGCAATTTTGTAGTATATACTACATCTCTTGATGAATACAGTACATTTGCATTTGTCAGTTGGCACAGGCTAGAGTAAAAGGTGGCTTTTCACCGATGTCTCAGTCTCACTCATGGCTGTGATTATATGGAAGCTACTGAGGTATGGGTGGTGCTTAGTAATGGCATTCGGGGCACAGTCAGTGCCTGTGAATGCTGTGAAAGGTTCAACTCATAGGGTTAGGACTACTGTTCTGACTCAGTGAGGAAAGCAATGGCAAACTACCTCACTCCTCTTCTTGCCTAGAACGCCTCAAAATAGCGCTGCCTTGGGTTTTTGTGGGTAACTACTCACATAACGTAACGGCGGTACTTTTTGAGGATCCAACCAGCCTTCGGGCTGACTACCTAACAGACAATGTCAAACACAAGTAAGACTATTATATAGGCCTATGTTACTTTTAATCATTTCAAATTATCTTGTCGACTTCATCGTTATGCTTTGGTCTACCGTTATGCGTTACGGTTATGGCGTGTATGACGTGATCATGTTGTTCAGTGCATATGCACCGAGTCTGAGTTTACTCCTGGGGTCTGGCGTTATGCGATACGGAGACGGCGAGTGCATGACGTCATGCAGCCCCCGCGCGGAAGCCTAAGTTAAAGTGCAGTGGAGTCTGTTGAGTCTGAGTTTACTCCTGGGCTATGGCGTTATGCGATACGGAGACGGCGAGTGCGTGACGTCATGCAGGAGAGTGCACCTCCCGCTCTCGGTTCCCCGCGCGGGAAGCCTAAGTTAAAGGGTAATGGAGTCTGTTGTAAGAGCCCTCCTGAGCCTTTCTAACATGTGTAGCATTTGTAGCATGCGTCATTTGAAATGATATTAAGTTTACTCAGACTGACTGTATCTTTTTTTATTAATGCAGTCATCTTGTTTACATGGAAATAATTAACATTACTGTTTTGATTTACAACTTATACTATAATATAAAGTCAAGGTTTCTTGAAGTATTGCCAAATCGGTTTATCGTCACTGATATGTATGTCTCTGATAATAGATGACAATACTAGACGGTTGAGTCTGTTTCCAAAAGTAGAATTTCTCGAGTATGTTTTCAACCAATTCAAATTCCAACTCCGTTCGGAGGTACCAGTAGCTACAAAGAGAGGCAAATTTGCCATACGTTTGATAGGGGTATAAAAGTTAGCGAAAATACACTTGTCACACGCCTCAAGGGTACTTGTTGCTATTCTTGGTAGGTTCATAAGAGCGAAAGCACTGGAGAGTAATAAGAGGTTATGTTGTTACTCATAAGATCAGAGTGAACTGATTGTCACACTGTTTACATCGCTCTACTTTCGCCTTGGTTTGTAACGTTGCGTAGTCGCAATATTACATGATAGGTATATAAGATTTTAATGTTTTAATATTAAATATTATATGTGACAACAATATATACGCCCCTGCCACCCTAACATAAGTTGTTAAGTTCGCAGTTTTGTCAATAAATTGTCGCCTAAAACCACATATAAGTATTTGTTTATGAAGACCACAATGTACCCGAAACAAGTTTATAGTGACGACATTTATTGACTTACAGTAGTGGATTAATACCATTAATTATGTATTTAATTATTTTATATTCATTCGTTTATTCTTCTCCCCTTCGGGGCTACGTTGAATCAATCATTTCACTGTGTGTTGATCTTTCCTTGTTGTTTTTGCCTGAGTCTTCAGTCTTTTGACTGGTTTGATGCAGCTCTCCATACCTCCCTGTCCTGAGCTAATCGTTTCATCGCTACATAGCTGCCACACTCTACGTCCGAGGCAATCTGTTTATCATATTCTAACCTTGGTCTACCCCTACAGTTCTTGTCCTCGACCCTTCCTTCCATAACTAAGCTTGCTATTCCTGGGTGTCGTAGTGTGTGTCCTACCAACCTATCTCTTTTCTTCATTACCAGTCACCAGAAACATCTCTTCTCTCCCACTAGCCTTAATACCTCTTCTTTTGTAACCCTATCTACCCATCTGATCTTCATCATTCTCCTGTAACAACACATTTCAAACGCTTCAATTCCCCTCTTTTCTGCTGCACCAATAGTCCGAGTTTCACTTCCATAGAGCGCCACGCTCCATACAAAGGCCTTCAAAAATGACTTCCTAACACCTAAATCTATATTCGATGTCAAGAGATTCCTTTTCTGTAGAAATGCTTTCCTTGCCTGAGCTAACCTACTTTTTATATCCTCTTTGCTTCGTCCATCGCTGGTTATTTTGCTTCCTAAGTAACAAAAGTCTCCTACTTCCTTTAGATTTTCGCCTGCCAATTTGATGTCCAATAGAGGTTTCAGATTTATTTCGGCTACATTCCAATATTTTTGTTTTACACTTATTAATTTTCATCATAAATTCTTTCCTCAAGACGGAATCCATACCATTCTAAAACTCATTTAATTCCTCTGGCGTGTCGGCCGAGATGACTATGTCATCGGCAAATCTCAGAGTTGAAATTATTTCTCCCTGAATCTTCACTCCCACGTTAAATTTTACACTATTTCCTTAATTACTTGTTCAATGTAAAGATTGAAAAGTATGGGTGATAAGTTGCAGCCTTGCCTTACACCTTTTGAATACCAGCTTCTCTCCCATGTCCTTCAACTCGAATGACTGCTGTCTGGTTTCTGTATTGATTGTAGATCACCCTCCTATCCCTGTACTTTATTCCAATCGTTTTCAAAATATTAAACAATTTAGTCCAATCAACGTTATCAAAAGCCTTTTCTAAGTCTACAAATAATGCCATGAACTTTCTCTACCTTCCAAAATCAGCCTAAGACTTAGTGCAGCTTCCCTTGTTCCTACATTTCTCCTTAAACCAAACTGGTCTTCACCCAACTCCGTTTCTATCTGGCTTTCCATCCTCTTGTAAATTATTCTTGACAGGTTCTTTGAATTATTAACAAATTCACAAAGAAATTTGATACAATGGTCCGGCTAGCTCAAAACAGTTGCCAGCGTTTCGCCCCAGTGTACCAATGGGCTCTTCAGTTGGTTAAGGTACACCTCACCAAGACACGTGGCTAGTACGTACTGTGAAGGCCGCTGCAAGGCACAAATGTTGCCACGAGCAGCGCCAATGTACTATGGAAGTCAAAACTTCGTTTCAAAAATAATGTTAGCTTACCTAGCTAATCCATATTGGATATATCTGTTCCCGTAGGAAACAAGATGTAAAATCGTCCGATTGAGCTATGTGCATTAACAAATTCACAAAGAAATTTGATACAATGGTCCGGCTAGCTCAAGAGAGCCCATTGGTACACTGGGGCGAAACGCTGGCAACTGTTTTGAGCTAGCCGGACCATCATCATCATCATCATCTTGTACAGTTTCCAGCCCCAGGCTGGGTCTGTTTGGAAAATAAGCCTCGCCACTTAGTCCTTTCTTCCCACCACCTCTCCGCTGTCACTCTGGTCCAGTCCTCGCCTCTCTTCTTGACACATTCCTCCACTCCTTTCAGCCGTCTATCTCTTGGTCTTCCCCTTGGTCGTTTCTTCTGCATCTGCATCTCATGTATCCTCTTGGGAATCCTCTTCTCATCCATTCTCTTTAAGTGTCCATACCACCTCAGTCTTGACGTCTCAATCCTACCTTGCAAGGGCTCCTCTTTCACCATTTCCCGGACCATTGTATCAAATTTCTTTGTGAATTTGTTAATGCACATAGCTCAATCGGACAATTTTACATCTTGTTTCCTACGGGAACAGATATATCCAATAGGTTCTTTGAAGCTTGAGTAATCAAGTTGATTGTATGGTAATCTTCAAATCTGTCAGCTCCCACTTTCTTCGGTATAGGGATGATAACATTCTTCTTGAAATCAGGGGGTACCTCACCTGTCTCATAAATCCTACACACCAAGTGAAATAACCTGATCAGGCCTTCATCTCCTATGCAGCGTAGCAACTAAATCGGTATATCATCTATACCTGGTGCTTTGTTCCTGCTTAAGTCTTCCAATGCTCTCTCAAATTCTGATCTTAGTGCCCAGTATCTCTTCTCGGAATGAACCAATCTAATCTTCGATTTCCTCCGTAACGACAAAACAACACCCACATGATTTAAACAGACTGAAAGTGACCTAGTGGAATTAATAAAAATTACAGAAAATTCGCTACTCAATGTAAAATATAAAATATTTACTAAAGACGAAAAGATAAGGTTCAAAAAGAAATTTGTTTGGTTCATTCTGAGAAGGTGTCCGTAAACATTAATCCTCCTGTCTCGCATAGTATCAGGCAAGTGAGAGTTTTTCAGTTTTCTTGTAGAGAGTCTCATTTTTGATGGACAGCTTATTATGCTGAAATTCTGGTCTTATGATTTTTCTTCAAATTTTCCTTCCCTTTAATTTTATTCATTTATTTTGTTGTTGTTTGAGTCTTCAGTCTTTTGACTGGTTTGATGCAGCCCTCCATGCCTCTGTCCTGAGCTAATCGTTTCATCTTTAGATAGTTACCACACCCTACATCCGAGGCAATCTGTTTAACATATCCTAACCTTAGTCTACCACTACAGTTCTTATCCTCGACCCTTCCTTCCATAACTAAGCTTGCTATTTCTGGGTGTCTTAGTTGTCTCCTACCAACCTATCTCTTCTCTTCATTAGCAGTCGCCAGAAACATATTTCCTCTCCCACTCGTCTTAATACCTTTGTAACCATATCTATCCATCTGATCATCATCATTCTCCTGTAACACCACATTTCTAACGCTTCAATTTTCCTCTTTTCTGCTTCACCAACAGTCCGAGTTTCACTTCCTTTGATCTTATATTCATTCATTTATTTATTGCAGTTATTTATTTGTTATTATTAATTAATTATTTCATTCAGTCACTTATTTATTAGCCTACTTTCGATTTTTGCAAAAAATGAAAGTAGACTTATGAGATCTACACAGGACCAAAACATGTGTATCTGTGTGTGTGTGAGTGAGTGTGTGTCAATTCGAACACGGTGAAACCGAATTGAACGGAATTTGGTACTTAGGTAGAACTAGAAAAGGGCGCCTCTGTGTCATATTTTATATCGCCGCCGTTATTACAGAAACTTAATGTCGGCCACCCAAATGTTCAAACCTTAAATCAAATTACGACTAACCTAATCATCCGATCTCAACCAAATTTTGCAAAAACATACATATATATGGCGAGCGTCTGTTGACTAAACTACATGGCCATCAGTCCAATAGTTTGCAGATGGTGGCCATGTATGTGTGCTAATGGATTCCCCTATCAATTCAAACACGGTAAAACCGAATTGAACGAAATTTGCTACAGAGCTAGCACTATCAAAAGACACTCAGTATCATATTTTATATCACTGCCATCTTGACGGAAACGGAATGGCGGCCACCCAAATGTTAAAAGCTTAAATCAAATTACGACCAACCTAATCATTTGATCTCTACCAAATTTTGCAACAACATACCTTTCGGTGGGAAGCATGTTTTGACTGAACTACAAGGTCATCAGCCGAATAGTTTGTAGATAGCGGCCAGGAATATGTGCAAATCGATTCCCATATCAATTCAAACACGGTGAAACCGAATTGAATGTTGTTTTTTTTTTTACAGAGGTAGCACTAGCAAAGGGCTCCTCATGTTCATGTATAATATCCGTATTGCACGATGTATTTCAACAAGCTACTACAACCAACATTCAATTATACTCCTTGAAAAGGACAAAGGGTTATAACTATACCCATGCATTTAGGAGAAAGTAGGCTATATATTCTTTACTGAACATCTTGTTTATTTATTTATTTATTTATTTATTTAATTTACACTAATGCTACGGTATGTGTTTTGTTGCGATGATGAAAGATGATTGGTATGTGCTATATACAGTATATTATGTCACAGAAATACAGTAACCTTGCAGTTAAAGGGGTAAAAGCAACACACAGATCAATGACCAAGACTGAATTCGAACCGGTAGCCTAGCGTGAACTAATGAACCGTTGACGAACGCTCGCCGGAAGAAAAAAATAGAAGAGGAAGAAGAAGAAGAAGAACCGTAGTTAGTTTAGTACCCCTTTTAGGTACTGCGCGATTTAGAAACACCAGAGTGCCAGAATTATGCCCCGTAGCAGATATTTAACGTGTCAGTAAATCTAATGACCCGGCTTCCCCGCATTTGCGCACCCTCAAATGCCAAACGCCGCAACGTAACGATGAAGTCGACTAGATAATTTAAAACGATAAAATTAAACTGTGGGTAAGTTATAAATAATGATTATCCACCTCACTCGAGATAAAAGAAATGTTTTAGTCAAACATTCCAAATGTTCAGACAGAAAACTTACTTCATTTATTAAGATTTTCAACGTATTTCGCGAAGGCAATCCGTTTATTTAAATGTAAAACTAAAATGTGCGGTTTCAGAATTCAAAGTGTCCAAACCGTGATACCGTTCAGGATTTGAGAAGTACATTTTTTGTGATCGGCTCAGTTCACGATGTACCAGGAACAGGCCGGCTTACGCTTTTAACAGACGAAAAAATTACAGTCAGTCTGAAAGACTAGACGTTATATCATTTCAAATGACGCATGTTACAAATGCTACACATGTTAGAAAGGCTCGAAGCCCTAGGACTCTTTCAACACACTCCATTACGAACTTAGTACAAAATATTTCAACAATTAGTTCCTTCCAATAAGGGGTTAACGGTTTCAATCTGACATGTTGCCCACCTCTTTAAGGGCCACCCTGTATTTGAGTCTGACATCTTTTACATCTCTTTAAAGGTCACCCATTATTTGAATCTGATATCTAGCAAACCTCTTTAAGGGTCACCCTGTATTTGAATTGAATCTAACATACTGTACACCTCTTTAGGAGACACCCTGTATTCTTATCTGGCATCTTGTATATCTCTTTAGAAGTCAGCCTGTATTCTTGGGTGACATCTGGTGCACCTCTTTAGGAGTCACCCTGTATTCTTCTCTGCCATCTTGTACACCTCTTTAGGAGTCACCCTTTATTCTTTTCGCTTCGCTAGAAGCCCCAGGTCGCTCGACGCCCCAGGACTCTTTCAACAGACTCCATTAACCATTAACTTAGACTTCCGAGTGGCTGCATGACGTCACGCACTCGCCGTCCTTTACCCATTAACTTAGGCTTCCCGCGCGGCTGCATGACGTCACCGTCTCCGTAACGCATTACGACGAAGTCGACAAGATCATTTGAAAAGATAAAACCTTGATGAAATCTCCGATATAACGCAGCGTAGTCGAAGAAAATCAACACGCGAATTAGTTCAAGAAAGTCTTCGAAAATATGGGTAGATTGAATTCTGTCTTCCAACACTTCCAGCATCCGTTATGAATGGCTGTGGTGTGTACAACGTTTACTTTTTGTTTTGATACAAGCCACAGCCGTGCTGCCAACGTAACTGCTACAGCAAGAAAGCACAGCGAAGAACGTTCCCTGGCGGCCTGTACTATGAGTGTAAGAATTGTTCAGCATGAAAAATTCTACGAAAATATCTGTGGAAGCATATCTCTATCTTCAATACATCGCCCACTGTAAGTGTTTTTACGTTTTAATTTCTTCCAACAATCTCCATTCAGAGGAAATTTAAATTTGTAACTTCGGAGTGAGTTTACGAGCTAGCGAGTGAGCCTATCAGCCCAGCTTCACCAGCATCAAACTGTTGAGTCGTGTCAAGTTAGACTTCAGAGAAGAGTAAGAAGTGTTTGGAGTTTCGTTGTTCAACTCGGCTTTTCTGAATTGCGTTTGGGACCTTCCGTCCGTGCGCCTTTTAAGCTTACGCTGGGTAAACCGCCGGACGAAGCCGGGGGAGATTGCTATTATTAAATGTTATAATTAAATATAAAATAATGTAATAAAAGGGATATCCTTACAAGGAAGGAAGCTTTTAGTTTTACGTGACTGTTAATCTCGCGATCATGAGCCACGGGACCTCCTTTTTACGTGGAATCCGAACCACAGGACATGGCATTTCACCTTTAAAACAAGAAGTTCCGTGACGAACTAAAGAGCCTACTTTTCTTAAAATTTAAGATTCATGCCAATTATTAATCTACAGTATATGAACCTATCTAGAATAATGACGAAATTAAGTTGGTAATATCGAAATTTCTAATTAGTTCGAAATACTGTATACCGGGCATAATGTAGCCTAATAGAGAACTACAGTTGGCAGCCCTGGTGACTGAATATATTCTTAGCTCCATCTCTTAAGGTTCAAATTACAAAATTTGGTTGAAGTCCAATGGATAGCATGGACGTTACATGCAGTTAAACATTGGATCTAACAGCGCGCGTAAAATCATGTTGGCAACAATGACATACATGTATTGGTCAGAAATAATCTCAACTAATATGATCTATTGTTGTGTCAATTTTGAATGAAATCCATTAGTTAGTATAGAAGTTACATGCATTTTAAAATTGGACCTATAAGCAGGCTTCGAATCATGTTGGCAGCACTGGCGTAGGCCTATATTAGTTACTCATTTATCTAGAATGCCAGGTACTATACGTGTGCAAAGTTTAGAGCTATTGGCTTGCATATTTTCTGATATATTGATATTAGGGTAACAAAAATAGAGACAGTATTTATTAACAGTTGGCAGGCCTGGTTACTCCTAAGAATCGGCATAGTCATATCTGTTATGGTACACATAGCACACACGAAATTTGGTTGAAATCCAATTGATAGTATAGAAGTTGGACCTCTCAGCAGGCCTAGAATCATGTTGGTAGCACTGACGTGTATAAGTTACTCCAAATTAATATAGAATGTCAGGTACTATACGTGTGCACAGTTTAAAGCTGTCGGCTTGCATACTTTCTGATATATGGGTATTTGGATAAAAAAATGAGAGCATTTATTAACAGTTGGCAGCCCTGGTGGCTCTTAAGAATACGCCCAGTCATATCTGTTTATGTACACATAGCACATACGAAATTTGGTTGAAATCCAATTGATAGTGTAGAAGTTATATGCATTTAAAATTTGGACTTATCAGCAGGCTTAGAATCATTTTGGCAACACTGCCATGAATGGCCTCCTGGAAATTAAACTGCAATATTATTATCTATACGTGTGCCAATTTTGAAATAGCTCCCATTCATACCTTCCAAGATATCCAACATGGAGCTCAAATTTCAATTGCGAGTTTTCAGCAGTTGGTAGCACTGACATCATTTTCAAATATGGCCGTGAGATATTCAGGTATAGATCTTTACTCCTACCAAATTTTGTTTCGATTGCTGCAGCCGTTTAGGAGTTGATAGGGGGGGACACACACACAGCCAGCCAGACAGACAGACAGACAGACAGAAGGACAGACAGACAGACATTTGCCCGATCTCATGTCTACTTTTTCATCATTTTTGCAAAATGTGAAAAGTAGGCTAAAAAATCACACATGCATTGATCGGGAATCAAGCCCGGTGCCCCTTGGTGAGCAGCCAACTGCTTGACTGCTGGCCACGCCCCACCCCCACCCTCCCCGCCCTTCCGCTTACAAAGACTAGAACGTTATTATTCGCATTCTTTGAATTCCTTCAGACAAATGTTGGTACATTATTTAAATGACTCATGGTGGTTCCGTATTGATATGCTTGAATAGTTCTTAACAAGAATTGTACACCCGCCTGAATCAATACTATAAAGAAAATTAATTATTTAACTTGTTTTTAGTACATGTTTCGTGGATTAATTACATTTTATCCCCTTCATCAGCTAAAAGACATATTGAAAGAACAAAATAAAACGCAGCACAGTAATAAGATACGTTATTAAACCTAATATGGTGCACCAAATAATTTAGGTTATAAGATCAGAATAAAATGAAATGAAATAGATGGTGACGGTGATCAGCTTGCAGGTGCTTATGACAAATAGTAGTTCCGTATTGAAGCTTGAAATGGTAGATTTGGAATACCAATACTTCACCAATCCGTGTAGGTCTATAATATAATGAAGAGCCTGTGTTAGTACGGTGCAATTAGTCGTAAAAACGGCTGAACCTCAACATCCAAAGTAAAAGTTTCCCTCCTAGCCCAAATTGTTCTATACAGTCCACATGTTGTTCGGTAAAAAGTCTCACCATTTTGAGCGTCGGGTTGGGGGGGGGGGAGAGGGGAGGGGGCAGAAGTTGATAAATTAGTTGTTTTATCAGTTTTTCTTAAATATTTCGAAAAATATGTGGTTTAGCACAAAATGTGTCATTTACAAAAACAATATACATTAAATTAGAGCCTCCGTGGCTTAGGCGGCAGCACGCCGGCCTCTCACCACTGGGTCCGTGGTTCAAATCCCGGTCACTCCATGTGAGATCTGTGCTGGACAAAACGGAGGCAGACAGGTTTTTCTCCGGGTACTCCGGTTTTCCCTGTCAATATTTCATTCCAGCAACACTCTCCACTATCATCTCATTTAATCTGTCATTCATTTAATCATTGCCCCAGAGGAGTGCGACAGGCTTCGGCAGCCGGCACAGTTCATAGCTTCGCCGCTAGATGAGGGCTTCATTCATTCCATTCCTGACCCGGTCGGAGACTGGAAGCAGGCTGTGGATTTTCATTTTTCAATATACATTAAATTGCGAACAAACAAGGTCCCATGCTTAATCTTCCTAAAGTGAACGGTTCCAGAGTTACGGAGGGTGCGAAAATAGCAAGTTTTCGTATTTTGTTAGATTTTTGGAAAAATGAAATTATAACTTCTATGTAAACAGAAATAACTAAACAATTTTATTTAAAAGTAATATTGTACAATCGTCTTGTAGTCCAAAAGAGGCTGAGGTACCACAAAGTGTTAGAAGCGTAAAAATACTGGGAACAAAAACCAGTTTAGTACAAGCGCGGCCGCCAGTACAAAGCCGTGCGTAAGGGGCCGGTCGACCACCTCCACCCTGCACCGGCCGCCTGCCCCTCCCACGCACACACTCTCTCATCTACTCTCTTTCCCTCATTCGTATTGGGAGACCCGTTGAATGCGTTTGTTATTTCTAGTGAAGTTCTGCTGTCATTTTTTATTGTTCGTCTTTAGTATACTGTGCCAACTATGTGGTTATACTGTGACAAATCTTGGATCTGCACAGGCACTCCTCTTCATTAATCATTATATTAATTTAATCATCTCATTTTGATATCAAGCAATTCACAGTATCACTTATTGTCGTCCGCGCCATTATAAGTAGAAGGGATATGAATATTTTTTTATTATTTAGATGATGTGAATTAGTCGGAAAGGGCCAAGTTATGGATTACAAAAAAGCAACCAGGCTATTGACTGATGGGCTTGGGCTCATTACGAAGCAGGTATCGCTACTGTGTATGAGATGAAGGTTATTTTGATATAATTTTATCCCTTTGTATGGGATTCCCTCGGATTGTCTACGCGGCAGAAGGATTACCTGAAGGTTGGATCCGCTGTAATTTGACTGCTCTCAACATAAATGAAGGCATAAAGTAGCGACACAGACTACTGTCGAACTAATGCGATATAAAGATTGGAAATCAAGAGTGATCTAAATGGCGGTGACACGCTGTATATAAACTTTTTGGTTCAATGAAAATTACGCCGTATGGGAAAGTGCAAGCCAACATAGCTCTTCGTACAAAACTTCTAGTCTTCAACGACCCCAAAGCTGACCCCAGTGCAGTGGCTGACGCTGGAAAGCATTTCCTTCTTGCGATGTTTAGAGCGAAGAATACTGAAGATCAAGATTGTTTTCGCTACCAGTGTTACTTGCAGGCTATTTCAAAGCAGCCTATACAATCATTGTTCAAGTAGGCTGCACTTTCCCCCACTTCGGCAGCTTTCATTTAGAACCTACCACCAGGTGCAGCAGTGGCTTAATGAGAAGAAGAATCGCTCGAGTGGGGGTGGAAGAAGTTTGGCGAACACCCGAGACCAATAAATTACTACAGCACGTCCTGCAGCTCCCCAGGAATTAATTTCCTTCATAGTGTGCGCTTGCAAAGACGAATGCGTCCGTAACTGCGAGTGCGGAAAGAGTGGACTAAACTGCTCGAGCATATGCGGTAATTGCTCAGGCCTAGGATGTGATAACAGGGACACGAACATCATAGACGAAGATCGAGAACAGGAAAGTGCTTTGTTTGAAGAAAAAAGGAAGCTTGTAGTTTAACGTGACCGTTAATCTTGAGATCATGAGCCACGGGACCTCCTTTTTACGTGTAATCTGAACCACAGGACATGGCATTTCACATCGAAATTTGTTTGAAGAGGACTGGATACTGATGAATAGCCTACTTTACATTAATTTAAGGTCGCATTTAACATTCTACATTTTTATTAGTTTTGGTAGTTCAGAGTGGCTTTCTCCGTACCACAGGTTTATATGGCTTAGGCCTGTGGAAGCCTCTTTTCCCTTAAAAAGTTGCTCCCCTTGAGAAGGTGGTGAGGTTGATGTTCCTTCAAGGGCTTATCACTAATATATCACCGGTCATTATGGGGTTTGAAGCCATTTTTCAGTGTTGCCGTGGTAAACAAAAGTTCGGTGCTTTTCAGTCGGTCAACACGAATGTACCCAAAATAGTTCAATTACCTGGGATGGTAGGTATTTATTAATCTCATTTAATTTCTGTCAGGATTAAGGTATTACCCAAATCTTTTGGGTACATTAGCGTTGACCGACTGAAAAGCACCAAACTTTTGTTTTGTATACCACCGGTCAAGAAAATCAGTATTTGCTTTCACAAAACACAATCCTGTATAAACAAAATTAGTTACCTTAGTGATAATGTCATATTCTTTCCAAAATAACAAGAATTACGAAAAAAGTCCACTTTTACACCCTCCGTAACTCCCGAACCGTTCACTTTGGTAAGATTATGCATAGGACCTTTCTGGTTTGCAATTTAATGGAAGTTATTTTTGTATATGACACATTTTGCGCTAAACCGCATATTTTTCGAAATATTTAAGAAAACTTGATAAAAACTACTAAGTTACCAACTTCTTCCCCCTCCCCCCAAACCCGACGCTCAAAATGGTGAGACTTTTTACCGAACAACATGTGGACTGTATTGAACAATTTGGAGCTGAAGGGAAACTTTAACTTTGGATGTTGAGGTTTGGGTCTAATTGCACCGTACTATATGCTTAAAGATCCATTTTTAAGCCTTTTCAAATACAAGTGGCTTCAAGTAACACGACGTGATGGATAGTGACCTCTTGGTAAAGAGAGGTTAGTTCAAAGCATATGGTGTATGAGGTTAGGACAATGTAACATTTAGAAAATGATTTGTCTATGATTGTACCTCAGCTTCTCTCCATTACCTTACCAAGTTGCAGTTATCTTCATCTTGCATTAACTCCTCTCATGAGGGTATCAGTATGGGCATCGGGTCGTAAAACATCCCCCACATAGGAATTCATATCATCTCATCCCCAACTTGATATAAGCTATTGAGATGCTATTGAGTAGAGCTGTCACCTCACAATACCCTACAGACACATGAGGAGTGCAGGTCCGTGCTTCTCCATATTGTGCTCACTTAGGGCTGAGTGAATATGCGTGTCGCGTGTTGCCTAGAAAAAGGGATAGTACGCCTCGGAGACGCCGCGATGCTACACAGGCTGCAGGCTTCAAGACAATACGTGTTGACGGCCAAAAGACATTGGGTTGCAGAAAATATCAGATACTACTTTGTATATAATAAGTTTGAGGGAGATGGAGCAGATTTTGATAGCCTAAAAGTCGCCTCAAATACTGAAATAATCACCTTTACATTTATTTTTAGCCTACTTTCGACTTTGGAAAAAAGTGAAAGTAGACTTATGAAATCTACACAGCGCCAAAAATTGTCTGTCTGTGTGTGTGACAGAGAGAGAGAGAGTATGTGTATGTCTGTCCCCCCGTATCAATTAAAACACGACGAAACCGAATTGAATGAAATTTGGTACTAGCAAAGGGCATCTAAGTGTCATCCCTCCCTATATTATTCTGCTAAGGTCCCATTCCAGCTTTGTACCGAAACTAAGGTCCCATTAACACCAACCTACACATATGGGGTACCTACAGGTTCAGGATAACCCAATGCGTAAGCGAAACGCACTCACTTACTCTATAAATGCCTCACAATTAATTAAATACCTTAAAACATGTATATTTACAATTAAATAATGAAAGAATGCAACACGGTAACCATGGTAACAGAATCTCACAGGTCCATCTATTTCTGTAAGACGCAATGCAATTCCAATTATTACATTACTGTGAAAGTTCCCAGATTAACCTGTAAAATTCATCAATACATACAGTATAATGCGCTTAAGGGGATCAAGGGGCACTCTAGAATTTTTTCACGCAATTTTCACGTGTGAGTGTGGTACGAAAGTCTCTTTCACCCGACTATGAAGGGTCTCCGAAAACCACATTTAAAGGCCCTTAAATTAACAGTGTCTGTGATATTCCCAGAAAACTAACTTCGCTCTAATATACCTATGAAGGAATGACAAACCCGTAACCACTGCACCAGTAGCTGAATTGATAAAGTCTGATTATTCATACCAAGGATAAATCAGTCATAGCATTCACTATTGAGATTTTGCTAAGTGTACTCTTTACAACTAGAATATTCGCGGGCGAAGCCGCGACGGGTAATGCTAGTGTTTTATATTGCCGTCATTTTTACCAAATCTTAATGGCGGCCAGTCAAATGGTCAAATCTTAAAATTAAATTACGACCAAACTAATCATCGAACCATTACCAAATTTGGTAAAAACATACCTTCATATGGGACGCGTCCTGTGCCCAAACTACAAGGTTATCAGTCATACCATTTAAATAAGGCGGCCGTATGAATTATGCAAGCATTATAATTTATAACTTAAGACCAACCAATCCCGATTATCGAGCCGAGGGTGGTTTAAGCTATCCTAAAGGACGTCACCTGTTGTTTATTATAATTTCTTCTTCTGACATTACACTTCATCCGTGACTTCAAAGAGCTGAGTCGTCTCCATCACATGACAAGATGGCAGCTGACCTCTTGTGCCTGTCCTATATGTCAGTAGTTTGAATATGTTGCATGCGATATAGCCTACTGATAGAAAAAATATAAACTGTGTATGAAATGATTTATAATGAACATGTACTGCAGTGAAGAAATCGTTTATTTCAAGACATTATTTGTTAACACGTTGTATCTAAGTCCGTTAATAACACTGAGACGTTATGGACATGTTTGGCTCTGGGCTAGAGCGCTTGACTTTCACATGGTCAGCTGGGGTTCGAAACCTACTAGAGTTGGCTTTTTTTTTTACGTGAATTCTTTTACAAATGATGTGGACGGGCTCTATCCACAGATGAAAATCCACAGCCTGCTTCCAGTCTCCGACCGGGTCAGGAATGGAATGAATGAAGCCCCCAACTAGCGGCGAGGATATGAACTGTGCCGGCTGCCGAGGCCTGACGCACTCCTCTGGGGCAATGATTAAATGAATGACAGATGAAATGTAATGATAGTGGAGAGTGTTGCTGGAATGAAATTTTGACAGGGAAAACCGGAGTACCCGGAGAAAAACCTGTCTGCCTCCGTTTTGTCCAGCACAGATCTCACATGGAGTGCCCGGGATTTGAACCACGGACCCAGCGGTGAGAGGCCGGCGTGCTGCCGCCTAAGCCACGGAGGCCTTCTATCCACAGATACTAAATAAAATGTCACCTCCGTAGCGTAGCGGTCAGCATGGTTAGCTGCCGCCCCGGAGGTCCTGGGTTTGATTCCCGGCTCTGCCACGAAATTTGAAAAGTGGTATGAGGACTGGAACGGGGTCTACTCAGCCTCGGGTGGTCCAAATGAGTAGAGGGGGTTCGATTCCCACCTCAGCCGTCCTCGAAGTAGTTTTCCGTGGTTTCCCACTTCGTCTTCAGGCAAATGCCGGGATGGTTCCTACTGTCAGGCCACGGCCGCCTCCTTCCCTCTTCCTCGCCTATCCATCCCAATCTTCCTTCCCTTCCCATCCCTCATGAGGCCCCTGTTCGCTTTGCAGGTGTGGCCGCCTGGGCGAAGTGCTGATCACAGCTCCCCAGTTGTATCCATCCCGACCAGATGTTCCCGGCTCCAGGACACTGCCCATAGAGGCGGTAGTGGTGAGTTCCTTCACTGAGTCCGTGGGAACCACCAACCTAGAGGGTAAATTGACTACATAAAAAAAAACTAAATAAAATGCTATTTAGCTCAAAAGAGAGGCTAATGTATACACTCATTAATTAATAATCACAGCTTGCCACGGTGGGTGAGTGGATAGCGTGTCGGTTTACTAACCCCAAGATTGCAGGTTCGCCCCTGGCCGTGATAAGTGATTTTTGAAAGGCGGCAAAAATACGATACGCATGTCATACGATGTTGGCATGTCCAAGAACCCATTTGAATTCAGTAGGCCGAGTTCATAATGGCAAAATTAATCTCGGGAGTTTCCTCCAACACAAAGTTCCTCATTTCTCTACTAGAAAGCGCTATAGTGTTCAAGGAGCTTAGATATCTATTATCTAACCTCCTTGACTTTCATAGTGATTCAAGGAACAACGAAATTCGACATGCAAGCTACCCTCTGCACCCGGCCATACGATATTCATCAATTGTTTACATGACCTCAAGAGGGTGGCTGTGCGTAATTTTAAAATTATGTTTTCATTTCTTGTGTCGTAATCATGCGATCGAAGTGAACGTTTGAATAACGAACCTACGCAAAAATCGTCATCTATCTCTACATATATAAAAAAAGAAGTCCTCTCGGCACGCCGGAAGGCGGAGGTAGATTTCACCGGACAAACTTGGGGATAGGCGAAAATAGGCAGAATATGCAGGTTTTCGAAGAAGGATCAGACCTCATTTATTGCGAGAAAGTATTTTATAATTGTAGCTTAATTAACTTTGTTTTTCGTCATTTTATGCATATTTTAAACATTTTATTGTCTTATGGGGACGGTAACCTTCTTGTCATTTGGGGTCCATTTTTATACTTGTGGTCACACTGTCCTTGTGCAAGGTTTCGACACTGATGTGTAACTATGTAACGGTCTGTTACTTCTTCACGCAAAATTATATCTCCCGCAGAGATTTTGGTTGGTTCCTCAGTTTAGGGGCTGCGACAACGCGGTCATGTAACCCCGTGTTCTTTGGGTGAGTGTAGAATCTGTCTGATAAACGGTGTGAATTGTGATGGCTGTATTAGTCTGTAATTCAGGTAAGGACTGCAGACGGTCAATTTCAAGCAGTAGTTCTTAATGTTGCTACCAGATACTACCGTCAACGACACCTAGCTGTGAACATGGTTACTAGATGCCACCGCAACCAGCAACTCACAACGAACGTTGGAACTTCCACTCCAATAGGAAAGCATACTGGGGGATTTTTAGCGCTCTTAGAAAATCCGACGACTTTGGCCGGCTTTGAACCCGCGACCTTGGGCATAGAAGTTCAGCATGCTACCAGTTACGTCACCGAAGCCGCTTCACAATTAGTCAGATGGAAATCTGAATCTGATCTCGTGCAAGTGCGTTGTCATGGCAACGTCTGATGGCTCATCCCTCATCAATTTAGTAGTGTTGCCATGGCAACCTCTGATAGCTCTTGGCATTTTCTTATAATTCCGAAATCATTTTTCTCATCCCTTGGCGTAATGGTGGGTCATATCAACAATTCTTTCAGACAAAAGTTTTAGGTAATTATTAGGGGAATATTGTCCATTTTGTACGGTTTTGATATTGTGCCTATTAAGAAAGATATGATTAATGTTTCCCGAAAAAAACACTTTTTCCCACCCCTTTGGTCAATGATTGGTGCTACAAAAAAACTCTTCAAACATAAATTTTTGGGCTTGATCCGACACATAGTATGAACGTTGAACGGGTTCGATGTTTCACATATTAAGAGAGTTATAGCAATATTTCACTTTTTCAAAAAAAGCCCCCCATTTTCACCCCCTTCGACCGATTTAGCCCAGTAACGAACTAGACCGAGATTTTATAGGTATACATATTCGGTAAAAAATTCAAAGTGATTGGTGCAAAATTACGGCAGTTATTGTGTCCACAAGAAACTGATATACATATATATATATATATATACATAAATTATATATAAACTTTTGAACTGACGGTGGTTTTGGGGTCTGGGGGATGTGAAACGCGATGATGTGTCGACATTTTCCGGAAGTCGAAACATGGTACCCATTACAATAAATAGTTAGCTTTCTAATGAAATCTACCTAAATGAAAGTTTGTATTTTGTTTCTGAATATCTACGGAAATTTGCGTTATTTACGCGTTTCAGACTGTTTTATGATGGATGCGCGCGAAAATAAAATTTGTGTCTGTCTGTCTGTATGTCTGTTGACAAAGTTGTTGTTCCCTTATAACTCGAGAATGGCTGGGTGGATCAACGTAAAATTTGGTACAGATACCCTTCAGAGGCACGACACTAATCATTGATGTAACTCTTCTATGTACCGCTCATAAAAGGGGGCCTAGCCCCTTAAAATACTTGCTGAAATAGGCGTAGAAGGGCGAGACATAGCTCATTTTCAGCCCCTCAATGTGAGAAACGAGACTCGGGGGCCCTACAGGGATCCCAAAAACCACATTTTAAGGCCCTAAAACCAACAGTTTTTGAGATATTTCCAGAAAACTAATTTCATTTATTAACCTACTGAAATAATGCAAGCCGGTAACCATGGCAACGAAATCAAACAGGTCCATCTATTGCTGTAAGACGCAATACAATTCCATTTATTACATTAATGAGATAGATTGCAATCGGCTATAAGGTTATAACAGAACCAAATTAAGCTATACAAGTCATCAATGTCATATAATGCGCTTAAGGGGGTCAAGTGGTACTCTAGATTTTTTTCACGCGATTTACCCGTGCGGGTGTGGTACGGAAGGTCTATTATATCCCTATCCCTATATTGTCATATTATTATTATCATTATTATTATTATACTACGGCCTACAATGACGAGACAAAACTTATTTTTAGCTCCTCGGTGTCAGAAACAAAACTCGGTGCCCCTAAATAGCAGTAAAGGGTCCCCGAAAAGTACATTTTAAGGCTCTAAAACCAACAGTTTCTGAGATATTCCCAGAAAACTAATTTCATTTAATAAACTGATGACGGAATGCAAGCCAGTAACCATGACAACAGTATCTCAAAAAAGGTGACATCCAACTTTCCGTCTATTTTTGCAAGAAGTCAAGCCACTCCATTTATTAAATTTCTGTGAATGTTTGCAAATGGCTATAAGGTTATTACGCAATCAACTAAACTGTAAAAGTCATCAATACGCTTAAGGGGTCAAGGGGTACCCTAGATTTAATTCACGCGACTTAAATGTGCGTTATGTCGTACAGAAAGTCTATTGTATCTCCAAACAGAAACATTATTTTCAAAAATTCCTGAATTGAAATAGTTTTTTTTTTTTTTTTTTGCTTTTAGGAATTTGGGCCATTGGAGGCTAAAAACCTGAATTTTCATGCACCACAAGCCTTTATAATTTATTAAAGGGGTCTTCCTCTGGATGCGCACTTGACACAACAGTGAGGGTCAGTTTTTATGTGACGTGAATTGCATTTCGTCTACGAGGTTTTCAATTTTATTTTCACGTCAGGAAGTACACGTTAGGTAAATTTAGTTTCAGAGCTTATTTTAACGAATCATTTTTCTTTGTCGACAAACAGGTTCCAAGTCTCTAACCATTGCAACAGTAGCTCAATTGATTACGTCTGGTTATTAATACCGAAGACCGTTCGAAGAATGGGTACTTCTGCTAGTTAGTACATAACTCTATGGTCTACATATATAAATATCCAAAATGGCGACCAACCGAAATATTTAGACGGTTCTCAATATCTTTTTATCTATGATAGCAATCAAACTCAAATTTTGTATGTTGATAGAGGCTATAAACATAAGTTCACCTAAAGGACTTTCAATAACCTGGTGAGCACATATTCAACGTGGTGGTGATGCGAAATATAGATATTTGAATGGACGTTTCTCGCGATTTAACCATCCATGCGCAGTAAAACTTGGTATGGTAAATGCTTATACAAATTTCAATCCACTGGCAATTAATTTTTTTCAATTGTTTTCATAACCACTCGATGGCAGCTGTGCGAAATTTTAAAACCTCGTTTTTACTTCCTGTGTCCTAATCATGCGACTGAAGTTTGAATACTACACGTACACAATAATCTTCATGTAACAGTACATAACTCTAAGACATATATACAAATCCAACATGGCGACCATCCGAAATATTTTGGCGGTTCTCAATATCTACGAATCTATTACAGCAATCACACTGAAATTTTGTATGTTGATAGAGGCAATTAACATAGCCTAAGTAGGAATTTTGAAAATAGGCTCTACAGTTCTTCATGGAACTACTTGTTTGTACATAAAGGCGCGTTATTTTGGATACATCTCTCATGTGATATTCATTTCAGGTAGCCCCCCAGGGGCTCACATCTAGTGGAACGTGGGTTGGCGACCACGGTGCTCCAGCTGAGTCCGGCATTGCTTCCACTTACTTGTGCCGGGCTCCTCTCAGTCTTCTATCCTGTTGACCTCACTTGGTCAACTCTTGTTCTCTTCCGACCCCGACGGTATTAGGGTATCCGAGGCCTTGAGAGTCTATCACCTTCCCGCCTTAATTGGCCCTTGTCTCATCTTTCCTGATACCCTCCTTCTGCGAGGGGTCAGCCTTCTTCTTTAGCCTATTTTCAATTTTGAAAAATAGGCTTATGAGATCACCTCTTGTCCGTGTGTGTGTGCGCGTGTGTGTGTGTGAGAGGTGTGTGTGTGTGTCCCCTAATAAATTCTAAACCGCTGGAGCGATTTCAATAAAACTCGGTAAGTTCATAGCACTATTCCGGGCGACCCCGACCGTGCCTTAAAATTTTGTTACGTTTCACCAATCCAACATGGCGGCTGTGCGAATTATTTCACCAGCATTCAATATCTCCGAAACTATTCCCGATATCACCCTGGAATTTTTTACGGTGATAAAGGGAACTACTACAAGTTCACCTATGTGACTTTTGAAACACTGGTAACTACAGAACCAACATGGCGGCCACGCGAATTTACGACTTTTAAATAGACCTTTCTCTTGATTTAATGATCCAAACGCAATTAAATCTGGTACGGGAAATGTTTATACACATTGTAATGCAGTGGTATCTAATTTAGTTCAATTGTTTACATAACCTCAAGATGGCGGCTGTGCGAATTTTAAAATTAAGTTTTTAATTCTTGTGTCGTAATCAAGCGATCGAAGTGAAAGTTTGAATAATGAACCTACGCAATAATTTTCCTTTAATGGTACATGACTCTATGGCCTATACATTTAACAATCCAACATGACGACCATCCGAAATATTTAGACGGCTCTGAATATCTACGAATCTATTATAGTAATCAAACTGCTTTTTTTTGTTTTCATTGGGGCTAAGTTAGGGGCTTCAGTTCTCCTATAGGACTTTAAATAACCTGGTGATCACAAATCCAACATGGCGGCGACGCGAAATATAAATATTCACATGGACGTTTCTCGCAATTTAACCATCTGAGTGCAGTGAAACTTGGTACAGTAAATCCTTATACGAATGTTAATCCACTGGCATCTAATTTATTTCAATTGTTTCCATAACCACAAGATGGCAGCTGTGCAAAATTTTAAAATCCCATTGCTACTTCTTGTGTCTTAATAATGCGATTGAAGTTTGAATGCTACACGTACACAATAATCTTCATGTAACAGTACATAAATCTAGGACCTACATATATAAAATCCAACATGGCGACCATCCGAAAAATTTAGTCGGCTCTCAATATCTACGAATCTATTACAGCAATCAAACTGAAATGTAGTATGTTGATAGTGGCAGTTAACATAAGTAGGATATATGAAAATAGGCTGTATAGTTCTTCACGGAACTACTTGTTTTTTCATGTAAGCTCCTGCCATCTGCTCAAGTCCCTTAAGGAGGCAGGATGTATGTAGCCCCACCATTTCTGGTGCACCATGGATATTCCTACACCCTCAGGAGCCCACGGCTGGTGAGTTTGGGAGTTGGCGACCCCGGTGGATTCCTGAGCTGGGTCCGGTTTTCCCCCATTTATCCATTACCTCTGGGGCGGACCCTCTCCTCTTTTACTTTCCTATCTGCCTTTCATGGCTCTCCTTTCTTCCATGTCCCTCAATTTGCATTCTTCGAGGGTTGAGGGCATTTCTTTTCTCCCTGTCCTTTATTTGCCTTATTCTCCTTTTGTTTTCCATTTATTCTTCTAGTATATAAGTTAGTAGTTAGTTTTAGTTATAGTTTACATTTCATTATCATCTTCACGATCACCCAAACCATTAGGGGCCGATAACCTAGATGTTAGGCCCCTTAAAACAACAATTATCATCATCATCATCATTTCAGGTAAGATGAATAATGCTTATTTTACTGCCTAATGTAATTGGGTACCATTTGTGTAGACCGACTGAAAATCGTGATATAACGCTGAAAAATGGCTGCCATTCTTGAGTAGTGTTCACGGTAGAACTTGCTAGTACCTGAAGATAAACCCAGTTTGTAATTGTGTTTCAGTGAAAGGTAAATGAATGTGCTGGATATGACGATTGATGTTGTATGAACAGCCCAAACAAAACACTGCACTACCGATAGCATTATCCTTCCTGAGTAAACGTGAATGTAATAAGTTTTGTGTCATGATTTGTATCTACACGACATAAACCCTTGCATTGTGTATTCATCATTTGCTTTGTAATCCACCTGCAATACAAGTTGTCGCACAATCAATTTCATTTCATATTTGGTTAACAATTCGCTGTAATACCCTGACTTCCTTTTTCAATGTTATCATCACAATCATTATTAACGTCATCGTCATTTAATGGTGTAGCATGGTATAGAGGTGCGTGTCACTCCGGTCAAAGTTTGGACAAAGCAGAATAGCTCACTCCAAAATGTTACGCATGTAGTTATTTTCTGTTATATTTATTTTTAGAGCTTTGGACATCTTCATCATCAGCAATACGTATTATACAGGCTTATCGAAAAATAAAGCTTAGATTTTAAATAATTGCCATAAAACAACTATTAGAGGTAATGTAATGGTTTTATCCTTAAAATGTGGAAAAAATAATATTTATGTTCGATCCTGACTATTATATGTCAGAAAACTGTATCATAATGATGGTCATTATAACACAATTGTTCATTATGAAACAATTTCTCCCACCAATCACAGCTCATGAAACAGTTGTTTGACCAATTAGATAAGGGTACCATCGCACCTGCACTGAGTTCCAAGGCCTTCTAATTTAAATTTCACTGCATTGCCTAGTGTCATAGTGGGGTAATCGAGGAGGCCATGGTCAAATACAAGGCATTGTCTGCGTCCCATGCGCTCTGTTCAGTACATAAAACTGTCGAAATCTCGACAGATATTTATGAATATTTATGTTCGAACATAAAATAGTCATAATAATTATCGTCGAACATAAACAGTCGTATGCAACTCGCCTATAATGGTAATTAAGACACTCGTATGGAAATTATAAAACTCGCATACGCTCGTTTTATAAATATACTCGTGTCTTAATATTGCCATTATAGGCTCGTTGCATAATCTATTATATAAAACTAAGTGTCCTGACTAACTGACTGACTGACTGACTCATCATCGCCCAGCCAAAACTATTAAAGTTAGAAACATGAAATTTTGGGAATATGTTCGTTGTAAGTCGAAAACGCCCACTAAGGAAGGGTTTTTGGATATTCAGGTTCTAAAGGGGTGTTAAGGGGGTACACCTGCATTTCATTGAATAACAATATCTCCGGATTGCTTTCATTGGGGGATTTGATACTCGGCATATAAACTCATCATTAAAAATAAGAAGATACGTGTCTGAGGGTTTTTCGATGTGGTGTATATTATGAGGTGAAAGGGGTGAAGAGTGGGGGTTGAAGGTTTCCTAACCGAGCGTGTATCTCTTAAACGACATAGGCGAGGAATTTGAAACTCAGCGGAAAAAATCGGCTTAAAAAATTAGTAAATAGGTGTTTAAGCGTTTTTTCATAAGTCCAATTTAAGGGGCCCATGGGGAGGGGTAAAGTTCTGGGGGGATAAAAACAGGAAAGAGAATGTCCTAACTGATAGACTGACAGACTCACTCATCAAACTCAAGGGAGAAAAACTGCTTAAAAATAAGTAAATATGTGTTCGATAGTTTTTTTCATAAATCCAATTTAAGGGGTTCATGGGGAGGGGTGAAATTCTAAAAAAAAAAAAAAACAATTTGAAAGAAAATGTCCTGACTAACTCACTCACTCATCATTGCCCAGCCATTTTGGGGATATGTTCATTGTATGTCAAAACCGTCCACTAAGGGAGGATTTTCGGATATTCAGGTTCTGAAGGGGTCTTAAGGGGGGTTAAACCTGCATTTCATTGAATAACAATATCTCCCGATTGGTTTCATTGGGGGATGTGATACTCGGCATATAAACTCATCATTAAAAATAAGAAGACTCGTGTCTGAGGGTTTTTCGATGTGGTGTGTATTATGTGGTGAAAGGGGTGAAAAGTGGGGGTTGAAGGATTCCAAACGGAGCGTCTATCTCTTAAACGACATAGGCGAGAAGTTTGAAACTCACCGGAAAATATCAGCTTAAAAATAATTAAATAGGTGTTCGACCGTTTTTTTTTCATAAATCCAATTTAAGGGGCGCATGGGGAGGGGTGAAATTCTAGGGGGGGGGTGAAGGAACAGGAAACAAAGAGTCCTAACTGATTGAGTCACTCACTCTTCAAACTAAGGGGGGAAAACTGCTTAAAAATAAGTAAATAAATGTTAGACAGTTTTTTATCATAAATAAAATTTAAGGGGTTCATGGAGAGGGGTGAAATTCTGGAAAAAAAATGAAAGAAAATATCCTGGCTCACTCACTCATCATCGACCAGCCAAAATTATTGAAGTTAGAAACATAACATTTTGGGGATATGTTCGTTATATGTCAAAACCGTACACTAAGGGAGGATTTTCGGATATTCAGGTTCTAAAGGGGTCTTATTGAATAACAATATCTCAAGAGTGGTTTCATTTGTGGATGTGATACTCGGCATATAAACTTATCATTAAAAAGAAGCAGACATGTGTCTAAGGGTTTTTCGATGTGGTGCATATTATAAGGTGAAAGGAGTGAAAAGTGGGGATTGAAGGATTCCTAACGGAGCGTGTATCTCTTAAACGACATAGGCGAGAATTTTAAAATTCAGCAGAAAAAATCAGCTTTAAAAATAAGTAAATCGGTGTTCGATCGTTTTTTTATAAATTCAATTTAAGGGGCCAATGGGTTGGTGTGAGATTCTGGAGAAAAAAAGGAGAGAAAGTGTCCTAACTGACTGACTAACTCACTCATCAAACTCAGGGGAAAGAGACAGCTTAAGAAATAAGTTAATAGGTGTTCGAGCGTTTTTTCATAAATCCAAGTTAAGGGGCCCATGGGAAGGGGTGAAATTCTGGTAAAAATAATTGAAAGAAAATGTCCTGACTGACTCACTCACTCATCACGCCCAGCGAAAACTATTAAAGTTGGAAACATGAAATTCTGGGAATATGTTCGCTGTATGCCGAAAACGTCAACTAAGGAAGGATTTTTGTTTATTCGAGTTCTAAAGAGGTTTCAAGGGGGGTAAACCTGCATTTCATTGAATAACGATATCTCATGAGCTGTTCATTGGGGATGTGATCTTCGGCATATAATCTAATCATTAAAAATAAGCAGACATATCTAAGGGTTTATCGATGTGGTGTATATTATGAAGGGAAAGGGGTGAAAATTGGGGGTTGAAGGATTCTTAACGGAGCGTGTATCTCTTAAACGAAATAGGCGAGAAGTTTGAAATTCAGCGGAAAAAACAGCTTAAAATATAAGTAAATAGGTGTTCGACCGTTTTTTTTCATAAACCCAATTTAAGGGGCCCTTGGAGAGGCGTGAAATTCTGGGGAAAAAAAACAGGAAAGAAAGTGTTCTAACTGATTAATACACCCACTCATCAAACTCAGGGGGGAAGAACAGCTTAAATATAATAATTGGTGTTGGACCGTTTTTTCATATATCCATGTAAGGGGCCCATGGGGAGGGGTGAAATTCCGGGGGAAAGACAGGAAAGAAAGTGTCCTAACTGATTGACTCACTTACTCGCTCATCAAACTCAGGGGGAAAAACAGCTTAAAAATAAATAAATAGGTGTTCGAACGTGTTTTTTTTTTCATAAATTCAATTTTAGGGGTTCATGGGAAGGGGTGAAATTCTCAAAAATAAATGAAAAAAATGTCCTGACTGACTCACTCACTCATCATTGCCCAGCCAAAATTATTGAAGTTAGAAACATGAAATTTTAGGGATATGTTCGTTGTATGTCGAAAACGACCACTAAGGAAAGATTTTTGGATATTCAGGTTCTAAAGGGGTGTTAAGGGGGTAAACGTGCATTTTATTGAATAACAATATCTCACGAGTGGTTTCATTTGTGGATGTGATATTTGGCATATAAACTAATCATAAACAAGAAGTTCCGTTCAGAACTATACAGCCTACGTTTCATGCCAATGATTATTCTACAGAATATGATCCTATCTAGAATAATGTCGAAATTAAGTTGGTAATATCGAAATATCTAATTAGTTCAAACTATACCTGGTATAATGTAGCCTAATAGAGCACTACAGTTGGCAGCCCTGGTGACTGAATATATTCTTAGTTCCATCCCTTAAGGTACCGGTACAGAATACAAAATTTGGTTGAAGTCTAATGGACGTTACATGCAGGTAGACACTGGATCTATCAGCACGCGTAAAAGCATGTTGCCAACAATGTCATGCGTGTGCTGGTCAGAAATAATCTGAAATATTATGATATCTTGTTGTGCCAATTTCGGATGAAATCCATTTGTTAGTATAGAAGTTACATGTATTTTAAAATTGGACATATCAGCAGGCATAGAATCATGTTGGCAGCACTGCCTTGTATTAATCACTCCAAATTAATCTAGAATGTCACGTGCTATACGTGTGCAAAGTACAGAGCTGTTGCCTTGCATACTTTCTGATATATTGATATTAGGGTAATAAATATAGACAGCATTTATTAACAGTTGGCAGCCCTGATTGCTCCTAACAATACCTATAGTCATATCTGTTACGGTACACATAGCACATACGAAATTTGGTTGAAATCCAACTGATAGTATAGAAGTTACATGCATTTAAAAATTGGTACTATCAGCAGGCTTATAATCATGTTGGTAGAACTGACGTATATAAGTTACTCCAAATAAATCTAAAATGTCAGAATATACGTGTGCATAGTTTAAAGCTATTGGCTTGCAAACTTTCCGATATATTGGTATTTGGATAAAAAAAATAGAGAGAGCAATTATTAACAGTTGGCAGCCCTGGTGGCTCCTAAGAATACGCTCAGTCATATCTGTTTATGTACAGATATTACATACAAAATTTGGTTGAAATCCAATTGATAGTGTAGATGTTATATGCATTTAAACATTGGACCTATCAGAAGGCTTAAAATTATTTTGGCAACACTGTCATGGTTGGCCTCCTGGAAATTAAACTGAAATAGTCTTATCTACATGTGTGCCAATTTTGGAATAGCTCCCATGCATATCTTGCGAGATATCCAACATGGAGCTCAAATTTCTAGTGCGTTTTTTCAGCAGTTGGTAGCACTGACATCATTTTCAAATATGGACGTGAGATATTCCGGTGCACATCTTTCCTCATACTAAATTTGGTTTTGATTGCTGCAGCCGTTTAGGAGTTGATAGGGGGGGACACACACACAGCCAGACAGACAGACAGAAGGACAGACAGACAGACAGACAGACAGACGGACAGACAGACAGACAGACAGACAGACAGACACACATTTTCCCGGATCGATCTCATAAGACTACTTTTTCCTCATTTTTGCAAAATGTGAAAAGTAGGCTAAAAATAAGCTGACACATGTTTTATGGTTTTTCGATGTGGTGTGTTTTATGAGGTGAAAGGGATGGAAAGTGGGGGTTGAAAGTTTCCTAACGGAGCGTGTACTTCTGAAACGACTTAGCGAGAAGTTTGAAACTCAGCGGGAAAAAACAGCTTAAAAATAAATAAATGGGTGTTCGACCGATTTTTCATAAATCCAATTTAAGGGGCCCATGGGGAGGGGTGAAATTCTGGAAGAAAAAACGTCCAGTAAGGAAGGATTTTTGGATATTCACTCTCATCGACCAACCAAAACTAATAAAGTTAGAAGAATGATATTTTGGGGATATGTTTGTTGTGTGTCGAAAACGTCTGCTAAGGAGGGATTTTTGGATATTCATGTTCTAAAGGGGTGTAACGAGGGTAAACCTGCATTTCATTGAGTAACAATATGACCCGACTATGACGCGAGCGAAGCCGCGGGTACCTGCTAGTGTACTATTATTTATCACCTTGTGTGTGTGTATTTTGTGTGTGTATGTGTCCCCCTAATAAAATCTAAACGGCTGGAGCAATTTCAATGAAACTCGGTAAGGGCATAGCACTATTTTTTTTGACTCTGACCGTCCCCCTGAAATTTTATTACATCTCACCAATCCAACATGGCGGCTGGGCGAAATATTTCAGCAGCATTCTATATCACCGATACTATTACTGATATCGCCCTGAAATTTTTTACGGTGATAAAAGGCACTACTAGAAGTTCACCTGTGTGACTTTTCATAACCTTTTACGTAAAGAACCAACATGGCGGCTAAGCGAAGTTGAAATATATAAATAGACTTTTCTTGCGATTTCACCATCCGAGGGCAGTGAAACATGATACAGCAACTATGATTGACATCTACTGTAGTTTAGTTCCATTGTTTACACAACCTCAAATATGGTGGCTGTGCGAAATTTTAGAATGTATTTTTTATTTTTTGTGTCCTAATAATGTGATCGAAGGCACCGTTTGAATAATGAACCTACGCAATAATCGTCATCTAGCTTGCCACGGTGGGTGAGTGGTTAACGTGTCGGTGTACTAACCCCAAGCTTGCAGGTTCGTTGAAGGGCGGCATGTCAAAGGACCCATTTGATATCAGTAGGCCGTGTTCATAATGGGAAAATTAATCTCGGGAGTTTCCGCCTACACAAAGTTCCTAATTTCTCTACTAGAAAGTGCTATAGTGTTCAAGGAGCTTAGATATCTAACCCCCTTGACTTTCATAGCGCTCCAAGGAACAAAGAAATTCGACATGCAAGCTACCCTCTGGGTGTCAAATAACAAAGCTTGCACCCGGCACCCGACGCCATACGATATTATTATTATTATTATTATTATTATATCTTCATCTAATAGTACATAACTCTATGGCCTACAAATGTAATAATCCAACATGGTGACAATCCGAAATATTTAGACGGTTCTCAATATCTACGAATCTATCCCAGCAATCAAACTGAAAGTTTGTATGTTGATAGAGGCAATTAACATAAGTAGGATATTTGGAAATAGGCGGTATAGTTCTTCACGAAACTACTTGTTTCTTCATACCTTAGTAAGTTTCAATGTGAGCTCCCGTTTCTTGCTCTGCAAACGTGCATCGAGTGTATCGCTTAGCACGAAGGCACTGATCCTACCATTTACCTGCAGTAGAAGTAGGGAAACCATTTCCAGGGAGGGCTGAGGTGGGAATCGAACCCTTATCTTCTCAGTTTTGAGTCACGAGGCTGAGTGTACCCCGTTCCAGGCCTCACCCCAGAATTTAAAAAGTCTTGGCAGTGCCTAGAATCAAAACCTGACCTCCGGGGTGACAGCCAAGGACGCTAACCACTACACCATGAGGTGATCAAAGGCCACTGTAATCCAGAAGATTTATGGATGTTGCCAAAAGTGTATCATGCTGGATGATGATTGTTTTGAAGAACAATAAAGGTGGTTTACTTGTTAGCACAGTGGAACCATTGACGTGACCAAGGCTGATCACATCGCCCCTAAATGAAACACCAACCTGAACTAATCTGTTGCTGTTCGATTAAGACATTACGGTCTCCATTCCCTTAAATCCACATTGACTGCATCGTTGTGATGAATGCATGTTTGTGTGGCAGGGATAATAATGTGACCCCCATAATGAGCACCTGTCGTGCTTCGCAGGGTACTTACCGACAATTACCATCTAATTGCTGTATCCATACACACGGCTAAAGTGGAAACTTTACTGCTATCACATTCAGCTGAATATTGCGTGAATCACGACCGTATTCCAAAATACAATCATTCTTATCCATGACGTATCAATTATAGAGTCCACAGACCCTTACGTGGATCCTTACAAAGCTTCGTTCCCTAGCATTCTCGGCTGTCACCACGGAGACCCGGGTTCAATTCCCGGCTCTGCCAAGAAACGTAATTCGGGTCTGAGGGGTGGAACGGGACACACTGATCTTCGTGAGGCAAAATTTAGAAGAGGCGGTTTCGATTCTTACCTCAGCCATCCTGGAAGTGGTTTTCCGTGGTTTCCAACATCTACTCCAGGCAAATGCCGGGATGGTTCCTAGAATACTAACATTATCCAATTGATGCGTAATAGTAATAATACGTTAAATGTACGTGCATTACGAAATTTGTGCTAAGGCACCAATCAGTTAAATGGTTGAAATTAATATATATTTCGTATGTAACATTATTTGTATACACTGAATCCTCTGTGGTCTTTGAAATTTAATTCGATAAGTTCCATATTAAACACAACAAATACAGAAGTCGTTTACTTTGACGTAAATAGCAGTACGTAATCTCTCCAGCCTCTTATACTGTCCCTGGTTTCTATGAGGTTGTTTTTATAATTCCTCTGAAGTGATGCGACATATCTACATCAAATTCCCCACCTCTGTGTTATTGCCATGGAGAAACCAATATGTTGTTAAATTCAAGGATAATTTCCGGGCAATTCTTTGCCCCGTGATTATGCTTCTAGAACTAATTGGCATTAATAACAAAAACATTGACATCACCACCATAGACCAGCAGAAGCACTGCTGGAAGATGGTAGGGTGGGGACAGATATTCAGGGAATTCTAAGCAGTTAAATTATTCATACACGTAAATTTTACGTATGTTAGTATTGTAGGTTTAAGGCCACGGCAGCCTCCTTTGCAATCTCATCCTCATCCTCATCTGAATTTTAAACAAGAAGCTCCGTTACGAACTAAAGAGCCTACTTTTCTTAAAATTTAAGATTCATGTCAATGCTTAATCTATATGGATCTATCTAGAATAATGACGAAATTAAGTTGGTAGTATCGAAATTTCTAATTAGTTCGAAATACTGTGTACCTGGCATAATGTAGCCTAATAGAGCACTACAGTTGGCAGCCCTGATGACTGAATATATTCTTAGTTCCATCTCTTAAGATTCAGAATACAAAATTTGGTTGAAGTCCAATGGATGGCATGGCGTTACATGCAGTTAAACACTGGATCTAACAGCGCGCGTAAAATCATGTTGGCAACAATGTTATGCATGTATAGGTCAGGAATAATCTGAAATAATATGATCTATTGTTGTGCCAATTTTGAATGAAATCAATTAGTTAGTATTGAGACCTTATGGCATATTGCATATCCATCTAGTCTCAAGTTTGTGTTTCCAACATTAATTCTATACGCAGACCGGCACAACAGATGCAGAGTACAGAGGCGGCAAATACTTTTTATTGGAGATGTGCAGAAATGTGTACGAAGAATAGCAGGAGGGATGAGTGGTCATAAATGCACTTAGCAGGTTTCCAGGGTGTGCCGTGGGTGTACATGTACCGTGAGAAGACGAGCGAGGGTAGGACAGGCAGGTCGTTGAACGCAGGAATTTGTGTGGGAAAATTGCAGTTTGGCAAGGTCACAGCTTCAAGTTTTGGTACCGCCCAAATATGACCTACTTAAGAATTAATGACCGGAGAGCAATGAGAGTTGCATGTATGGAAGCGGGAATCTCTCAACCTCCCAGAAATGTAATTTGATGCAATTTGGAAGTAAGGCTGATTTAATTCAGTGTATAATGCCTGATGTGGGGGTGTTTCAGCATCAGCCAATGAGTGGATAAGCGTCACCAAGCCGTGTTTGGCGCGTAAATTGGCAGACAACGAGGGATGATTACTGAGTTCATTCGATAAGGAGCCCACGATCGATTCTTGGAAGGGACATCACCAATGAGACATTGAGATTACGATGAGTTCAGTGATATAAGTCAATTCGGGACAGAGCTATTATTTTGGAAATAAATCTCATATTCCCCCCCCTACGACCAGTTATGCCTCAAAAACTTAAATAGCTCCATCTGGGATAGTGAGGTCAGTCGATTTTGTGATTCTGTCACGGACGCTCCACGTCAGTCGAGTTCGTGATTTGGACTCTGTTAATTTTCATGTCCAATGGTAAATTGAGACAGCGTGGCGTGTTTTTTTTTTTTTGAGATCATGTCTAGATACTATAGCATACGAGTGCGAGTTCTTGTTAGTGGCGAGATAAGACATTGATATGCGCTAGTTCGCGAGTGCAAGTTCGGCTGAGAAATAGGCTAGCCATTGCGCTAGGTAAACATATAAGTTGTGTCGATAGGAGCTACGGTGGACAATCTGGATGAATTGAGTAGTTCAGATGGTAGCATTTAGGAGAATGATAGGATTATCGGCCCAGAACAGCGAGTGCGAGTTACTTTCTTGAATGTCGCATTTAAAAAATGTGTATTTCTGTGTTCTTCGTTACCACGAGGTACCCGAAGCAAGAGGAAGCTGATGCCGAGATTGGAACAATGGGAGGATCTTCAATTGTGGAATTCGTCATGCGTGGAATGATGGCGTAAACCCAAAACCTTGGGGCACGCTGCGATGATGGAGAAAATCTGGGACCCAGGAATAGTGATAAGTACAGCAAATTATCTTGCATAATTTAGTTGGGGGTGTACGGGTCAGCATAAGTGCAATGGCTGTGTACATATTCAATTTCTTAATGTTAGTTATGCTTTTGTTGTTGTGTTTGTTGATGCAACGTGCGTGTAAATATGTATCGTGTGGTCATGGTTTTCAATGTAGTTTGGGGAGATTATCATTCAGGGGAAATCTGGCCATCAGCTACTGTCACTGTAGATACATTTTCAGTTGAGAAGGTGGGGGAGAGTTTGTACATTGGTCGTAAGCAAACCAGAGCATATTGAATATTTTGTGGTAAATCAGGGTCGTGGATCGCCTGTGGTAAGTTCTACCAGCAAATGGTTTTTGTTGCAATCTTCGATTGGTGACGGACAAGGCAGGCAAACCCGGCGATTTGAGGTATTTAATGTACTGATGCATATTGGTAAGTCGTGGATGTTGTGCCCACGTGTATTTGGTTGAGTTGGTGGAGGTTGGTACCCACCCGTATTGGTAAGTCGTGGATGTTGTGCCCACGTGTATTTGGTTGAGTTGGTGGAGGTTGGTACCCACCCATATTGGTAAGTTGTGGATGTTCAGAACCACGTAAGTATTTTGGTAATTCCGTGGACGAGGTAATTCCCACGAGGTAAAAATCACGGCCATGATGCTGGGGTCGGTCTGACGCCCGTAGGCAGCGTGCTAAGTGATGATTCTGCGAGGCTTGTTGAATTGAGCTATAGTGAGCTCGTGCTTCAGTCGGTACACGTCAGCTGTGGAGGGAGTGAAAGCAGGTAGCCACTCCTCGCCGCGGGGTGCTTTGCTTGGCCTTGAGTTCTGTCCGAGGTTAATTGGTAAAAGTTAAAATGGCTGGTTTGTTTACATATTTTATTGTTGATTCTGGGATTTTGGTCTGTTGTGTTTTGATTTTATTGTGAACCCACGTTACTAGTGTATCAGATTTTGTACCCTCTGGGTGGCCGCTAGACGGTTATAATTGATGTCTTGATAAATGTTTCACACGGGAACTGTTGTATGTGAATGAGGTAGGCACGTTGTATCTTAATGTAGTGTTTGTGTGGCTGCAATGCATGCTGACCGTACGCGACTCTAACGGAGGTCGTGAAGGGAGGTCTGTTTGCCAAACGGAACGATCTCGTCTGTACGATTCACTTTTCCAAATAGAGAGCGTTAAAATGAGATTCCAGATTGTAGAATTCAGTTGATTTGATGCTCCGTTGGAGTGTATCGTGTTCTGATCGGATTAACGTAATGATTCATTTCTTGTGGCATTAATTTTAGTCTATGTTTGTTGCATTTTGAACTCACTTGGGGTGAGAGTGCGCCACTTTGATTTTTTGATTTTATTTTATTTGGATTTGTTTTATTTTGAGTTCCATGATCCTGCAGTGTTTGATCAGGGGAAGCTGAGGCTTTGCCCGAACTAATTAGATTAAGGTACCCTGGTTGTACCATCTCTGTGGACTTTATGGCAGAGAAGGATAGTGATGACGCAGTTTATTTGTTGTGGTTCTACGTTGTTTATTAAGGGATTGTTTTTTTGTTTTGTAGTTCTTCTAGAATAAATTTTGTTTCCTTGTTCCCCTGGCATATGATTTATAGTTTTAAGTTCCCATGACCCAAATTTTCGAATTCCTAGGATGTAAAGTGTTAATTAGCCACCGAACGAGCCGCACCCGAGATAAGATTCAGCATCCTAGAAGGCCTTTGGAAGGGTAGAGTATAGAAGCTACATGCATTATAAAATTGGACTTATCAGCAGGCTTAGAAAATGTTGGCACCACTGACGTATATTAGTTACTCCAAATTAATATAGAATGCCAGATACTATACGTGTGCAAAGTTTAGATCTATTGGCTTGCATACTTTCTGATGTATTGATATTAGGGTAATAAAATAGAGACAGCATTTATTAACTGTTGGCAGCCCTAGTTGCTCTTAAGAATACTCATAGTTATATCTGTTATGGTACACATAGCACATACGAAATGTTGTTGAAATCCAAATGATAGTATAGAAGTTACAGCAGGCTTAGAATCATGTTGGTAGCACTGACGTATATAAGTTACTCCAAATTAATATAGAATGTCAGGTACTATACGTGTGAATAGTTTAAAGCTGTCGGCTTGCATACTTTCTGATATATTGGTATTTGGATAAAATCAATTGAGAGCATTTATTAACAGTTGGCAACCCTGTTGGCTCTTAAGAGTATGCTCAGTCATATCTGGTTATCTACACATAACACATACGATATTTGGTTGAATTCCAATCGATAGTGTAGAAGTTATATGGATTTAAAATTGGACCTATCAGCAGGCTTATAATCATTTTGGCAACACTGCCATGTATGGCCTCCTGGAAATTATACTGAAATACATGTATTATTATCCATACGCGTGCCAATTTTGAAAAGGCTCCCACTCATTCTTGGGTAGTTTATTGACTGAGGAATAACCCACCCACCAAGGGAAGATGATTAAGAGAAGGAAGTAGATTTGGGATTGGAAAAGAAGGATAGAAAAATAGGAGGAGAGTCCCACAAAATTAATAAGTTTAGCTTTAAACACACTTAAAGGTGGTTGCCACCGCAAATCCGTGCTCGGATACCTAAAGTGGGTACGAGCTTGGTCGAAGCTGACGGGAACCGCAGCTAAGACTTGGGCAGTTTGCCAGAGAAAGGCTTTAGTGTATTTCCTCCCAAGCACGAATAAAAGTACTATAGGGAAGGGTGATGGTCTGGCCAGACAGATAGTAAAAGCTTTATTGAGTATGAACGAGGGCATAAACCTAGGAAGAGCTAGGAAAGCCAGGATCCTGCCTAACTGTAGTATCAGAGAAATGATGAATCCAAAAACAAATATTTAATTTATTTAACAATTCAGGAGAAATTAATATTTTTGACAATTAAATATTTTACAATCTTGTTAACAATTTGGGGTCGCAGACCTCCAACAACATTCAGAAATTGCTCCAGGCAAATAACAATTCTTAAGGTTTTAAACCTAGTACTAAAACCTTGATAAGATTTTAAAAGGGCAATAAATGATTAAAGTTTAAACATTAAATTGAGTACAAGGAGTGTACTATAAGAAATTTCTGAAAGAACATTCTAGAGAGAATAACAAATTCGAAAATAACAACAAGGAAAACATAAAGCATAAAATAGAAGTTACTACAACTTCTTATATTTAAACAGAATTACTTTATGAGAATTATACAAAAGAGGGCAGGTCACTTACTGTGAAACCTGAAGAGGTAATCAAAAAGAAGGTTCTAGACTTCCTATGTTTAATTAGAAATCACGAGCCAAATGGGACAGTTTCCATTTCGTGAAACTTGAACATGACTCGCTCAAGAGTTTAAAGAATTGTTTTCCCTGATTATGGGAAAGGAACAATGTGATTTGAAACTTGTATCACACAAGCAATTATGCAGAATTTAATTAATGTTAAACTAGCAAAGTTGGAAGGGTACTTCGTGAGTGACACCTTATAAAAAGTTACAATTTTATTAATAATGGTGGTTAGTAGAAGGTTGAGGAAAGATCATTGGGATATAGGATCAATGTTCATGGCCGTATTTAATATAACCGGACGATCGCGACGCGGTAGAAACGTGGAGCAAGCACTGATTATCACTATAGTCTGTAAAGATTGATGCAAAGTTCACTGTAGAAACTCGAAAGTTCATGAGAAGGAAAGTTATTGCAATTATGGAAATAACTGATTGCACTATATAGGTGAGAGTCTATTTCTTGAAAAAGTTGTGATTTACAATTAAATGCGCCATAGAATGTTCCAACGGGGGAAGAAAGTTCGCTATTGCAGTAATTTAAGGAAGATTCCTCATTTTAACTAGTATTTTCACAAGTGCGTGAAAAATACTGGACGGCAAGACTCGCAGATAGAGTACAAGATCTCGAAGGTTCCAGAACGACCTTAGCAGAAAAATGGGGTTGAAAAAATCCAACGGAGGAACTAGCTTTATAATTATAGACAGCGGGTATTAGATAATATCCCACGTAGCGAGAGGATTTCTCATTTGAATAGCTTAAGAAAAGCTCTTTTTTAGTAAGGTTGGCTTATACAAGCAAAAGCTCAACATGGCAAATCCCACGAAGAATGATTTTTGCCCCAAAGTATATAATTTCACACTGTCTATAAAATATCATTAGGAACACGTGGAAGTTAATACCATGAAGATGAGGTTAAAACTTTTAAAATGGTACTTATCTTGATTTCATGTAGAAGATGAAGTTCCGTATGACGACTACCTAGCCAACATGGCGTAGAAGAGTGTGTGCCTCTTGGTTTGAGGAAGCTAGCTCGAGGGGAGCTTTGACTGATCGAGTCAACTGCCGACGGAGAAGTGAGAGCTGCTCAACGGAGCACGGAGGGACCGAGGAAGGGGAAAAGAGTGGGGGGTAGGAGACAAAAGGAGAACATATAAGTATTGCCAATATTGTAACAAAAAAAATGATCTCTTGCTGAGCTGGTCTTCAAAGAGTTGATAACAGTTGATACTAGCGCAGCATGGTGAGTAAAGAAGTGGACGTAGTCCTCTTGCTCAAGGAGAAAATAGCTGGCGATGATAACAGGATCTGGTAGCCAAATGGATATGGAATTCCTCTTGCGCGAGGAAGAGTTGAAGAGCTTCAGAGATTCGTTGTTATATGACGCTAGGTGGGTCACAGAATATATATCTGGAACAGACTCATACAAAATATAAGCGACCTGAACCCCTAAGAGAGAACAGAAGATCACTGTTGGTGTCTGACAAAGAGGAAGGAAAGAACATGCAAAAACATTAAAAATTATAATCTCAGGTACCGTGTATTCCAAGAATGCACCATACTGGGAGGGCAGACACCAACAGCGAACAAGAAAAATAAGTACAGTAATAAGCAATTGCGGAGAAGTAGTCTTGTGATCTGACCATTAGTGGTCAAGACTCTGAATACCCTGACTCTCCCATCTCTTCCAGGGTAACACTTGGTCACTCTACCGGAAGTCCAGACTAGGGGGGGTGAAACATCCCTAACTAAGACCAAGTCTCCCACTTGAATGTCGGGACTGGAAAGAAACCACTTCTGCCTCCTTTGCAAGGAAGTTAAATATTCCAAGTTCCACCTCTTCCAAAAGGAATTGCGGAGGGCTACAAGTTTACGCCAAACAATAGGTAAATCAAAATCCCTGAAAGAATTAGGAAGGGGAGGAGGGGCAGAGAGAGAAGTGCGTGTAAGGAAGCGACCAGGTGTAAGTGGAAGGAGGTCATCAGGGTCATTGGAAAGCGGAGTTAAGGGGCGAGAGTTAACAACACCTTCAATCACAAAATAACTAGAAGCTGAGGGAAATAAAGCACTAGTAAAGATTGCGATACAATGCAAAAGGAGAATTAACAAGTTTAAACAAAGCGTATAGAAACAAGTACATCTATTCAGGACAAGAATATACCAAATAAACAAAGAAACTATGCGAGTAGAAAGCAAGAACGCCATAGGTAACAAACGAGTAGCCATAAACAATAACCTCAAGTTATAATGAGTATCAAAGGGGTTACTCAGAAAAATACTTAAGTCAGCGAGAAACGTGACATGACAAGTATGAATACAAAAACACATCGAATGTGACGACGAGAAAAAACCAGTTTGTTCATCAATGAACATTAAGATCGCAAAATATGTAAGCAAAGTGAAATACATGAGCGCGTGAGAAATACGCAACGAAGTTTTGAAACAAGGATCGTAGCAGTTATAGAATACGAGCATGAGTAAGTGGAATACAAAAGCAAGTGCGGCCTTGACCCACATAGTGCAACGAGATAAGACATATAAATAGCTGAAAGAGTCCTTAACTGGAACAAGTTTATTTTGGGAAGTAGGTGAACGGCTTCTGTACTTGCAGGAGCGGCTCACTAGACAATGCTTGGCAATCAGCCAAAGTTGAGATAAGAGAAACTTGCTTTGAACTGTGTCAAGCGTACAGGAAATAAACAGTGACTTGACCTTCCTCAGGCTTGTATACAAACAAGTCTGACAAACAAGCAGTTCAAAGTACACAAACAACATTTGTTGAATCAGCTGTAACTTAAAGCAGATATTCAGGTTGACCGGCATGCAGTCAATCGTAACTTGGACGTGAAAAAGCAATTTAAAGCTATATGAAATAGAGTAGGAAATCAATTTCGCATGATTGAGAGGATCACGGAATCCGACAATTTTCGACAGGAAAAAGCTTGATTCTTCCGAAATAGGAAGTGAAGCCGGGACATTGAGAAGAAGGTTATGCATAAGAATAGTTATTCTTGATGTTAGGGAATTCAAATTTTCAAGCGGTTTCAAAAGCGACTTCCAATTGTGAGGAAGGGGGGAGGAGCCGGCCGTGGCCATCCTTCTAAATAACGAAAGAAGTGAACCATAGCTTACAGCGAAGTGATGGAGACTGATAGCCATGGTTTTACACAAGAGGAAGATAGTTTTCGAGAAAGAGTTTAAGCAATTACCTGCTATAAAAAATGACATAAGAAGGTAGACGAAGTAACACAAAGCAAGGCGAACTTGAATTGCCATTTTGTGCGGGAAGAAGGAAAAACCATTTAAACAACTTACAGAGGTAGCGTAGTTGTTCACGATAAGACATCGTTTCGGCAAGTGTTTTTCAAAAATATTGAGATCTGAAACATGAGCGTTCTCTTTTCCAGAAATGGGATTTATGTCAGCTGTAACGAAATGACATTGCGCTTTGGTTTGAACACTGGGATGTTGAATTTCACCAGTAATAACCCAACCAAAATCGGTGTCTCTGGCGACCACGGTTGAAGATAACTTGCGTGTTTGTTTGCGAAGGCACTTCCAAAAAACATTGGCACTGAAAAGTTCATCAATGGGACCTTGAGCATTAAACTGAGGATCAGCTAACCTTAAGTGCGAGGGAATGTTTAAATCGGAAGTATTAATAGAGTGACTTGGAGTGTCTTTGCCAATACTGGTTAGAATGAGACAGTTTAAATTAAGATTGGTGTTTCTTTGGCAAACGTCTCTGATTTTCAATTTTGAAGACTGCAAAACTTGAGTTTTCAAATTGTCAATGCCGGTCACATTGATAGAAGTAGGCGATGACGAAAGACCTAGTTTTTTAATCAACGATTGCGAAACAAAGTTATGAGTTGAAGCGGAATCGAGAAGACCACGGGTTCTAAACCAATTTCCAAATTTATCTTGGATTTCGAATTGTACAGTGGTCAAAAGGGTTTGCGCACTGTGAGAAGTGTCGGCGTTGGAAATGCAGGAAGAAGCTTTAGTTTGTTCGGAGCGGCTCTGCAAGGAGCTTGAAGAGGCAGGTACTGATGACCTCGATTTATCGTGAACGTGCAATAAAGAATGATGCGGTTTTTTTACAATGAAAACAGAGATTTGATGACGTACAGTTCGAAGAAGAATGCTTAGGTGACAAGCAATTGAAACAATGTTTGCTATTTAAGACAAACTTCCTTCGATCTTCGACAGACAATTCTTTAAAGGATTTGCACAAATACAATGTGTGAAGCTTTTTACAGAGCGTGCATTTTAACGATTTGTTAAGCGGCCTGATATCTTCTCTTGCATGATTGAAAGAGGAACGGGTTTGCTTGTTCTCGACAGATGGGGGCTGATGTCCCTTTGAAGAAGCATTTTTTTTTTCAAAAATTTGACACTGAGGATTCGTTTCGACCTTTTCGCACTGAAATGCGAGTGCTGTTAGGACTTGGCATCGGCTGTTAAGAAACGAGATTAAGTGTTCGAAGGAAAATTCTTCCTTGCGAGCGAGTTCGATCACCCAGGCCTTTAAAGTTGAAAAATCGAATCTTGATGTAGCCAGATGAATGAGTATGGTGTCCCATGTTTGGACAGGCTGCTTGAGTTGGTATAATGCTCTGACATTCAACTGTATAGAGTCCAACAGGTTTCTTAAGGAGGTGACGTCATTAGGTTTGACGGCTGGTAGGTTGAAGAGACAACGTATGTGGCGAGCTACACTCAAGCGTAAATTGCCATATCTCTCTTTAAGGAGATTAAAGGCGATGTGGTAGTTGTCTGCGCTTAAAGGCAGTGACTCCACTAAGGCTAAGGCCTCACATTCCAAAGAAGTACGGAGGAAGTAAAATTTATGTATGTCTGGGATCTCGATATTTTCATGAATTAGGGAGCAGTAAAGTTCGTAAAAAGAATACCATTCACCTTCCTTGCCTGAGAAGTGCGGTAGGCTTATCTTGGGAAGTAACGGTTTCGGTTTGTTCTCGTGAACTGAAGCGGGTGCGAACTGGGCCGGATTGATGACCCTAGTGTCCGGTTCTGAGATATTGCGGATCAGTTGGTGGGCCTTTGCAATCCCTTCAAAGTACAAGGGTTCGACCTCGTCCCGATCCGATTGAAGTTCTGGGCAAGCGGATTCAATCTCGGTTTGAATTTGATCATAATAATCATATGACCGTTCATACAACTTAAGGCGATGTGTCAAGATATCTAAATCACACTCGGCGGGATTTAATTTGTTGATGAAATTTCGGAATCTAGTGAGTTGCCCTTTATAAGAAGAGCGTCTAGCAATGAGAGTTTCATCTTTTTCAGTAGGAGCCATGACAAGGAGAATAAATTGAAATACAACTCACGAAACTGTAGAACCTTGAAGATGCTGTCAAGCTTGCAGCAGCAAATGGGTAGAAAGAACAGGACACCCCAAAGGAGACAGGAGCGGCCTCTTTCCCGTTCACAGGCTTTGCATAACGTAGATATAGCTGAAAAAATCCAAAACAGATGTTAATAATTTGCAAAGTATTGTCAAATGACACTTTTTTAAAAAGAAAAAAGAAAAAATGGGCTCTCCCGGGTTTCTGGTACCAAACATTGGGTAGTTTATTGACTGAGGAATAACCCACCCACCAAGGGAAGTTGATTAAGAGAAGGAAGTTGATTTGGGATTGGAAAAGAAGGATAGACAAATAGGAGGAGAGTCCCACAAAATTAATAAGTTTAGCTTTAAACACACTTAAAGGTGGTTGCCACCGCAAATCCGTGCTCGGATACCTAAAGTGGGTACGAGCTTGGTCGAAGCTGACGGGAACCGCAGCTAAGACTTGGGCAGTTTGCGAGAGAAAGGCTTTAGTGTATTTCCTCCCAAGCACAAATAAAAGTACTATAGGGAAGGGTGATGGTCTGGCCAGACAGATAGTAAAAGCTTTATTGAGTATGAACGAGGGCATAAACCTAGGAAGAGCTAGGAAAGCCAGGATCCTGCCTAACTGTAGTATCAGAGAAATGATGAATCCAAAAACAAATATTTAATTTATTTAACAATTCAGGAGAAATTAATATTTTTGACAATTAAATATTTTACAATCTTGTTAACAATTTGGGGTCGCAGACCTCCAACAACATTCAGAAATTGCTCCAGGCAAATAACAATTCTTAAGGTTTTAAACCTAGTACTAAAACATTGATAAGATTTTAAAAGGGCAATAAATGATTAAAGTTTAAACATTAAATTGAGTACAAGGAGTGTACTATAAGAAATTTCTGAAAGAACATTCTAGAGAGAATAACAAATTCGAAAATAACAACAAGGAAAACATAAAGCATAAAATAGAAGTTACTACAACTTCTTATATTTAAACAGATTACTTTATGAGAATTATACAAAAGAGGGCAGGTCACTTACTGTGAAACCTGAAGAGGTAATCAAAAAGAAGGTTCTAGACTTCCTATGTTTAATTAGAAATCACGAGCCAAATGGGACAGTTTCCATTTCGTGAAACTTGAACATGACTCGCTCAAGAGTTTAAAGAATTGTTTTCCCTGATTATGGGAAAGGAACAATGTGATTTGAAACTTGTATCACACAAGCAATTATGCAGAATTTAATTAATGTTAAACTAGCAAAGTTGGAAGGGTACTTCGTGAGTGACACCTTATAAAAAGTTACAATTTTATTAATAATGGTGGTTAGTAGAAGGTTGAGGAAAGATCATTGGGATATAGGATCAATGTTCATGGCCGTATTTAATATAACCGGACGATCGCGACGCGGTAGAAACGTGGAGCAAGCACTGATTATCACTATAGTCTGTAAAGATTGATGCAAAGTTCACTGTAGAAACTCGAAAGTTCATGAGAAAGAAAGTTATTGCAATTATGGAAATAACTGATTGCACTATATAGGTGAGAGTCTATTTCTTGAAAAAGTTGTGATTTACAATTAAATGCGCCATAGAATGTTCCAACGGGGGAAGAAAGTTCGCTATTGCAGTAATTTAAGGAAGATTCCTCATTTTAACTAGTATTTTCACAAGTGCGTGAAAAATACTTGACGGCAAGACTCGCAGATAGAGTACAAGATCTCGAAGGTTCCAGAACGACCTTAGCAGAAAAATGGGGTTGAAAAAATCCAACGGAGGAACTAGCTTTATAATTATAGACAGCGGGTATTAGATAATATCCCACGTAGCGAGAGGATTTCTCATTTGAATAGCTTAAGAAAAGCTCTTTTTTAGTAAGGTTGGCTTATACAAGCAAAAGCTCAACATGGCAAATCCCACGAAGAATGATTTTTGCCCCAAAGTATATAATTTCACACTGTCTATAAAATATCATTAGGAACACGTGGAAGTTAAAACCATGAAGATGAGGTTAAAACTTTTAAAATGATACTTATCTTGATTTCATGTAGAAGATGAAGTTCCGTATGACGACTACCTAGCCAACATGGCGTAGAAGAGTGTGTGCCTCTTGGTTTGAGGAAGCTAGCTCGAGGGGAGCTTTGACTGATCGAGTCAACTGCCGACAGAGAAGTGAGAGCTGCTCAACGGAGCACGGAGGGACCGAGGAAGGGGAAAAGAGTGGGGGTTAGGAGACAAAAGGAGAACATATAAGTATTGCCAATATTGTAACAAAAAAAATGATCTCTTGCTGAGCTGGTCTTCAAAGAGTTGATAACAGTTGATACTAGCGCAGCATGGTGAGTAAAGAAGTGGACGTAGTCCTCTTGCTCAAGGAGAAAATAGCTGGCGATGATAACAGGATCTGGTAGCCAAATGGATATGGAATTCCTCTTGCGCGAGGAAGAGTTGAAGAGCTTCAGAGATTCGTTGTTATATGACGCTAGGTGGGTCACAGAATATATATCTGGAACAGACTCATACAAAATATAAGCGACCTGAACCCCTAAGAGAGAACAGAAGATCACTGTTGGTGTCTGACAAAGAGGAAGGAAAGAACATGCAAAAACATTAAAAATTATAATCTCAGGTACCGTGTATTCCAAGAATGCACCATACTGGGAGGGGCAGACACCAACAGCGAACAAGAAAAACAAGTACAGTAATAAGCAATTGCGGAGAAGTAGTCTTGTGATCTGACCATTAGTGGTCAAGACTCTGAATACCCTGACTCTCCCATCTCTTCCAGGGTAACACTTGGTCACTCTACCGGAAGTCCAGACTAGGGGGGGTGAAACATCCCTAACTAAGACCAAGTCTCCCACTTGAATGTCGGGACTGGAAAGAAACCACTTCTGCCTCCTTTGCAAGGAAGTTAAATATTCCAAGTTCCACCTCTTCCAAAAGGAATTGCGGAGGGCTACAAGTTTACGCCAAACAATAGGTAAATCAAAATCCCTGAAAGAATTAGGAAGGGGAGGAGGGGCAGAGAGAGAAGTGCGTGTAAGGAAGCGACCAGGTGTAAGTGGAAGGAGGTCATCAGGGTCATTGGAAAGCGGAGTTAAGGGGCGAGAGTTAACAACACCTTCAATCACAAAATAACTAGAAGCTGAGGGAAATAAAGCACTAGTAAAGATTGCGATACAATGCAAAAGGAGAATTAACAAGTTTAAACAAAGCGTATAGAAACAAGTACATCTATTCAGGACAAGAATATACCAAATAAACAAAGAAACTATGCGAGTAGAAAGCAAGAACGCCATAGGTAACACACGAGTAGCCATAAACAATAACCTCAAGTTATAATGAGTATCAAAGGGGTTACTCAGAAAAATACTTAAGTCAGCGAGAAACGTGACATGACAAGTATGAATACAAAAACACATCGAATGTGACGACGAGAAAAAAACAGTTTGTTCATCAATGAACATTAAGATCGCAAAATATGTAAGCAAAGTGAAATACATGAGCGCGTGAGAAATACGCAACGAAGTTTTGAAACAAGGATCGAAGCAGTTATAGAATACGAGCATGAGTAAGTGGAATACAAAAGCAAGTGCGGCCTTGACCCACATAGTGCAACGAGATATGACATATAAATAGCTGAAAGAGTCCTTAACTGGAACAAGTTTATTTTGGGAAGTAGGTGAACGGCTTCTGTACTTGCAGGAGCGGCTCACTAGACAATGCTTGGCAATCAGCCAAAGTTGAGATAAGAGAAACTTGCTTTGAACTGTGTCAAGCGTACAGGAAATAAACAGTGACTTGACCTTCCTCAGGCTTGTATACAAACAAGTCTGACAAACAAGCAGTTCAAAGTACACAAACAACATTTGTTGAATCAGCTGTAACTTAAAGCAGATATTCAGGTTGACCGGCATGCAGTCAATCGTAACTTGGACGTGAAAAAGCAATTTAAAGCTATATGAAATAGAGTAGGAAATCAATTTCGCATGATTGAGAGGATCACGGAATCCGACAATTTTCGACAGGAAAAAGCTTGATTCTTCCGAAATAGGAAGTGAAGCCGGGACATTGAGAAGAAGGTTATGCATAAGAATAGTTATTCTTGATGTTAGGGAATTCAAATTTTCAAGCGGTTTCAAAAGCGACTTCCAATTGTGAGGAAGGGGGGAGGAGCCGGCCGTGGCCATCCTTCTAAATAACGAAAGAAGTGAACCATAGCTTACAGCGAAGTGATGGAGACTGATAGCCATGGTTTTACACAAGAGGAAGATAGTTTTCGAGAAAGAGTTTAAGCAATTACCTGCTATAAAAAATGACATAAGAAGGTAGACGAAGTAACACAAAGCAAGGCGAACTTGAATTGCCATTTTGTGCGGGAAGAAGGAAAAACCATTTAAACAACTTACAGAGGTAGCGTAGTTGTTCACGATAAGACATCGTTTCGGCAAGTGTTTTTCAAAAATATTGAGATCTGAAACATGAGCGTTCTCTTTTCCAGAAATGGGATTTATGTCAGCTGTAACGAAATGACATTGCGCTTTGGTTTGAACACTGGGATGTTGAATTTCACCAGTAATAACCCAACCAAAATCGGTGTCTCTGGCGACCACGGTTGAAGATAACTTGCGTGTTTGTTTGCGAAGGCACTTCCAAAAAATATTGGCACTGAAAAGTACATCAATGGGACCTTGAGCATTAAACTGAGGATCAGCTAACCTTAAGTGCGAGGGAATGTTTAAATCGGAAGTATTAATAGAGTGACTTGGAGTGTCTTTGCCAATACTGGTAAGAATGAGACAGTTTAAATTAAGATTGGTGTTTCTTTGGCAAACGTCTCTGATTTTCAATTTTGAAGACTGCGAAACTTGAGTTTTCAAATTGTCAATGCCGGTCACATTGATAGAAGTAGGCGATGACGAAAGACCTAGTTTTTTAATCAACGATTGCGAAACAAAGTTATGAGTTGAAGCGGAATCGAGAAGACGACGGGTTCTAAACCAATTTCCAAATTTATCTTGGATTTCGAATTGTACAGTGGTCAAAAGGGTTTGCGCACTGTGAGAAGTGTCGGCGTTGGAAATGCAGGAAGAAGCATTAGTTTGTTCGGAGCGGCTCTGCAAGGAGCTTGAAGAGGCAGGTACTGATGACCTCGATTTATCGTGAACGTGCAATAAAGAATGATGCGGTTTTTTGCAATGAAAACAGAGATTTGATGACGTACAGTTCGAAGAAGAATGCTTAGGTGACAAGCAATTGAAACAATGTTTGCTATTTAAGACAAACTTCCTTCGATCTTCGACAGACAATTCTTTAAAGGATTTGCACAAATACAATGTGTGAAGCTTTTTACAGAGCGTGCATTTTAACGATTTGTTAAGCGGCCTGATATCTTCTCTTGCATGATTGAAAGAGGAACGGGTTTGCTTGTTCTCGACAGATGGGGGCTGATGTCCCTTTGAAGAAGCAAGTTTTTTTTTTCAAAAATTTGACACTGAGGATTCGTTTCGACCTTTTCGCACTGAAATGCGAGTGCTGTTAGGACTTGGCATCGGCTGTTAAGAAACGAGATTAAGTGTTCGAAGGAAAATTCTTCCTTGCGAGCGAGTTCGATCTCCCAGGCCTTTAAAGTTGAAAAATCGAATCTTGATGTAGCCAGATGAATGAGTATGGTGTCCCATGTTTGGACAGGCTGCTTGAGTTGGTATAATGCTCTGACATTCAACTGTATAGAGTCCAACAGGTTTCTTAAGGAGGTGACGTCATTAGGTTTGACGGCTGGTAGGTTGAAGAGACAACGTATGTGGCGAGCTACACTCAAGCGTAAATTGCCATATCTCTCTTTAAGGAGATTAAAGGCGATGTGGTAGTTGTCTGCGCTTAAAGGCAGTGACTCCACTAAGGCTAAGGCCTCACATTCCAAAGAAGTACGGAGGAAGTAAAATTTATGTATGTCTGGGATCTCGATATTTTCATGAATTAGGGAGCAGTAAAGTTCGTAAAAAGAATACCATTCACCTTCCTTGCCTGAGAAGTGCGGTAGGCTTATCTTGGGAAGTAACGGTTTCGGTTTGTTCTCGTGAACTGAAGCGGGTGCGAACTGGGCCGGATTGATGACCCTAGTGTCCTGTTCTGAGATATTGCGGATCAGTTGGTGGGCCTTTGCAATCCCTTCAAAGTACAAGGGTTCGACCTCGTCCCGATCCGATTGAAGTTCTGGGCAAGCGGATTCAATCTCGGTTTGAATTTGATCATAATAATCATATGACCGTTCATACAACTTAAGGCGATGTGTCAAGATATCTAAATCACACTCGGCGGGATTTAATTTGTTGATGAAATTTCGGAATCTAGTGAGTTGCCCTTTATAAGAAGAGCGTCTAGCAATGAGAGTTTCATCTTTTTCAGTAGGAGCCATGACAAGGAGAATAAATTGAAATACAACTCACGAAACTGTAGAACCTTGAAGATGCTGTCAAGCTTGCAGCAGCAAATGGGTAGAAAGAACAGGACACCCCAAAGGAGACAGGAGCGGCCTCTTTCCCGTTCACAGGCTTTGCATGACGTAGATATAGCTGAAAAAATCCAAAACAGATGTTAATAATTTGCAAAGTATTGTCAAATGACACTTTTTTAAAAAGAAAAAAGAAAAAATGGGCTCTCCCGGGTTTCTGGTACCAAACTTTGGGTAGTTTATTGACTGAGGAATAACCCACTCACCAAGGGAAGATGATTAAGAGAAGGAAGTAGATTTGGGATTGGAAAAGAAGGATAGAAAAATAGGAGGAGAGTCCCACAAAATTAATAAGTTTAGCTTTAAACACACTTAAAGGTGGTTGCCACCGCAAATCCGTGCTCGGATACCTAAAGTGGGTACGAGCTTGGTCGAAGCTGACGGGAACCGCAGCTAAGACTCGGGCAGTTTGCCAGAGAAAGGCTTTAGTGTATTTCCTCCCAAGCACGAATAAAAGTACTATAGGGAAGGGTGATGGTCCGGCCAGACAGATAGTAAAAGCTTTATTGAGTATGAACGAGGGCATAAACCTAGGAAGAGCTAGGAAAGCCAGGATCCTGCCTAACTGTAGTATCAGAGAAATGATGAATCCAAAAACAAATATTTAATTTATTTAACAATTCAGGAGAAATTACTATTTTTGACAATTAAATATTTTACAATCTTGTTAACAATTTGGGGTCGCAGACCTCCAACAACATTCAGAAATTGCTCCAGGCAAATAACAATTCTTAAGGTTTTAAACCTAGTACTAAAACCTTGATAAGATTTTAAAAGGGCAATAAATGATTAAAGTTTAAACATTAAATTGAGTACAAGGAGTGTACTATAAGAAATTTCTGAAAGAACATTCTAGAGAGAATAACAAATTCGAAAATAACAACAAGGAAAACATAAAGCATAAAATAGAAGTTACTACAACTTCTTATATTTAAACAGAATTACTTTATGAGAATTATACAAAAGAGGGCAGGTCACTTACTGTGAAACCTGAAGAGGTAATCAAAAAGAAGGTTCTAGACTTCCTATGTTTAATTAGAAATCACGAGCCAAATGGGACAGTTTCCATTTCGTGAAACTTGAACATGACTCGCTCAAGAGTTTAAAGAATTGTTTTCCCTGATTATGGGAAAGGAACAATGTGATTTGAAACTTGTATCACACAAGCAATTATGCAGAATTTAATTAATGTTAAACTAGCAAAGTTGGAAGGGTACTTCGTGAGTGACACCTTATAAAAAGTTACAATTTTATTAATAATGGTGGTTAGTAGAAGGTTGAGGAAAGATCATTGGGATATAGGATCAATGTTCATGGCCGTATTTAATATAACCGGACGATCGCGACGCGGTAGAAACGTGGAGCAAGCACTGATTATCACTATAGTCTGTAAAGATTGATGCAAAGTTCACTGTAGAAACTCGAAAGTTCATGAGAAAGAAAGTTATTGCAATTATGGAAATAACTGATTGCACTATATAGGTGAGAGTCTATTTCTTGAAAAAGTTGTGATTTACAATTAAATGCGCCATAGAATGTTCCAACGGGGGAAGAAAGTTCGCTATTGCAGTAATTTAAGGAAGATTCCTCATTTTAACTAGTATTTTCACAAGTGCGTGAAAAATACTTGACGGCAAGACTGGCAGATAGAGTACAAGATCTCGAAGGTTCCAGAACGACCTTAGCAGAAAAATGGGGTTGAAAAAATCCAACGGAGGAACTAGCTTTATAATTATAGACAGTGGGTATTAGATAATATCCCACGTAGCGAGAGGATTTCTCATTTGAATAGCTTAAGAAAAGCTCTTTTTTAGTAAGGTTGGCTTATACAAGCAAAAGCTCAACATGGCAAATCCCACGAAGAATGATTTTTGCCCCAAAGTATATAATTTCACACTGTCTATAAAATATCATTAGGAACACGTGGAAGTTAAAACCATGAAGATGAGGTTAAAACTTTTAAAATGGTACTTATCTTGATTTCATGTAGAAGATGAAGTTCCGTATGACGACTACCTAGCCAACATGGCGTAGAAGAGTGTGTGCCTCTTGGTTTGAGGAAGCTAGCTCGAGGGGAGCTTTGACTGATCGAGTCAACTGCCGACGGAGAAGTGAGAGCTGCTCAACGGAGCACGGAGGGACCGAGGAAGGGGAAAAGAGTGGGGGGTAGGAGACAAAAGGAGAACATATAAGTATTGCCAATATTGTAACAAAAAAAATGATCTCTTGCTGAGCTGGTCTTCAAAGAGTTGATAACAGTTGATACTAGCGCAGCATGGTGAGTAAAGAAGTGGACGTAGTCCTCTTGCTCAAGGAGAAAATAGCTGGCGATGATAACAGGATCTGGTAGCCAAATGGATATGGAATTCCTCTTGCGCGAGGAAGAGTTGAAGAGCTTCAGAGATTCGTTGTTATATGACGCTAGGTGGGTCACAGAATATATATCTGGAACAGACTCATACAAAATATAATCGACCTGAACCCCTAAGAGAGAACAGAAGATCACTGTTGGTGTCTGACAAAGAGGAAGGAAAGAACATGCAAAAACATTAAAAATTATAATCTCAGGTACCGTGTATTCCAAGAATGCACCAATTCTTTCCAGGATATCCAACATGGAGCTCAAATTTCAATTGTGATTTTTCAGCAGTTGGTAACACTGACATCATATTCCAATACAGAATTGAGATATTCAGGTATAGATCTTTACTCCGACCAAATTTTGTTTCGATTGCTGCTGCCGTTTAGGTGTTGATAGGGGGTGAAGGGGGGGGGGGGGACACACACAAACAGAAGGACAGACAGACACTCATTTGCCCGGATCGATCTCACAAGTCTACTTTTTCCTCATTTTTGCAAAATGTGAAAAGTAGGCTAAAAATACAAATACTAATACAGCCATCACAATAACACAGGTACTGGTTGCGTGGCTCAGCGGTAACATTTTCACCTGCTGTGCCCAAGTTTTCAGGATTTAATCCTGGCGCAGTAAGTTATCATTTGAGGGTGCACAAATGCGAGGAAGCCGTGTCAGTAGATTCAACAGCACGTTAAAGATCCACTTCAGGTTGAAATTCCGGCACTCCAGTGTCTCTCAGAGCCGCAGTTGTTAAAAAGAACGTAAAACCAATAACATGTTTAACATTATTTATAACACAGGTTATCATAGAAATTTCACACACGCGCACACACACACAAATACTCGGGGCTACATGACCACGATGTCACAAAATCCCTGAAGTATGAACAATAGGTTTTACGTCCCTTTTAACTACTGTGCCTTTTAGAGACGCCAGGGTGCCGGAATATTGCCCCGAAGAGGATCTTTATCGTGCAATAAAACTACTGACACGGCTCCCTCACATTTCTGCACCCTAAAATGCCAGCTGACTGCGCTGGGATTAGATCCCGCTATCTTGGACTCAGCAGGCAGGAACGTTACCGCCGAGCCACGCAGCCAGTCGTATGAGCGACAACAACAAGGTCAGTCATCCAGTGATATCGGTAGTGATTGTTGTTTAGAGGGACGAAACATCTAGGTCACCTGCTACTAATGGTTTGAGAATCAGTGGGAGTGATGATGAAATGAACACTCGAACTAAAACTAACTACTGTCTTACAACGAACTTGCGTACTTAAATAAGAACATATTGATTCATTTAGGGGCTTTGCGACATCGTGGTCATGTAGCCCCGTGTACTTGAGTGTGTGTAGAAATTGTCTGATAATATGTGTCGGATTTGGAGGCGTAGTTAGTAGCATGCTGAGCTTCTATGACGGTCGCGGGTTCAAATCCGGCCAAAGTCATCAGATTGTTCAAGAGTGTTAAAATCCCTCAGAATGCCTTCCTTCGGAGGGGAAGTAAAGCCGGCGTGGCGGTCCCATGTCATAGATTCAGGGACGGTGCGTCATTAAGGGCCGAATGGGCCCTGCCCACCCAAGGCCGTTAGGCAGTATTCCAAAGAATTTGTTTAATTAATGTTTCTTTAAATCACTTTATATTGGAGATACTCAACTTAAAATGAGTGTTTTACCCTTCTAGAATCTAAAGAGAATTCATTATAAATAACTCATCCCCAGGTTAAGATCCTGACAGTCTCGTACGATGTATCGTCATAGCGAGGGCCGGTCCACAGAAAGTCCCATGTAAAGGATATGGCTTGATGGGCCTGGTGAGGAAACAGTGGACATAGCTCTGTCTTGCACGCGAATTCTTCAGTGCTATGAAGGGAATTTTCTCTCTCTTCAAGGGCCAGCAGAATGGGCCCATAGCGTTGCTCTGAAGCGAAACAGAAGATCTCTTCATTTCACTTCTTGCTTCTGTCTCTGTTAAATACGGGAGAAGGGTCAATTCCACTCCACACCCTTAAACAGGTATTCAGCCATTGTTCTCAGATTTCTGACATTAGACAAAACTGTATTTATACATTTTCAGTTCTCTGAAGTTCATTTCTACTGTATAAATGTGTTTTAAATTTTGTGGCACGGTACGTAGTTATTTAATATGTCGATCGTGTGCGACATAGGAAAATGAAAGAGGAATTTTTATTAACAAATCCATTTTCTTCTATATCTCTGAACACAAAGTTAGAAATTAAATAATTATGACCTCATCAACCAAGCTGATAGATAAATTTGCTTCATTCAAGCACAGGAGAGAATATATTTATAAATAAAGAGCCATGTGAGTACAGTTTTTAATGCATCAACTGTTTATTAAAACTTGTTTCAAATGTTGTGTTGTGTGTAATGTTGATAATGGCAATATTAGCAACAATGAATGCCAAATATACAACAATATTTAAAATGAAACAACAATAGTATCATCTGGCCCACCCTAAAATTTTAATCAGGAGCCACCCCTGCATAGATTTATGGCATGATAAAGAACCTTCCACTAATTACACTTGTGTGAAGCTCTTAGGTTCCAACGTTCGTCACCAGGAGCTGACAGCGGTGGCATCTAGTAGCATTTGGTAGCAAAAGTAGCAACTACTTGAAAATGTAATGTCTGCAGTCCTCACTTGAATTAAAAACAGATAACACACACTAATACAGCCATCACAATTAACACTGGTTATCAGACAGATTCTACACACACCCAAAGTACACGGGGCTACATGACCGCGTTGTCGCAGCCCCTAAACTGAGGAACCAACCAACCAACCAACCTGTGCCACTGTGATGTCTATACTAGTGTGTGTTTTAATAATCAAGGTATCATTGGGGTAGGAAATGATCGTGGCCTTACGTTAGGTAACATCCCAGCATTTGTCTGGAATAGAAGTGAAATGCCACTTCCAGGATGGCTGAGGTAGGAATCGAACTCACCTTAATTTTGCCTCACGAGGTAGAGTGTACCCCGTTCCATTCCTCAGACCACAATTACATTTCTTGGTAGAGACGGGAATCGAATTCAGGCCTCTGCCTTGACTGTCTAAAATGATAGCCACTAGGCAACGAGGCGGACAGAAGAAGAAAAGGACAAAAATGAAAGAATGAGAGAAATAAATGAGAGGAAATGTAAATTACCTCAACTCAACTCTCGAAGAATGAGAACTACGGAAAGAAGTAGGCCTATGCCAGATAAAGAAAAAGAAAAAGAAATAAATGAAAATCCACAGCCTGCTTTCTGTCGACCGACCGGGTCAGGGAATGGGATGAATGAAGCCCCCATCTAGCGTCGAGGATATGAACTGTGCCGGCTGCCGAAGCCAGTCACCTCTGGGGCAATGATTGAATGAATGACAGATGAAATGAAATGATAGTGGAGAGTGTTGCTGGAATGAAATTTTGACAGGGAAAACCGGAGTACCCGGATAAAACCCTGTCGTCCTCCGTTTTGTCCAGCACAAATCTCACATGGAGTGACTGGGATTTGAACCACGGAGCCAGCGGTGAGAGGCCGGCGTGCTGCCGCCTAAGCCACGGAGGCTAAAAAAAAAACTAAATAAATAACTAAATAGCCGTGCTCGTTAAATCGTGCCGTGAGAGCAGCAAGTCCGGAGATCGCAGGTTCAAACACCAACGCTGATATAAGCCATCCTGAATGTGGGTTTTCAACAATCCCTCCAGGAAAATGCCAGAATAGTACCTTATATGAACTCCTGGGGCACCTACCCCACCCTTTCCCTAATACTGTTAGACACACTACTACAGTCATCTAAAAATACAGGTTATCAGACAAGTTCAACACACACCCAACTACGTGGGGCATATGACCAATCGAAATAATAATAATAATATTAAAAATAATTATAGTTATAATTAAATTAGATTATTCAAATATGCCCAAGATCGCGGGTTCAAATCCGGCCGAAGTTGTCGGATTTTTTAAGAGCGTTAAAATCCCTCTGTATGCCTTCCTTCGGAGTGGAAGTAAAGCCGGCGGTCCCATATCATAGATTTATGGCATGCTAAAGAACCTTCCACTAATTACACCTGTGTGAAGCTAAATTGTATAGGTTAAGAATGTAAACAACGCTCTTCGGTTCCTACGTTCGTTGGCAAGAGCCGTCTGCGGTGGCGTCTGGTAGCTATGTTCTGAACTAGCAGTCGTTGACGGTGGCGTTTGGCGGCAAAAGTAGGAACTATTTGAAAAATTCAAAAGTCTGCAGTCCTTACTTGAATTAAAAAACAGATAACACACACTAATACAGTCATCACAATTAACACCGGTTATCAGACTGATTATACACACACCCAAAGTACACGGGGCTACATGACCGCGTTGTCGCAGCCCCTAAACTAAGGAACCAACCAACCTAGATTATTCGAAGTGATCTACTCAAAGAAGGTGAAGATAAAATGGCTAGAAGAAACTAAGGCGGACCTTCAAGAAATGAATATCACAGACGACATCATGGACAATCGTAGAGCATTTAGGGCAAAGGTAGCCAACCATAAATTTAGGGAGAAACTCATAAAGAAAACTGGTAGGAAGTGGTCGACAGAACGCAAGATGCAACACAGTGCATCCATGAAGAGATTTTGGGAGGATAAGAAGGCGAAAACCACCAGGTCGAGGTCGCCGGGAATAGTGCTATGCACTTCCCGAGTTTCATTGAAATCGCTCCAGCCGTTTCGATTTTATTAGGGGGACACACACACACGAATCACACACACACGCACGCACACACACACACACACACACACGCGCACACACACGGACAAAAGGTGATCTCATAAGCCTATTTTTTCAAAATTGAAAATAGGCTAAAAATTACAGAACATTCCCTTCTCAATCAAAAAGCTAAAATAATTGCTAAATACGAAAATATAAGGTTCCAAGACAAATCTACACAAAAATCCAAACCCATCATCTCGCAAGAAGAGAGGAAAGGAAGATCAGGAAGAATGAAGAGATACTGGGCACTAAGGAAAGAACAACACACGCAGAAATGATTGATTCAACGTATCCCAAAGAGGGTGAAACGAAAAATGAAGAAGAAATGTAAAATACACACACCAAAATAAGTTTTATTTTTGTCAAGGAGCACAGTGGGGAGGAAAGTGAGGACAGACTTATTTATCAAGAAGGGTCCACGCCTGCTCTACACAATTGAGATCGGGAGCATAGGGAGGCCATTCCATTAAAGCCGGCGGTCCCATGTCATACATTTATGGAATGTAAAAAAAACTTCCACTAATTATACTTGTGTGAAGCAAATATTTGTAGGTTAGATTTGACTAACGCTCTTAGGTTCGAACAGTCGTCGCCTGGAGGTGACTGCGATGGCATCTAGTAACCAAGTTCAAAACTAGTTGACGTTGACGCTGGCGTTTGGTAGCAAAAGTAGGAACTACTTGAAAATTGAATGTCTGCAGTCCTTACTTGAATTAAAAACAGATACACACACTAATTCAGCCATCACAATTAACACCGGTTATCAGACAGATTCTACACACACCCAAAGTACACGGGGCTACGTAACCGCGTTGTCGTAGCCCCTAAACTGAGGAACCAACCAACCTTCATTCTGTGAATACCTTTCTCCTGAAGAACGGCATTGACAATGTGCGGGCGAGCGCTATCGTCCACGAAAGTGAAATTTGGGCCGAAATTATCAGCATAGCCTTTCACTATAGATGGCAAAATAGTATTCCGCTAACGTATGCTTGGCATACGCCCTGGGATGTACACACGAGGGGTTCGGCGACCATACATGATTCCACCCCAATACATTGCGCCTGTTGGTATCGGTCTCGGATGTATTGGTCGTGCATACGTTCACCGGGTCGTCTCCACACTCCACAGATCTATCCTTATCGGCACAGGCGAGTGTATACAGACAGCCGATATACACGACTAATGGGTTTAACACCACTACGACTCTTGGTCGGCAATATGTAAAACGTTTTTGTCATTTTAAATGATCTTGTCGGCTTCGTCGTTACGCTGAGGTGTTGCGTTACGTTACGGTGACGGGACGAAATGTACCGAGAATGCACTGAGGTGTGTGACGTCATAGTACGATGTAGCAGCCAAGTACCAAGAAGGCCGTGCGAGAAGAGAGTTTCAAGAAGGCAGTGCGAGAACAATCAAGTAGGCAGTGAAGAAACAAAATAGAATCTTGAAACTCTGTTCTCACTGCCGGATTTCTGCCTAGGCCTACAAGGCCCCGGCCTAGGGGCCCAGCCAGCCTAGGGCTCCGGTGGCGGAATCTTTACATGAGGTCCAAAAGCCTGGCTTGCCTTATCAAAAAGCTTTATCGAAAATAATATTATAATAGATATTTTTACTACATTTTGCCGAAACTTACAGCCTTGCGCGCAACAAACCTAGAATTAGGCCCCTTCGATCCCTCTCTCACGCCTGCAGTATCCCCGCTTAGCATTGCCAAGGCGCATAATTTTTTTTCAGCCCGAGCCTAGCCACAGTATGAATTTCCGAGCCTCTTATTGGCTGTTATATCAAGCCATTCTCCTGGTTCCGAATCGAGACGGTAGATAGTAGCAGGGGTCACATCCGATCAAACATGGAGGACGGTTATCGAGTAAGATGTGGATAATATTCGATGTTGAATTGCATCATTAGCGTGAAACAGGCATGAAACTTGCTTTAGATCAAGTTTAAAACAACCCACGCAGCAAATGAATGCGTTCCAATAAACATTTTAAAGTCCAAGTGAAATCATTCGATATTTAACCACATGTATTAAGACCTATGTTAATATACTAAACATGCGATCGCAGATGTGCACAAGTGGTATCGTGCGAGCTTGGTGACTTTGTGACCCGGGTTCAATTCTGCCCTAGGGCACAATATTTTACTTCTTTTGAATTATTTTATAATATCCTCCCTACCTTTTACAGCATGTTTTATGCCATGTTTTTTGAAATTATCTGTATGGGTGATTGAAATAATAAACATTGTTAGGCGGTATTCTTACCTATTCTCACTTGAATTTATATTCCTCTGCTTACTGTTCAACGTAGCTAGCGTTCTTGGCTCTCTCCCCAGAGGTCCGGGTTCGATTCCCAGCTCTGCCGAGAAATTTCAATTCTGATGTGAGGGCTGCAACGGGCTACACTCGGCCTCATGAGCCAAAACTGAGTAGAGGTGGGTCCGATTCCCACCTCAGCGATCTTGGAAGTGATTTTCCATAGTTTTCCACTTCTACTCCAGACAAATGCCGAAATTGATCAAAACAATGCCACGACCGCCTCCTTGCGAATTCTCACCTGAATATAAAATACTCACCATACTACAGACACCACAATAACACAGGTTATCAGAGAAATGTATTTATTTATTTATTTATTTATTTATTTATTTATTTATTTATTTATTTATTTATTTATTTATTTATTTATTTATTTATTTATTTATTTATTTATTATTTACAAGTAGGTGGGTTTAATGACCACCATGTCCAATTTGCTCAAATGAACAAGAGCAACATCAGCGTCAACTTCTGCTTGCCTCCCCCTAGGTGGACAGGGTTCGATTCCCGGTCAATTCACGTGAGATTTACGAAGAGAATTATCACGTTTTGAGTTTTGGTTTCTAACTAAATTGGAGGTACCGTGTCTAATGATCGCGAGATTGTGTGTTTGAGTCTTCAGTCTTTTGACAGGTTTGATGCAGCCGTCCATGTCTCCCTGTCCTGAGTTAATCTTTTCATCTCTACATAGCTACCGCACCCTACATCCGAGGCAATCTGTTTAACATATTCTAAACTTGGTCTACCCGTACCGTTCTCGGCCCTTCCTTCCATAACTAAGCTTGCTATTCCTTGGTGTCTTAGTATGTGTCCTACCAACCTATCCCTTCTCTTCATTAGCAGTCGCCTGAAACATCTCTCCTTCCACTCGTCTTAATACCTCTTTGTTTGTAACCCTATCTACCCATCTGATCTTCATCATTCTCCTGTAACACCACATTTCAAACGCTTCAATTCTCCTCTTTTCTGCCGCACCAATAGTCCAAGTTTGACTTCCATAGAGCGCCACGCTCCAGACAAAGGCTTTCAAAAACGAGTTCCTAATACCTAAATCTATATTCGATGTCAAGAGATTCCGTTTTTGTAGAAATGCTTTCCTTGCCTGAGCCAACCTACTATTTATGTCCTCTTTGCTTCGTCCATCACTGGTTATTTTGCTTCCTAAGTAACAGAAGTCTGCTACTTCCTTTAGCTTTTCACCTGCCAATTTGATGTCCATAGAGGTTTCTGATTTATTTCGGCTGCGTTCCAATATTTTTTGTTTTATAATTTTTAATTTTCATCATGAACTCTTTCCTCAAGACGGAGTCCATACCATTCCAAAACTAATCCACATCCTCAGGCGTGTCGGCCAAGATGACGATGTTATCAGCAATAAAATAATCCAAAAGAAGTAAAAATTTCTACCATAGAGCAGTCTTGAACCCGGGACATAAAGCCAACAAGCTCGCACGATACCACTTGTGCACATCTGCGATCGCATGTTAAGTATATTAACATAGGTCTTAATACATGTGGTTAAATATCGAATGATTTCACTTGGACTTTAAAATGTTGATTGGGACGCATTCATTTGCTGCGTGGGTTGTTTTAAACTTGATCTAAAGCAATTTTCATGCCTGTTTCACGCTAATAATGCAATTCAACATCGAATATTATCAACATCTTACTCGATAACCTTCCTCCATGTTTGATCGGATGTGACCCCTGCTACTATCTACCGTCTCGATTCGGAACCAGGAGAATGGCTTGACATAACATCCAATGAGAGGCTCGGAAATTCATACTGTGGCTAGGCTCGGGCTGAAAAAAAAAAATGCTACCATGGCCGAGGTGGAGCTATGTGCAGGTAAATTCTGATTTTAAGATGGTACTTTCCCATTTTCAACACCAGGTAAATGCTGGGACGGTACCTTCTGACAGGCCACGGCCGCTTCCTTCCACATCCTTGCCCAGTTTCATTCACCATCATTCATTTCATCTCACATTAACTCCTCTCATGAGGTTGGCGTCAGGAAGGGCATCCGGCCGTAAAAACCATCGGCACAAATACTTCATCGCATCTCATCCCCGACCCCGTTGGAAAACGGGAATAATAAGGGGTAGACATACATACACCGTGTGTGCTATCAAATATCGCTTTCTTGCAATACCTGGCATATACATATAAAATGATTATTGGTTAAATAAATGTTAATCCGAGTGTATTGACTGTTATAATTATAATGATTAAATAAATATAAAAGAAGAAAGGATGAGTTAATTGTAAATGCTACCTGTATGGCGTATAGCCTTTAACTCGTAGCTTTCGTCTCATTTTTGCATTTGAACGGGTCAAGTTAATGCATTATATACCAATATAACGACCGGATAGCAGCTGATTATAATATTCTCACATATAACATATTTAATTGGCACCTACTTAATCCAATATAGTCCAAGATATGTTAGACCACTGCCGTTTGTAATGTGCAAATCGCACACTTGTAGACAAGCTCTTTGTTATGGGCCTTTCTGTTGCGAAGTTTTACTAACTTCTCTTTTAGGAGGCACTTCTGTTTTGGCATTTTTAAGAAAGGCCAACCCTCTAGTTCTTATTTCATAAGTTGAACACCTAAAAACAAAACCACAATCCGAAATTCCTAGTTCCTATTGTTTAATGACCCTCTCCGTTTATATTTGTTACAGAAACTACCGATGTCGCGATGTCTGACTTCAATAAAAAACGAAGAGGGTTCCAGAAAAGAAAACGGAATATAGAAACATTCGAAAAAGAAACAGTGCTTCTTCGTAATGTTCCTAAGTTTTTCGTCTCGTCTACGTCTAGACCTAGTTCTGGCTCTAGTCCTCGTACTAGTAGTACGATACTAGTCCATTAGCCAGTGGCAATTGCAGTGATGCTGCTGATGACAGTCAACAGGCAACTCCAACAAACGTGTCTAACTGCAACGAGCTACCTGAAAACATTATTTCTGAAAACTGCGTAACAGCTACAAAGAAACGATTCTTTAGAAAATCGTGAATCTAATTCTTCTTTTAGTGACGACCCTGCTGAGTGGATGCTAGACGAAGTTACATTGGAGTACCTTGTTCAAAATGGCGTGAAACCAAATATTGATGCCGACTTTTCTTCTTCAAGGCGTCAGTACGCAGAAAAAGCCTGGTATCTATCGCTGTCACATTTTAGACGAACATTAAGCAATGATAAATCACCACCTCGACCTTGGCTCATATTTTCGAAGAGCAAGGGTGCAGTGTTTTGCGCCCCTTGTAAAATGTTTCCGAAATTGGGGTCGCTAGCTAATGAAGGGTACAACGACTGGAAAAACGCAGTTCAACGAAGGAAGGAACATGAGAATTCGGACGAACACAGTTCAGCACTTGCGACACTATTAGCTAGGAAGAATGCTGGCGGTAGAGTCTTGTTCTTCAAACAGAAAAAGAAATAATACTAGCATGGGGTTTTGAGGTGCATTGTGGCTGTTGTGAGGTCACTTTCTACACGCGGATTGCCGTTTAGAGGTTCACATGAGAGATTTGGATAAAAATAAACAGTGGGAACTATGTTATGACCCTAGAACGTTTGGCTGAGTTCGATCCTTTTCTGGACTTACACATAAAACGCCACGGTAACAAAGGAAGTGGCACAACATCATATCTTTCGTCAAAAATATGCGATGAAATGATCAATATCATGGCAGGAAAGGTAATAAATACAATCGTGACTTAGATAAAACCTGCCAAATATTTCCCTATCTCTGTGAACTCTATAACAGAATTTTTCTCATGTTGATCAACTTACTTTCATAGTGAGATATGTATCTGAAGACGGATATCCTGTCGAACGATATTTGAGATTAATTCAAATTTTGGCCATAATGCGGAAAACCTGGCTGAAGTCGTCCTAGGGACTTTGACATATCACGACTTGGATATCGCTGATTGCCGGGGGCAGTCTTAAGACAATGCTAGCAATATGTCGGGTGTATATTCTGGTCTTCAAGCGAGAATAGAACAAGTGAACCCTGTGAGAGATTTCGTTCCCTGTTCGGCTCACTCACTGAATCATGTTAGATCCTGTGGGGCCGAGTCTTGTCAAGCTGCTGTATCTTTCTTCGGTATTTTGCAGTCATTGAATTTTTTTTTCGGCATCTTCACACTCATGGGAAATTTTGCTGTCGGACCTGAAGTCAAATTCAACAGTCATGAAGAGTCGTTCTCAGACAAGATGGTCTGCTCGAGCTGACGCCTCCCGAAGTCTATGTTGCTCCTGGGTTGAGATCATGGCAGCTCTTCAGATAATTACCAATGATGCAAATGAAAAACCAACTACGCGCTCTGAGGCTTAAGGTCTTCTGAATTCATTAGACTCGATGGAAACTTGCTATTCGTCACTTCTCTGGAATGACTTCTTGGAAAGGTTCAACAAAGTAAGCAAATCTCTCCGATCTTTTAACATCGATCTGGGTAGGATCGTTGAACTGTATCAGTCTTTGGTAACATACCTAGAACACTTAAGGGTACCCAGTACCTTTGATCATTATGAGTCAAACGTTATTTAAAAATCCGGTGAAAATAGCAATGCATTTGCCATGCAGAGGAACCGTAACCGTAAAGTCCAGTTCGACGAGGTAAAAGGAAACGAGACCAAACTCTCTGGCAGGGACAGATTCAGAGTTACCATTTGTAACATCATTATAGATAGACTAATTAAAGAACAACGGAGACGCGGATCTCCTTATGAAGAGTTAAGTAAAAATTTTGACTTTCTTACGAAACAACATCGTTTGGAATCTAAAGACATCCGTGAGGAAGCCAGAAACCTTATAACTTTTTATCCGGGGGACTTTGATAGGACTTTGGAAAACGAGTGTCTGCACCTACAAGCTCATTTGTCTTCGAATGATGAAGTTATCGTCACTGAAGCTATACAAATACTTATCGGAAAAAGGCTTTTTGGACATTTATCCAAACATAGGAATTTCACTCCGAATGCTGCTGTGTACACCAGCGTTAAACAGCTCAGCAGATCGGTTGTTTTCAGCACTAAAGAGAGTAAAGAATTACTTAAGATCCAACATAGGAGAGAACAGGCTCAATTCACTCTCTGTAATGTACATAGAGTCAGAAATAATGCAGTCAATTGACTACGATGACGTAATTCTTTTGCACAGCAGAAAGTTCGTCGTATGGTTCTATACATTTTATAGAATAACGACAAGATGTTCAGTAAAGAACATATAGCCTACTTTCTTCAAATTGCATGGGTATTGTTATAACTCTTTGTCCTTTTCAAGGAGTATAATTGAATGTTGATTGTAGTAGCTTGTTGAAATACAACGTACTATACGGATATTAAATATGAATATGAGGTGCCCTTTGCTAGTGCTACATCTGTAAAAAATTCATTCAATTCGGTTTCACTATGTTTGAATTGATATGGGGAATTGATTTGCACACATACAAGGCCGCTATCTGCAAACTATTGGGCTGATGACCTTGTAGTTCAGTCAAAAGATGCTTCTCACAAAGAGGTGTGTTGTTGCAAAATTTGGCTGAGATCAAAATATGATTAGGTTGGTCGTAATTTGATTTAAACTTTTAACATTTGGGTGGCCGCCATTCCGTTTCCGTCAAGATGGCGGTGATATAAAACATGACACTGTGGTGCCCTTTGCTAGTGTTACCTCTGTACCAAATTTCGTTCAATTCGGTTTCACCGCGTTTGAAAAGATAGGGGGAATCGATTTTCACACATATATGGCCACCACCCACAACGTTTTGGGCTGATGACCTTGTATTTTGGTGAAAAGATTCTTCATACATAAAGGTATTACGTTGCAAAATTTGGCAGAGATCAATTAATAAGGTTGGTCATAATTTGATTTAAGCTTTTGACATTCGGGTGGCCGCCATTACGTTTTCGTCAAGATGGCGAGGATATAAAACATGACACTGAGGTGTCCTTTGCTAGTGCTACCTCTGTACCAAATTTCGTTCAATTCGGTTTCACCGCGTTTGAAAAGATAGGGGGAATCGATTTTCACACATATATGGCCACCACCCACAACGTTTTGGGCTGATGACCTTGTATTTTGGTGAAAAGATTCTTCATACATAAAGGTATTACGTTGCAAAATTTGGCAGAGATCAATTAATAAGGTTGGTCATAATTTGATTTAAGCTTTTGACATTCGGGTGGCCGCCATTACGTTTTCGTCAAGATGGCGAGGATATAAAACATGACACTGAGGTGTCCTTTGCTAGTGCTACCTCTGTACCAAATTTCGTTCAATTCGGTTTCACCGTGTTTGAATTGATAGGGGGAATCGATTTGCACACATACATGGCCGCCATCCGCAAAGTATTGGGCTGATGACCTTGTAGTTTGGTGAAAAGATTCTTCATACATAAAGGTATAACGTTGCAAAATTTGGTAGAGATCAAATAATAAGGTTGGTCATAATTTGATTTAAGCTTTTGACATTCGGGTGGCCGCCATTACGTTTTCGTCAAGATGGCGGCGATATAAAACATGACACTGAGGTGTCCTTTGCTATTGCTACCTCTGTACCAAATTTCGTTCAATTCGGTTTCACCGTGTTTGAATTGATAGGGGGAATCGATTTGCACACATACATGGCCGCCATCCGCAAAGTATTGGGCGGATGACCTTGTAATTTGGTGAAAAGATTCTTCATACATAAAGGTATAACGTTGCAAAATTTGGTAGAGATCAAATAATAAGGTTGGTCATAATTTGATTTAAGCTTTTGACATTCGGGTGGCCGCCATTACGTTTTCGTCAAGATGGCGGCGATATAAAACATGACACTGAGGTGTCCTTTGCTAGTGCTACCTCTGTACCAAATTTCGTTCAATTCGGTTTCACCGTGTTTGAATTGATAGGGGGAATCGATTTGCACACATACATGGCCGCCATCCGCAAAGTATTGGGTTGATGACCTTGTAGTTTGGTCAAAAGATTCTTCATATATAAAGATATATTGTTGCAAAATTTGGTAGAGATCAGATGGTTAGGTTGGTAGTAATATGATTTAAGCTTTTGACATTTGGGTGGCCGCCATTACGTTTCCGTCAAGATGGAGGCGATATAAAACATGACACTGAGGTGCCCTTTGCTAGTTCTACCTCTGTACCAAATTTCGTTCAAATCGGTTTGACCGTGTTCGAATTGATAGGGGGGACAGACATTCAGAGTACACACTCACACTCCACACACACACACACACACACACACACACACACACACACACACACACACTGACTCACACACAGACAGACACACATTTTTTCGCCCTGTGTAGATCACATAAGTCTACTTTCATTTTTTTGCAAAAATCGAACGTGGGCTAATAAGTATAGTAACATAGACTGTATTATTCTGTATTATTCTGATGTTTATTAAAGTCTTAAAGTTGATTACAAATTATATGTTCTGTAATAGTGCATTTAATTTGCTAAATTTCCGAAATAGCTTCGAGATGGTGGGGGCCCAAATGCCAAGTGCCTAGGGGCGCTGGATCTCTAAGTCCGGGCCTGTCTGTTCTCGCACTGCCTTCTTGGTACTCGGCTGCTAGCATTTAAAATGATATAAAGTGTCTTTTTGTTGTGTGTAGAATAGAAGAGAATAAAATACTCTCTGTTCCGACTGTCAGAAAGCCAGACATTGAGGAGAGAGTATAATTTATTCCAACCATCACCTGATACATGTGATTATTAGTTACAGGGATTCCGTAACAGTCTAATACACAAATTCTGCTCAGTAAGATTAATAAATCGCAACATGAGTTTAATAATAAGTCACAGAACCTGCAAGCAATTTGTATGGTATTAAATATTATGTCCCAACCCTAAAATCAATAAGGTAGCTGCTTCGGTGGCGTAGTTGGTAGCATGCTGATCTGCTGTGCCCAAGATAGCGAGTTCAAACCCGGCCGAGGTCGTCGGATATTTTAAGAGCGTTAAAAATCCTTCAGTATGCCTTCCATCGGAGGGGAACTAATGCTGGCGGTCCCATCTTATAGATTTATGGCATGTAAAAGGTCCTTCCACAGACTAAAGATGTGTGAAGCTGAATTGTTAGATTAGATTTCGTCGGAACGCTCTATCAAAGTTCCAACGTTCACCACTAGGTATCATTGATATCATGTAGCGAAAGGTGAAACTACTTGAAATTTAACGGAACTTGTAGCTCACCCTAAGGGTGACCGCTCGAAGCAGCTACAGACTCAGGCGAGCCGAACATGTCCTCGACCACTCCCGGCACTAAACGCCATACGATAAATAAATAAATAAATAAATAAATAAATAATAAATGAATAAGGTTTCTAGGAAGAAGAGAAGAAGACTACACAACACCAATGGTCAGAGCAACGGAAACAGACCCACTCGTTGCGAATGAAGGAATACTGGGCCAACAGGAAGGCTAGAAAGTGTTGATTTCGCGTGGTCCTAAGCGACCCATTCGCGAAGAAGAAGAAGAAGAAGAAGAAGAAGAAGAAGAAGAAGAAGAGAATAAAGTAAGAAAGACCCGTTTAGAGGCGGAAAAAAATGAAAAATTATGACAATGACAACGCCCACTTTTACAGAGATTTACGTTTGTGCGTATAACTTCTCAACTACTGTATTATAGCCTAGATAGATTTCTGAACTCCCTCCTTGTCTCCTCTGTTGAGCGCAGACTTTGTTTTCCTGCATTGTTTATGTTACTAGTGGTTTCTGAACATCGTCATAATATTATAATCACTGTGATTTTGCACTCGCCTATTGAAGAAATATTGTTTAAGGGGCGGAACAGCGAGGTAATCTGCCCCAATTATTAATAATTGAATCGTTGATTTGTAGAGGGAGACAAGTCCACTTTATTCTCACAGACAAGTTGAAATGCGCATTTATTTATTTATTTACATTTTTTAAATTTATTTATTTGTTTATTTGAAAACTGAAGGAAGTAGGAAAAGCAAAATAACCAGTGATGGACGAAATGATGCAATTTATGGGGCAGCAATTGTCAGAGGTAACAAAATGTAATGAAAAACTTCAACCTCATTTTTCTCAGTTTAACATCTTTCACTACTTTGGTACCATTTGTAAGAAAACTAATAAAGATAGGTCCATAATTTTGTTTTATGTATCAACATCATCCCAATGAACAGTAATAAGAAGTGACATCCCTTTAAATAATAAACAAAATGAAATATAAATATTTTTCGACATAAAGTTGGATTAAACCATCGTACGTTAAAAAATTCATATTGGCAAAAGTATTTCGTTTTTGTCAATAATATTTCTTATTGTTTCAGATAATGATCCAAACAGTAATCCCTGAAAATTTCAATTGGCTAACCCAAACAGATTTTGAGTAAGTGTACCAAAAATTTGATGATTTAACATGGGCGAGATAGGCAGGTCTTTCTTACCTTAACAAAACGAAATTTGCATTTTTTTAAAATCGGGATTGCGTTTAAAGTAAGCTTGGTGATATGACTCCAAATGAATGCATTTCGGTAAAGAATGAGAAGTGCTTTACATTGGCTATTGCGCCAATTTGCTCCATGCAGCGTCTTAGATTTTAGTCTTGGGCTCGGTCGAGCTGAGTAGTGGCGAGCAGTGGCCGTGAGATTCGGTGGCTCTCTATTGATTTTCGCGAGGGGCGAGGAGTGGAGGGCTGGCAGTCTCCAGTATTGCCCCTACGTACAGTACTAGTCCCTAGACTGCTCGCCAACATCTCAACTCTTCTACACAGGCATTGTACATCATGCTTTATTTACTGGTGCTAACAAATATGTAGAAAGTTCAAAAATTGAAAATAAAGCAGAACTCATTAAAGAGTAAAATATTCAGTAAGTTGAACGAAGATGATGATAATTGTTGTTTTAAGGGGCCTAACATCTAGGTTATCGGCCCCACCAGTAAGTTGAAACCTTGTGTCAATAAATATTTGTACTTTAATCACAGTAGCGGTTTCGGCCCCTCTGAGACCTTCTTCAGCGTTATTTTATAAAATACGTAAAGAAGCATACTTGCATACAAAAAGTTCCTAATCAAAAGTAGTTATCAAAATAATTACTTAAAATACTAACAGTCTAAGGGCTGAAAAAACACTTAATTTTTTTTTTTTTTAAAAGCAGATCTGTTACAATGCGTTATAATACACAGGGACTATTGAAGAAGGAGAAACCTTAGGTATGAGATGTTTCGCACTTCAAGCGGGCATCATTTTATGAAAAAATAGGCTTATGAGATCACCCTGTGTCCGTGTGTGTGTGTGCATGTGTGTGTGTGTGTCCCTCTAATGACTTCTAAACGACTGGAGAGATTTAAATGGAACTCGGTAAGATCATAGCACCATTCCAACCAACCCCAATCGCGCCCTTCAAATTTTATTATATCTCACCCATCCAACATGGCGGCGACGCCAAGTATAAATATTTAAATAGACGTTTCTCGCGATTTAACCATACGAGTGCAGTGAAACTTGGTACAAATGTTAATCCACTGGCATCTAATTTATTTCAATTGTTTTCATAACCACAAGATGGCAGCTGTGCGAATTTTTAAAATTATGTTTTTACTTATTGTGTCCTTATCATGCGATTGAAGTTTGAATAGGGTAGAGTCAAGTTACTCCGTGATATCAAGTAACACCTTGATAAAGAGTATTTCCTCTATCACTTCGTAGGTTCAATTCCGAAATTTCTAAGTTTTTACCAACAGATGACAGTAGAAACCAGGAATCCAGGAAGCCCTTGTGTTCTATCTTTGACCAACTCAATGATGTTTGAAAAATATATTAACAGAGAGTTGACATTTCAACAAGTGGTCCACATCCAGTGAAATCTGTGGTGAAGATTTTAATTTCTTATGAACAGCTGTTTCATTGTATACGTTTCATTTTAACACCAGTCAGAGGTAAGATGCAGACCATTCGCATACAAAACTTACATGAATGTAGTGTTACGCATGCAAGGTGTGTGAGCTTAGCAATAAGTACGCTTTTCTTAGGTTGGGCGCTGAAATGGCGCCAAAACAGAATAAAGAGGCTCGCTCCTACACAGCTGAAACACTTAAAGAAGCATTGAGGTCGATGAAGGAAGAAGGATGGTTAGTATACAAGGCCAGTAGACGTTTTAATAACCCGTGGAGTACACTAAGGGATTATTGCACAAAATATTGAGCTGATCCAACCCTTGAAAAAATTGGAAAGCCATTCGTTGTGTCACCTGAATTTAAAGTGAAGATAGTGTGTCAGGATAGACCCAATAGATCGGTCTTGGCCTAATTCCTGTCCCCAGAACAATGACGATGATGGTTATGGTACGTGAGGTGGCTCCCCTGGCAGATGCACCAAGAGAAAAAAATGGAGCCGAATGGACTGATTATCAGTTTTGTAATGTCTGGTACCTATAATGTCTATTTCATGTGTGATAGTTGTGAGGAATCTGATAGTGACTAAGAAGACTTAAAATATGTTTAATGGAATATTTTTAATAGAATTGTTTTTTTTTTCATATAAAAAACTGTGTAGTGAAATGTTTAAATATGGGCAATATGGGGTAATAGAAACCTAGAGTTTACATACGATTTGAACACTTTTATTACATTAAACATTAGTCTTCACTATTAACACTGAATGGTGAACACCATGCTATCACGGAGTAACTTGAATATCACGGCGTTACCCACTTCTACTACCGGATTTTGTTAGTTAATACCTTGAAATAACTTGTGAATATTTGTAAGATATATGCCAGAAATGTTCCGTAGGGTATCCTCTTTAACATGAAATGAATCGAAATAACTGATATCTAAAATTTCCGAAATAGTAACAAAAAAAGCTTAGTATCACGGAATTACTTAACTTACTACACGTATACAATAATCTTCATGTAACAGTACTTAACTCTAACACCTACATATATATAAATCCAATATGGCGACCAACCAATATATTAGACGGTTCTCACTATCTACGAATCTATTTCAGCAATCAAACTGAAATGTTGTATGTTGATAGAGACAATTAATATAAGTAGGATATATGAAAATTGGTTTTATTTCTTCACGGAAGTACTTGTTTCATAAATGAAAATAGCCAAAAATGAGGAAAAAGTAGACTTGTGAGATCGATCCGTACAAATGTGTGTGTGTCTGTCTTCCCCTCTCAACTCCTAAATGGCTGCAGCCATCAACACCTGAATATCTCCCGGACATACTTGAAAATTACACTAATGCTACCAACTGCTGAAAAATCACAATTGAAATTTGAGCTCTATGTTGGATATCTCAGAAGTAATTCATGCGAACTGTTCCAAAATCGGCACAACAAGAGATAACATTCCAGATTAATTTTCAGGAGTCCAAATATGACAGAGTCACCAACATGATTCTAACCCTGTCGATAGGTCCAATATTTTAATATTTGTAACCTCTATACTAACAAATGGATTTCATACAAAATTGAGACAATAATATATCATAATATTTCATTTCAGATTATTGTGAGCAACACATACATGACATTGATGCCAACATGATGTTATGCGCGCTAATAGATCCAATGTAACATTAATTAATTTCTAATATATTGATTAATCATCGTCATGAACCTGAAATTTTATGAAAAGTAGGCTCTTTAGCTCGTCACGGAACTACTTGTTAAAATCAATATAGTATAAAAAGAACTCAAAATTAATTATTCGAATTATATCCATCATATTTTCAATGGGAGATGAAGATGATTCGCTGGACACCGGGACTTACTAGACTGAACCGCATCAGGAATGACAATGTTTGAGCTACATTTGGTGTGGCTCCAATCCATGAAAGAATACGGGAGCGCCATCTGCGTTGGTATGGCCATGTACTGCGTAGTAATGACTCTTCAGTCGCGAGAACTGCATTTGACATCAGTCCAGAAGGCCGACGACCACGAGGGCGACCGAGAAAGCGCTGGCTGGATACTATGGGGGAAGACATGCAACTAGTGAATGCCACAACTAGAGACGCTCAAGATCGAGCAGTATGGAAGAAGAAGTGCAGAAAAGCAGACCCTGCAATAAAGCGGGATTAATGGTAGGAAGATGAAGATGATGTTTTCAAAGGGATAAACTGTTCATATTTATTAGTTTGTCTATGATTGAATGATATTCACACTTATTTTCAGTTATTTTCAAATATCCAAAAAGTCTATAGTATGGAGAAGACTATAAGACTCAGGTGACCAAAGTAGGAGCAGCGTTAATCGCTCTAGCGGTGTGTATGTGGGATCGATATCCTCTGATCCCCTTGCTAATATCAGGGAATGTTGTGTACGGATGACGAGGCGCGGTTGTCAACATATCCCTCACTGATTGGCCCGGTGTCGCTAGAAAATAAAATAGTTCGCTGCCACTCATCGCTGGGACGTTGTCACCAATTGGGCCAGCAAATATTGGCTGGATGTATTATGTGAGTTAGTGCTTCACGAATTATGTGCTTCCTCGTAAAATAAATCCTGAATCAAGCGACTCAACGATAAAAAAAATAAAAAACACGGTAGCCTCCGGAAAAATGTCATCCATTGGGTAACTTTATTGTCCCGGAGTTCACTGCTATGAAACTTGTATTGATTATAACACAAGAGATAACCAGGTTCCGTACGTCTATGTATTATTATCCTTGGTATGGTGTCCTGGTGAAGCAGCTAGCATTCTTGGTTGTCGCCCCGGAGGTCCGGGTTGGATTCCCGGCTCTGCCAAGAAATTCGATTCTGGTATTTTTGAATTTTATTCATAGAGAACTGCCACTCAGGCTAAAGAACCCCGTTATGTAGCGTATACAATGTTCTGGCTCGAACATTTGTAATAAGAAACTAAACCTAGCGCATCAACTAACAAAACACAATATAAAACAAGCCAATTAGCAAGCGTTTTATACAAGATGAGTAATACAAATTAGAATATAATATTTAAATACATAAATAACCTACTTAATATATTGTTAAATCTATTGCAAAAACAAGAAGTTCCGTGACGAACTAAAGAGCCTACTTTTCTTAAAATTTAAATTCATGCCAATCTATATAGACCTATATAGAAAAATAGCGAAATTAAGTTGGTAATATCGAAATTTCTAATTAGTTCGAAATATTCCTAGCATAATGTAGCCTGATAGAGCACTACAGTTGGCAACCCTGGTGACGGAATATATTCTTAGTTCCAACTCTTAAGGTACAGAATACAATATTTGGTTGAAGTCCAATGGATAGCATGGACGTTGCAGGCAGTTAGACACTGGATCTATCAGCGCGCATAAAATCATGTTGGCAACAGTGTCATGCATGCGTTGGTTAGAAATAATCTGAATTATTATAATCTCTTGTTGTGCCAATATTAGATGACATCCATTTGTTAGTATAGAAGTTACATGTAATTTAAAATCGGACCTATCAGCAGGCTTAGAGTCATGTTGGCAGCACTGACATATATTAGTGTCTCCTAATTAATCTAGAATGTTAGGTACCATACGTGTGCATATTTTAAACTGTTGGCTTACATACCTTCTGATATATTAATATTTTGGTGAAATATAGAGACAGCATTTATTAACAGTTGGCAGCCCTGGTTGCTCTTAAAAATAAGCATAGTCATATCTGTTTTGGTACACATAGCACATACGAAATTTGGTTGCAATCCAATTGATAGTATAGAAGTTACATGTATTTAAAAATTGGTCCTATCAGCAGGGTTAGAATCATGTTGGTATCACTGACGTACTCCAAATTAATCTAGAAAGTCAGGTACTATACGTGTGCATAGTTGAAAGCTGTCGGCTTGCATACTTTCTGATATATTGGTGTTTGGATAAAAGAATAAAGAAACATTTATTGACAGTTGGCAGCCCTCGTGGTTCCTAAGAATACGTTCAGTCATATATGTTTATGTACACATATTACATACAAAATTTGGTTGAATTCCAATTGATAGTATAGAAGTTATATGCATTTAAACATTGGACCTATCAGCAGGCTTATAATCATTTTGGCAACACTGCCATGTATGGTCTCCTGGACATTAAACTGAAATATTATTATCAACGTGTGCCTATTTTGAAATAGCTCCCATCCATACATTCCGAGATATCCAACATGGGGCTCAAATTTCAATTGCGGTTTTTCAGCAGTTGGTAGCACTGACTTAATTTTCCAATATGGGCTTGAAGTATTCAGGTATAGATCATTACTCATACCAAATTTGGATTCGATTGCTGCAGCCGTTTAGGAGTTGATAGGTGGGGGGGGACACATACACTGCCAAACAGACAGAAATTTGTCCAGATCGATCTCATAAGTCTACTTTTTCCTCATTTTTGCAAAATATGAAAAGTAGGCTAAAAACTATTATACATTAAAGAAAGGGCTACAATTGTTATGTGACATGATTGCTCGAACTACTATCAATTCCACGGAAGTTGTATCTTGGATACAAAAAATATTATAAAAGGCTGTATGGCACAGATATACTGTATTTGAAAAATGTTGTATGAAATATTTATATTTTTGGTTCGTATTCCTTCAGGAATATTGACATTAGGTATTTCTTGAGTTGTGTAGTGTTAACAGAGTTTGTAAATGAGTGACGGTGGAATGTATTAAAGAGCCAAAGAGCTGTCCAAAGGGATGATTTATTGTATTTAGTTGTACGGTGGTATACAGCTTCCGTGGCTCAGGCGGCAGCACGCCGGCCTCTCACCGCTGGATCCGTGGTTCAAATCCCGGTCACTCCATGTGAGTTCTGTGCTGGACAAAACGGGGGCAGACAGGTTTTTCTTCGGGTACTCCGGTTTTCCCTCTCAAAATTTCATTCCAGCAACACTCTCCACTATCATTTCATTTCATCTGTCATTCATTTAATCATTGCCCCAGAGGAGTGCGTCAGGCCTCGGCAGCCGGCACAGTTCATATCCTCGCCGCTAGATAGGGGCTTCATTCATTCCATTCCTGACCTGGTCGGAGACTGGAAGCAGGCTGTGGATTTTCATTTCATTTTCAGTTGTACGGTGGTATGAGGGATGGAACGTGGTCCACTCAGCCTCGTGAGGAAAAACTGACCATAAGCCAGTTCTATTCCCACCTCAGTCATCCTGGAAGTGGTTTTCGGTGGTCTCCCCACTTCTACTCCAGTCAAATGCCGGGGTGGTTCCTAATATAAGGCCACGGCTGCCTCCTTACTAATCCTAACAGGATTACAAACACACACATTACTACAGTTGATCTCGTCATCCACTTTATAAGTGAGAGTAGATTAGGGCCAGCAATATACATTTTCAAGTGCACATTTACTCAAAGACTTGTTCTTTTTTAGCCTATTTTCTTTCATGAAAAAAAATGGGCTTATGAGATCACCTTTTGACCGTGAGTCTGTCTGTGTGTGCGTGTGTGATGGTGGGTGTGTCCCCCCTAATAACTTCTAAACAGCTGGAGCGATTTCAATGAAACTCATTAATTTCATAGCACTATTGAGGACGACCCCGACCGTGCCTTTTACATTTTGTTACGTCTCACCAATCCAACATGGCGGCTGTGCGAATTATTTCACCGGCATTCAATATCTCCGAAACTATTAACGATATCACCCTGGAATATTTTACGGTGATAAAGGGAACTACTGGAAGTTCACCTATGTGACTTTTGAAAAATCTGATAACTACAAAACCAACATGGCGGCCAAGCGAATGTGTTACTTTTAAATAGACGTTTCTCGCGATTTAACCAACCAAACGCAATGAAACGTATATGTTTATGCACATTGTAATGCACCGACATCTAACTTCGTTCAATTGTTTACATAACCTCAAGATGGCGGCTGTGCGAAATATTTCACCGGCATTCTATATCTCTTAAACTATTAGCGGTATCACCCTGAACTTTTGTACGGAAATAAAGGGAATTACTGGAAGTTCATTTATAAGACTTTCAAAACCGGTTAACTACAAAACGAATATGACGGCCAAGCGAAGTTGAAATTTTTAAATAGACCTTTCTCGCGATTTAATGATCCAAACGCAATGAAACTTGGTACAGCAAATGTTTATGCACATTGTAATGCACTGGTATCCAATTTAGTTCAATTGTTTATATAACCTCAAAATGGCGGCTATGCGAATTTTAAAATTAAGGTTTTTATTTCTTGTGTCGTGTAAGCCTCCGTGGCTTAGGCGGCAGCACGCCGACCTCTCACCGCTGGGTCCGTGGTTCAAATCCCGGTCACTCCATGTGAGATCTGTGCTGGACAAAACGGAGGCAGACAGGTTTTTCTCCGGGTACTCCGGTTTTCCCTGTCAAAATTTCATTCCAGCAACACTCTCCACTCACATTTCATTGCATCTGTCATTCATTTATTCATTACCCCCAGAGGAGTGCATCAGGCCTCGGCAGCCGGCACAGTCCATATCCTCGCCGCTAGATGGGGGCTTCATTCATTCCATCCCTGACCCGGTCGGAGACTGGAAGCAGGCTGTGGATTTTCATTTCTTGTGTCGTAATCATGCGATCAAAGTGAAAGTTTGAATAACGAACCTACGCAATAATCTTCCTTTAATGGTACATGACTCTATGGCCTATACATATAACGATCCAACATGGCGACGATCCGAAATATTTAGATGGATCTCAATATCTATGAATCTATTAGAGAAATCAAACTGATTTTTTTAATGTTCATAGGGGCTATGAACATAAGTTCACCTATAGGACTTTCAATAACTTGGTAATCACAAATCCAACATGGCGGCGACGAGAATTATAAATATTCATATGATGGTATTTATAGAAAAGCACCTTTTGTTATACAGAGAGATTAGTTTGGATGTATCGGAGACCCTCGCTAGCCCGCTCGCCCGCGGCGCGAGCCTGCCTCCCGCCAGGCACTTTGCCGTTATGCGGCGCTGGCGCGGCACTGAGTCATTGGGTATAGGAATGTGTACTTAAATTTGTACTTCAATGTGATCCTGGACCAATTTTTTGACGGACTGATTTACGGAGAGCGATTGTCAACATATTTTCAATAAGATTCTGCCACTGCTCACAATGACGAAGCATCCATGACAGAATTGCGGCGCATTTTCGGTACTAGGATTATAAGTCGGAACGTGTGGCCCCCGCGAAGCCCAGACTTATCACCATGTGACTTTTATTTGTGGGGAACGCTTAAAAATAGAGTGTATGCGAGAAACCCTTACACTATAAATGAGCTTAAAGACTATATTACAGCTGAAATACAGTCAATCGGTGCTAAGGAACTTCAGAGAGTACTTGCCAGGTTCATATAAAGGTGCCAGCGATGTGTAGCAGAGAATGGCGAACATTTTCAGCACCAGCTGTGAACTAGGTAAGTACAAATTCCTATACTCAATGACTCAGTGCCGCGGGGCGCAGCATAACGGCAAATTGCGTGGCGGGAGACAGGCTCGCGCCGCGGGCGAGCGGGCTAGCGAGGGTCTCCGATACATCCAAACTAATCTCTCTGTATATGTTCCGGGTGCTTTGAAAAGCTACCTCCAGTTTTTTAGCTCTGGCCGCTATGGCGTCTGATTGGATTCACTCACCAAGGTATTTAAACTTATTCACATGGTTTATTGTTCCATATTCGGTGTTCAGTTGGATCGTGTTGTCTTTGATGTTTGACATTACTTCCGTCTTTTCAAAAGATATCCGCAAGCTTGTTTGTGTACTTTATTTTAATTTTGGTTTTATTACTTTTAGGTAAATTTCATATTTAAGCGTCCACCTCTAAACGTTAATGTTCTCAAAATGTGTATTTGCCTGGAGTAGAAGTGGGAAACCACGGAAAAAACACTTCTAGGATTGTTGATGTGGGAATCGAACTCACCTCTTCTCAGATCTGTCTCTCGAGGCTGAGTGAACCCCATTCTAGACCTCAGACCAGAAATTAATTTCTTGGCAAGGCCGAGAATAGACCTCGAGACCTCCAGGCTGACATCCAAGACAGCTAGTCACTAGCCACGTTGTGGAACTTGACTATAACACAAGAGAGAACAGATTGTTTTGTTTGTTAACTCTGTATTAATCTCGTTTGTACACTAAAGGTAATAATAAAAATAATAATATCGTATGGCCTCGGATGCAAGCTTTGTTATTTGACACCCAGAGGGTAGCTTGCCTGTCGAATTTCCTTGTTCCTTGATGCACTATGAAAGTCAAAAATGTTAGATGTTAGATACCTAAGCTCCTTGAACACTATAGCGCTTTCTAGTAGAGAAATGAGGAACTTTTGTGTTGGCGGAAACTCCCGAGATTAATTTTGCCATTATGAACACGGCCTACTGAATGCAAATGGGTTCTTTGGCATACCAACATCGTATGACATGTGTTTCGTATTTTTTCCGCCTTTCAAAAATCACTTACAACGGCCAGGAGCGAAGCTGCAAGCTCAGGGATAGTAGACCGACACGATAACCACTGCACAAACATAGAAGAATTCCTGAGTTTTAATTCACTGGCCGTGAAAGCCAATATACCATCTTTTTATACAATATTAGCTTAATAAAAAGAGAAATCAGACAAGTTCGCGTGTACATATTCAAGCTGATATTTGTAGGACTTCAAAGGAACAGAGCAAGTTTTGTAAATATTAACACAGGAGTGTAAATTGGAAGAAGTCCATGTTCATGTTGAAACATGCTGGTGCACCAAACAGGGAGAGATCGTCCAGCAGTAATTGGCTGCAGTATGATGATCCACAAAATTAGCATTGCATAATTATGACAAATAATCGTGAGATACACATACCAACATTCACCAACTAAACTATATGATGCATCCATCGCCACTGAGGACCATCACACGTCACCATCATGGACTATCTTTTTTTAGCCTATTTTCATTTAAGGAAAAATAGACTTATGAGATCACTTTTTGTCCGTGTGTGTGTGTGTGTGTGTGCCCCACCCCTCCTTAAATACTTCTAAACAGCAGGAGCGATTTCAATGAAACTCTGTGAGGTTATAGTACTATTTTGGCCGACCCCGTCCGTGTCCTTCAAATGTTATTACGTCCCACCTATCCAACATGGCGGCTGTGCGAATACTTCACCGGCATTCTATATATCCGAACCTATTACTCATATCACACTGACATTTTGTACGGTAATAAAGGGTACTGCTACACCTTCACATATGTGACTATCAAAAACCTCGCGATGTACAGCAAATCACTATACAAATTTCAATGCACTGACATCTAATTTAGTTCAATTGTTTACATAGCCTCAAGATAGCGGCTGTACGAAGTTTTGAAATTAAGTTTTTATGCCTTGTCTTCTAATCATGCGATCGAAATCAACGGTTGAATATTAATTGACTTACACAATGATCCTCATCTAATAGTACATAACTCTATGGCCTACGTATATATTAAAATCCAGCATGGCGATCATCCAAAATATTTAGACGGTTTTCAATTTCTATTATTAATCTGTGACTACAATCGAACTGAAATTTTTGGCAGTTAACATAAGTAGAATATATGAAAATAGGCTGTTTAGTTCTTCACGGAACTACTTGTTGTTATTATTATTATTACTTTTTAGCATTGTCCCCTGGTACTGATAATAATTGAATAATACGGCACCTTATGCAGATATATCCTTTTCATTTTACAACCAAGTTCACTCAGTTTAGATGGGACTCTTATCTTATCACGGGGTCTAGAATATAGCCCCTTTCTCATTTAATGGTGATCATATCTATTCAGCTTGTGCTGCCGTTCGCTGCAAGGCCATGAACCTTCTCGTGCACCTGAAAGCCATTTCTGATGGGGTGGTGTCGGCTGTTCCTAAGAGCTTCGCCAAACTGACAGAAACCCAAGAAGTTAGCCTAACTTAATTTTCAATACATGTAAAATGGATTACACAAGGAAATAAATATAATTGGGGAAGATGACCTCGATGTTCACTAATTTTTTAAATATACATTTTCATTTGAGACTGTTTTGACTTTCAGCGTCCAGTCTAGTCTGCAAGCTTCTGGTAGCAAGCAAGTCACCTCCATTATCCCCTATTAGCAGTTAGCACTGTGGCCTCCTCTGCATACTTTTTCAAAATAAATTACTCCAACAAAAATAAAATCAAAAATATATTCTAGCTTTACTTGGCTCGCAATCATGTACCTTATTTTTACATTATAAGTAAACGACGGATGACAGTGAAGAGAGGACGTGGAAGACCAAGAATGCGTTGGATGGGCTCGGTGAAGTATAGCATTAGAAAACGAAACCTGGATTGGAACACCGTGTCGGAAGAGGAATGGTGGAACGACAGAACAAAGTGGAGAGGAACCATATTTGCCCCCACCCAGTGTCAGATGTAAAAGGGGAAATAAAGATGATGATGATGATGATGAAGTAAATTCTACTCTGTTTTGGCCGGTCCTAAGACATAGCCTGTCTCAGAATACAATTAAAGTTTCGGATTTACACTCCGTCACCAAACCTGGTTGGTTGCTTCCTTTGTTTAGGGGTGGCGACAACGCGGTTATGTAGCCCCGTGTACTTTGGGTGTGTGTAGAATCTGTCTGATAACCAGGGTGAATTGTGATGGCTGAATTAGTGTGTGTTTGTTATCTGTGATTCAGGTAGAAGGACTGTAGACGATTATTTTTTTAAAGTAGTTCCTCCTTTTACTACCAAATGCTACCATCCATGACACCTAGCTGCGGACGTGGCTACTAAATGCCATCGCAGTCAGCACCTGGCGGTGAACGTTGAAACTAATAGAGCGTTATCAAACTAACCTACACATTTTAGCTTCCACAAGTGTAGTTAGTGGAAGGTTCTTTTTCATGCCATGAATCTATGACATGGGATCGCCGGCTTTACTTCCCCTCCGAAGGGATTCTTAGCGCTCTTAAAAATCCGATGACTTCGACCGGGTTTGAATCCGCGATCACTAAACCTCAAGTCACTAATACGAAATGCGGGGAGAGTAAATGTTGTTGAAAGACGAATGTGCTGTAATAAACGTTTCAAATTTTGATATTTAAGCGACATCGTGTATATTCCATTTCATATCCCCAACTCCAGTGCGCTTTCTGACCTACTGTCGACCAAAGTATTATGTGCACTCGAGTTTGAAGGTTGTTTGTGAAGTAACCAACAGACCAACATAAAATCCAATAACATCATTATTTTTTCACGTTAGTTCATGTAGGCGTGGAATGTTTAATTTATATTTTAATATTTTTATCGCTGTTGGAGCACAGCAAGTGCCCGTTTTTAAGCGTGTTTCAACCATGCGTCACATTCAAGAATTATTATCTCACAAACCCGTCATCAGATCGAATCCAAATTTTAACACAATATACACTAGAATGTTGTATAACTGGTTCATTAATTTCAAATTTTGTGTGTGCAAGAAACAAAGTTATTATCATATTCGTAAGGTAACTTTTTATCGGCTCGGGGTGGTTGGAAAATGTAGTTCTTGGACGCGTAGTAATACATCCAAAAGTCATGCTGCATGACTGTGAAATACGTAAATTAATTCACTTATTTTATATCGGTTTGTATTTGTACTGGGAAATAAGACATTGTTCACCAGCTAGCCGCTTCAGGGAAGGCTGTACAGCGTTGCCAAATGGAGCCCATCTGGCGTCATGGCACACCTCGCTCGGAAGTGATCATATCCACGACGAAAATGATGTTGTATTTTATGTAGGTCTACTGGTTACTTCACAAACAACCTTTAAACTCGTGTGCACATAATATTTTGTACCCTAGTAGATCAAGGTAGTAAAGTCCCTCTGCAAATACTGTATGTGCAAGATGTCATTTCTTCAAGTAAATTTATTGTGGATATTGATTGTAATAAAGGCACTAAGAGTGCAGATATCAGCCTTTGATTGTTTAGGAAAGTTATTATTATGATGATTCTCTGAGTGGGAGAATTAAAATTATGAAGAATATCTTTTTAAAAAGCCTTATGCGTCGTAAAGTGAGGACTTACGGATTTTGAAACGTTGGACCAAGAGAATTAGATTGCAAAATGACAGATTAGCATGACACAGAGAACAAAATAAAATGAACTTTGAAATAATTTACTTCAGAATCTACCAACTATGGGTCACCCCACATTACGTTCCCCAAGTAGGTAACAAATAGCCACACTTTTTCATCATCCTCCCCCCCCCCCCCCCCTACCTATCCACCGAACAATGAAGTTCAATAAATCCTTTGTTTGTGTCGCCTCACGCCTATTTATCTCCTTCGATTTACCAAGTTTGTCAAATTTGCCACCACTGGAGCTCACAAAAGTCGTCTTTCAACCTGCTTCTTGGAGCAGTATACTTCTCACATCTGGTTACTGCATTATGTTAAAAGGTTATGTTTATGCAATTAGTTTTTATAACATCAGGACAATAGCAGACAACCTACCTTTAGAATATGTTACATACAGAGTTAGCTCAAATGATTTGGTTGGTTGGTTCCTCAGTTTAGGGGCTGCGACATCGTGGTCCTGTACCCCGTGTACTTTGGGTGTGTGTAGAATCTGTCTGATAACCGGTGTTAATTGTGATGACTGTATTAGTGTTAATTCAAGCAAGGACTGCAGACAATAATTTCAAGTAGTTCCTACTTTAGGTACCAAATGCTACCGTCCACGACACCTAGCTTGCGAACTTGGCTACTAGATGGCATCTCAGTCAGCACCTGGCGGCGAACGTTATCAATTCTAACCTACAAATTTTGCCTTCACACAAGTGTAGTTAGCGGAAGGTTCTTTTTCATGCCATAAATCTATGACATGGGACCAACGGCTTTACTTCCCCTACGAAGGAAGGCATATTGAGGGATTTTTAACGCTCTTAAAAATTCAACGACTTCGGCCGGGTTTGAACCCGCAACCTTGGGCATAGAAGCTCAGCATGCTACCAACTACGCCACCGAAGCCGCCTACAAATGATTTAAGCGATTTCATGTACATGTGATATCTCTACTGTATATATAAAAGAAATGAAAGTTTGTCTGTTTTTTCAGAATTTCCACGGAAATTTGAGTTATTTACGCGATTCAGACTGGTTTATGACGGTTGCGTGCAAAAGAAATATTTTTGTCTATCTGTCTGTCTGTCTGTGTACAACTTTGCACGCGTTTCATTCGAGAACGGCTGAGTGGATCAACGTAAAATTTGGTACAGATGTCCATCAGAGGCACGAAAGTAATCATTGATGTAACTCTTCTCCATACCTCTCATAAAACAGGGCCTACCCCCTTAAAATGCATACTGAAATGGGCGTAGAAAAACGAGACAAATCTCATTTTCAGCGTCTCAATGTGAGAAACAAAACTCGGGAGCCCTACGGGCCCCGAAAACCACATTTTAAGGTACTAAAACCAACAGTTTTTGAGATATACCCAGAAAATTAATTTCATTTATTAAGCTATTGAAAGAATGCCAGCCGGTAACCATGACAAAATCTCAGAAGTCCATCTATTTCTGTAAGACGCAATGCCATTCCATTTATTAGCCTATTTTCAATTTTGAAACAAGATGTTCAGCAAAGAACATATAGCCTACTTTCTCCTAAATGTATGGGTATCTTTATGACTCTTTGTCCTCATCCCTAAAACAATCACCCCAACCACAATGTATTGTTTGTTTTCTTTTATATTGATAATAAGCCAGTAAGTGTCAAGATCAATATTATATACTTTATGATGATTGAATAACAAAACTACTAACTTATTGTAATGCATTCACGTCCGTTAATCTCTATATTAAGCCAGCCTGCAAAATTAAGAATCTTCCGCCCCAATCATCTTCCGCCCCAATCACAGTAGGTGGTGCTGCGACCTATCAGTGAATTAATCTTTATCTTGTACGCCTATGCACTGCCATCGTAATGTACTACGATGGCAGTCTTCTATGGGTGTTGAATGAGTAGGCAGTTTAAAGTAGCCAAGAGGGAGGCGATCCAGCTGGCAGTGTTTAAAGGTATTCGGAGCGCGATCGTGGCTAATAGTTGAACTACCAGTATTACAAAATTGCCATACTTCAGGAGGCCAGCTCAGGCATTTACACAGCGTTATGTTTGGAACAATATTCCCACATAACTCACAAGAGGACAGCACCGTACAGAGGCATTAAGAAGGCTGTGGTTAATGACAACGTATATCTAGTTCTTCTATTCTCCTTTTTCTAATGTCTTCTGTTTATGTGCGATGCTGGGACTGTGATTTTATTAATATACGAGTGTATACTTTATCCTCTCCTTTGAGCTAAATGACATTTTATTCAGTATCTGTGGGAAAAGCTCGTGCACATCATTTGTAAAAGAATTCAAGAAAAAAAAAAACTAACTGTAGCAGTATTCGATCCCCAGTCAACTGCGTGTCAGACTAACATGCTAGCCCAGAGCTAACCGTATCCATGACGTCAGGTGTTCTTAGCTGACATATTAGATACAAACTGTTGGCAAATAATGACTTTAAATAAACGATTTCTTCACTGCAGTACATCTTCATTAAAGATCATTTCATACAAAGTTTATATTATTGTATCAGTACGGTATATCACATACAACATACTAAAACTACTGAAATATAAGACAGGCACATGAGGACAGCTGCCATCTTGTCGTGTGACACAAACGGCTCAGCTCTTTTAAGCCACTCATACTGTATAATATTATAATATTAAATTATAATAAATAACGGAACACGACCTTCAGGATAGCTTAAACCCCCCTAGGCTCGATAATCGGAATTGGTGGGTCTTAAGCTATTTATTAAAATGGTTGCATAATTCACACGGCCGCCATCCTGAAATGGCATGGCCGATGACCTTGAATTTTGGGTAAAAGACGCGTCCTATATAAAGGTATGTTGTCACCAAATTTGGTAGAGATCGGATGATTAGTTTAGCCGTAATTTGATTTTACGTTTTGAACATTTGAGTGGCCGCCATTCTGTTTAGGTAAAGATGGCGGCGATATAAAGTATGACACTGAGGTGTCCTTTACTAGTGCTACCTCTGTACCAAATTTCGTTCAATTCGGTTTCACCGTGTTCGAATTGATAGGGGGGGACAGACATTCAGAGTACACACACTCACACACACACAGACACACACACACACACAGACTCACACACACACACACAGACTCACACACACACACATACACACACACAGACAGACACACTTTTTTCGCCCTGTGTTGATCTCATAAGTCTTCTTTCATTTTTTGCAAAAATCGAAAGTAGGCTAAAAATAGGCTTATGAGATCACCTTTTGTCCGTGTGTGTGTGCGTGTGTGTGTGTGTGAGGTGTGTGTGTGTGTGTCCCTAATAAAATCTAAACGGCTGGAGCGATTTCAATGAAACTCGGTAAGTTCATAGCGCTATTCCCGGCGACCTCGACCGTGCCCTTCAAATTTTGTTACGTCTCACCAATCCAACATGGCGGCTGTGCGAAATATTTCACTAGCATTCAATATCTCCGAAACTATTACCGACATCGTCCTGAAATTGAGTACGGTGATAAAGGGCACTACTAGAAGTTCACCTATGAGACTTTCAAAAACCTGGTGACTACAAAACCAACATGGCGGCCAAGCGAAGTTGAGACTTTTAAATAGACTTTTCTCGCGATTTAACTATCCAAACGTAATGAAACTTTCTACAGCAATTGTTTATACACATTGTAATGCACAGGAGTCTAATTTAGTTCAATTGTTTACATAACCTCAAAATGGCGGCTGTGCGAAATATTTCACTGACATTCTATATCTCCGAAACTATTACAGATATCATCCTGCAAGTTTGTACGGTGATAAAGGGTACTGATACAAGTTTACCTATGTATATTTCATAAACCTGTAAAGTACAAAACGAACATGGCGACCAAGCGAATTTGAAATATTTTAATAGACTTTTCTCGTGATTTAACTCTCTGAGCGCAGTGAAATGAGGTACAGTAAATGATTTTGCAGATTGTAATGCACTGCCATCTAATTTAATTCAATTGTTTACATAACCTCAAGATGGCGGCTGTGCGAAATTTTAAAATTAAGTTTTTATTTCTTGTGTCGCAATCATGCGATCGAAGTGAAAGTTTGAATAATGAACCTAGGCAATAATTGTCCTTGAATGGTACATATCTCTATTGCCTATACATATAACAATCCTAAATGGCGAGCTTCCGAAATATTTAGACGGTTCTCAATATATATGAATCTTTTACAGCAACCAAACTGAAATTTTTTATGTTCATAGAGACTATGAACATATGTTCACCTATAGGACTTTCAGTAACCTGGTGAGCACAAATCCAACATGGCGGCGACGCGAAGTATAAATATTTAAATGGACGTTTCTCGCGAATTAACTATCCGAGTGCCGTGAAACGTTGCATTTTAAATGCTTATACAAATATTGATCCACTGGCATCTAATTTATTTCAATTGTTTGCATAATCACAAGATGGCTGCTGTGCGTAATTTTAACATCTCGTTTTTACTTCTTGTGTTCTAATCATGCGATTGAAGTTTGAATACCACACGTACATAATGATCTTAATGTAATAGTACAAAAATAAAAATCCAACCTGGCGACCATCTAAAATATTCAGACGGTTCTCAATATCTACGAATCTGTTACAGCAATTAAACTGAAATTTTGTATGTTGATAGAGGCAATTAACATGAGCAGGATATATGAAAATAGGCTGTATGGTTCTTCACGGAACTTCTTGTTACATTACTGTGAACGTTCGCAAACGGCTATAAGGTTATCAGGGAACCAAATTAAGCTGTAAAATTCATCAATACGTATATAATGGCTTAAGGGGGTCAAGGGGTACTAAAGGTCTATTATATCCCTATCCCTATATTATTATGATTATTATTATTATATTATGGCGTACAAGGACGAGAAAAACTCTTTTTCAGCCCCACAGTGGCTCGGAGGCTGCTACGTTTTAAGGTTCTAAAACCACGTTTCTGAGATATTCCCAGAAAACTAATTTAATTTAATAAACTAATAAAGATCACCTCGTGGCGCAGTGGCTAGCATTGTTGGCTGTCACCCCCGAGGTACCTGGTTCGATCCCCTGCTCTGCCAAGAATTTAAAAGTCTTGATATGGTCTGGTACGGGGTCTCCTAGCCTCGTGATGCAAAATGGGAACCTGCCGGATGCTATGGTAGGAGGAGGAGTGGAAAAGAACTGGCCATCCTACCACACGCAAACTCCGGCTGGGGATGTCTGGTTAGTGATCCCTTGACTTATTCAAGGGCTCTTATTCAAGTCGCCTACGTCCCTGGATGGGATATGGCACTCTTTTATTTTATAAACTAATACATTGATGACGAGTACAGAAGAAAACCAAATCAGGAACTACAGTATATAGATATACTGAGAAAATCACAGATGTGGCCAGGAAGAGACGTCGGGCTTTCTATGGACATGTCTCATGGATGAACCCAACAAGACTAACCAACCAGCTTCTCAACTACTGGGGGAAGAGAAAGAGCGTGACACCGTCGCTAACAATAGTTAACAAGGATATCCAAGAACTGAAGATAATGAAAAGGGATACTAGAAGCCGATCACATCTCATAAAGATACTTAAACAGAAGAGTTTTCAGGACAGACCACCGTGTAAGAAAACCGGCAACATCTGGGCAAAAGAAAGGAAGGAGAAATATTGCAAGAGAATGGCGAATATTGGGCAAACATCAAGTCCCTCGCCAAGCTGAAAAGTTGAACGTCGTGGTCCTTAGCTGGCCCATCCGAAAGAAGGAGAAGGACAAGAAGAAACTATTGAAGTAATGCAACCCGGTAACCATGACAACAGTGTCACAAGAGGTGACATCCAACTTTCCATCTATTTCTGTAAGAAGCAATGCCACTCAATTTATTAAATTTCTGCTAAAGTTTGCAAGTGGCTATAAGGTTATCGTGGAATCAAACATAGACTGTAAAATTCAACAATGCGATTAAGGGGGTCAAGGGGTACCCTAGAATTTTTACACGTGACTTATACGTGCGATATGTTGTACAGAAGGTCTATTATATCTCCAAACAGCAACATTATTTTCAGAAATCCTTGAATTGGAGCAGTGTTTTTTGCAGCTTTTGGGAATTTGGGCCATTGTAGGCTAAACATCCCTAATTTTCATGCACCACGAGCCTTTATAATTTATTAAAGGGGTCTTCCTGGGGATGGGGACTTTCCACAGCGGTGAGGGTCAGTTTTAATTTGACATATATTGCGTTTCGTCTACGAGGTTTTCAATATTATTTTCACGTCAGGAAGTGCACGTTAGGTGAATTTAGTTTGAGAGCACATGTTAAGTAATCATACTTTTGTCGATGATTTTGTTTGATACTGTGTGGTTGATATATCTTTATGTTTATGTATGCCTATAATTCATGTTCGGGTGCTTGGAGCATCGTAAACTTAGGTATTGTAACTGAGCCGGTACAATTTTAAGATCTGTTCGACGTTGTTTCCATCTAGCGGTCTCTAGTAATACATCTAAGAGATCGTAATTTCCGCACGTCGGAAAAAGGAATGCGCCCGCGTTGGAATACTCATCCTTGTCTAAGGAACACGCCTTCGGCGATTGTTATCGCGCCTGATTTGTTATCGCGAGGAGAATTTGATGATCGTCTGCCGTTATAACTGCCACTACCAGCAAATCTATTCTAATGTTCCGAGATGCCCTTTATAATAAGCTTTAAGAAGATATAAATGTTGGGGAGACACTACGCGATTCCCGCTTTGTCTCATAGTGAAGAATTCCGTAAAAATGGAGTTGTTATAATATAAAATTATTATCAGTGAACTTCTAGAACGTCTCGGAGTATCAGCTAAGTGGAAATGGTCCTTGTAGCTATTCTGTTTTAATGTGTCATGTTTTGAAGAAAACTGATCACGATATATATATACTACCCAACTTTCAGTGTTAAAAGTTCCGTAATTTAATCTGCTAAGGTAGGGTTAAATTGGAGACCGTTCGTATTTCTCTATGAAGTTAATTGGTGTTTATTTTGTCCCCAGTTGGTTTATATACGCACGTAGTGGAGGATCAAATTGCTTGTTTATGGGTTTATTAATTTAAATGGGTGCTTGTTGTTGTTGTTTCTTTTCGTATCTAGTCGAGTTTTATTTTAGTGCGTGTTACTTGCGTTTGTTTTATGTTGTGAAACGCGATTGTATTTATGAGAGATGTTCCTTACCAGTTTCTAACCCCTTGCTAGAGTATGGGATCTTTCAGGGACCTTTAGGGACTGGTATTCTTTAGGTTAGTTCGCGATTTTAATTGTGCCTAGACGTAGGAGGGTGTGTTGTTCATTGCTTTGGATGTAATATCTTTTTGTTGGAACACACACCAGTTTATTTTATGTTTCAAGGGTTTGTTTTTATCATGCTTGTCATTTGTGCACTCCAAGGATGGCCGATTAGGTTTTATTTTTATCCTTGGAGACTGGGTAAGCATTATCTATGTATGTTTCAGAAATATGTTTCATTAACAATCACGGTTCTAGTCTTGATATTAAGGGTTGGGTTTATGTCGTTTGTTTAAGTGGGAATTTGACTGAAGGTCTAGGGTCATGTTTAGTGTTGTTCTGTTTTGTTGTGACCTTCAGTCAGCAAGCAATGCGTGATCCCATTACGTTATTAAATCAGGTGTATTGGTTACTCTTCCGAGATGATGGAATGTGTGTTCGTTGTACGTGCCCGGGACTGCAATTGACGCTTATTTGGCATCCCGCAAGGTAACTGAACCTTGTGCCTTCGTTCGAAAGAAGTTTTATTCTACCAGTTCATGAAATCGTTTGGTTTTATCTTCTTTTGGGATTTGCTTGTTTTCATTTTAACTGAACTGATCTATGTTTATTTGCTGAGTTTGTATGTCACGGCATGTCATGTGAAGTGTAGCGCCTTGTGAAGTTTTGTAATTATTCTGTGTTTATTGACGGGTCATTTAAGGATCGTTGCTGTTGTTGGTTGTTTCTTTGGGTAGCTTGGCGTGACATACAGTTTAATGTAAGGGTGGTCGGGTAGACAGTTCGTGGGAGATACGATTTCATGTACTTCTAAGAATGATGCTTCTGACTACCTTGTAGTAGTCAGCCTGTGGTGGAACGAAACGCACTATTAACACTATCGTTAATTTCTTCCCCTCTACTGAACGATCTCCAGCGACTTAGGCATTCTCCTCGTAGTCGACATTCTCCTTTTATAGATCTTTATTGTGTGTTTTACGTTTTATTGTTTTAATGTTTTATAATACCATGTACATATTTTATTACAGGCCCATCATCCCTCATCTTACCATTCCATGCACCCCTCACGTCCCCTTTTGCTATGTCTTGTTTTTTGATATTAAATTTTATTTTATTTTACAACCTCTACTCGAAAAGTGTAGTCATTGGGTGGTCGGTGCTCCATCTAGTTCACCGTGTGTTAAAGGTCTCGACTTAGGTCTAAGGTCCGCGTCCTCTACATCTGCACGCCTCAATTGGAATTGATAGGCGTGCAGGTGTCGAGGACGCGGACCTGAGACCTAAGTCGAGACCTTTAACACATGGTGAACTAGATGGAGCACCGACCATCCAATGACTACACTTTTCGAGTAGAGGTTGTAAATAAAATTTAATATCAAAAAACAAGACATTGCAAAAGGGGACGTGAGGGGTGCATGAAATGTTAAGATGAGGGATGATGGACCTGAAATAAAATATGTACATGGTATTATAAAACAGTAAAACAATAAAACGTAAAACACACAATAAAGATCTATAAAAGGAGAATGTCGACGACGAGGAGAATGCCTAAGTCGCTGTAGATCGTTCAGTAGAGGGGAAGAAATTAACGACAGTGTTAATAGTGCGTTTCGTTCCACCACAGGCTGACTACTAGAAGGTAGTCAGAAGCATCATTCTTAGAAGTACATGAAATCGTATCTCCCACGAACTGTCTACCCGACCACCCTTACATTAAACTGTATGTCACGCCAAGCTACCCAAAGAAACAACCAACAACAGCAACGATCCTTAAATGACCCGTCAATAAACACAGAATAATTACAAAACTTCACAAGGCGCTACACTTCACATGACATGCCGTGACATACAAACTCAGCAAATAAACATAGATCAGTTCAGTTAAAATGAAAACAAGCAAATCCCAAAAGAAGATAAAACCAAACGATTTCATGAACTGGTAGAATAAAACTTCTTTCGAACGAAGGCACAAGGTTCAGTTACCTTGTGGGATGCCAAATAAGCGTCAATTGCAGTCCCGGGCACGTACAACGAACACACATTCCATCATCTCGGAAGAGTAACCAATACACCTGATTTAATAACGTAATGGGATCACGCATTGCTTGCTGACTGAAGGTCACAACAAAACAGAACAACACTAAACATGACCCTAGACCTTCAGTCAAATTCCCACTTAAACAAACGACATAAACCCAACCCTTAATATCAAGACTAGAACCGTGATTGTTAATGAAACATATTTCTGAAACATACATAGATAATGCTTACCCAGTCTCCAAGGATAAAAATAAAACCTAATCGGCCATCCTTGGAGTGCACGAATGACAAGCATGATAAAAACAAACCCTTGAAACATAAAATAAACTGGTGTGTGTTCCAACAAAAAGATATTACATCCAAAGCAATGAACAACACACCCTCCTACGTCTAGGCACAATTAAAATCGCGAACTAACCTAAAGAATACCAGTCCCTAAAGGTCCCTGAAAGATCCCATACTCTAGCAAGGGGTTAGAAACTGGTAAGGAACATCTCTCATAAATACAATCGCGTTTCACAACATAAAACAAACGCAAGTAACACGCACTAAAATAAAACTCGACTAGATACGAAAAGAAACAACAACAACAAGCACCCATTTAAATTAATAAACCCATAAACAAGCAATTTGATCCTCCACTACGTGTGTATATAAACCAACTGGGGACAAAATAAACACCAATTAACTTCATAGAGAAATACGAACGGTCTCCAATTTAACCCTACCTTAGCAGATTAAATTACGGAACTTTTAACACTGAAAGTTGGGTAGTATATATATATCGTGATCAGTTTTCTTCAAAACATGACACATTAAAACAGAATAGCTACAAGGACCATTTCCACTTAGCTGATACTCCGAGACGTTCTAGAAGTTCACTGATAATAATTTTATATTATAACAACTCCATTTTTACGGAATTCTTCACTATGAGACAAAGCGGGAATCGCGTAGTGTCTCCCCAACATTTATATCTTCTTAAAGCTTATTATAAAGGGCATCTCGGAACATTAGAATAGATTTGCTGGTAGTGGCAGTTATAACGGCAGACGATCATCAAATTCTCCTCGCGATAACAAATCAGGCGCGATAACAATCGCCGAAGGCGTGTTCCTTAGACAAGGATGAGTACTCCAACGCGGGCGCATTCCTTTTTCCGACGTGCGGAAATTACGATCTCTTAGATGTATTACTAGAGACCGCTAGATGGAAACAACGTCGAACAGATCTTAAAATTGTACCGGCTCATCTCTCCACGCCCCAATCTTGGACGCAGTTTACAAGTCCAACGTAGAATGTAAAAAGCAATCACTACATGGATACATGTTGACATTAATCAGCTGGTAACGTGACTGTCATTTGTCTGCATCACGTGATAGTCGGGCCCTGACGTAACACGGAGCAGAGAGGATTGTGGGTTTTTCAATGTCAAGACGTCAGAACCAGTCACAGCTGATTTGCAATAACTTCCCAAAGAGATAGTAAGTAATGGTTGGGCAGAGTCCATAGAAGTAGATTCCCAGGAAGGCGGAATAGCGCTTTAGTAGTAGTCATACGTATTGTCGAGGCAGACAATGTTCGTGTCAAACAGTTCTTACGCAGTTTAGTAGTTAAGTCTCTCACTACACTTGCCAGTAATGCTCATTTCTATTAACCAAGGTATAGTAATACGTTCCGCTCAAGTTAAGAAACAGGAAAATACGGGGTGACTTAGGACATCTCCGAAAAGTAAACTAACAAAATTAAATTTATGACAAAACAGTCAATACAGCCAATACAAGAAAAATGCAGTCATCACATAATCAATCTCCCAATGTTCAAAATGTGAAAGTGCCAAAACCACGCTCTGCTACCAATTGAGGCGTGCAGATGTTATAGGACGCGGACCTTAGACCTAAGTCGAGACCTTTAACACACGGTGAACTAGATGGAGCACCGACCACCCAATGACTACACTTTTCGAGTAGAGGTTGTAAAATAAAATAAAATTTAATATCAAAAAACAAGACATAGCAAAAGGGGACGTGAGGGGTGCATGGAATGGTAAGATGAGGGATGATGGGCCTGTAATAAAATATGTACATGGTATTATAAAACATTAAAACAATAAAACGTAAAACACACAATAAAGATCTATAAAAGGAGAATGTCGACTACGAGGAGAATGCCTAAGTCGCTGGAGATCGTTCAGTAGAGGGGAAGAAATTAACGATAGTGTTAATAGTGCGTTTCGTTCCACCACAGGCTGACTACTACAAGGTAGTCAGAAGCATCATTCTTAGAAGTACATGAAATCGTATCTCCCACGAACTGTCTACCCGACCACCCTTACATTAAACTGTATGTCACGCCAAGCTACCCAAAGAAACAACCAACAACAGCAACGATCCTTAAATGACCCGTCAATAAACACAGAATAATTACAAAACTTCACAAGGCGCTACACTTCACATGACATGCCGTGACATACAAACTCAGCAAATAAACATAGATCAGTTCAGTTAAAATGAAAACAAGCAAATCCCAAAAGAAGATAAAACCAAACGATTTCATGAACTGGTAGAATAAAACTTCTTTCGAACGAAGGCACAAGGTTCAGTTACCTTGCGGGATGCCAAATAAGCGTCAATTGCAGTCCCGGGCACGTACAACGAACACACATTCCATCATCTCGGAAGAGTAACCAATACACCTGATTTAATAACGTAATGGGATCACGCATTGCTTGCTGACTGAAGGTCACAACAAAACAGAACAACACTAAACATGACCCTAGACCTTCAGTCAAATTCCCACTTAAACAAACGACATAAACCCAACCCTTAATATCAAGACTAGAACCGTGATTGTTAATGAAACATATTTCTGAAACATACATAGATAATGCTTACCCAGTCTCCAAGGATAAAAATAAAACCTAATCGGCCATCCTTGGAGTGCACGAATGACAAGCATGATAAAAACAAACCCTTGAAACATAAAATAAACTGGTGTGTGTTCCAACAAAAAGATATTACATCCAAAGCAATGAACAACACACCCTCCTACGTCTAGGCACAATTAAAATCGCGAACTAACCTAAAGAATACCAGTCCCTAAAGGTCCCTGAAAGATCCCATACTCTAGCAAGGGGTTAGAAACTGGTAAGGAACATCTCTCATAAATACAATCGCGTTTCACAACATAAAACAAACGCAAGTAACACGCACTAAAATAAAACTCGACTAGATACGAAAAGAAACAACAACAACAAGCACCCATTTAAATTAATAAACCCATAAACAAGCAATTTGATCCTCCACTACGTGCGTATATAAACCAACTGGGGACAAAATAAACACCAATTAACTTCATAGAGAAATACGAACGGTCTCCAATTTAACCCTACCTTAGCAGATTAAATTACGGAACTTTTAACACTGAAAGTTGGGTAGTATATATATATCGTGATCAGTTTTCTTCAAAACATGACACATTAAAACAGAATAGCTACAAGGACCATTTCCACTTAGCTGATACTCCGAGACGTTCTAGAAGTTCACTGATAATAATTTTATATTATAACAACTCCATTTTTACGGAATTCTTCACTATGAGACAAAGCGGGAATCGCGTAGTGTCTCCCCAACATTTATATCTTCTTAAAGCTTATTATAAAGGGCATCTCGGAACATTAGAATAGATTTGCTGGTAGTGGCAGTTATAACGGCAGACGATCATCAAATTCTCCTCGCGATAACAAATCAGGCGCGATAACAATCGCCGAAGGCGTGTTCCTTACACAAGGATGAGTACTCCAACGCGGGCGCATTCCTTTTTCCGACGTGCGGAAATTACGATCTCTTAGATGTATTATTAGAGACCGCTAGATGGAAACAACGTCGAACAGATCTTAAAATTGTACCGGCTCAGTAACCATGAGTCAATACACCAATAATTTAGAAAACTCTTCAGCGTACTTCTCATAGAAGGGTTGGTATAAGGAACAACTTTTCAAAATATATGCTAAAATAGGCGAAAAATAAAAATTATCATAGAAGACCAAAGCATATGTTGCGCTTCTCAATGTGTGACGCAAAACTCGGGAGTCGATAAAGGGTCTCCGATAACCACATTTTATGGCCTTTAAATTTACAGTGTCTGAGATATACCCAGAAAACTAACTTCGTTCTGATAAACTTATGAAGGAATGACAAGCCCCTACCCATTGGAGCAGTATCTCAATTGATAACGTCTGGTTATTAATACCGAAGACCGTTCGAAGAGCGGGTACTTCTGCTAGTTGAAAATATATAGCTCACAGCATTGACACATAGGCTATACCAATTAAAAGACAAGGTCATCAAGTTTTTCGAGTCTGATTGCTACAAATGCTCCATTTGCCGTCCTCGCGGCACACGGCAAATATCGATACGGTAGTTCAACTCCGACCACACATGATGGAGCTCCTGGTCAATTTTAGCTACAGCCGCATGGATCCGATTCCTCAGTTCAACAATATTAACTGGCATGGGTCGTACATAAACGTCATCTATGATAAACCCCATTAAAAAGAAATCGCACGGGGTGAGATCAGGCGACCGGGGAGGTCATAGCTGTGATTGAGGCCCATCCCATCCAACGTTCAGGAAGTTGTTCATTAAGATAGTGGCGCACTGCGAGGTGGAAATGTGGGAGAGCTCAACAGTTTTGTTGGAGGCCGACGGGCGACCAGTGGATTTTTTCTTACACAGACTTCCTGTGGTTACAAATTTCAAATGCCATGGACGTATAGTGTTTTCATTTCGAGGCTCCTTGTGAAACCGTGTGTGGAAATGTCTTTGAACAGTCTTTACGGACCTAGTTGAGTGAAATTCAAGAACACAATAAGTACGCTTCTCGTCTGTCACCGGGAAGATAACACCACATAGCGGCCGACCAGTGTACTATCCACAGCTGGAGGGGGAATATATAGCCTATTTTTAAGAGACACAAGATTTCAATTAAAAGTAGTTGTGTTTGAGACCACCTTGGAAAAGGATGGCCATCAGAACTGTACTCGGAGTGAACAAGGAAAATCTTCGAAGAACTTCATGTTTGTACCATACGATTTTAACTCTCTGTCAAACATCTATGTGGCCAGTGTGGCTAATTAACGTCTGAGGCATGTTTTCTGTTGAGTTGTTGATTCTTTACGGGATTTGTGACATTGTGCTCATGTAACCCCGTGTACTTGGGTGTGTCAAATCTAACCTATAATTTACCTTCACACAAGTGTAATTAGTGGAAAGTTCTTTATCATGCCATAAATCTATGACATGGCACCGCCGGCTTTACTTCCCCTCCGAAGGAAGGCATATTGAAGGATTTTAAAGCTCTTAAAAAATCCGACGACTTCGGCCAGGTTTGAACCCGCGACCTTCAATTTATTTAAACAAGTATGGAATCTCTATGGTGATGTAGATAAAGGTATGAAAGCTGTGACAAAAATTAAATTGTTGATGCATATTAGACAGTTCAGTTTTAACTGCAAAACGAACCTTAAGCAACCAACGTTTAAAAATTCCCTCTCGGTTTGCCAGAGGGCGGAGGTAGATAGAACTGACGCTGGAAGTCGCAATGTGATATCCATTGCCATGGGTAGCTTTCTCATGAAATAAACGAATGAATAAATAAATAAATAAATTAATGAATTAATGAATAAATTAATAAAGAAAGAACGAAATCAAGAAAGAAAGAAAGAAAGAAAGAAAGAAAGAAAGGACGGAAGAAAGGAAGGACGGAGGAAAGGAAGAAAGGCAGTAAGGACGGAAGAAAGGAAGAAAGAATGAAAGAAAGAAAGGACGGAAGAAAGGAAGGACGGAAGAAAGGAAGAAAGAAAGAAAGAAAGAAAGATTGGAAGAAAGAAAGAAAGAAAGAAAGGAAGAAAGAAAGGAAGAAAGAGATAAAGGAAGAAAGAAAGAAAGAAAGGACGGAAGAAAGGAAGGACGGAGGAAAGGAAGAAAGGCAGTAAGGACGGAAGAAAGGAAGAAAGAATGAAAGAAAGAAAGGACGGAAGAAAGGAAGGACGGAAGAAAGGAAGAAAGAAAGAAAGAAAGATTGGAAGAAAGAAAGAAAGAAAGAAAGAAAGAAAGAAAGGAAGAAAGAAAGGAAGAAAGAGATAAAGGAAGAAAGAAAGAAAGAAAGAAAGGAAGAAAGGAAGAAAGAGAGAAAGGAAGAAAGAAAGAAAGAAAAAAGAAAGGAAGGAAGAAAGAAAGAAAGAAAGAAAGAAAGAAAGAAAGAAAGAAAGAGATAAAGGAAGAAAGAAAGAAAGAAAGAAAGAAAGAAAGAAAGGACGGAAGGAAGGAAGAAATATATAAATTAACAAACAAGCAAATAAATAAATAAATAAATAAAACAGTCGTTCATATCACGACTAATTACAAAACCTTTCATTAATTCAACCGTTTGTCGTATTTTCTGAACAACCCTCGTATTTGATCTCTGTGCGAGAGAAATATAATATTAATTACATCTCTCAATCAGTTTAAAGCGCGCTCTGTTCTTTGACATTAATATTGGGTCACCATTCGCTTGTAACAATATATCTATTTATCCTCCATCTCCAATGTATATTTAATGGAATATTTTTTCTCTCTGTTCTGTTATTTAAACTCTTTACTTCATTAGCAATACGCAGAGCAATAATCACTTTCACTGTTTTCATAAAGAACACGTTAATAGCAGCAATATTGATGTGTTCGATTTGTATAAATACTCCCCATGTATAAGAAGAAATTAAATGGGTAGATATATATTTTGAATACATAACAGAATGCCGATTGGATGGCTCGATCAATCATGAAAGGGAGAGGGCGGACATGTGGCTCAGATGTGTGCCTCAAGGGGTGTTTAAAGCCGAGCTCTCCAAAGCCACAGTGGGGCGGCACACAATATGTGGCAGCTCTCACTAGCAGCTCCATATTTAAAGCGATTGGTGTTTATTTATTTTTTCATTAGTACGCAGGAATCAACCCAATCAATTAAAACATTCGTTGGGGGGAAATAATTTCTTGTAATTTGTACCGCTGTAATTATACTTATCGCAGCTTGAACTAAGTAGTTTTCATTCATTTCGTTACTGTGGAACTGCCATGAAATATTTGACAGGGAAGGATTTTACCCGTTTCTACTGCACACCAGGACGGAAAGATGTTCAAATGAAATGCTTTTTAAAGTTGTTGTTTGAGTCTTCAGTCTGTTGACTAGTTTGATGCAGCACTCCATGCCTCCCTGTCCTCAGCTAATCGTTTCCCCTCTACATAGCTACCCCACCCTACATCCGAGGCAATTTGTTTAACATATTCTAACCTTGGTCTACCCCTACAGTTCCTGTCCTCAACCCTTCCTTCCATAACTAAGCTTGCTATTCCTGGGTGTCTTAGTATGTGTTCGACCAACCTATCTCTTCTCTTCATTAGCAGTCACCAGAAACATCTCTTCTCTCCCACTCATCTTAATACCTCTTCGTTTTTAACCCTATCTTCCCATCTGATCTTCATCATTCTCCTGTAACACCACATTTCAAACGCTTCAATTCCCCTCTTTTCTGCTGCTTTTATGTTTTGCAGTCGGTCAACATGATTGCACCCAATTGTAATGGCAATGCCCTTGAGGTGTTGTGTAACTTGAGATCGCTGTTCAGCCATGATTGCTTTCCCACAACAGTTGGCAGAACAGAAGTAAAATTATCTTTAAATTCTGCAACAGACCATAACTTGTAGTTGTTTTTACTTTATGCATCGTAGAACTGCCTTACACTTCACAGTGCCAGAAATGAACTGCATGTGAGTGACACTGGTCCAGGTAGCTGGGGGAGGGGGAGGTCTAGCACGTGGTGCAATATGACTATGAACAAGAAAATCCCCGGCGTCCACAGTGAGTGGCACGGGGCGACAAGTTAAGAATAACACACTTGCAACCGGACATACGCTCTGCATGAAGATTAGATAGCTTACAGGTTGAAGTAATACAACACAAAAATGTAATAAACTGAAAGATCTGATTTTAATAAAATTAAATATTATGTCATTTTATGTGCGAATAAGTGAAAAGCAGGAATTTATGTATTTATAGAAAAAAATGCTTAAAATATGTATTTACACAAAAAAATCTGCATTTACCTAAAAATCTGAGTCCTACTCATAACTCTTATTAGCCTACTTTTCACATTTTGCAAAAATGAGGAAAAAGTAGACTTATGAGATCGATCCGGAAAAATGTGTGTCTGTCTGTCTGTCTGGCTGTGTGTGTGTGTGCCCCCCTCCCCCTCCCCTATCACCCTATCAACTCCTAAACGGCTGCAGCAATCGAAACCAAATTTAGTATGAGTAAAGATGTATACAGGAATATCTCAAGCCCATATTTGAAAACGATGTCAGTGCTACCAACTGCTGAAAAAACGCACTAGAAATTTGAACTCCATGTTGGATATCATGGAAGGTGTGCATGGGAGCTATTCCAAAATTGGCACACATGTAGATAATACTATTTCAGTTTAATTTCCAGGAGGCCATAAATGGCAGTGATGCCAAAATAATTTTAAGCCTTCTGATGGGTCCGATGTTTAAATGCATATAACTTCTACACTATTAATTGGATTTCAACCAAATTTTGTATGTAATATGTGTACATAAACAGATATGACTGAGTGTATTCTTAAGAGCCACCAGGGCTGCCAACTGTTAATAATTGCTCACTCTATTTTCTTCATCAAAATACCAATATATCTGAAAGTATGCAAGCCGACAGCTTTAAACTATGCACACGTATAGTACCTGACATTTTAGATTAATTTGGAGTAGCCTATATACAGTACTTCAGTTCTATCAACATGATTCTAAGCCTGCTGATAGGACCAATTTTTAAATACATGTAACTCCTATACTATCAGTTGGATTTCAACCAAATTTCGTATGTGCTATGTGTAACATAAGAGATATGACTATAAATAATCTTAAGAGCAATCAGGGCTGCCAACTGTTAATACATGCTGTCTATATTTTTTTACCCTAATATCAATATATCAGAAAGTATGCAAGCCAGCAGTTCTATACTTTGCACACGTATAGCACCTGACATTCCAGATTATTTTGGAATAATTAATATAAGTCAGTGCTGCCAACATGATTCTATCCTTGCTGATAGGTCCTATTTTAAAATGCATGTAACTTCTATACTAACAAATGGATTTCATCCAAAATTGGCACAACAAGATATCTTAATATTACCGATTATTTCTAACCATCACACGCATGACATTGTTGCCAACATGCTTTTACGCGTGCTGATAGATCCAACGTCTAACTGTATGTAACGTCCATTGGACTTCAAACAAATTTTGTATTCTGTGCCTTATGTGATGGAACTAAGAATATATTCAGTCACCAGGGCTGCTAACTGTAGTGCTCTATTAGGCTACATTATACCAGGAATATTTCGAACTAATTGGACATTTCGATATTACCAACTTAATTTCGTCATTATTCTAGATAGGTTCATATACTGTAGAATAATCATTCGCATGAAAAGTAGGCTCTTTAGTTCGTCACGGAACTTCTTGTTTTTTTTATAATTTTTGCAAAATGTGAAAAGCAAACTAGGAATAAAATATTAAAGCTCTTGTGAATTATTTTTCAGATACCATTCTCTCGTTACCGAAAAGCGTTAACTTATGTTTCCCCCTCTCGATATAATATTGCCTCCAACTTTATCTAGAACGTTTGAATTTCCGGTCGTAGTCTTTGTTCTCTCCCGAGGAATCGTGCTGGAGAAGCGGAGGACGAGGTAATAAAGTGCCATCGCTGCTGGCCGCTTTGCTCCGCTTATCTGAGTTGCACGCGTGCACATACAGCACCATGACAGATGTCGCAAATCTCACAAGCGGTGTGGTGTAGCGGTTGCGGTGTGTCCTGCCCGGCCCTCTCTTTCATTCCGATGTTTTCTTTAAAAATAGAATTTAAAATATTACTTGTTTTCAGATTTATGAAGCTGTTAGATATCTAAAAGAATTAAAATTGTTTGTTACGTGTGTGCTCTGCGTCCATATAGAAACCTTGTCCGTGATTTATTCGTCAAACATTTGTTTTGATTTTGATATGTGGTTTCAAAGCTACGGAACTATATACTTGTAAAATAAATGAGTTCAAATGAAAAATGGAACAAATACACACAGAGAAAAAAAAAGCGTTGTATAAATATTGACATAAATTGCCAGGTTAAAAAATCACCAGGAAACACAAGCAGACCAAGCTACAGCTACTAGTCGATTAAAGTGTCTAATACACCGTTTCGTACCTAAATTTATGACGTTAAAATAATCTTCGGATTTCGAGTGTTTATGTGTGTGTTACATACCTGATATTAAAGCAAATAATGTAGTACACATTTAGGATACATTATACATACCTTAATTTCAAAATACCAGAATTTCTCACTTAGGATAAGATATACGTACATTTTTGCCGGCCTCGTGGTGTTGGGGTAGCGCGCCTTCCTCGCACACGAAGGCCCCTGCTTCGATTCCCAACTCCGTCAGGAATTTTAGAAACTGTCGTGATGGCTGGAACGGATTGCACTCAACCTCACGAGACAATTGAGTAGCTGTTTGACAGTAAAGCAGCGCCCCGGTCACGGAGACCGAGATTAACACCTCCGAGGGCACCCAACTCACAGGACACGCATCACCCCATAGGCTTATCTGCAGACCAAAAGGCTGGGCAGCGGTCGCTTGGTAGGCCTAGGCCCTTCATGGGTTATAGTGCCACGTGGTATGGTTTTATACATACATTTAAAATATCAGAATTTCTTATTAAGTTATTAGTACATTAGTACGAATGGAGGAGAAGAAGATACCCAGGAGAGTACACGAGACGAAGTGGGAAGGAAAGAGACCGAGAGGAAGACCGAGAGACAGGTGGCTGAAGGGGGTGGAAGAAATCGTGAAGAAGAGAGGAGAAGACTGGACAAGGGTGGAGGCTGAGAGATGGTGGGAAGACAGAAGACGTTGGAGAGGCTTGTGTTCCAAACAGACCCGGCCAGTGGCTGGAAACTGTGCAAGATTATGATGATGATGAGTACATTATGCAACGAGCCCATACTGACAATAATTTAGATACGAGTTTTATAATTTCCATACGAGTGTCTTCATGATGTCAGTTCTCTTTGGCACCAGTATTCCTTCATTCTCTTGCTCACAGCTGTCCAATGTTGTTTCTTCTTGGTCGCTGTTTCTGGCTCTAGGAACCCCTCAAATGTGTGTATCTTATTTCTGAAAGTGGTTCTGTTACGGATGTATTGATCAGTGATGTTCATTTCTTGTAGATCTTCCTTGGTGTTAGCAAACCATATTTCATAACAGTTGCCTTTTCTATTGGGCTTGTTGAAGTGGGTAAAAACTATCTCATTGAGGCTGTCGTCAGGCATTCTTGAAACATGTCCAAAGAATTTAACCCTTCGTTTTCGTATGGTATCTGAGCTTCTGCTGCATGATTTATATACTGTACTGGGTAATCGGTATGTGTCAGCATATATTTTTGGTCCGAGAATGTTTCTTAATTTTTTATTATTTTTTATTCTTCAATGTCTTTTTTTAGTTGTTAGTCCTGAGCATTCAGAAGCATACAGGCTCTCTGGTTGAATTACTGTTTGATAGTGTCGTAGTTTAGTCCGAATAGAAATCGCTTTCTTGTTGTATGTGGTTTTCGTATGGTGGAAAGCAAGCCTGGCTCTCTCATGACTTCCTTCTTTGTCGAGTCCGCTAGGTTGGATTATCTCACCAAGGTACTTGAAATTTACATCTTTACTTATTTTATCCTCTTTTGTTGTCATTATTTAACTCGGGGCTTCTTTAATGTTGGTCATGAAATGGGTCTTTTCAAACGATATCTGCAGGCCTAATATACAGGGCGTCCGAGAATGTTCTCCGCAGAGGGTACGTGCAGCTGTGAGTGGTTGAGTCATGAGTTATAGTTGGCTGCACTGCACTGTGTCATTCAAAGCGGGACTTCCCCGTTTGAGCTGTCCGTGTGTGTCGCGATAAGTGCGGGACCTGCATGCCTTCAGAGTGTATTATTACAGTCAGCGAGCGTTCAGATAGATTATTATTGGAAGATTGCAACAGTATACAGGTGGCAATGTTTACTACTGAAGAGAGAGGTTTTTTTTTTTGGTGGAATAAGTTTTTCGCGAAGGCGATCGGTTTACAGAAAATGTAAAATTAAGATTTCAGGCGCGGTTTCCTAATTCGAAGTGTCCAAACCGTGATACCGTTCAGGATTTGGTAAGTATATTTCGTGTGACTGGCTCAGTTCACGATGTACCGGAAACAGGAAGGCCTACGCTTTTAACAGACGAAAAACTCGATGAAATCTCCGATATAATGCTGCGTAGTCCAAGTAAATCAACACGAAAATTAGCTCAACAAACAGGAATCTCTAAGTCGACAGCACATAAAGCTGTAAGAGACAAGCTTCAGTTGTTCCCTTATAGTGGGCGATGTATGGGAGATAGACATATGCTCTCCCGGACTTTTTTGTAGAACGTTTCATGCTGAACAATTCTTACACTCATAGTATTTAGATATTTTTAACGGTTTGCCCAGCGTAAGCTTACAAAGCGCTCGGACGCCAGTTTTTTTTTTTACTTTTCCACTAAAATCGTTACTGCTCGGCTTCTTTTGACCATAAATAAATTATTTTCTACATAAATCATACTCGATATATCCTTTACAGAATGGTGAAAACCGCATCAGAATCCATCCAGTGGTTCTCGAGGTTACCCGTAACATCCAAGAATCGGGGACTTTGTTTTATACTAAGTAGAGATGATGCAAGCGTCAGCCGTGCTACCAACGTAACTGCTGTAGCTAGCTCTCGCAGACGCATGTAGGCGCTGCGGAGAACATTCCCGGACTCACTGTATTATATGTTAATTCAATTTTTGTAAGTATATCCATTTGTTCTAATAATTATTGTTCCTTGTAGTCAGTAATTTATAGATTTGACTGACGATATCTTAAGTAGTGTGTTTTGGCCGGTTCTACACCCACCGCCACCGCTGGAATACTAAAATGGCAATATCTCGCGAACCAATTAGGCTAGAGACTTGTACGAGGTGTCATTGAACTCGGGCTAACACCCCCTTTCCAATGGACAACATATCTCCACCCCAAAATAAAACCTATCCCTACTAGAGGGTGAAATTGTATTTTTTAGAGAATCTCTCTTTCCAATTGCAACATGTGAGAGTTTGAATGCCAATATGGAATGAAACGTTGTTCTACATAAAGTGCATGTGTTCGGTGGATAACCACTATGAATTAACATGCTTGTTTTTTGTTTTTACGCATGTCCACTCATAGGTTTGGTAAGAGGGCGGGCTTTTTAAAAGATGGTGGCTGTAGTGTAACCTAACCCAACCTAGCGGGTCCTTGTGGACGGGTCCTTGTGGACAGGTCCTTGTGGACGAGTCCTTGTGGACAAGTCCTTATTGACAGGTCATTGTGGACAAGTCCGTGTGGACGAGTCCTTGTGGACAAGTCCTTGTTGACAGGTCATTGTGGACAGGTCATTGTGGATGAGTCTGTGTGGACAAGTCCTTGTGGACGAGTCCTTGTGGACAAGTCCTTGTGGACGAGTCCTTGTTGATGAGTCCCTTTGGACTGATCCCTTTGGACGGGTCCCTTTGGCCTGGCTCCTACGGACTAGCCCATGAATTTATCCAAATTATGTCAAAGGGCTTAGCTAACGGTCTAATAAGGCTAGGAACTTGTATGAGGTATTGTAGGACTTGGGATGAAGCCCCCTTTTAGAATATATTTTTGACATTTTGACAAAGGGCCTAACCACACTTTTGTTAATATCTAGTGAACCTATCATGCTAGTGACTTGTATGAGGGGTCCTAGCAATTGGGGCGATGTTTCCCTTTGGGGGTGAAACTATCCCCCCACTCCCAAATTTAAAATTCGTTATCTTGGAAATTAAGAGCCTTAAAATTAAGTGTGATAGCTTTAAAAATAGGTCATGACATACGCTTATACCACGATAGGTCATTTCACCCCTAAAATAGTAAATAGTAATGTTACAGGGAAAAAAGCGGTTAAACACTTAAAAATGATAAATGAACCTAAGATCATTTGTTTTTGATGAAAAAATAGTAAGAGGGTTAAAACTACCCCCAAAATTTAAAAAATCGTTATCTTGGAAATTAAGAGCCTTAAAATTAAGTGTGATAGCTTTAAAAATAGGTCATGACATACGCTTATACAACAATAGGTCATTTCACTCCTAAAACAGTGAATAGTGATTTTACAGGGAAAAAGGTGTTAAACGTGTAAAAATGATAAATGAACCTAAGATCTTTTGTTTTTGATGAAAAATAGTAAGGGGGTGAAAAACTACCCCAAAATTGAAAAATCGATATCTTGGAAACTAAGAAACCTAAAATTAGGTGTGATAGCTCAAAAAATTGGCCATTTAATACTCTTTTACCATGATTGGTCATTTTACCCCTAAAACAATGCATGTAGATTTTACAGGGAAAAAAGCGGAACCAATAATCAGATTTGGACACATGAGGTGTTATAAGACTCAGGGCGACAATCTTTTCTTGAATTTATTATTTATTTTTTGAAATTTTGACAAAGGGTCTAACCACACATTTTGAAAATTTAGATTTTTAAATTTTTGAATTAATTTTATTTTTATTTTTTTGTAGAGAGAGACAGTACCGGTTGTGTTTAAACGAGCATGTCGCCGATCACTGTGGCCATGTTCAATGGATGAATCGATATTTTGTGAAGCATTGATTGAAGAGGGTCATGCGACGACTTGTTTTAAGAATATTTTTATGAATTTTCCTATGATGCATGCATTTATTTAAATATCCCAAAACGGCAAGGTTACTGATTTGAGTTTTATAAACTAATAATGGGATTTGGACTCATAAGGTGTCCTATAACTTGACATGACGCTTTCTTTATATGGCTTATGAATTTTCCCAAAAAGATTGAAAACAACAAGGTCATGGACTTTTGTTTCTCTTAATATATTGCAAACACACAATGTTAGATGTTTATGGTGAGTGATGAAACATAGCTATCATCATCATCATGTTTTTCAGTCAAGCGACTGGTCTGCCCCTACAATGAGTCTTCTCCACGTTGTTCGGTCTTGTGCTGTCCTTTTGACCATTTCATAACTTCGTAGGCCAGAGCTATCTAGGAAAGACCTCATGAAAGTGTTCCGTGGCCTCCCGCGAGGGCGTTTTCCGGGTATTTTGCCTTCTAGTATGTCGATCATCAGGCCACCATGTCGTAACTTGTGGCCAAGCCAGGTGGATCACCTTCTATATATCTGGCGTATCATTTGCCGTTTTTCCTTTATTCGATCCAGCACCGTTATGTAGGTCATTTTCTCTACCCAGCTGATCTTTTCCATTCGGCGCCAACACAACATCTCAAACGCTTCTAGTCGTTTAATGTCACCTCTATTCATTGACCAGGTCTCACTGCAGTATATCTCAACTGGCCATATGTAGGTCTTAACCAGTTGTTTTCTAAGGCTGAGGGACATCGAGCGTTGACAGATTAGAGAATGCTTTTCACGGAATGCCTGCTTGGCCATGGCTATACGGCTCCTGATTTCAACTTCACATCGTAGGTCTTCTGTGAAGATCTGGCCAAGGTATTTAAAACGATTGACCTGTTGTACTGGTTCTTTATTTATGGTAATATTTAGTTCGTGTTGATGCTTACTTATCACCAGAATCTTGGTCTTCTTAAAATTGATTTTCATTCCATATTCTGTAGCTGTATCATTTAAACATTGCAACAAGTTTGTTAATGTATGCGGATTTACTGCAAGTAATGCCAGATCATCAGCAAATTTAATATTCTGGATAAGTCTTCCACCAACTTTCACTCCCATATTAGAACCTTTAAAAGCCCGCTTAGTTATAGCTTCAGCGAAGGCATTGAACAGTCCAGGGGACAGCAAACACCCTTTTCGCACACCTTTGCGGATCTTAGCGGGTTCTGATACGTCATTTCCAAGCCGAACAACAGCAGTTTGATTTATATACAGATCAAATATTAATCTGATTAATCGATGGGGACAACCTATTTGATTCAGAAGAGGAAACAGCTTGTGCCAGCTGACTTTATCAAATGCTTTTTCGAAGTCCACAAAGCACACGTAAAGGTTTCTGTTTACACTTAACATCTTTTCTCCAAGACATCGCAAGGACCCGATAGCATCACGTGTAGACATATTCTTTCGAAAGCCAAATTGAGAGTTGTCTAGATACTGTTCGATGTATATTTCCATCCTTTTCTTAAAATCTGAAGAAGTATCTTTGATGCATGAGGGATGAGACTAATGGTCCGATAGTCACTACATTCAACTGGTACAGTCTTCTTTGGAATTGGAATGATGATGCTGGTGTAAAACTCCTGAGGCCATTTACCTTCTTCGAAAATTCTTGCTACCAATTTGAATATCTATTCAAGTGTACTATCCCCACTATTCTTGATTAGTTCGGCAGGAACATTGTCAATACCTGGTGTTTTACCCATGGATATTGATTTTAGAGCTTCATCGAACTCTGATCTAATAATTCTATCTTCTGCAATTGGCCTGTCTTCCTCGCCACGTGTTGGCAAAAGGAATGGAATTGGTTCTGCCTATAGATCTTCAACATACATCCTCCAGTGTTCCTTCTTGTAATTCAGGTCTGATATAGGATTCTCATGTGTATCACGGAACTGTCTAGTGAGGAACCCTTTTTGTTTCTTAGTAGTTTCCCTGATCTTTTGGTAGGCTAAATCTGTTCTTCCTTGTTTTTGCAGAAATTCGATCTCTTCGCATTTTGACTGCCACCACTCCATTTTCTTCTCCCGACAGAGTCGATCAATCTGGTTCTTTAGCATTCGGTAGTTATTTCTGCCTACTTCTGAAGAGTCGTTTTTAAATTTTCTTCTTTCATCCATCTTTAAGAGAATGTCCTGTGTGATCCATGGTATGCGATTCACTCTTTCCACAAATCCCACATAGTCTTCAGCAGCCTTTTCGATGGAGAATTTGGCTATTGACCATAAATGATCAACAGTGTGTGAGTTGTTTGCATATGATGATATGTTGTCATCAGTGGCTTCCTGATATTGCTTTTTAGTCCGCTCGCTTTTAAATGCTTCAAGATTCCACTTCTTTGTTGGTTTTTCCTGAATCCTGCGTTTAAATTTCAGTTCCGTACTCATTACTAGTAGAGAATGATCAGAACAGATGCCATGGATTTCTTCAGTTGATTTTTGTATCTTTCCTTGACAAGAATATAGTCAATCTGGTAACGTTGATCATCACCTGGCTTTTTCCAAGTATATCTCCGCCTCTTTGGTGAGGTAAACCAAGTGTTACTTATAACGAACCTCTCTTGTTCACAGAATTCGAGAAGACGTTGACCACGTGAATTTCTTCTACCAAGACCATACCCTCCTACTGCAAATCCTTCTTTTCCCTCACCAATCACTGCATTCCAGTCTCCCATTATAATAATGTTCTCGCTAGCCTTTGTCTTACGCAGTAATTTTTCCAGCTTCTCATACATTTCTTCAACCTCATCATCATCATTGCTGGACGTAGGCATATATACCTGCACCACAACTAAATTTACGGGTGTTGCCAGAAAACGTGCTATGATAATTCTGTTTCCAATAGCTTCAACATCCAGTAGGGCACTTGAAGAGTTAGCATTTAGTACTGAGACAGTATTTTGCTATTTACTTGAACCCTGATACGACAGCGAGACGTATTTTGAAATTATTGCTTGGCATTAGTTTGACTGCAGGCTTGAGAAGCAGTTCGCTTGTGATTCACTAAGGAGATGGATAGACAGATGGATGAGCAGTTTTGAAACGACACACACTTGAGTTCAGTGACATATGCAGTGAACATGTTATCGCTGTAGTAAGAAAGTTCCGTTTATCACGCAGTAATACGAGTGTTCTCTACTCGCGGCGCGGATCGAACGGGTGAATTGCTACCATAGCAATATGCGGTTGTCCGTACTTCTGGTGTGTTTGACATAACCCAGAGATTAAATATACCCGAGTGAACTTAGCTATTGCATAGACTTGTTAATACAGACTCCTCGATGAGGAAATCTACTACGTATATATTTGAAATGCAGGAAAGCATGAGTATTATCAAGAACAATACGACTGGATTTTATTGTGAGAACCTAGTTGTTGTAGCAATGATGGGCTAAACATATCGTGCAGGAATGTAATGCAGATGCAGAGTTGATCATTTGGAGTGACATCCTTATTAACACTACAATGAAGAGGAAGAAACGTTGGGGAACGTTAGTTCTTATCCAGTGGTTTTAAAGTAGCGAAGAATGAAGAAACAACTCCAAATGAACATAACTACTGATAACGTCGAGGGAGCCTTGTACAAGCAATATGCAGGAACTCCGTTTCGTAGACAGTAGTTTTCGAGTTAGGAGGAAGTTGGTTCGGCGACTTGCAGCTCCAGCCATGGACTACGCAAGGATGATGGTTCAGTTCCTGAAAAGAATGTATATTCCTATACTTTCTTCAATCTCAACCAGAACTTCGCCCAAGGTAGCTGGAAAACTTTACTTCTCTTGTAGACAGTAGACCTTGTCACTTTTCGATACTTTTCACCAATATTTTATTAATTAGTATGAAATTCATTCGAAGACTAGATCTGGTTCTTTTTATCATTTCTGTCGGAGAGTGCAATTTATTGTGTAGTTAACAGTAAACGTGATGCTATTTAGAGCATTACTTTGTTGCTTTTGTTTTGAAAATTTTGGAAATAAAACCAAGCATTCAATTTTGTTGACAAGATATCTGCAGCATAATTAGGACCAAGACGACGATATCTTTGTATAAGAATAGCAATTAGGAAGAAGATGGCCACACACTCGTGCACTTGAACTATTCCAAAAATATTTCAGTGATAATATTCGTTTGGACTTATGACATTCTAGTAGAAATTCTTTCTTTTAGAAATGATAGTGCATTTTCATCGTTATTTTCCATGGTTATGGAATTATGGAAATCGTCCAGCGAAAACAATTGTGAATTGATTGCCAAGGCATTTGTAGCCTACTTTCATATTTCTTTTTGATTAAAGATTTTTCTTTAAATGAAATTTTTAGTTCGTTCAGTTTTTTTGCTTGTATTATTTCAATTCGTTTTAGGGAAGACTCTTGGAGCGATCAACGTTTGATTTAATAGTTTGCGTGTATCTATTGTTATGATAATAGACTCCTTTCCATGGTGTAAGTCTCACGTGTTTTCTTCTGAGTAGTTGAGCCATTTTTCGAGTTTGGATAGGCGAAACTGAAACGACTATTTTTACTAGTGTCTATTTACAATTTTTTCTCTCATATATAAGTCTTTATGGAAATAAATATATATAAATATATTGGAATTGTGAACTAAATTTAACAGTTCAAACAAGTATAACAGAATTTGTCGTAGACTTAAATGACGATAATTTATGGAAATTTATCTAATAAATTGTTGCTTCTTGTTTAGTGAAGTTAGAAAAGAAGTAATCTTTGGCACTTCTATATTCGTCTATGATAGGGCATGATATTTTCAGAGCAATTTTTGAAAGGTTTTAAGTTTAATAACGTTTGGGATTAATTCTTGACAGCTTTGGAAAGCTGAATTAAGGTATTGCAATTTTGTGCATACGATTTATTGTGTTAGTGAAGCGAATATTTGACATCATTGGATGGTCAATATTAATGTTGTATATTGTACTCGTAGTCTTTTGAGAAGAATTAACGTTGTCATTGCGTTTTAGTAAGAGTGAAATTAGCTTTTGAGCTATCACTATTTTGGATATGAAGTTGTAGTTATCGTGAATTGGAATCACGAATGTTTCTCTTATATGCTTGTTTTATTCAAGTAGCCCTACGTTTTATTCTTGCCTAGTAGGATTTGCCGGAGATGAATTGCTTATATCATGACACACATATTTAAGTGACACAGCCACTTTTCGAATAACTTTAATTAATTCATGCAATATAATACATGTGATATTTCAGTAATTTTAGCAAAAATATACTGCATTCATTGAAGCATATAAATAGTTAATAAACTATTTTCACAACTTGTAACACTATTCGATTATCTTAATTGATTGTTGAATGCAACGAATTAAGAGAATGATAACCTTGAAACATACTTGTAAAATTAAATGAAGATGGGCAGCGTTTATAACAAAATCCTAATTAAGGATATAACTTGTATATAAAATGTAAAATATGTATAAATCTTTAATAAGGGTATAACATCAGTGCATAATTTAATATTGTATTTTTCTTGTAATTTGTTCAGCGGATGATATGAGCAGTAAGATGGGGCCTTATTATAGGCGTTTATTTAAAACTATTTTTTTCATCATTTGATCTAAAGAAGCTTTTCTATTATTTTGTGTCTAGTTGACGGACATACATCATTAACCAGTCAATAAACTGAATTTAATTTTAAAAGAATCTTAGAACGACTGGTGTTTTCTATTAGAAAAGGGGAGTGCGTTAGGAGGACCAGTGGGTGGTTTTTCCTTGAGTTTGCTTAAACTTAACGCCCGAGATATTTTTATTTTATTTTAGAGTCTCTTGTTCGAGTTCTTTTGAGCTTCGTTTCATCGTAATTTTATACACCACTGGCATCTTCGTACCGCATTCTTTAATATCGACGTATCCTGATCCCTGGTTGATCCTAGTTGGTAGGTTTTTCAGAGGTCATTTCAGCCGGGAACTTCTAGAATCTACGGTCCAGCTTTTCCATCGGATTGCAACAGGTAAGACCACGTGGATTACGGGTACTTCTATATATGGCGACCCAATCTATGGGGATATCGAATTGGCATTCTCGATCTCTCCAATGCTAAACCCATGTGTGAGAATCCATTTTTATGACATTCTTGAGTTTAGCAGTTTTCGAACGATGTAGTCGTTAGCAAAATTTTCTTTGGCACTGCTACGATTATACACGTCGAATTCGTTGGGAATTCACGTTTCTTCAAATCGTGAAGATGAGATTACTCAATCTACCTGGCATACAGATAGAATTATCGCCATTGCTTAAATTTATTTGTTTTGTGCGTGCCTAGTAAAATGTAATTTGATTGATTACGACATGACCATAAAAGAGATTTCTAGGAAATTCTTATGGATCAGCGTGGTCAGATGGGACATGACATGGGGTCATTTTTTCACTCCATGCTTGTCGGCCATTTCGTGTTAGTTACCGGCGATGATTATTTGTAGATCATCTGTAATAATAGAATCATTTTCTTTAATAATAAAATAAATAATTCATCATTTCAACTTTAATCTAAACCGTTTCTAATATAAATCACCGTCGTTGCATTCCTCCTATTTTCTTATAGACTTAATTTATATAATAAGTTTAGAAGCAAAACGAAATTCAATGCTTGTATTGGTGAAAAGGGTCATTTTAAATGTGTCAATTCTGCTATTTATGTATTGCATTCCTGTGTTTTCTATAATTGTATTTACCATGACAGCTGTGTCAAATGAGGACATTGCCAATATGTTGAAGGCAATAGAGGAGAAGATGGGCAGTCACGCCAATGAATTAGCTGAGATCAGGAGTAATTGCCAAACTAGTTTTGACAATATCAACTCCATTGTCAATAAGAATACTGAATTAGTTCAGGAATCTGTAGGGGACATTAATCAAATGCACTTGTCCCTCAAATATCTTCAAGATAGTAATCGTAAGATTGCAGCTAAAGCTAAAGATATAAAAGAAAAGATAAATGATGTAGAAACAGGCATCGACAGTGTGACAGCCGATGTCAAGCTTGTTCAACTTGACATTAGCAGTGTTAATGTAGAAGTTAGCCATGTTAGATCTAATGTTGCGTCATTAGAAGTAAGAGCCATAAGCACTGAAGGCAAATTAGATGCAGCTCAAGTTGATATTACTGCAATGCAAGGTAAAATAGATTTAACAGAAGGCATTGTAACTGGTATACGAGCTAGTATTTCTACCATAAAGGAGGATGTTAGAAATATTAAATCGGAACTAGATAGTAATCAGAAAGAAAATAAAAATAGCCTAGATGCATTGCAATTGCAGTTTTCAACGAAGCAATTGCAACGCAAGAAACTCTAACCAAATTAGAGGGTGATATGGCCCAACTTAAGGAAAAAGTTGAAGATCACAACAAGGTCTTGAGAAAGGATATAGAGATCGATCTCAAGACTATTGTTAACGATCAAGTGACCATCTTAAGGGGGGAAATCACAAAAATAAATGGAGATGTCATTAAAAGTATTAAGTCAGATTTTGAATTAAAGATTAACAGAACAGAATTAAGACTTAACCAAGATATTTCCCAGGCTAGAATAGACACTGATAAACGAATCGATTCAGTTCAGACTATGCAGGTCGAGAGCGTTACTGTTCTTAAGGAGGATTTAGAAACGCAGATTAAAGGCGTAATTCTGAAAGTAGACCAAGTTAAGATAGATCTAAACTCAGAGCGTGAAAAGAAAACATCGGAATTAAACGAGATTAGACAAGAGTTACAAACGTTCAGGTTAATGGATCACATAGACATAAATAAATTAAGAGCGGAAATCAACTCACAATTGGAAACGTTGGGGAAACCTATAAATTCCGATGGGGAAGGAACGGTACACCATTTAAGGGACAGGATGGATACCACCACGCCAGCTAGAAACTATTTAGCGAGGTTGAATAAGGCACATGAAACAGAACAGAGTCATGCTAGATCAGAGATCCCGAATGAGGCTACGTCAGAAATAAATCCCAGAGATTTTAGGATATCAACACCTAATGACAGATCTAATGTCATGATAGTGAGGAATTACGAGGACAAAATTAAGAAAATTTCAAATACGGAGGGCTTGACTCCTATAGAATTCATTAGAAATCTACAAGATCACTTTGCGGAACATCATGTTGCAAGGGACAGAGAACTGCGGATTGTTGAGAAGCATCTGACAGATGCACCGTTAAATTGGTTCCGTGCTTTCCGATATACTTTCGATAACTTCGAACAGTTTTCGGAAGCATTTATTAAAAGATTCTGGTCGATAGAGATACAACACGCAGTGTGGGCGGAAGTATATTCAAGGAAGTATAGTAGTACTGGACCCACCAGTTATTCTGAATTCTTCACATCTCAGTTAGCCCGCCTTAGATATCTTCAACCCCCATTGAGACAGGAGGAAATTCTCGAGACAATTTCACGCCAGTTACCGGTGGAAGTTAGAAGGAATTTAATCTCATCAGGCGTAGAGGATTTAGCGGCAATGGACGACTTGTTGCGTAGGCTAGACCATACATCTATGTCGCCTACCATAGTTAAAAGCGGAAGGACGGAAACTAAGACCGTGAACGCGGTAGTCGTTGATCAAACTCAACAAACAGAAAGGTCAAATAGGACAGAATCTAGATGGGAAGGTCCGATGAGGAACAGTAGAACGTATAGTCGAAGACTTGAAGATAGAAACAACCAGCGACCATATGGAAACTACCAAAAGAGATATGATCGAGACCAGGATAAACCTAACCAAACAGATCGTAATCAAGAAAGATATAAACCTTACGAAAGTAGAAATAGGAATGACAGGTACATAAATGGAAATCAGGAAAGGGAACAATACCAACCTAGGAACAACAGGTATCGAGGTTATCAGAACAATAACCGATACTACGATAATAGGGATAGACAAGGCCAGTATCAGCAACAGAATAGAGGTCAACAAGGGTTTGCCAGATACAAAAACTACCGAGACAAAAACTATTATAACCAGGAAGATAAAGAACAGTCTAGAAAGGACAGGGATAGGCGTGAGGAAAGGAAGGATCGAAGGGACACAGAAAGTGAGCCAGAACCTAACACTAGCCATCACGCTAGTGATAATGAAAGGGGTTCACAGGAAAAAAAACGCCAATTACGAAATCCCGGAAGGATTAAACAGCCAGCCGTCTCCATTTGACATAATTATACAAGATGTTTATGAGGTCACGGACGAAGATTTGTTATACGAAGAAATGGAAGGAATTGTAAGTGAACGTGCTGAATTGCCTATTATTGAAATCTCTGTGGGCACCAACATTGCAGGTCTCTTATAGACACGGGAGCGGTCATTTCAATCATGTCCGAAGATTGCTTTTTGAAATTAGAAAAGGAACAACAATTTACCACATTGCCAGCTTCATCGATTAAAGTTAGAGGACTATTTCAAGATAAATCGATGAAATGCAAATTACAAGTCCAGCTGAAGTTCAGTATAAATGAAAGATGTTTTGAACATATTTTTGTGGTGCTCAAAAATATCAATTTTGAAATAATCCTAGGGATTGACTTTATTACCCGTGCCAGAATTACCATTGACATGGACAGGAGAATTATCAGGTTCCCAGAGAAAACTATTAGGAAGATAGTACATGAAGATATTGATTCCAATGAGGATGTGGAAAATTTGATCAGGGAAGAAGTTTTAGAAAATATAATAAATCAGACCGAGCAAGAAAGAGAGCATTATGCACTTTACGTCGAGGGATCTACAGAAAGTATTTCAAGAAAGTGGAATAAAACGCAAAATGCTGTTCATTAACGAATACCTAGAATAGTGTAATAAAAGTATTTGCACACTTTTATTAGCTAGGTTGGGAGGAGGTTGAGACAGTATTTTGCTATTTACTTGAACCCTGATACGACAGCGAGACGTATTTTGAAATTATTGCTTGGCATTAGTTTGACTGCAGGCTTGAGAAGCAGTTCGCTTGTGATTCACTAAGGAGATGGATAGACAATCCCGCCACGCTCTTGATCACGTGCACAGGTCATGCTCACTGACTTGGTCCTGCAACTATTTGATACATGAATGACACGATAATCGACTGGGTTCGATTGTCCACCTCGATACAGGAGTGATGCATCTTGGGTAGACTGCCAGCTGAGACGTGGATGAGCAGTTTTGAAACGACACACACTTGAGTTCAGTGACATATGCAGTGAACATGTTATCGCTGTAGTAAGAAAGTTCCGTTTATCACGCAGTAATACGAGTGTTCTCTACTCGCGGCGCGGATCGAACGGGTGAATTGCTACCATAGCAATATGCGGTTGTCCGTACTTCTGGTGTGTTTGACATAACCCAGAGATTAAATATACCCAAGTGAACTTAGCTATTGCATAGACTTGTTAATACAGACTCCTCGATGAGGAAATCTACTACGTATATATTTGAAATGCAGGAAAGCATGAGTATTATCAAGAACAATACGACTGGATTTTATTGTGAGAACCTAGTTGTTGTAGCAATGATGGGCTAAACATATCGTGCAGGAATGTAATGCAGATGCAGAGTTGATCATTTGGAGTGACATCCTTATTAACACTACAATGAAGAGGAAGAAACGTTGGGGAACGTTAATTCTGATCCAGTGGTTTTAAAGTAGCGAAGAATGAAGAAATAACTCCAAATGAACGAAACTACTTTGCTGATAACGTCGAGGGAGCCTTGTACAAGCAATATGCAGGAACTCCGTTTCGTAGACAGTAGTTTTCGAGTTAGGAGGAAGTTGGTTCGGCGACTTGCAGCTCCAGCCATGGACTACGCAGGGATGATGGTTCAGTTCCTGAAAAGAATGTATATTCCTATACTTTCTTCAATCTCAACCAGAACTTCGCCCAAGGTAGCTGGAAAACTTTACTTCTCTTGTAGACAGTAGACCTTGTCACTTTTCGATACTTTTCACCAATATTTTATTAATTAGTATGAAATTCATTCGAAGACTAGATCTGGTTCTTTTTATCATTTCTGTCGGAGAGTGCAATTTATTGTGTAGTTAACAGTAAACGTGATGCTATTTAGAGCATTACTTTGTTGCTTTTGTTTTGAAAATTTTGGAAATAAAACCAAGCATTCAATTTTGTTGACAAGATATCTGCAGCATAATTAGGACCAAGACGACGATATCTTTGTATAAGAATAGCAATTAGGAAGAAGATGGCCACACACTCGTGCACTTGAACTATTCCAAAAATATTTCAGTGATAATATTCGTTTGGACTTATGACATTCTAGTAGAAATTCTTTCTTTTAGAAATGATAGTGCATTTTCATCGTTATTTTCCATGGTTATGGAATTATGGAAATCGTCCAGCGAAAACAATTGTGAATTGATTGCCAAGGCATTTGTAGCCTACTTTCATATTTCTTTTTGATTAAAGATTTTTCTTTAAATGAAATGTTTAGTTCGTTCAGTTTTTTTGCTTGTGTTATTTCAATTCATTTTTGGGAAGACTCTTGGATAGATCATCGTTTGATTTAATGGTTTGCGTGTATCTATTGATATGATAATAGACTCCTTTCCATGGTGTAAGTCTCACGTGTTTTCTTCTGAGTAGTTGAGCCATTTTTCGAGTTTGGATAGGCGAAACTGAAACGACTATTTTTACTAGTGTCTATTTACAATTTTTTCTCTCATATATAAGTCTTTATGGAAATAAATATATATAAATATATTGGAATTGTGAACTAAATTTAACAGTTCAAACTAGTATAACAGAATTTGTCGTAGACTTAAATGACGATAATTTATGGAAATAGATAATAAAATTTATCTAATAAATTGTTGCTTCTTGTTTAGTGAAGTTAGAAAAGAAGTAATCTTTGGCACTTCTATATTCGTCTATGATAGGGCATGATATTTTCAGAGCAATTTTTGAAAGGTTTTAAGTTTAATAACGTTTGGGATTAATTCTTGACAGCTTTGGAAAGCTGAATTAAGGTATTGCAATTTTGTGCATACGATTTATTGTGTTAGTGAAGCGAATATTTGACATCATTGGATGGTCAATATTAATGTTGTATATTGTACTCGTAGTCTTTTGAGAAGACATTAACGTTGTCATTGCGTTTTAGTAAGAGTGAAATTAGCTTTTGAGCTATCACTATTTTGGATATGAAGTTGTAGTTATCGTGAATTGGAATCACGAATGTTTCTCTTATATGCTTGTTTTATTCAAGTAGCCCTACGTTTTATTCTTGCCTAGTAGGATTTGCCGGAGATGAATTGCTTATATCATGACACACATATTTAAGTGACACAGCCACTTTTCGAATAACTTTAATTAATTCATGCAATATAATACATGTGATATTTCAGTAAATTTAGCAAAAATATACTGCATTCATTGAAGCATATAAATAGTTAATAAACTATTTTCACAACTTGTAACACTATTCGATTATCTTAATTGATTGTTGAATGAAACGAATTAAGAGAATGATAACCTTGAAACATACTTGTAAAATTAAATGAAGATGGGCAGCGTTTATAACAAAATCCTAATTAAGGATATAACTTGTATATAAAATGTAAAATATGTATAAATCTTTAATAAGGGTATAACATCAGTGCATAATTTAATATTGTATTTTTCTTGTAATTTGTTCAGCGGATGATATGAGCAGTAAGATGGGGCCTTATTATAGGCGTTTATTTAAAACTATTTTTTTCATCATTTGATCTAAAGAAGCTTTTCTTTAATTTTGTGTCTAGTTGACGGACATACATCATTAACCAGTCAATAAACTGAATTTAATTTTAAAAGAATCTTAGAACGACTGGTGTTTTCTATTAGAAAAGGGGAGTGCGTTAGGAGGACCAGTGGGTGGTTTTTCCTTGAGTTTGCTTAAACTTAACGCCCGAGATATTTTTATTTTATTTTAGAGTCTCGTGTTCGAGTTCTTTTGAGCTTCGTTTCATCGTAATTTTATACACCACTGGCATCTTCGTACCGCATTCTTTAATATCGACGTATCCTGATCCCTGGTTGATCCTAGTTGGTAGGTTTTTCAGAGGTCATTTCAGCCGGGAACTTCTAGAATCTACGATCCAGCTTTTCCATCGGATTGCAACAGGTAAGACCACGTGGATTACGGGCACAGTACCAAACCTACACCGCCTTGACCATTCTCACTTCCGGAGTGCAAGACTTTGTAGTCTCCGCTTGTGAACTCTCCTTCTTCTCTCCATCGTGTTTCAGCTAATCCTAAAATATCTAATTTATGTCGATCTATTTCTCTTTTCAAGTTCTCTAGTTTCCCAGCTTGTAACATAGTTCGAACATTCCATGTTCCAATTTTAAAATAGGGATTTCTCCGGATAACGACCTGAGAGGCCCCATTTCCTCTCCTGCGGGGCCCGACATCATTCCTTTGAGGTGTGATCCCACAGTTGCCAACTTCACTAACATTTGTCTTTGGACTCATCATAGGTTTTCTTGGGATACACATAAAGTTCTTTAATGGAGTGGTTTCCCGTTGCCATCTCCATTCTTATGCTGTTGACCAAATCCTGCTGGTTCATCCACCTTAAGGAGCGATTTCCCACTCCAAGGACAAAAGAGTGCCCTGACCCTCTCTGCAATTTGCGAAAGAGGGGAGCCACTTATACCGGCGGCTACTCGGTCCCCTTTTAGTCGCCTTTTACGACAGGCAGGGAATAACGTGGGTCTATTCTACAGCCCCAACCCACAGAGGTCGTTACACTACTTAACAGCAATTTATCGGTTTGTATCATGTAAACTTAACTGTCTTCGTCCGAGAATTTGATAATGCTTCAGTATTATTTCTATTCTGCATTGTATTCACTGTCAGAAATAATATTAATAGGAATACTCACAGAAGGCGAAATGAGATATCTTCATGAATTCATCTCATTGGTTTAGTCACAGCTGATCATAACCTGTACTCCGCTCATGCAATTTACGTAAGGCAACAATACACTTATTTGCTGTTTTAACATTCATGTTACTTCACTATGATTTGGTGCCTTAAATCAAGCATATCACTTTCAAACACTATTCAGTGTGATCATTCAGAGAGAAGTGTACATACATCCAACTGTAGAATATATCCTACCAACATGAGGTTATGTAAGTGAACAATGACCGTGTACTATAACGTTGCCAAATACTGCGAAGTGAGTCCTTGCTATCACAATAACTTAATATGCACTATGAATAGGCAACCTATTAACACTATATAAACTGTAAAATATTATAAAAGAGACGAAATGTCCATATAAAATACATAAAATACAGGATCAAAAGTCTTCCCAGACTCGCTGAGTCACGGCCTTCTTCGTGGTATGTAGAGTTATGTAGAGAAAGAATTATTGTAGGCTTTACGTATGGTGACTGACAAGTCTTTGACCATTGAAACTTGTTTTAAACCTGACCGCAGTACATAGGAAGTATAGGTTTCAGGCATGACATGACAAACGGTGTGTACAAAATCCAATTTATCGATTCAAGAATTAAGAGTAGACTATCTTTAATTGATTAGTTAAAGAGGGTAGCTAAGAAAACAAGATGGTGATTACACTGAACCAAACCGAACCAATACAATCCCTTTTGAATGTATAATGTTACTTGCTAACCATTTTGTGCTGCAGTGGCAAGCACTTTTAGCTCTTGCACTAGAGACCTTAACTCGATTTAAATTTAAGGCTTAGAACGAACCAAACTAAGAAAGATGGTTATAGTGGTGAAGTGGTTAAGCTGTTATCCTTTGACTAATGTAGACCAGGGTTTGGTTTTAGATTAATACGCATGTCAAAAACATATAAAAAGCAGGGATAATGTTTTAAGACTGATTGCACTTGTATATTTTTTCGAATTATTACTTGGATTACAAATACAAAGGAGGACTGGGTTCAATATACAGTTAATGCAAGTAAGATTTTGTATTTGTTTTTTATTTTAGACTTTAGATTGTAGAATTTACATTTTACATTTTAGATTGTACGAAAAGATCAAACCATAATGTCATGACTTTAAATTTTCGGTAACTAATTATTAAAGAAAAACATATAAGGATTTGTATTACTTTGAATTATGTTTTCTATACTATATTTTATTTTGGTTTTAGATTTTAGAAATTTGATATTGGATTTGAGTTTTTAGGTAAAGACCAAACTAATATTGACTATTCATTAGACACTGGTATGTAGATAGAAAGATGATTAGACTATATGTTAAGATGAATTTTTAGGTGTTGACTGGCCTTGCAATAAGAATTGACTAACCAGACATGAGTTAACTACCAACGAAACACTTTGGCGACTATGCTTGTTATTGACCAGTGAGTTGGGTTTTAGAAAAACTGTTTGCTATTTTGGGTTATATACAACAAATGCATAGACCTACTGAGCGACTATGTTTGCTAAACAAGACATTATACCAGAGATGATTAGGATTTTTATGTAGCTCAGGCAAGGGAAGCATTTTCTACAGAATTTGTTGACATTGAATATAGATTTAGGTATTAGAATGTCATTTTTGAAGACCTTTGTCTGGAGTGTGACGCTCTATGAAAGGGAAACTTGGAATATTGGTGTAGCAGAAAAGTGGAGAGTTGAAGTGTTTGAAATGTGATGTTACAGGAGAATGATGAAGATTAGATGGGTAAATTGGGTTACAAACAAAGAGGTATTAAGACAAGTGGGAGAGGAGAGATGTTTTTAGCGACAGCAAATGAAGTAAATCGATAGGTTGGTAGGACACATACACCCAGGAATAGCAAGCTTAGTTATGGAAGAACGGATTGAGGACAAGAACTGTAGGGGTAGACCAAGGATAGAATATGTTAAACAGATAGCCTTGGATGTAGAGTGTGGTAGCTATATAGAGATGAAAAGATCAGCTCAGGACAGGGAGTCATGGAGAGCTGTATTAAACCAGTCAAAAGGTTGAAGACTCAAACAACATGTAGAGCTTACCAAAATAATGTTGTGTAATTGTAAATAAATAAAATAAATAAATAAATAAATAAATAGCCTTACAAATCCCATAAGGGCTATGGCCTCCTGCTTTGCAGGGAATTGCTCAGTTTTAACTCATCAGGTGAGCAAGTCCTGAGGAGCATTCGGGGTTATTCTTTCTGATTGGGCCTTCTATATAGATGTGCAGCTGATTAAAGATTAAGTAAATTATATTACGATGGCATAACATTCGCTACAACAATCTTCATTTCTGAGTCTGGCGATATCAAGGCCTCAAATATCCATTAGTATTACGGAAATCATAATAGCCATCAACCAATATCTGGGAGCTTCCCATTGTCACTAAGCACAAAGCTTACCCTGTCTAAGCACTTGAACAATGACAGAAACTGCCAAGTCTTCACTCTTCAGTAAAATCTACGTATATTGAACCGTTTCAAATAGGTCTTTTTAAAATGCAATACAAAACCTTACCGGTGGAGTTTAAACATCTAGTTTGGATGCAGATACCTATACACGTTCTTTAACATCCCACAAATCATTCACTATGTTGTGCACATGTGGTCCCGGAACGAATTAACAAGTGTTTCGCAAGATAGTTGAACCTTTTGAATTCCTTGTGATGCAGTAAGGTTATTTTCCCTAGTGAACACGATGATGTTTCCTCAAATTAGAGCGCGAGACAATGTTCCATTAGTTCTGTCCGCCATGCAAATGACTTCTCACATGTGCTACAAGTGTATTACTTCACTCCAGTATGAACAACAGTGTGCTTCTTGAGGTCACCGCTCTGTGAGAAGCCTTTATTGCACACCAGAGATATGTACCGCTTTGCTGCATGCCCACTGAACGGTGTCTTTCTAGTTGATGCATTGTTTTATTGGTCACTGCATGCGAGTCTCCCTAGGTCTTTCCACTCCTGCCTCATCTTCGCTGTTCTTGTCCATTGTTTTCCTCCCCATTTTACGAACCAGTCTGCCCATCTGATTCTTTGTCTCCCAACGTTTCGTCTTCCTGTTCTTGGGTCCCACATCGTCATTTTGTACGTCCATCGGTTAGGATCTAATCTCGCTACATGTCCACCCCATCTCCATTTGAGCTGGTCTGCTGATGTCATAGCGTCTTTCATGCCGGTTCTCCTTCTTAAATCTTCGTTCCGTATTCTATCTCTCAATGAGGCATGAAGTATCTTCCTTTCCATTTTCCGTTGACATCTCTGGATCATTTGTCTTTGTTTCGATGTTAATGCCCAAGTTTGGCAACCATATAATAACACCGGTATAACGCATTTTTCCAGAACTTCAGCCTTTAAAGTGTGTTTTTGGGTCTTGTCAGCCAGTATAAACTTTAGGGACCAAAAGCTCTTCCATGCTTGTCCTATTCTTCGTTTGACCTCTTTCTCTGAACGACTTGAAAATGACATGTTCTGACCGAGATATACATATTCTTCAACATATTCCAGTGTTTCTCCGTTCACATTAATTGGGGCTTCTAACGCATTGGTCATCAGCTTCGTTTTCTTCGGGTTCATTGTAAGGCCCACTTCTTTACTTGTTTTGTCTAATTCTTTTATCATTTGTTCCAGCTCTTTCGCTGATTCAGCCACCAAAACAATGTCGTCTGCGAACCGTAAATGGTTTAGTCTTGCCCCATCGATTCTGATGCCATATTTTTCTTCCCAGTCTAGTTTTCTAAACTGATTTTCCAGCAAACAGGTGAATAATTTTGGTGAGAAGGGGTCTCCCTGTTTTACTCCCCTTTCTATCATGATGTTACATCCTTCTCTTTCTGTCTTTATTCTGGCTTGGTTACCGTCGTAGAGTTTGCCAAGGAGTCTAACGAATTTGTTTGGGATGCCTTGTTTTTCCAGTGTTTCTAAGACGCTTCCCTGTTCTACGGAGTCAAATGCTTTGTTGTAATCCACAAATGCGATATACACCTCTAGATTAAATTCCTGAACTTTCTCCATGAGTTGATTTATTGTTTGCAAGTGGTCTGATGTACTGAAACTCTTTCTGAATCCTGCTTGCTCTATCGGTTGCTGTTCGTCCAGTGCCTTTGTCATTCTACTGGTTAGGATCTTCATAAATAGCTTGTAGAGGTTTACAATTAGGTTGATCGGTCAGTAGTTGTTTATGTCGTCCTTGGCTCCCTTTTTGTGTAGAAGTATGATAATGCTTTGTTTCCACTGCATTGGTATGGCTTCTGATGTGAGTATGGAATTAAATAATGTTGTGATGACTGGGATTAGGTCTTCTTCACCCCATTTTAGAAATTCATTGTAAATTCCATCTTCACCTGGGCATTTTTCGGTTTTCGTTTGTCGAATGGCTGCTCTTACTTCACTGGGTAGTATTGGAGGTGTTTCTTCCTCTAGGTTTTCTTCTGATGTACTATGGTCCTGATGCAATATTTTTAAATTTTTAAATACTAGTCAACAAACATTAATGCATTACTAAAACCCATGATACGATACCTGAGAGCTTTTCTAAAATTATTTTAAGATGCCCTATATTAAACACCTAGTTCTCAAGACTCATAACTACAATGTAATAAAAAAAACAACAACAAAAAACATTTAAAAACGAGCAAGTGGTTGAGTCAATGTACACTGGAAAATTTTGCAAACACTCAAGTGCACAAAACAAATTACATTATTAACTGTCAGGTTGATCGTGTGGTTAAGGCGTTTGACTTATGTTCACATTTTCAATACAAGAAAGCGAGGATTTGAACCCCTTACCTGACATAACTATTGCTTTAACATAGCTTAGCGATTCTGTATTATTATGATACTCGATACACAAACCATAGATAGAGTGTATTGTTTAAGTCCACTCTCTCTTTCTAAACATAGCTAGAGACTGTCAATGGTTAACAATTGCATTAATAGTGGGAGGATGTAGTGATAGTAATTAAGAAAAAGCAGACAATAACCATAAAATATTTTTATTAAATTCATTTTATAGTAGATAAACAATGAATACAACTCTCTCTATTTACCATTGTTTGATATATATTTTTTAAACACAACGCTTGTTGTAGATCCTTTTAAAAGCCGGCACAGTTCATATCCTCGCCGCTAGATTGGGGGCTTCATTCATTCCATTCCTGACCCGGTCGGAGACTGGAAGCAGGCTGTGGATTTTAATTTTTTCCAGGTACTCATGTTCTTAAAAACTGGGGAAGTCGCAGTGGTTTTATAGACATAAAACCCTCAGCCATTTCTTTTTCATCATCATCATCATCATCATCATCATCATCATCATCATCATCTTCATTATGAATTTTATCATTAAAATTATGATAGTCATTGTCACCATCATTACAATCATCATCATCATCATCCTCAACATCACTAGAACAATCCAATTCCTCTTGTTCCTTTTCCACAGGGGCCTCTTTTAAAATCTGCGTTGCTTTTGATAGTGTTAAGGGTTTCATAGACGTTGACAACTGTCCTAACATGACTTTTTGAGGACATGATAAGTGATTTTGAACAAACACTGCACTATCTTGAGCAGCAATATTTTTTTCTTGGACTTGCTTTTTTACCTTGATTAGAGTATTTGTCCATTTAAATGTGTATTAATTTGAGATTCACAATGATGCTCGTTTGAAGTAAGTACGTTGGAGTCTTTTGTTTTAATCATTCCTCGACACTTTTTAGATCGTTGTTTCGAACATCGCCAAATAACAGTTCCATTTTTATTGGTTGTTTTTACAATATATGTATATCCTTTATAGTAAGCACATGGCTTACCATGGCTGGTTGTTGAGACTTCCATGTTAACTAATACACATTAATTTAATTTTAGTAAAGTCACTTTAGTAATAATAACAGTAAAATAAATGAAGTGGATTGATATTTTTTAAAGGTGGAATTTTCAAAGTACTGTCAAGAATAATAATCACATGAACAAATTTTAGACTACAAGTGATTTACACACACATTGCTCAATGTCAAGATTTATACTGAACACAATTTATAGTGATTATGATTTTTATTGACAGTAATTGATAGTAGCCATGGTTAGTAGAGGCAATGTATACTGGGTGCGTTTTACAGCACGCTCAATTTATAGTAGGTATGATTAGTAGACGCGTTTGATACTGGGCGCGTTTTATACGGATTATGATTTATACTGAGCGCGTTTTTTACTAGAAGCGATTTTTACCAGCTGTATTGATAGCAGTTCATACTCAACGCAATTGATAGTAGACGTAATTGATAGTAGGCGCGATTGGTAGTAGGCGCACTTGGTAGTAGACGCAATTACTAGTAGGCGCGATTGGTAGTAGGCGCAATTGATAGTAGACGCAATTCACAGTAGGCGCGATTGGTAGTGGGTATAATTGCTAGTAGGCGCTAGTGGTAGTAGGTGCAATTGACAGCAGGCGCAATTAGTAGTAGGCGTGATTGGTAGTAGGTGCAATTGATAGTAGGTTCAATTAATAGGCGCAATTGATAGTAGGCGCGATTGATAGTAGGCGCAAATGATAGCAGGCGCTATTAGTAGACGCGATTGATAGTAGGCGCGATTGGTAGTGGACGTAATTGATAGTAGGCGCTATTGATAGTAGGTGCGATTGATAGTAGGCGCGATTGATAGTAGGCGCGATTGATAGTAGGCGCGATTGGTAGTAGACGCAATTACTAGTAGGCGTGGTTGGTAGTAGGCGCAATTGATAGTAGGCGCAATTCGCAGTAGGCGCGATTGGTAATGGAAGTAATTGCTAGTAGGCGCTATTGATAGTAGGTGCAATTGACAGTAGGCGCAATTAGTAGTAGGCGTGATTGCTAGTAAGTGCAGTTGATAGTAGGTGCAATTAATAGGCGCAATTGATAGTAGGCGCGATTGATAGTAGGCGCATTTGATAGCAGACCCTATTAGTAGACGCGATTGATAGTAGGCGCGATTGTTAGTGGACGTAATTGATAGTAGGCGCTATTGATAGTAGACGCGATTGATAGTAGGCGCGACTGATAGTAGGCGCGATTGGTAGTAGGCGCTATTAGTAGACGCGATTGATAGTAATCGCGATTGGTAGTGGACGTAATTGATATTAGGCGCTATTGATAGTAGGTGCGATTGATAGTAGGCGCGATTGGTAGTAGGCGCAATTGGTAGTAGACGCAATTACTAGTGGGCGCGATTGGTAGTAGGCGCAATTGACTGTAGGCGCAATTAATAGGCGCAATTGATAGTAGGCGCGATTGATAGTAGGCGCAATTGAGAGCAGGCGCTATTAGTAGACGCGATTGCTAGTAGGCGCGATTGGTAGTGGACGTAATTGATAGTAGGTGTGATTGATAGTAGGCGCGATTGATAGTAGGCGCGATTGGTAGTAGGCGCAATTAGTAGTAGGCGCGATTGGTAGTAGGCGCGATTGGTAGTAGGCGCAATTCACAGTAAGCGCGAATGGTAATAGACGTAATTGCTAGTAGGCGCTATTGATAGTAGGTGCAATTGACAGTAGGCGCAATTAGTAGTAGGCGTGATTGGTAGTAAGTGCAGTTGATAGTAGTGGCAATTAATAGGCGCAATTGATAGTAGGCACGATTGATAGTAGGTGCAATTGATAGCAGGCGCTATTAGTAGACGCGATTGATAGTAGGCGCGATTGGTAGTGGACGTAATAGATAGTAGGCGCTATTGATAGTAGGTGCGATTGATATTAGGCGCGATTGATAGTAGGCGCGATTGGTAGTAGGCGCGATTGGTAGTATACGCAATTGGTAGTAGACGCAATTACTAGTAGGCGCGATTGGTAGTAGGCGCAATTAATAGGCGCAATTGATAGTAGGCGCGATTGATAGTAGGCGCAATTGATAGCAGGCGCTATTAGTAGACGCGGTTGATAGTAGGCGCGATTGGTAGTGGACGTAATTGATAGTAGGCGCTATTGATAGTAGACGCGATTGATAGTAGGTGCGAATGATATTAGGCGCGATTGGTAGTAGGCGCTATTAGTAGACGCGATTGAAAATAGGCGCGATTGGTAGTGGACGTAATTGATATTAGGCGCTATTGATAGTAGGTGCGATTGATAGTAGGCGCGATTGGTAGTAGGCGCGATTGGTAGTAGGCGCAATTGGTAGTAGACGCAATTACTAGTAGGCGCGATTGGTAGTAGGCGCAATTGACAGTAGGCGCAAATAATAGGCGCAATTGATATTAGGCGCGATTGATAGTAGGCGCAATTGATAGCAGGCGCTATTAGTAGACGCGATTGCTAGTAGGCGCGATTGGTAGTGGACGTAATTGATAGTAGGTGTGATTGATAGTAGGCGCGATTGATAGTAGGCGCGATTGGTAGTAGGCGCTATTAGTAGACGCGATTGACAGTAGGCGCGATTGGTAGTGGACGTAATTGATAGTAGGCGCTATTGATAGTAGGTGCGATTGATAGTAGGCGCGATTGGTAGTAGGCGCGATTGCTAGTAGGTGCAATTGGTAGTAGACGCAATTTTTAGTGGGTGTAATTGCTAGTAGGCGCTATTGATAGTAGGTGCAATTGACAGTAGGCGCGATTGGTAGAGGGCGTAATTGCTAGTAGGCGCTATTGATAGTAGGTGCAATTGACAGTAGGCGCAATTAGTAGTAGGCGTGATTGGTAGTTGGTGCAATTGATAGTAGGTGCAATTAATAGGCGCAATTGATAGCAGGCGCTATTAGTAGACGCGATTGATAGTAGGCGCGTTTGGTAGTGGACGTAATTGATAGTAGACGCTATTGATAGTAGGTGCGATTGATAGTAGACGCGATTGATAGTAGGTGCGATTGGTAGTAGGCGCGATTGATAGCAGGCGCTATTAGTAGACGCGATTGATAGTAGGCGCGATTGGTAGTGGACGTAATTGATAGAAGGCGCTATTGATAGTAGGTGCGATTGATAGTAGGCGCGATTGGTAGTAGGCGCGATTGATATTAGACGCAATAAATAGTAGGCGCGATTAGTAAGCGCGATTGATAGTAGGCGTAATTGATAGTAGACGCGATTGATAGTAGGCGTGATTGGTAGACCTTGAGGGGATAACCCCTTTTGATTGATCCCTGTTGATTTGTCCCTTTAGACTGGTCCCTGTTGACTAGCCCCTGTTGACCAGCCCCTTTGGACGGGTCCTTTATGAAGGGAGTCATTTTTGACGGGTCCCTGAGGACGGGCCCATGCATTTATCCAAATTATGTCAAAGTCACTTAAATTAACCTTGTCACATGACCTGTTCTTCAAGTTTAGACTTGCTTTGAGACTGGCTATGACGTCACAAATGAATGGCGGTGGGAGGCTGGACATTACTTTTTATTACACAAAAAACATTCTCCTTAAAGTGAGAGGAAAAGTGAGTGCAAGAGTGGGTGCAAGAGTGGATGCAAGAATGGGTGCAAATAGGCAAACCAATAATCAAAGAGGGGTATGACAGACCTTGAGGCGATAAACCCTTTTGATTGATCCCTGTTGACTTGCCCCTTTGGACTGGTCCCTGTTGACTAGCCCCTTTGGACGGGTCCTTTTTGAGGGAGTCATTTTTGACAGGCCCCTGCTGACGGGTCACTGTGGATGGATCCCTGTGGACGGGTCCCTGTTGACAGGTCCTTTTGACTAATCCCATTGGACCGATCCCTTTGACATAATTTGGATAAATGCATGGCCAACCCATAGGGATCAGTCCAAAGGGACCCGTCCAAAGGGATTAGTCAAAAGGACCTGTCAACAGGGACCCGTCCACAGGGATCCGTCCACAGTGACCCGTCAGCAGGGGCCCGTCAAAAATGACTCCCTTCAAAAAGGACCCGTCCAAAGAGGCTAGTCAACAGGGACCAGTCCAAAGAGGCAAATCAACAGGGATCAATCAAAAGGGGCTATCTCCTCAAGGCCTGTCATACCCCTCTTTGATTATTGGTTTGCCTATTTGCACCCATTCTTGCATCCACTCTTGCACCCACTCTTGCACTCACTTTTCCTCTCACTTTAAGGAGAATGTTTTTTGTGTGATAAAAAGTAATGTCCAGCCTCCCACCGCCATTCATCTATGACGTCATAGCCAGTCTCAAAGCAAGTCTGAACTTGTAGAACAGGTCATGTGACAAAGTTAGGTTAAGTGACTTTGACATAATTTGGATAATGCATGGGCCCGTCCACAGGGACCCGTCAAAAATGACTCCCTTCATAAAGGACCCGTCCAAAGGGGCTGGTCAACAGGGGCTAGTCAACAGGGACCAGTCTAAAGGGACAAATCAACAGGGATCAATCCAAAGGGGTTATCACCTCAAGGTCTACCAATCACGCCTACTATCAATCGCGTCTACTATCAATTACGCCTACTATCAATCGCGCCTACTATCAATCGCGCTTACTAATCGCGCCTACTATTTATTGCGTCTAATATCAATCGCGCCTACTACCAATCGCGCCTACTATCAATCGCGCCTACTATCAATCGCACCTACTATCAATAGCGCCTACTATCAATTACGTCCACTACCAATCGCGCCTACTATCAATCGCGTCTACTAATAGCGCCTGCTATCAATCGCGTCTACTACCAATCGCGCCTACTATCAATCGGGTCTACTATCAATCGCACCTACTATCAATAGCGTCTAAGTAGTGGAGTGGTGGCGCTTCTAACTCACTCCAGAACCCCCCTTGCTCTACTACTAAGCCTCAGCCATGTTAAATATCTCTCGAACGCATGGTCCGATTTTGACAAATGAGGTATCGTTGGACTCGGGCTGACGTTATCTTTGCAATGGACTATTTGTTATATTTTTCAAATTTTTTTTGAAAATTTTTGTTTTTGAAACTAGGTGATAGTTTGAAAACTAAACATGATAGAACGTTGTGCCATATCTCAAACGAATGGTCTTTATGCCCTTTATTTTCTATAATGAAACTTTTTTACTTTTATGTTTTTTTTGAAAACACTCGAATTTTGAAAATCCTATATTTTGGAAACTAGGAAATCTACAAAAACGTTTATTTGACATAAATGAAAGGTCCCTATGCCCTCTACCCCCAAAATAAATTTCAAGTCTCTAGAATGAAAACCTGTAGTAGTGTGGTAGTGACAGAGCTGGACCACTTCTTATTGAGCCACCCTCGTATTTGCCCCGAACCTGATATCTCGCTAACCAATGGTCGGATTTGAACATACAGGGTGTCCTAGCACTCGTAGTGACGCCCCCTACTTTCCTATAGCCTCTTTATTTAATTAAACGACCAAAACTAAAAGGTCATGTGCTTTTAATATCTCGCGAACCAATTATGCTAGAGGTGTGTTCGACAGGTCCAAAGACTCGGGCTGACGTCCTCTTTGCTATAGACCACTCGTTATAATTTTTAATAAAATTGGAAACTCGATTTTGGGGTAAACACGTGTTTTTTTTGTGATTTTGCCTATATCTCACGAACCAATAACGCTAGAGACATGTACGACGGGTCCAAGGACTTGGAGTGACGTCCTCTTTGCTATGAACCACTCGTTGTAATTTTTAAAAAATTGGAAACTCGATTTTGGGGTAAATACGTGTTTTTCGTGATTTTTGCAGATATTTCACGAACCAATAACGCTAAGGGCGTGTACGACAGGTCCAAGGACTCGGGGTGACGTCCTCTTTCGAGTGTGGTAGATATTTTTTCCAAAAAAATTCACAAAGGGCCTAATGCCATACATGTTGAAAAAAACTGTTTCTTTTTCTTTACCTGTTTATAATGTTCATGAAGCGTGGTGGTTGAGAGAGACGATACGGCTGAGTGTGTGTGTTTGACCGAACCTGTCGCTTAGCACAAGGACCATGCTTAATAGAACAATCGCTATTTCGGTGGGATCGGTGTATGACAGACCGAGCGTGTGTTTTCCTGATATTTTACCTTTAACGTGTAAACGGTGATGAGAACTTGATTCTATGTTGGTCGAAGCGAGTAGAGAAAACAAACTTGCAGACGAGCAAGAGGTGAATATCAATTGAGCTTATGGGAAGGCTCCGGTCTGACTTGACAACAGGTGCAATGGAAAAAATGACCATGACGCTTCAAGGTGAAATAATCTGACCATCGTGGTGGCAGGGGAGTGTGAAAGGCATGCACACACATGTGAAACCACAGGCACGCTAAACCAGTGACATTCTGTCTTGCTTCGTACGTGACAAAATGCAAGTCCATGTGACATTTGATCTACCGCAGGTGTTCACCTTGGACGTTATCTGTCCACGTGCATGATAACTGTTAACAAGTCACATCCTGTTTTGCTTTGTACGTGACAAAATGCAAGTTCAGGTGAAATTTGATTCGCCACAGGTGTTCACTTTGGGCGTTAGCTGTCCACGTGACCGATAACAGAATGGTCAAAGCGTGGGAAAAAATGATTATACATGCAACGTAGCATATATAAAGACATGTCGTTATCATTTCCACTCTCACTTGGGTGGACTACCTTTGAACACATTGCGTTGCGTGAAACACTTGGTCTTGTTTAACAGTTTTGGTGTTGGTGGAAAATACTTAACCTTGTTGTGGGGTAGGTATATACATATATGTATATTTATTCATCTATACATTTATTGATTAATATATATATTTACAAGCAATTATTTATTGATTAGGTAATTAATGATTTTATTGATTTGTTTGCAGATAACCGGCATACCTTACATGTCTGAGGGAGAAGAAACCATTGCACTTTTGAGCCCACTAGAAGGGAAGAACAACAAGTCACTGCAAGTAAAGGTGAGATGATTTTTTTAAACTAACTTGTTTTATTTTTTTGTTTTATGTTTTATTTTATGAAATGTATGTATTAACTTGAATTTAGGTATTTATAGCGGTTTATTTTATTTATTTTTAGAAACTTGGAAAGAATAGTCTTACCGACGTAGTAGTCGCTGAAAAAAAAACGAAACGCACTGAAGCGAAACCACTGCCAAAGAGTGAACTGTTTAAAACTCAGGTAAGTCCAACTTAAAAATGCTATTCCATTTTACCACTACTGAAAACTCGTAGACAAAAAAAATTCATTACCTGTACATGACTGGGACAATGATTGCTTTCTTGATTAATGGCTATGTTGTTGTTGTTGACTGGGAAAAGTACAAGGCCATGTTGGATTTTCTAAAAAATAAAAATAATAAATTTAATTTATGGGTGGTTCCCTATGGACTCAACGAATATCCACAGGTTTGAACATGATAATGTGAACAAAAATGACATGACATTCATTTTTGTTTATATATTGGTTAAAGGGAGGGTGGGGGAATGTAAATGACTGTAGCTTTATAAAAAAGAAAATAAGTACATGAGTTACTGTTAGTGTCAACATACAGTTTATTTTTAATGGTGTTTTGATATATTAATGCCAATTAACGTTAACGTTTTATTTACAAGTATTGATTGATTGATTGATTGAGTGATGGGTTATTTTGTTTGCTTTTAGGTGTCGTCATGTGCCATTAACGTAATGAACAGACAGTGAACAAGCATGCATTATGCTTTAAAGTACTCTGTGCAATGTTAATAACTTACAATAAGAAAAAGTTTTATTATAACACATGGCGTTAGTACCAAATACAACAAGTGAGCAAGTTGGTTTACCATGTGGGATAAATTTAAAATCAGAACATGATCGATGGTTAACATTTGAATCCTGGCCTGTAGGCTTTTTGTCGACGCATGAACTTGCAAAAGCCGTTTTTTTTTAATTGAACCGAGAAGATGTGGTGCGCTGTGTGTTTTGTCGTATTGAACTTTCACACTGGGAAGAAGGGGATGATCCCTTTAGAGACCATTTGCGATGGTCTCCTCACTGTCCTTACATGCTTGGAAAGCAAGTGGGTAATCTACCCGTGCATTCATTTTACCGAACCACAAGGCCTTTGGCTGCTACTTACGTTGCTGAATCACAAATAAATAATAATAATGATGTATTACCAGTCAACGGTAGTGTCGATATATGTGGTCCATATGCCATAGACAGTGTTGAATTGGCGTGTGCTTTTGAAAAATTGGGAGTTTGCAAGACTAAAGCACTAGCACACCCAGAGTACAGCTCTGTTGAAAAACGTTTCGAATCTTATAAAAATGTTTGGCCATTAATATTAAAACACCTTACCAAACAGCTAAGTGAAGCTGGATTTTTTTATACTGGTGAAGGGGATAAAACAATATGTTTTTATTGCGGATTTGCTTTAAAGGATTGACAAATGACTGATGACCCTTTAGTGCAACATGCTCGTTGGTTACCAAACTGTAAATACATGGTGTTGCTTAAAGGTCAGGAATTTGTGAACACTATTCGTAAAGAAAAAGTGATTGCAGCACAAGACATAAAAGTGCCTTTAGAGTTAGAGCACGCGGAGCAAATACATAAGGCTGAAAGAAAAGACTTGTCTCACGAACAGATACAAAAGTGTGACCAACAATTATGTAAAATTTGTTATCAAGATGAACTAGGTGTTGTATTTTTACCCTGTGGACACATGATAGCCTGTGTCAAATGTGCATTAAAACTTAACACTTGTGCTATATGCAGAAAAGTAGTATCTGCTACAGTTAGGGCATTTCTTGCATAACTAGTATAATTTATTCGCCATGCATAGTGCAAAATCCCTAATTGCACAATATTATTAAAACTGTTTTAGAGTGTAATAGATATGCTTTTGTTTTGTTTATAGACTACTACAATGAATGTTTTGAATGCTGTGGGACAATCATGTGGCTTAGAGACAAAGAAGCTCAGCGAATTGCCAACGCATATTCCATTCCGCATTATCAAGATTCGGAAATTGAAAACAGCATATGGTGATCGTGTACTTTGTGTATGTGAAAACTTTGAGACATTTCTGCCTATACGGTTTAATGATATGTCGGAAAGTGTTTTTGATGAAGTCAATAATGCTGTGCAACCTGTACACTTAATTTATGAAGGTTTTAAAAACAATAGGTGCATGATTCGTTTTAATTAAATAAAAAAAAGTCAAATAATAATGGAAGATATAAGTCATGACAATGGACTGAAAGAAAAAATATGTGTATAGAATAATAATGTCTTAGTGTTTAGTATTGTCTTAAAAATATTATCATGAAACCAAAAAATGTATATAAAGTTTGTAAATAAATGAAAATAATGGTACAATGTTGTTTTATTTTCTATAGAAGTCAGAATATTTAACATTGCAGAGTATACATGATTATGACAATAAAAAGCACACTTAATACAAGTCTTTGCCTTTACGATAGTGTGTTATAGTTTTAAAAACAAAGCTTGTTGTAGATCTTTTTTCTTCCACGGTAAACAATAGGCATGAAAACGTTATTGTCCTGTTTTGGATCATTATCACTATCATAATCATAAGTTGCATGATCTATATCACTATTATTATAATCACTATAATTATCCTCAACATTATCCTCAACATTACTAAAACCAGTAAAATATTCCTGGTCCTCTTCCTGTTCCTCTTCCTCTTCCTCTACAGTGTCCTCGTGTAGAGTCTGCGTGGCTTTTGATAATGTTAAGGGTTTTTTGAACATTGAATTATTTTCAATAGTAGTATTGTTTTGTAGCACTTGCTCTTTAACATTTTCATGATTTTCTGTTGACAGCAACAGTGTTTCATGCAGTACACTACATTGATGATCACTGACACTTAAAACCACACTATTTTTGCTTTTTAGCTCACTGCGACATTGTTTTGAACGTTGTTTTGTACAACGCCAAATAACAGTTCCATTTTTATTGGTTCGTTTCACAATATATGAATATCCTTTATAGAATGCATGTGGCTTACCATACCTAGTCACAGATACTTCCATATCAACTGTCAAGCTTAGACTAAGCTCTAGTAAAGACAACTTGGTAATAAGAACAATAGATTAATGTGCGAGCATATATGGGTGCAAATGTGGGAGCAAAAAAAAGTGGGAGCAAAAAGTGGGAGCAGGAATTGGGAGCAAAAAAGTGGGAGCAAAAAGTGGGAGCAAAAATTGGGAGCAAAAAGTGGGAGCAAAAAGTGGGAGCAAAAGTTGGGAGCAAAAAGTGGGAGCAAAAGTGGGAGCAAAAGTGAGTGTAAAAGTGAGTGCAAACGTGGGTTCAAAAGTGAGTGCAAAAGTGAATGTAAAAGTGGGTGCAAAAGTGGGTGCAAGAGTGGGTGCAAAAGTGGGTGCTAAAGTGGGTGCAAAAGTGGGTGAAAAAGTGGGTGCAAAAGTGGGTGCAAAAGTGGGTGAAAAAGTGGGTGCGAAAGTGGGTGCAAAAGTGAGTGCAAAAGTGGGTGCAAAAGTGAATGCAAAAGTGGGTGCAAAAGTGGGAGCAAAAAGTGGGAGCAAAAAGTGGGAGCAAAAATTGGGAGCAAAAAGTGGGAGCAAAAGTGGGAGCTAAAGTGAGTGTAAAAGTGAGTGCAAACGTGGGTTCAAAAGTGAGTGCAAAAGTGAATGTAAAAGTGGGTGCAAAAGTGGGTGCAAGAGTGGGTGCAAAAGTGGGTGCAAAAGTGGGTGCAAAAGTGGGCGAATAAGTGGGTGCAAAAGTGGGTGCACGAGTGGGTGCAAAAGTGGGTGAAAAAGTGGGTGCGAAAGTGGGTGCAAAAGTGAGTGCAAAAGTGGGTGCAAAAGTGAATGCAAAAGTGGGTGCAAAAGTGGGAGCAAAAAGTGGGAGCAAAAAGTGGGAGCAAAAAGTGGGATCTGAAGAAAGTAGGAGCAATTATGAGAGTAAATGTGAAAGGAAAAGTGGGAGCAAGTATGGGAGCAAATGTGAAAGCAAAAGTGGGAGCAAAAAGTGAGAGAAAAAAGTGAGAGCAAAAAGTGGGAGCAAATATGAGAGCAAAAAAAAGTAGGAGCAAGTATGGGAGCAAATGTGAAAGCAAAAGGGGGAGAAAAAAGTGAGAGAAAAAGTGGGACCAAAAAGTGTAAGCAAAAGTGGGAGCAAATATGAGAGCAAAAAAATGTGGGAGCAAAAAGTGGGAGCAAAACGTGTAAGCAGAAGTGGGAGCAAACAAGTGTGAGCAAATATGGGAGCAGAAAGTGGGAGCAAATGTGAAAGCAAAAGAGGGAGCAAAAAGAGCGAGCAAAAGTGAGTGCACAAAGGGGGAGCAAAATGTGTGAGTAAAAAGTGGGGTCAAATGTGGTGTTTTACTAAAACAATCCCCCCTAACCTAACCTAACCTAACTTTACTCAACCTAATTTCACTTAACCTAACTTCACCTAACCTAACCTTCCAACTCTCAGATCAAAAATTAAATTCTGGCTATAGTCGCGTTGGAATCCAAAACCTCTGGGATAACACCCAAGTATACTAGCCACTACACCGCGAAATGGGCAAATTATCATGCAACACAACACAAAAATAAAAAGTTTTCTGTAGTGTAACTCATTGGCTGACAATCATAGTTGAGAATTCAAACCCAAGACCTCAGGACTTTAGTTTTGAACATTATCAGAAATATTATTCCATTTACATTTTGCTGTTGCTTATAGTTATAAGAGTTGGCATTAATATGGGAGCAAAAGTGAAAGCAAAAAGTGGGTGCAAGCATGGCTGGTTGTAGAGACTTTCATATCAACTAATACACATAAATTAAATTTTAGTAAAGTGACTTGGCTAATAATAATAATAATATTAACAGTTTTAAAAAAATTCAAGGGGATTGATATTTTTCAGGGTGTAATTTCCAAAGTACTGTCAAGAATAATAATTACATGAACAGATTCCAAGAACTCTAGAGTGCTTTTAAGGTTAATGATTGGCTAGGAGTGAGATAGAGCTAGCTAACCTAAGTTAACCTCAGCTCAGTAAACCTAACCTTGTCACATGGCATGTTCTACAAGTATAGACTTGCTTTGAGACTGGCTATGACGTCACAGATGAATGGCGGTGGGAGGCTGGCAAAAAGGACAATGTTTTTGGGAAATAAAAAGTTGTGTCCAGCCTCCCACCGCCATTCATCTGTGACGTCATAGCCAGTCTCAAAGCAAGTCTATACTTGTAGAACATGCCATGTGACAAGGTTAGGTTTACTGAGCTGAGGTTAACTTAGGTTAGCTAGCTCTATCTCACTCCTAGCCAATCATTAACCTTAAAAGCACTCTAGAGTTCTTGGAATCTGTTCATGTAATTATTATTCTTGACAGTACTTTGGAAATTACACCCTGAAAAATATCAATCCCCTTGAATTTTTTTAAAACTGTTAATATTATTATTATTATTAGCCAAGTCACTTTACTAAAATTTAATTTATGTGTATTAGTTGATATGAAAGTCTCTACAACCAGCCATGCTTGCACCCACTTTTTGCTTTCACTTTTGCTCCCATATTAATGCCAACTCTTATAACTATAAGCAACAGCAAAATGTAAATGGAATAATATTTCTGATAATGTTCAAAACTAAAGTCCTGAGGTCTTGGGTTTGAATTCTCAACTATGATTGTCAGCCAATGAGTTACACTACAGAAAACTTTTTATTTTTGTGTTGTGTTGCATGATAATTTACCCATTTCGCGGTGTAGTGGCTAGTATACTTGGGTGTTATCCCAGAGGTTTTGGATTCCAACGCGACTATAGCCAGAATTTAATTTTTGATCTGAGAGTTGGAAGGTTAGGTTAGGTGAAGTTAGGTTAAGTGAAATTAGGTTGAGTAAAGTTAGGTTAGGTTAGGTTAGGGGGGATTGTTTTAGTAAAACACCACATTTGACCCCACTTTTTACTCACACATTTTGCTCCCCCTTTGTGCACTCACTTTTGCTCGCTCTTTTTGCTCCCTCTTTTGCTTTCACATTTGCTCCCACTTTCTGCTCCCATATTTGCTCACACTTGTTTGCTCCCACTTCTGCTTACACGTTTTGCTCCCACTTTTTGCTCCCACATTTTTTTGCTCTCATATTTGCTCCCACTTTTGCTTACACTTTTTGGTCCCACTTTTTCTCTCACTTTTTTCTCCCCCTTTTGCTTTCACATTTGCTCCCATACTTGCTCCTACTTTTTTTTTGCTCTCATATTTGCTCCCACTTTTTGCTCTCACTTTTTTCTCTCACTTTTTGCTCCCACTTTTGCTTTCACATTTGCTCCCATACTTGCTCCCACTTTTCCTTTCACATTTACTCTCATAATTGCTCCTACTTTCTTCAGATCCCACTTTTTGCTCCCACTTTTTGCTCCCAGTTTTTGCTCCCACTTTTGCACCCACTTTTGCATTCACTTTTGCACCCACTTTTGCACTCACTTTTGCACCCACTTTCGCACCCACTTTTTCACCCACTTTTGCACCCACTGGTGCACCCACTTTTGCACCCACTTATTCGCCCACTTTTGCACCCACTTTTGCACCCACTTTTGCAGCCACTCTTGCACCCACTTTTGCACCCACTTTTACATTCACTTTTGCACTCACTTTTGAACCCACGTTTGCACTCACTTTTACACTCACTTTTGCTCCCACTTTTGCTCCCACTTTTTGCTCCCAATTTTTGCTCCCACTTTTTGCTCCCACTTTTTGCTCCCACTTTTGCACCCACTTTTGCATTCACTTTTGCACCCACTTTTGCACTCACTTTTGCACCCACTTTCGCACCCACTTTTTCACCCACTTTTGCACTCACTCTTGCACCCACTTTTGCACCCACTTTTTCACCCACTTTTGCACCCACTTTTGCACCCACTCTTGCACCCACTTTTGCACCCACTTTTACATTCACTTTTGCACTCACTTTTGAACCCACGTTTGCACTCACTTTTACACTCACTTTTGCTCCCACTTTTGCTCCCACTTTTTGCTCCCAATTTTTGCTCCCACTTTTTGCTCCCACTTTTTGCTCCCAATTTTTGCTCCCACTTTTTGCTCCCACTTTTTTGCTCCCAATTCTTGCTCCCACTTTTTGCTCCCACTTTTTTTTGGTCCCACATTTGCACCCATATATGCTCGCACATTAATCTATTGTTCTTATTACCAAGTTGTCTTTACTAGAGCTTAGTCTAAGCTTGACAGTTGATATGGAAGTATCTGTGACTAGGTATGGTAAGCCACATGCATTCTATAAAGGATATTCATATATTGTGAAACGAACCAATAAAAATGGAACTGTTATTTGGCGTTGTACAAAACAACGTTCAAAACAATGTCGCAGTGAGCTAAAAAGCAAAAATAGTGTGGTTTTAAGTGTCAGTGATCATCAATGTAGTGTACTGCATGAAACACTGTTGCTGTCAACAGAAAATCATGAAAATGTTAAAAAGCAAGTGCTACAAAACAATACTACTATTGAAAATAATTCAATGTTCAAAAAACCCTTAACATTATCAAAAGCCACGCAGACTCTACACGAGGACACTGTAGAGGAAGAGGAAGAGGAACAGGAAGAGGACCAGGAATATTTAACTGGTTTTAGTAATGTTGAGGATAATGTTGAGGATAATTATAGTGATTATAATAATAGTGATATAGATCATGCAGCTTATGATTATGATAGTGATAATGATCCAAAACAGGACAATAACGTTTTCATGCCTATTGTTTACCGTGGAAGAAAAAAGATCTACAACAAGCTTTGTTTTTAAAACTATAACACACTATCGTAAAGGCAAAGACTTGTATTAAGTGTGCTTTTTATTGTCATAATCATGTATACTCTGCAATGTTAAATATTCTGACTTCTATAGAAAATAAAACAACATTGTACCATTATTTTCATTTATTTACAAACTTTATATACATTTTTTGGTTTCATGATAATATTTTTAAGACAATACTAAACACTAAGACATTATTATTCTATACACATATTTTTTCTTTCAGTCCATTGTCATGACTTATATCTTCCATTATTATTTGACTTTTTTTTATTTAATTAAAACGAATCATGCACCTATTGTTTTTAAAACCTTCATAAATTAAGTGTACAGGTTGCACAGCATTATTGACTTCATCAAAAACACTTTCCGACATATCATTAAACCGTATAGGCAGAAATGTCTCAAAGTTTTCACATACACAAAGTACACGATCACCATATGCTGTTTTCAATTTCCGAATCTTGATAATGCGGAATGGAATATGCGTTGGCAATTCGCTGAGCTTCTTTGTCTCTAAGCCACATGATTGTCCCACAGCATTCAAAACATTCATTGTAGTAGTCTATAAACAAAACAAAAGCATATCTATTACACTCTAAAACAGTTTTAATAATATTGTGCAATTAGGGATTTTGCACTATGCATGGCGAATAAATTATACTAGTTATGCAAGAAATGCCCTAACTGTAGCAGATACTACTTTTCTGCATATAGCACAAGTGTTAAGTTTTAATGCACATTTGACACAGGCTATCATGTGTCCACAGGGTAAAAATACAACACCTAGTTCATCTTGATAACAAATTTTACATAATTGTTGGTCACACTTTTGTATCTGTTCGTGAGACAAGTCTTTTCTTTCAGCCTTATGTATTTGCTCCGCGTGCTCTAACTCTAAAGGCACTTTTATGTCTTGTGCTGCAATCACTTTTTCTTTACGAATAGTGTTCACAAATTCCTGACCTTTAAGCAACACCATGTATTTACAGTTTGGTAACCAACGAGCATGTTGCACTAAAGGGTCATCAGTCATTTGCCAATCCTTTAAAGCAAATCCGCAATAAAAACATATTGTTTTATCCCCTTCACCAGTATAAAAAAATCCAGCTTCACTTAGCTGTTTGGTAAGGTGTTTTAATATTAATGGCCAAACATTTTTATAAGATTCGAAACGTTTTTCAACAGAGCTGTACTCTGGGTGTGCTAGTGCTTTAGTCTTGCAAACTCCCAATTTTTCAAAAGCACACGCCAATTCAACACTGTCTATGGCATATGGACCACATATATCGACACTACCGTTGACTGGTAATACATCATTATTATTATTTATTTGTGATTCAGCAACGTAAGTAGCAGCCAAAGGCCTTGTGGTTCGGTAAAATGAATGCACGGGTAGATTACCCACTTGCTTTCCAAGCATGTAAGGACAGTGAGGAGACCATCGCAAATGGTCTCTAAAGGGATCATCCCCTTCTTCCCAGTGTGAAAGTTCAATACGACAAAACACACAGCGCACCACATCTTCTCGGTTCAAGTAAAAAAAAACGGCTTTTGCAAGTTCATGCGTCGACAAAAAGCCTACAGGCCAGGATTCAAATGTTAACCATCGATCATGTTCTGATTTTAAATTTATCCCACATGGTAAACCAACTTGCTCACTTGTTGTATTTGGTACTAACGCCATGTGTTATAATAAAACTTTTTCTTATTGTAAGTTATTAACATTGCACAGAGTACTTTAAAGCATAATGCATGCTTGTTCACTGTCTGTTCATTACGTTAATGGCACATGACGACACCTAAAAGCAAACAAAATAACCCATCACTCAATCAATCAATCAATCAATCAATACTTGTAAATAAAACGTTAACGTTAATTGGCATTAATATATCAAAACACCATTAAAAATAAACTGTATGTTGACACTAACAGTAACTCATGTACTTATTTTCTTTTTTATAAAGCTACAGTCATTTACATTCCCCCACCCTCCCTTTAACCAATATATAAACAAAAATGAATGTCATGTCATTTTGTTCACATTATCATGTTCAAACCTGTGAATATTCGTTGAGTCCATAGGGAACCACCCATAAATTAAATTTATTATTTTTATTTTTTAGAAAATCCAACATGGCCTTGTACTTTTCCCAGTCAACAACAACAACATAGCCATTAATCAAGAAAGCAATCATTGTCCCAGTCATGTACAGGTAATGAATTTTTTTTGTCTACGAGTTTTCAGTAGTGGTAAAATGGAATAGCATTTTTAAGTTGGACTTACCTGAGTTTTAAACAGTTCACTCTTTGGCAGTGGTTTCGCTTCAGTGCGTTTCGTTTTTTTTTCAGCGACTACTACGTCGGTAAGACTATTCTTTCCAAGTTTCTAAAAATAAATAAAATAAACCGCTATAAATACCTAAATTCAAGTTAATACATACATTTCATAAAATAAAACATAAAACAAAAAAAATAAAACAAGTTAGTTTAAAAAAATCATCTCACCTTTACTTGCAGTGACTTGTTGTTCTTCCCTTCTAGTGGGCTCAAAAGTGCAATGGTTTCTTCTCCCTCAGACATGTAAGGTATGCCGGTTATCTGCAAACAAATAAATAAAATCATTAATTACCTAATCAATAAATAATTGCTTGTAAATATATATATTAATCAATAAATGTATAAATGAATAAATATATATATGTATATACCTACCCCACAACAAGGTTAAGTATTTTCCACCAACACCAAAACTGTTAAACAAGACCAAGTGTTTCACGCAACGCAATGTGTTCAAAGGTAGTCCACCCAAGTGAGAGTGGAAATGATAACGACATGTCTTTATATATGCTACGTTGCATGTATAATCATTTTTTCCCACGCTTTGACCATTCTGTTATCGGTCACGTGGACAGCTAACGCCCAAAGTGAACACCTGTGGCGAATCAAATTTCACCTGAACTTGCATTTTGTCACGTACAAAGCAAAACAGGATGTGACTTGTTAACAGTTATCATGCACGTGGACAGATAACGTCCAAGGTGAACACCTGCGGTAGATCAAATGTCACATGGACTTGCATTTTGTCACGTACGAAGCAAGACAGAATGTCACTGGTTTAGCGTGCCTGTGGTTCCACATGTGTGTGCATGCCTTTCACACTCCCCTGCCACCACGATGGTCAGATTATTTCACCTTGAAGCGTCATGGTCATTTTTTCCATTGCACCTGTTGTCAAGTCAGACCGGAGCCTTCCCATAAGCTCAATTGATATTCACCTCTTGCTCGTCTGCAAGTTTGTTTTCTCTACTCGCTTCGACCAACATAGAATCAAGTTCTCATCACCGTTTACACGTTAAAGGTAAAATATCAGGAAAACACACGCTCGGTCTGTCATACACCGATCCCACCGAAATAGCGAATTTTCTATTAAGCATGGTCCTTGTGCTAAGCGACAGGTTCGGTCAAACACACACACTCAGCCGTATCGTCTCTCTCAACCACCACGCTTCATGAACATTATAAACAGGTAAAGAAAAAGAAACAGTTTTTTTCAACATGTATGGCATTAGGCCCTTTGTGAATTTTTTTGGAAAAAATATCTACCACACTCGAAAGAGGACGTCACCCCGAGTCCTTGGACCTGTCGTACACGCCCTTAGCGTTATTGGTTCGTGAAATATCTGCAAAAATCACGAAAAACACGTATTTACCCCAAAATCGAGTTTCCAATTTTTAAAAAATTACAACGAGTGGTTCATAGCAAAGAGGACGTCACTCCAAGTCCTTGGACCCGTCGTACATGTCTCTAGCGTTATTGGTTCGTGAGATATCGGCAAAATCACAAAAAACACGTGTTTACCCCAAAATCGAGTTTCCAATTTTATTAAAAATTATAACGAGTGGTCTATAGCAAAGAGGACGTCAGCCCGAGTCTTTGGACCTGTCGAACACACCTCAAGCATAATTGGTTCGCGAGATATTAAAAGCACATGACCTTTTAGTTTTGGTCGTTTAATTAAATAAAGAGGCTATAGGAAAGTAGGGGGCGTCACTACGAGTGCTAGGACACCCTGTATGTTCAAATCCGACCATTGGTTAGCGAGATATCAGGTTCGGGGCAAATACGAGGGTGGCTCAATAAGAAGTGGTCCAGCTCTGTCACTACCACACTACTACAGGTTTTCATCCTAGAGACTTGAAATTTATTTTGGGGGTAGAGGGCATAGGGACCTTTCATTTATGTCAAATAAACGTTTTTGTAGAGTTCCTAGTTTCCAAAATATAGGATTTTCAAAATTCGAGTGTTTTCAAAAAAAACATAAAAGTAAAAAAGTTTCATTATAGAAAATAAAGGGCATAAAGACCATTCGTTTGAGATATGGCACAACGTTCTATCATGTTTAGTTCTCAAACTATCACCTAGTTTCAAAAACAAAAATTTTCAAAAAAAATTTGAAAAATATAACGAATAGTCCATAGTAAAGAGAACGTCAGCCCGAGTCCAACGATACCTCATTTGTCAAAATCGGACCATGCGTTCGAGAGATATTTAACATGGCTGAGGCTTAGTAGTAGAGCAAGGGGGGTTCTGGAGTGAGTTAGAAGCGCCACCACTCCACTACTCGTCTACTATCAATTACGTCCACTACCAATCGCGCCTACTATCAATCGCGACTACTAATAGCGCCTGCTATCAATTGCGTCTACTATCAATCAGGCCTACTATCAATTGCGCCTATTAATTGCACCTACTATCAATTGCACCTACTACCAATCACGCCTACTTATAATTGCGCCTACTGTCAATTCCACCTACTATCAATAGTGCCTACTAGCAATTACGCCCACAACCAATCGCGCCTACTGTCAATTGCACCTACTATCAATAGCGCCTACTAGCAATTACACCCACTAAAAATTGTGCCTACTACCAATCGCGCCTACTACCAATCGCGCCTACTATCAATCGCACCTACTATCAATAGCGCCTACTATCAATTAAGTCCACTACCAATCGCGCCTACTATCAATCGCGTCTACTAATAGCGCCTACAACCAATCGCGCCTACTATCAATCGCGCCTACTATCACGAGCGCCTACTGTCAATTACGTCCACTACCAATCGCGCCTACTATCAATCGCGTCTACTAATAGCGCCTGCTATCAATTGCGCCTACTATCAATCGCGCCAACTATCAATTGCGCCTATTAATTGCTCCTACTATCAATTGCGCCTACTACCAATCGCGCCTACTAGTAATTGCGTCTACTACCAATCGCGCCTACTACCAATCGCGCCTACTATCAATCGCACCTACTATCAATAGCGCCTAATATCAATTACGTCCATTACCAATCGCGCCTACTATCAATCGCGTTTACTAATAGCGCCTACTACCAATCGCGCCTACTATCAATCGCGCCTACTATCAATCGCACCTACTATCAATAGCGCCTACTATCTATTACGTCCACTACCAATCGCGCCTACTATCAATCGCGTCTACTAATAGCGCCTGCTATCAATTGCACCTACTATCAATCGCGCCTACTATCAATTGCGCCTATTAATTGCCACTACTATCAACAGCACTTACTACCAATCACGCCTACTACTAATTGCGCCTACTGTCAATTGTACCTACTATCAATAGCGCCTACTAGCAATTACGTCTATTACCATTCGCGCCTAATGTGAATTGCGCCTACTATCAATTGCGCCTACTACCAATCGCGTCTACTACCAATTGCGTCTACTATCAATTGCGCCTACTACCAATCGCGCTTCTACCAATCGCGCCTACCATCAATCGCGCCTACTATCAATCGCACCTACTATCAATAGCTCCTACTATCAATTATGTCCACTACCAATCGCGCCTACTATCAATCGCGTCTACTAATAGCGCCTGCTATCATTTGCTCCTACTATCAATCGCTTCTACTATCAATTGCGCCTATTAATTGAACCTACTATCAATTGCACCTACTACCAATCCCGCCTACTACTAATTGCGCCTACTGTCAATTGCACCTACTATCACTAGCGCCTACTAGCAATTACACCCACTACCAATCGCGCCTACTGTGAATTGCGCCTACTATCAATTGCGCCTACTACCAATCGCGCCTACTAGTAATTGCGTCTACTACCAAGTGCGCCTACTACCAATCGCGCCTACTATCAATTACGTCTACTATCAATTGCGTTGAGTATGAACTGCTATCAATTACAGCTGGTAAAAATTGCTTCTAGTAAAAAACGCGCTCAGTATAAATCATAATCAGTATAAAACGCGCCCAGTATCAAACGCGTCTACTAATCGCACCTACTATAAATTGAGCGTGCTATAAAACGCACCCAGTATACATTGCCTCTACTAACCATGGCTACTATCAATTACAGTCAATAACAAGTAGTTCCGTGAAGAACTATACAGCCTATTTTCATATATCCTACTTATGTTAATTGCCACTATCAACATACACAATTTCTGTTTGATTGCTGTAATAGATTCGTAGATATTAAGAATCGACTAAATATTTCGGATGGTCGCCATGTTGGATTTTATATATGTAGGTCCTAGAATTATGTACTGTTACATGCAGATTATTGTGAACGTGTAGTATTCAAACTTCAATCGCATAATTAGGACACAAGAAAAAACAAGGAGATTTTAAAATTTTTCACAGCTGCCATCTTGAGGTTATGGAAACAATTGAAATAAATTAGATGCCAGTGGATTAACATTCGTATCAGGATTTACTGTACCAAGTTTCACTGCACTCGGATGGTTAAATTGCGAGAAACGTCCATGTGAATATTTATAATTCGCGTCACCTCCATGTTGGATTTGTGATCACCAGGTTATTTAAAGTCCTATAGGTGAACTTAAGTTCATAGCCCCTATGAACATTAAAAAATGCAGTTTGATTGCTAAAATAGATTCGTAGATATTCAGTATCGTCTAAATATTTCGGATGGTCGCCATGTTGGATTGTTAAATGTATAGGCCATAGAGTCATGTACCATTAAAGGAAAATTATTGCGTAGGTTCATTATTCAAACTTTCACTTCGATCGCATGACTACATCACAAGAAATAAAAACTTAATATTAAAATTCGCACTGCCGCCATCTTGAGGTTATGTAAACAATTGAACTAAATTATATACCAGTGGATTACAATGTGTATAAATATTTTTTGTACCAGGTTTCAGTGAGCTTGGAACATTAAATCGCGAGAAAGGTCTATTTAAAATTTTCAAATTCGCTTGGCCGCCATGTTCGTTTTGTAGTTAACCGGTTTTATAAAGTCTTATAGATGGACTTTCAGTAGCGCCCTTTATCTCCGTACAAAACTTTAGGGAGATACCGCTAATAGTTTCAGAGATATAGAATGCCGGCGAAATATTTCGCACATCCGCCATCTTGTGATTATGTAAACAATTGAACGAAGTTAGATGTCGGTGCATTACAATGTATATTAACATATACCGTACCAAGTTTCATTGCGTTTGGTTGGTCAAATCGCGAGGAACGTCTATTTAAAAGTCGCAAATTCGCTTGGCCTCCATGTTGGTTTTGTAGTTACCAGGTTTTCAAAAGTCATATAAGTGAACTTATAGTAGTTTCCTCAATCACCATAGAAAATGTCAGCGTAATATCGGTAATAGTTTCGGAGATATTGAATGCTGGTGAAATATTTCGCACAGCCGCCATGTTGGATTGGTGAGTCGTAACAAAATTTGAAGGGCACGGTCGAGGTCGCCGGGAATAGTGCTATGAACTTTCCGAGTTTCATTGAAATCGCTCTTGCCGTTTAGATTTTATTAGGGGGGGGACACACACACGAATCACACACACATACACGCACACACACACGGACAAAAGGTGATCTCATAAGCCTATTTTTTCAAAATTGAAAATAGGCTAAAAATCATAATACTTATAAATTGTGTTCAGTATAAATCTTGACATTGAGCAATGTGTGTGTAAATCACTTTTAGTCTAAAATGTGTTCATGTGATTATTATTCTTGACAGTACTTTGAAAATTCCACCTTTAAAAAATATCAATCCACTTCATTTATTTTACTGTTATTATTACTAAAGTGACTTTAAAAAAAATTAAATTAATGTGTATTAGTTAATATGGAAGTCTCAACAACCAGCCATGGTAAGCCATGTGCTTACTATAAAGGATATACATATATTGTAAAAACAACCAATAAAAATGGAACTGTTATTTGGCGATGTTCAAAACAACGATCTAAAAAGTGTCGAGGAATGATTAAAACAAAAGACTCCAACGTACTTACTTCAAACGAGCATCATTGTGAATCTCAAATTAATACACATTTAAATGGACAAAATACTCTAATCAAGGTAAAAAAGCAAGTCCAAGAAAAAAATATTGCTGCTCAAGATAGTGCAGTGTTTGTTCAAAATCACTTATCATGTCCTCAAAAAGCCATGTTAGGACAGTTGTCAACGTCTAAGAAACCCTTAACACTATCTAAAGCAACGCAGACTTTAAAAGAGGCCCCTGTGGAAAAGGAACAAGAGGAATTGGATTGTTCTAGTGATGTTAAGGATGATGATGATGATGATGATGATGGTGATGATGATGAAAAAGAAAAGGTTGAGGGTTTTATGTCTATAAAACCACTGCAACATCCCCAGTTTTTAAGAACAAGAGTACCTGGAGAAAGTTATAAAAGGATCTACAACAAGCGTTGTGTTTAAAAAATATATATCAAACAATGGTAAATAGAGAGAGTTGTATTCAGTGTGTATCCATTATAAAATGAATTTAATAAAAATATTTTATGGTTATTGTCTGCTTTTTCTTAATTACTATCACTACATCCTCCCACTATTAATGCAATTGTTAACCATTGACAGTCTCTAGCTATGTTTAGAAAGAGAGAGTGGACTTAAACAATACGCTCTATCTATGGTTTGTGTATCGAGTATCATAATAATACAGTATCGCTAAGCTATGTTAAAGCAATAGTTATGTCAGGTAAGGGGTTCAAATCCTTGCTTTCTTGTATTGAAAATGTGAACATAAGTCAAACGCCTTAACCACACGATCAACCTGACAGTTAATAATGTAATTTGTTTTGTGTACTTGAGTGTTTGCAAAATTTTCCAGTGTACATTGACTCAACCTCTTGCTCGTTTTTAAATGTTTTTTGTTGTTGTTTTTTTTAATTACATTGTAGTTATGAGTCGTGAGAACTAGGTGTTTAATATAGGGTATCTTAAAATAATTTTAGAAAAGCTCTCAGGTATCGTGTCATGGGTTTTAGTAATGCATTAATGTTTGTTGACAAGTATTTACAATTACACAGCATTATTTTGGTAAGCTCTAAATGTTGTTTTAGTCTTCAACCTTTTGACTGGTTTAATACAGCTCTCCATGACTCCCTGTCCTGAGCTGATCGTTTCATCTCTATATAGCTACCACACTCTACATCCAAGGCTATCTGTTTAACATATTCTATCCTTGGTCTACCCCTACAGTTCGTGTCCTCAACCCGTTCTTCCATAACTAAGCCTGCTATTCCTGGGTGTATGTGACCTACCAACCTATCGATTTACTCCATTAGCTGTCGCTAAAAACATATCTCCTCTCCCACTTGTCTTAATACCTCTTTGTTTGTAACCCAATTTACCCATCTAATCTTCATCATTCTCCTGTAACATCACATTTCAAACACTTCAACTCTCCACTTTTCTGCTACACCAATATTCCAAGTTTCCCTTTCATAGAGCGTCACACTCCAGATAAAGGTCTTCAAAAATGACATCCTAATACCTAAATCTATATTCAATGGTCAACAAATTCTGTAGAAAATGCTTTCCTTGCCTGAGCTACATAAGAATCCTAATCATCTCTGGTATAATGTCTTGTTTAGCAAACATAGTCGCTCAGTTGGTCTATGCATTTGTTGTATATAACCCAAAATAGCAAACAGTTTTTCTAAACCCTACTCACTGGTCAATAACAAGCATAGTCGCCAAAGTGTTTCGTTGGTAGTTAACTCATGTCTGGTTAGTCAATTCTTATTGCAAGGCCAGTCAACACCTAAAAATTCATCTTAACATATAGTCTAATCATCTTTCTATCTACATACCAGTGTCTAATGAATAGTCAATATTAGTTTGGTCTTTACCTAAAATCTCAAATTTCTAAAATCTAAAACCAAAATAAAATATAGTATAGAAAACATAATTCAAAGTAATACAAATCCTTATATGTTTTTCTTTAATAATTAGTTACCGAAAATTTAAAGTCATGACATTATGGTTTGATCTTTTCGTACAATCTAAAATGTAAAATGTAAATTCTACAATCTAAAGTCTAAAATAAAAAACAAATACAAAATCTTACTTGCATTAACTGTATGTTGAACCCAGTCCTCCTTTGTATTTGTAATCCAAGTAATAATTTGAAAAAATATACAAGTGTATTCAGTCTTAAAACATTATCCCTGCTTTTTATATGTTTTTGACATGCGTATTAATCTAAAATCAAACCCTGGTCTACATTAGTCAAAGGATAACAGCTTAACCACTTCACCACTATAACCATCTTTCTTAGTTTGGTTCGTTCTAAGCCTTAAAGTTAACTCGAGTTAAGGTCTCTAGTGCAAGAGCTAAAAGTGCTTGCCACTGCAGCACAAAATGGTTAGCAAGTAACATTATACATTCAAAAGGGATTGTGTTGGTTCGGTTTGGTTCAGTGTAATCACCATCTTGTTTTCTTAGCTACCCTCTTTAACTAATCAATTAAAGATAGTCTACTCTTAATTCTTGAATCGATATATTGGATTTTGTACACACCGTTTGTCATGTCATGCCTGAAACCAATACTCCCTATGTGCTGCGGTCAGGTTTAAAACAAGTTTCAATGGTCAAAGACTTGTCTGTCACCATACGTAAAGCCTACTATAATTCTTTCTCTACATAGCTATGTTTCATCACTCACCATAAACATCTAACATTATGTGTTTGCAATATATTAAGAGAAACAAAAGTCCATGACCTTGTTGTTTTCAATCTTTTTGGGAAAATTCATAAGCCATATAAAGAAAGCGTCATGTCAAGTTATAGGACACCTTATGAGTCCAAATCCCATTATTAGTTTATAAAACTCAAATCGGTAACCTTGCCGTTTTGGGATATTTAAATAAATGCATGCATCATAGGAAAAATCATAAAAATATTCTTAAAACGAGTCGTCGCATGACCCTCTTCAATCAATGCTTCACAAAATATCGATTCATCCATTGAACATGGCCAAAGTGATCGGCGACATGCTCGTTTAAACACAAGCGGCACTGTCTCTCTCTACAAAAAAAATAAAAATTAAAATTAATTCAAAAATTTAAAAAATCTAAATTTTCAAAATGTGTGGTTAGACCCTTTGTCAAAATTTCAAAAAATAAATAAGAAATTCAAGAAAAGATTGTCGCCCTGAGTCTTATAACACCTCATGTGTCCAAATCTGATTATTGTTTCCGCTTTTTTCCCCTGTAAATTCTACATGCATTGTTTTAGGGGTAAAATGACCAATCATGGTAAAAGAGTATTAAATGGCCAATTTTTTGAGCTATCACACCTAATTTTAAATTTCTTAGTTTCCAAAATATCGATTTTTCAATTTTGGGGCAGTTTTTCACCCCCTTACTATTTTTCATCAAAAACAAAAGATCTTAGGTTCATTTATCATTTTTACACGTTTAACACCTTTTTCCCTGTAAAATCACTATTCACTGTTTTAGGAGTGAAATGACCTATTGTTGTATAAGCGTATGTCATGACCTATTTTTAAAGCTATCACACTTAATTTTAAGGCTCTTAATTTCCAAGATAACGATTTTTTAAATTTTGGGGGTAGTTTTAACCCTCTTACTATTTTTTCATCAAAAACAAATGATCTTAGGTTCATTTATCATATTTAAGTGTTTAACCGCTTTTTTCCTGTAACATTACTATTTACTATTTTAGGGGTGGAAATGACCTATCGTGGTATAAGCGTATGTCATGACCTATTTTTAAAGCTATCACACTTAATTTTAAGGCTCTTAATTTCCAAGATAACGAAATTTAAATTTGGGAGTGGGGGGATAGTTTCACCCCCAAAGGGAAACATCGCCCCAATTGCTAGGACCCCTAATACAAGTCACTAGCATGATAGGTTCGCGAGATATTAACAAAAGTGTGGTTAGGCCCTTTGTCAAAATGTCAAAAATATATTCTAAAAGGGGGCTTCATCCCAAGTCCTGCAATACCTCATACAAGTTCCTAGCCTTATTAGACCGTTAGCTAAGCCCTTTGACATAATTTGGATAAATTTATGGGCTAGACTGTAGGATCCAGGCCAAAGGGACCCATCCAAAGGGATCAGTCCAAAGGGACTCATCAACAAGGACTCGTCCACAAGGACTTGTCCACAAGGACTTGTCCACACAGACTCATCCACAATGACCTGTCAACAATGACCTGTCAACAAGGACTTGTCCACAAGGACTCGTCCACACGGACTTGTCCACAAAGACCTGTCAACAAGGACTTGTCCACAAGGACTCGTCCACAAGGACCTGTCCACAAGGACCCGTCCACAAGGACCCGTTAGGTTGGGTTAGGTTACACTACAGCCACCATCTTTTAAAAAGCCCGCCCTCTTACCAAACCTATGAGTGGACATGCGTAAAAACAAATAACAAGCATGTTAATTCATAGTGGTTATCCACCGAACACTTGCTCTTTATGTAGAACAACGTTTCATTCCATATTGACACTCAAACTCTCACATGTTGCAATTGGAAAGAGAGATTCTGTAAAAAATACAATTTCACCCTCTAGTAGGGATAGGTTTTATTTTGGGGTGGAGATATGTTGTCCATTGGAAAGGGGGTGTTAGCCCGAGTTCAATGACACCTCGTACAAGTCTCTAGCCTAATTGGTTCGCGAGATATTGCCATTTTAGTATTCCAGCGGTGGCGGTGTGTGTAGAACCGGCCAAAACACACTACTATCTTAATTATTATTCTTAATTGAACTCTTAGCCGAAGAAGGATTCATTGTCAAGCCGAAACGTGTTCAACAATTGAACAATTGAAAACTTATATTGGCTTTCACGGCCGGTGAATTCAAACTCGGCAATTTTTCTAGGTTTGTGCCGTGTCTTGTGTGGGGGTGGTCTCAAACCCATTTCGAGCGTGTTTATCGACTGTGTGTGTACACTCGCCTGTGATTTTGATGTGTGTGATTTAATAGTTGGCCGGCCCCGTGGTGTTGGGGTAGCGTGTATGCCTCTCACCCGGAGGCCCCGGGTTCGATTCCTGGCTCCGTCGGGTATTTTAGAAACTGAGGTGAGGGCTGGAACTGGGTGATCTCAGCCCCGTGAGGACGATATAGTATCTGTCTGACAGTGATGCAATACCCCGGGCACGAAAACCAAGTCTAACCGCCGAGGGGTCCCGATGCGCTGATCACGCGTCACCGCGATATCTGCAGGCCAAATGGCTCGGCAGTGGTCACTCGGTAGGCCTACACCCTCGACGGGTTGTAGTGAAGATAAAACAATACACTACATGCAGAGGTATTCCTAAACAAAGAGTAGATTCCAAATAAGTATTTCAAACAAACCGTAAAAGACAGAGGAAGATTGAAAGTTTTATGGTTCTTGAAGTTGCGTGTAAGAAACCATGAAGTCAGTGCAGCGTGTGGATACAGTCAACAGTGTGGTAAATTATTTATGAATACCTTATGCTCATTCGAGGGTGCAGTACAAAATGAAATGGCCCCGAACCGAGCATCAGAGTGGAACTCCTAGGGAGCTTACAAATCACATACGTTTTGGTATATATTGAACCCTTATTGATCTACGATATATAAGTATTCATAATTTATTATTATTATTACTGAAGCCCAGGCAGTACTTGTGGAAGGTGACAAGGATAACGACAAGGTAGCGTGTCGCAATGATTGCCACATAAGGTGAGCTTGTAGCTATTCTTGAAGAACGGCCTGGTAAACTTGAGTTCAAGGCCAAATTGTGTAACAACTTGCACCAGAATTGGAAACATAAAGGGATGGTCACGAGTTACTTACAACCGACCTACGATTGAATCACCCAATCAGGAGAGACCACGCCAAGATCACGCGATGGATGGCGTCAGTGGTAAAAAGCGCGCGGAATTGATTATCTAAAGAACAGCCGATCGGAATTATCTCCGCACGAGTGCGATGAGACGTTTGATTTATTTGATGAAGATTGACACTAGTCCCATCTGTGTGAGATGAAAACTCTGGAATTTTTTTCTAAATCCACCCCACTCTTCCGCACCCTGTCAATTTCTAATAAATTGTTCGACGAGAAGCTGTTCGAGGTCTTTTCTGTAGGCGAGCTCTGTGAGCTAACTTCACGTCCGTTTGCATAGCGATTTTAACGCTCTGATATAATTTGAAGTCATTCGTTTTGGAGCTCTGAGGGGCTGACTTCACGCCCGTTTGTGTCACGATTTTAACGCTCTTAATTATTTGAAGTCATATACTTTGTGAGCTCTGTAAGCTAATTTCACGCCAGCGTGCGTGGTGATTTGAAACTTGTTATATTATCTTAAAGACGACTATTTTCAGTTCGTAGGGGCAAGACTTGTAAACGTTCTAATTAGCGCTCACCCGAGCGAAGGTCAAGCAAAGCAGAGCAGAGATTACCGAGCGAGATAGCGACTGTGAGTCAGTCAGACTTTAAAACTTGTATTGCCGAGTCAGTGACGATGGACTCGAAGTGTGTATTTCCTGTAAATTTTTAAGTGTATTTTTCATGTGTGTATTGCGCGTGTGTGAGCGATATTTAGGGAAAGTCTTCGTAATTAATCGCGTAGGACTATTTGTGGGCGAATTTAGTAACCCACAAGCGATTATAGCCAGGTTGAATTCTAATAACATTGAACTTTTCTTCCAAAGAGACTACACCAAGATGACCAACATGTGGTCAGGAGTTGGGATGATGTCCGACGCTTCAACGAAGACGACTATGGAGTGCTAACTTTTCCATAGGGAAATGGGCGGAGATGGATGTCATAATGTTCTGCAAGCTGAGACGGTGATGTACAACAATTGATTATTCAATTATGTAGTTAGATTGGCGGGGGAACCTTTGTAAATAGTTTATTTGTCTTTTCTTGAGTGTTGTTTTTTTTGTACCGACACTAATTGTTTTAAATGTACGTTGGCGCGTGGCCAAAGTGTTTGTTGTGTATTATATTTTCTTGGAGTCATATTTAATGTGCACGGTGCGTGTACGTGATGTTTATCCATGCAAATGCGAAACCCGTTACATTCGATAAGTGGTGCTTTATTAAAGTTCATATTTGTGATAGGATAGGGAGGTAATTACTGTAAGATGTTTGCTGGACAGTTTATTATTCATATTAGGGTTGCAAAGTGCAACGATTTAAGATGTAATTGTAGAACACCTTCGTTCTAATTTGATACATTTTTTTTAGTCCTTTTCAGGTTAATTAGTCATGGCGTGGAACGGTGGCGCCAGCAAGTGGAATATTTATGTCTTTTATTTCAGGGTCTGTCAAACCCATACGTGTGATTCTGTGTGTGTTATGGTGTCAGATGTGTGTGTTGATTCTACGTGAAGAGGGGTAGAGGTCCTACCGCTCTCGTATTTTTTGTTATTGTTGTATTTTGATGGAAAGGCAGGGTGCTCTAGGGAGACTGCTGTTCCTTACCCATATTGCTGATTCTTGGATTTCCTTGTGGAAATGCCGGGATATTTTGTTCTGACACACACACACGTATTATTGTGCTTTGGGGCACGCTTCTTCGAGATTTGATCCCATGCCTTTGGAGGTCGAGGTTTTTTTTGGTGACACGTGGGTTGACAGATATGCAGATTTCCACAATCGCCCGTCTCGCCTGGTGACTTACTTTGATAGGCAGTCCTGTTGTTCCGACTGGCCCCTTTAAGCTTTCAAGTAGCAAACCTGTTCATTGTGATGGTTATTTTTGAACCATAATTAATTGGGGAGTTCGCCATGTGTGTGACGGATTATTGCATGTTGTATGGATAGATATTTGTGTTAATAATGTAAATGTTGGCTTTGAGCCTATTGATCTTGTTTATGACTCAATTCATGTATTTTTGGTTGTCACACCCGTGTGGTGTAGTGGTAGTGTACTTGTAAATTTGACGGCGGTCATTTGTGTATTTTTTTATTGGTCACGCGTTAACTTACTTGTGTTGATTTGTGTGAGAAGTCCTAAGTTTGTAGGCAGTAATGTTTTTGCTACGGCAGTTTGATTCCAATTTCACACGGAAATTATTGTGCTGTATATTTTAAGTATAGGAAGTGTCGGTTTAGTTTTTAGTGTTGTATAGTTGTTCCCCGCGTCCGTCTAGCTCTAAGCAATGTGGATTCGTTTTCTGAATGTTTAGTCTGGATGATGACGAATCATGCATTCGATTGTACACATCGTGAAGCATGCAGAACAGCACACGCGCATACATTGTCACTTTTGTTGATTTTTCTTAGGACACTTTGTCCGTGTATTTAATCTCTCCAGAGATTTTGGCCTAGTTTTGGCATATTTTATTTTTTAAGTGGGAGTCATTTGGGAGTTTGTTTTGTTAATTCTTTTGTATAGTTAGGTGATTTGTTATTAAATTCAATTGTTTTAACCCTGGCTTCACTTTTTCCTGCATGTTATTTTGTTATATGTTACCCTGCATGTTAACGAAGCGCTTTAACAACAACTTACGATATGGACTGTCACACCCCCCGAAACTGAGTCTCATAAGCTTCTTTGCAAGGGTTCATAAAACAAAAATGGCTGCCCAAGTGGGACTGTTGTTGTTGTTGCTTCGCTGATCTCATATTTATTTCGTTGAGAAATAATGCCAGGTCAAGCGGGCAAAGTAAATTCAGTAAATTGAGGCGATGTTCTACCGCCATGTGCATTAGTAAAATCACTGAGTTCCTAAAGTTAGAGATATTGAACAAGGTTAGAATTTGATATTGTATTTGTTATAAACCTGTTCTGGCGCCCGGCATTAAAATTAGAAAATTTGCATATTATTGAACTCAGTCAAAGCAGGAAGGTGTTGCCTTATATTTGACATTTAATTAACTTTGGTTAATGAGTGTCGTTCGTAAATTCTGTTGGTTAGGAATTTAAAAGCAGATCACTAGGGGTTATTTTGTTGTTTGGAAATAAGAGTAATTTATTCAGTAAATTTTGTTACTGAAATTTTTGTTAGATTAGAATCAGTAATATTTAAATGTTATGACATGTATGCGTGTGGATGACTTAAATCTTGGTGCATGACCCTGTTTTCTCTGATTATATTTGTGTATTGTGCAATGGCGAGTGTTGATGACATTAAGGCATTGTTGGAACAGATGTCGATCCAAATGTCCGCGAAAACGGAAGAACAGTTGAAAATTCAGAGCGAAGACAATAATAAACAATTAAAAGAACAGTTAGGGCAAATGTCCGCGAAAACGGAGGAACAGTTAAAGAACAGTGAAAAACAGTTACACGACATGAGCGGTAATATTTCGGTCCAATTAGAGGTCCAGAAACTGGACACTGATAAACAATTAAACGAATTAAATCACAAACTATCGGACACTGATAAACAATTAAACGAATTAAATCACAAACTATCGGAACAGGCGATAAAACAAACAGCACAAACAGACCAATTAGGAAAGATCACTAATGACATCAATCAAAGTGTTAGGGAGGTAGAGAAACTGGCAGGTGAGGTCGCAGAGAATAACGTCAAACAATTGGGTGAAATTAAAAAGTTGGAAGCGAAATTTGACAACAAACTCGTACAATTTGACGAAATGGTGGCCGATAAATTAAAGCAGATAGAGGCAGCATGTGTCAACAATACGGCAGGAATAAAGAAAACACAAGATAAATTGCAGCAACAAATTAATTCAGTCGACAGCAACGTACTTGATTAATCAAGGAAATGGATAAACTTGAGGTCAAGGCCGAATCAGAGCGTATGCACTTGCGTGAAAACTTAGAGGACCAATTAAGTAAAACCCAGCAGGTCATAAGAAAGGAGGTCGGAGAACAATTAGTGAAAATACAACAGGTCATAAGGGAAGAGTTGGGAGAACAGCTCATTAAAAATCGGGATAATCTGGAAGAACAATTAAGTAAAACACAGCAGCAGATACAAGAGGTCGGAGAACAATTGGTTAAAACACAAGAGGTTATAAGAGAGGAGGTTGGAGAACAGATACGAGAAGAGCTAGAAAAGAATCAGGAAAGGAGCGAAGAGAAAATTAACAGTTTGAAAAATAGGATCCGAAGAGATTGGGTACAGCAGGCAAACGCAAATAAAGAAGACAGGCTGACAATTTTAAAGCGCTTAGGGGAATACAACTCGAGAATGCAGGCTTTGGAGGAAGGCGTAAAATCTAAATTACAAGAGCACTCAGATTTAATAATTAAAAACGAAATTATATCATTAGAGAATGCTACATTATTTTCCGCTGAAAATGTACCAGAAAAGCAGGGAAGCATTGGAAGTCCGGTAGGCTTGAAGTTGGCTGAGGATAACAGCCGGGGTCAAAGTCCCAAATTAACGAGCAACGCATTCCAACAGTACAGAGGAGAAACTTCCACACCACAACCAATCTTGGCACCCGCCCAAGTAATCCAAGTCATTAGGGGAAATGATTTCAAGCCCGATAAATTCAAGGAGCACTCAGGAACCACTCCCAAAGCCTTTTTACGACAGTTAACTGATTATTTTAATGATCAACATATCGGCCCCGAAAATCAGCTGAGACTCGTGGAGAAATTTTTAGAGGGACCAAGCTTAACCTGGTTTTTAAGCTTTAAATATACTTTCACTGACATGGCTCAATTCCGAGAAGCGTTTTTAAAGAAGTTCTGGAGCCCTTCTTTACAGCAGGGGTTAAGAATGGACCTGTATACACGAAAATACCACAGTACGCATCCAACCAGATTTTCGGAAATATTTAGCCAACAGCTGATGAAATTCCGCGATTTTGACGACCCCCCCAGCGAGCAAAATATGGTTCTAACCATCGGGAAACAACTTCCCATGCACATTCAACAGCTGTTAGTAGCCGGAAATATTCAGACCGCAGTGGAGGCCGAAGAACTACTCCGACACCTAGACGAGACGAGTATGGTCAGTCCACAGACGGGAAGGAGAAATATGGAATGTGTCAACACGGCAGAAGTGGTTCAGGGAATCCAAAATAGTCACAGCCAGGGGAACCAAACGAAAACTCAGTCCACAGGAACACAGTTTACACCGAGAAGGCAAGATTTCGATGGCCGGAACCAGTTCAACCAAAACAATCGAAATTTTCAGAATAACCGCGATAGATATAACCAAAACAACCAAAACCAGCACAATCAATGGACGTACCAGCGGGAATACACCAATTGGAGGGGAAACCAAAGACATGGTCGACCTTACCAAAGAAATGGAGATGGCAGGTGGAACAACGCGAGGAACTGTCGCCGAGAAAATAGGGGAGACTATCGCAACAATTGGGATGAGCGGTATGTCGAGTCACAAAAATACTTAGATCAATTAAATGCCGAAGAGACGGAAAAAGGGAAGTGGGGGCGTGCTATGGCAAATCGACAGAGCCCAGACAATCATCAAGGAGAGGGGGCCGAAAGTTTATTGAGGCAACAGGAGAGGCGCGATGACAACCGGCGGAACACAACAAATGGGCCCCGGGATAAAAAAAACTTCTAAAGGAACTAAAAATTGATAGTCTGAAAACGGAGGACGCCAGGGAGCGAGAAGAGATGAACGTGGCTAATATAGAAGAGTGGGTAGCATTCCCGGACGATTGCCTGGAGGAAGTGATGAAAGGCCGAGAAAACGTCATCAGACAACTGCCAATTATTTACGCACATATTGGAGGTATGAGGGTGAGATGTTTAATTGACACAGGTAGCCAGGTGAGCTTAGTTACTGAAGTATTGGTAAAAGAAATCGGAAGAAAACAAACTGTTCCAATTATGCCTGTACCGCTAATGAAAGTCAGAGGGGTTATTCCTGACAAGACCATCAATTGTAAACAGCAAGCATATTTAGACCTGGAAATATTGAACCACACTTTTTCGCAAACATTCATTGTCATACCGAAGATGAATTGTAACGTCATTTTGGGAGCCAACTTTATCTGTGATTTTCATGCTGTAATTGACTTACATAACAACACTGTAAGTTTCAAACAAGTTGAGGGGTTGAATCACGTGGGTTTAAACATGGAAGAGAGTCCACTAGAGAGAGATGCGAATACTTGGGTCGTTGAAGAATGCACTAATGAGGTGATCAGAGATAAGAACTTGACGGAGGAGCAAGTAAGCCAGACAGCAGTGGTGGAAATAGACAGCCGAGATATTTCGCAGGAACTTTGGGTACATTTGGCGGAAGAAGAAATTAGCGGAACCAAATTTGAAATTCTACTTCAGGAGCGGCTTAAGGAGGCCATAGTAGGGGAACCTGATAGAAGAAAACTGGAAGAAATTTTGAGATTACATAAAGGAGCTTTTGACACCGTACCTGGAAAAGTTTTAAATTTTCAATATGCCATGCAAGTTACAGACTGGACCCCATTTAAAAGTAAATTTTACCCGATCCCAGAGAAACTTTTTGCTCAGGTGAAGGATATTATTACTAATTTATTAGAATCTGGCATGATAAGGAAAGCAGCAACCCCGTACCTGAACGCAATATTGGCTGTGGCCAAGCCAAATTGATCAATTAGGCTATGCCTAGACGCGCGAGTTTTGAACAGTAAACTGCTAGTTGAGCATGACCAAGCACCTAGGATCAAAGATGTTTTGAAAGGCTTCCGTGGGAAGAAAATTTATTCGAGTGTCGATTTGACAAATAGTTTCCACCATCTTGAAATTGAAGAAAAATCTCAACTGTTGACGGGATTTTTATTCGATAACCAAAGTTATATCTGGTCTAGAATGCCCTTTGGCGTGAAAACTGCTGGATGTGCACTGATAAGAGCACTCGATAGGAATCTGACTGAGGAGGTCAAGAGCTTCACTACGAGATATGTTGACGACATATTAATTGCATCTGAAACAATGGAGGAACACCTGATAAACTTAAATAAACTTCTGGATAACTTGAGAACCATGAACTTCAAAATTAATCTAAAGAAATCACACTTTTGCCAGAGCGAGATTCTATATTTGGGGCATATAATCGATGTTGAGGGCGTGAGACCTAATCCAGCCAAGATTGATGCTATCAAGAAATTTCCCACACCAACTAAAGTCAAGCATGTAAGAGCATTTTTGGGAGTGACAGGCTTCTTCAAAGAAAATTGGCCTGGATACACAGAAACAGTAGCACCTACGCAAGAGATGTTAAAGAAGGCAAATCGATGGTCGTGGAATGAGGAGTGCGACAGGTCTTTTAGACCTACGAAAGATTTATTGGAAAACTGTGTGAAGCTTGGATATCCGGACTTTGAGAAGAGATTTATTATTCAAGCAGATGCTTCATTGATTGGAATCGGTGCTATGCTGTACCAAGAGGACGCTGAAGAACCCAAGAAGAGATCGTATTTGGCATTTACGAGTCGTAAACTGAGGAAGCATGAGAGGAACTACACTGTGATGGAGCTGGAGCTGCTAGCAATTTTATATTCTCTTCAACAGTGGCGTAAGATGATCTACGGCTATTCCATTATTGTTAGAACCGACCACCATGCACTGACATTTCTATTCAAGACGACGATGGCAAGTGAGAGAGTTACGCGCTGGTCCATCTACATACAGCAGTTTGACATTACAATAGAGCATTGCCCTGGAAGGATGAACGTCATACCAGATGCCTTGAGCAGGAATCCTGAAGACGAGAACGAAGTAACAGCGGAAGTTCATAGTATAACACTAACACCTAAGGCTCGTGAGTTTTTGGAGAAATTAAAGGAAATTCGGAAGGAGCAAGAAGCAGACCCATGGATGATGATGATGATCAAGTTCTACAGGAAGGAATTATAACCTGATTCACCTGAATACCGAGAAGCCCGTGCTAAAGAAGCGAGATTTCACTACTTAAATAACTTGTTGCATAAGTACGTGGATGAGCATCATACCAAACTGCGAATCCTGGTTCCAGCATCACTACAGAGAGGATTGACGTGGCATGTCCACGAGAGCCTAGCACATATCGGCACGGATAAGACTAAAGCTACGATAGGGGAGACTTTTACTTGGCCTAAGATGCGATTCACCATTGTGGAAGTGATAAGAACTTGTGACGCATGCCAGCGCACTAAACCGAACAACTTCATTATGAAACAACCTCCAAGACCACTATTACCTCAGAAACCATGCGAGATGCTCGCTATTGACTGTTTTGGCCCTCTAGTCAAAGGAAAGCGTGGATGCCGACATCTTTTGGTGTGTGTCGATGTATTTTCAAAGATGGTAGTGTTATGTCCAATCCAAAAGACGACATCAAAACAAGTCCTCAGTCGAATTCAGAACAAAGTTATTCCGATGCTTGGGAAGCCGGAATCCATTTTATCAGACCATGGTACTTATTTCACGAGCAATGTTTTTAGGCAAGGTTTGGAGAGCCTAGGAATAAAACACATATTTTCAAGCTTTCGTCATCCTTGAGGGAATCCGAGCGAGAGAACGATTCGCTGTGTTGCCAAATACTACAGAGTAATGATTCCTAACGATCATAATAAATGTGTTGACAAAGTAGGAGAGATTGAGATGTGCATGAACACCACTAAGCACGAGTCGACGGGTCAAGTTCCACTAATTGTACACCACAACAGGTTGCCAGAGAGGTCTTGGGACAAGATTATTCCATGTCCGAGGGATCCACTATTAGCGCATGAGTTGCGAATCCAGCGAACGAGAGAGCACATGAGGAACCAAGCGGACCGAAGACTCAGAAGATACAGAGGAAAGAAGTTTCACCGGGAACTACAAGAACAAGAGTTAGTGCTGGTTCGCAGACCACCGATCTCTGATCCCAAAAACAAAGTCTTTGCAAAATTCTGTCCAAAATTTATTGGCCCGTTCCGTGTCATTAAGAATCTGGGTAACAATGCTTACAGGCTTGAAGAAGTGAGCACTGGTGCTAAATCTGTTTTTAATAGCGCCAACTTAAAACCATATTACAGAAGAGAACCATTTGATGATTAAGCAGGATCATGTGTGCAAAATCATATTGCAAAATTTATTTTGAAAGACAACACTCAAATGTACGTGGACGTGGAGCGCTGGAGAGAGAGCGCTTTGTTGGTAAACAACAAGCAGCTGAGACGACAGGAGTGGCAATCACGTGAGGAGAAGGGGGAGGTCTAGTGAAGAAGTATGAATGACATTCCGATGAGGGAGCGCGCACACTAATTGGGTCAGTGGACTGTACACTCGAGCAGCTGAGCGAGGTACTAAAGAGATGTTGTTGTTACTACTGTGGATATTGTTTTTGAAATCCAAATCAATTACTTGCTTCGAATTTCAAAACCTTGCTGAGGATAAATGAACCCTTATTGATCTACGATAAATAAGTATTCATAATTTATTATTATTATTACTGCAGCCCAGGCAGTACTTGTGGAAGGTGACAAGGATAAAGGCAAGGTAGTGTGTCGCAATGATTGCCACATAAGGTGAGCTTGTAGCTATTCTTGAAGAACGGCCTGGTAAACTTGAGTTCAAGGCCAAATTGTGTAACAACTTGCACCAGAATTGGAAACCTAAAGGGATGGTCACGAGTTACTTACAACCGACCTACGATTGAATCACCCAATCAGGAGAGACCACGCCAAGATCACGCAATGGATGGCGTCAGTGGTAAAAAGCGCGCGGAATTGATTATCTAAAGAACAGCCGATCGGAATTATCTCCGCACGAGTGCGATGAGACGTTTGATTTATTTGATGAAGATTGACACTAGTCCCATCTGTGTGAGATGAAAACTCTGGAAAATATTTCTAAATCCACCCCACTCTTCCGCACCCAGTCAGTTTCTAATAAATTGTTCGACGAGAAGCTGTTCGAGGTCTTTTCTGTGTGCGAGCTCTGTGAGCTAACTTCACGCCCGTTTGCATAGCGATTTTAACGCTCTGATATAATTTGAAGTCATTCGTTTTGGAGCTCTGAGGGGCTGACTTCACGCCCGTTTGTGTCACGATGTTAACGCTCTTAATTATTTGAAGTCATATACTTTGTGAGATCTGTAAGCTAATTTCACGCCAGCGTGCGTGGTGATTTGAAACTTGTTATATTATCTTAAAGACGACTATTTTCAGTTCGTAGGGGCAAGACTTGTAAACGTTCTAATTAACGCTCACCCGAGCGAAGGTCAAGCAAAGCAGAGCAGAGATTACCGAGCGAGATAGCGACTGTGAGTCAGTCAGACTTTAAAACTTGTATTGCCGAGTCAGTGACGATGGACTCGAAGTGTGTATTTCCTGTAAATTTTTAAGTGTATTTTTCATGTGTGTATTGCGCGTGTGTGAGCGATATTTAGGGAAAGTCTTCGTAATTAATCGCGTAGGAATATTTGTGGGCGAATTTAGTAACCCACAAGCGATTATAGCCAGGTCGAATTCTAATAACATTGAACTTTTCTTCCAAAGAGACTACACCAAGATGTCCAACATGTGGTCAGGAGTTGGGATGATGTCCGACGCTTCAACGAAGACGACTATGGAGTGCTAACTTTTCCATAGGGAAATGGGCGGAGATGGATGTCATAATGTTCTGCAAGCTGAGACGGTGATGTACAACAATTGATTATTCAATTATGTAGTTAGATTGGCGGGGGAACCTTTGTAAATAGTTTATTTGTCTTTTCTTGAGTGTTGTTTTTTTTGTACCGACACTAATTGTTTTAAATGTACGTTGGCGCGTGGCCAAAGTGTTTGTTGTGTATTATATTTTCTTGGAGTCATATTTAATGTGCACGGCGCGTGTACGTGATGTTTATCCATGCAAATGCGAAACCCGTTACATTCGATAAGTGGTGCTTTATTAAAGTTCATATTTGTGATAGGATAGGGAGGTAATTACTGTAAGATGTTTGCTGGACAGGTTATTATTCATATTAGGGTTGCCAAGTGCAACGATTTAAGATGTAATTGTAGAACACCTTCGTTCTAATTTGATAGATTTTTTTTAGTCCTTTTCAGGTTAATAAGTCACGGCGTGGAACGGTGGCGCCAGCAAGTGGAATATTTATGTCTTTTATTTCAGGGTCTGTCAAACCAATACGTGTGATTCTGTGTGTGTTAAGGTGTCAGATGTGTGTGTTGATTCTACATGAAGAGGGGTAGAGGTCCTACCGCCCTCGTATTTTTTTGTTATTGTTGTATTTTGATGGAAAGGCAGGGTGCTCTAGGGAGACCGCTGTTCCTTACCCATATTGCTGATTCTTGGATTTCCTTGTGGAAATGCCGGGATATTTTGTTCTGACACACACACACGTATTATTGTGCTTTGGGGCACGCTTCTTCGAGATTCGATCCCATGCCTTTAGAGGTCGAGTTGTTTTTTTTGGTGACACGTGGGTTGACAGATATGCAGATTTCCACAATCGCCCGTCTCGCCTGGTGACTTACTTTGATAGGCAGTCCTGTTGTTCCGACTGGCCCCTTTAAGCTTTCAAGTAGCAAACCTGTTCATTGTGATGGTTATTTTTGAACCATAATTAATTGGGGAGTTCGCCATGTGTGTGACGGATTATTGCATGTTGTATGGATAGATATTTGTGTTAATAATGTAAATGTTGGCTTTGAGCCTATTGATCTTGTTTATGACTCAATTCATGTATTTTTGGTTGTCAAACCCGTGTGGTGTAGTGGTAGTGTACTTGTAAATTTGACGGCGGTCATTTGTGTATTTTTTATTGGTCACGTGTTAACTTACTTGTGTTAGTTTGTGTGAGAAGTCCCAAGTTTGTAGGCAGTAATGTTTTTGCTACGGCAGTTTGATTCCAATTTCACACGGAAATTATTGTGCTGTATATTTTAAGTATAGGAAGTGTCGGTTTAGTTTTTAGTGTTGTATAGTTGTTCCCCGCGTCCGTCTAGCTCTAAGCAATGTGGATTCGTTTTCTGAATGTTTAGTCTGGATGATGACGAATCATGCATTCGATTGTACACATCGTGAAGCATGCAGAACAGCACACGCGCATACATTGTCACTTTTGTTGATTTTTCTTAGGACACTTTGTCCGTGTATTTAATCTCTCCAGAGATTTTGGCCTAGTTTTGGCATATTTTATTTTTTAAGTGGGAGTCATTTGGGAGTTTGTTTTGTTAATTCTTTTGTATAGTTAGGTGATTTGTTATTAAATTCATTTGTTTTAACCCTGGCTTCACTTTTTCCTGCATGTTATTTTGTTATATGTTACCCTGCATATTAACGAAGCGCTTTAACAACAACTTACGATATGGACTGTCACATCCCCCGAAACTGAGTCTCATAAGCTTCTTTGCAAGGGTTCAATATGAAAAAAATAAACATTTCATTGCCTAGTTTGGTAAATGGTGATTGGACACCTTCATGACAATTCTCAACGTTTATGTAATATATAATTTTGTTTGAATTACTATTGTAATATTTCGAATTTTGAAACCCTCTCATTATTCTGAAATCTACAAAATTACACTATTTAACAAGAAGTTCCGTGACGAACTAAAGAGCCTACTTTTCTTAAAATGTAAGATTCATGCCAATAATTAATCTATATGGATCTATCAAGAATAATACTAAATTAAGTTGGTAATATCGACATTTCTAATTAGTTCGAAATACTGTTTACCTGGCATAATGTAGCCTAAGAGAGAACTACAGTTGGCAGCCCTGGTGACTTAATATATTCTTAGTTCCATCTCTTAAGGTAAAGAATACAAAATTTGGTTGAAGTCCAATGGATAGCATGGACGTTACATGCAGTTAAACATTGGATCTAACAGTGCACGTAAAATCATGTTGGCAACTAGGAAATACATGTATTGTTCAGAAATAATCTGAAGTAATATGATCTATTGTTGTGTCAATTTTGAATGAAATCCGTTAGTTAGCATTGAAGTTACACGCATCTTAAAATTGGACCTATCAGCAGGCTTAGAATCATGTTGGCAGCACTGGCGTAGGCCTATATTAATTTGTTACTCCAAATTAATCTAGAATGCCAGGTACTATACGTGTGCACAGTTAAGAGCTATTGGCTTGTATATTTCTGATATATCGATATTAGGGTAACAAAAGTAGAGACAGTATTTACTAACAGTTGGCAGCCCTGGTTACTCTTAAGAATAGGCATAGTCATATCTGTTATGGTACAAATAGCACACACGAAATATGGTTGAAATCCAAATGATAGTATAGAAGTTACATGTATTTAAATTTGGACCGCTCAGCAGGCTTAGGATCATGTTGGTAGTACTGACGTATATAAGTTACTCCAAGTTAATATAGAATGTCAGGAACTATACGTGTGCATAGTTTAAAGCTGTCGGCTTGCATACTTTCTGATATATGGGTATTTGGATTTTAAAAAATTGAGAGCATTTAATAACAGTTGGCAGCCCTGGTGGCTCTTAAGAATACGCTCAGTCATATATGTTTATGTACACATAGCACATAATAAATTTGGTTGAAATCCAATTGATAGTGTAGAAGTTATATGCATTTATAATTTGGACCTATCAGCAGGCTTATAATCAGTTTGGCAACACTGCCATGTGTGGCCTCCTGGAAATTAAACTGGAATATTAGTATATATATGTGTGCCATATTTGAAATAGTTCGCATTCATACTTTCCAAGATATCCAACATGGAGCTCAAATTTCAATTGCGATTTTTCAGCAGTTGGTAGTGAACCCGAGGTGGTCATGCTGACTGGTCTCGAACGTGGATCTCGGAGATAAGTTGAGCTCTGAATGAAGGTTCCACCAGGGAACGAACCCGAGATCTGTTGAGGGTATTTCATTGTAAGAACCCCTAGAAGAAATTATATATTTAATTACTGGTGTGATATCAGTTGTTACTGACATTATTTAGTGAAATAATGCAGGAAAATAGTGGAAGATAGCATTATTTGGACTACATGAAGTAGGCTATGCTGGATTTGAAACACAGGAGTTTCAAAGCTTGACGTTTTGCAAATAGCCCCAGAATTGTGGGAGGAGGCCCGTGGCGCCACGTCAATCTTGCTGACCCAGATGAGTCGTCTGCAAGGGGTCGGGAGGTTAAATAATGACCAGGTTCTTCCCCGTTTGAGAATAGACTTGAGAATGGAACGGGAAGATCCCAAGGAAAATCATTGATTACTCATGATTGGAGCAATGCAATGACATGAGAGTTGCGCACAGGTGAATCTTTAGCCAGGAGGCTAATTTTAGAGCCATAAAACGGCGAAATCAAGGCATGTTTAATGCAGTGCGTAATGTTACAGGACTATGGGTGTTCGCGGCTGGACTTGAGGATGTTGCCAGGGATTCCCAGTGAAGTAGCGTCCCCACGCCATGGATAAGATAATTAATATAAATTAAGTGGCCGATCGATCATCGAACACACATACATTTTTGTGACCAGCGCAGAAAAAGGAACAATATGGATATTATTCCAAGTTCAGAATCACCCTAGGAGAGGAGCTGATTTATCGCGGGAATTCTTGCCCTACTTTTTGTGTGAAACAGATATAAGAGGGTGGACCCAGTCGAAGCGTACAGTTGAAACTTACAGTTTTACAGTTGACAGTTTTAGACCCAGTCGGAGGGAGAGTTGTTTTGAAGCAGTCGCAGTTGAAAAGGACACGGAGCGCCCAGGCGCACACAAAGACTTAAACATTTCACTGGTAATCAGCATGTTAGCTGTGCAATGTAACACACATGTGAGAATATATTCATGCATGGTCATGAACTAAGAATGAAGTCGGTAATTAACAAACTTGATTATGCGAAATGCATATTACCGAAGTTAGGAGAGGATGCTCGGACTTCAATGTGGGAAGTCGTGCAGTAAGACTGTTATATAATGTTTATTAAGTGCCGTGTGATATACTCGGCAGGACTGTGAAAAGTAATAATTCATGTAAATACAATGTACAATGTTGAGCGCAGTAAAGTATAGTGATTGGTTATACATATTTGGAGTATACCAGTAAGTAGCGTTCATGACGTGATGTAAGCATATCGCTGCAATAGTAGGAAGATTATCAAGGGATGATCGAGAAACTGTTGGTGAATCCGTGAGCAGATGATCGTGAGATTCAATCAGGAAGGGGTAGGACCGAAGAAAGGGCCGTCCGCACCTGTACTTTTGATACATGCTAGGGAATGTCAACCAATCAGGAATTAAAGTGTAACGTGTGTTTGTGCACCGATGTTATGTAAAATAGCTCTTAAAGTCATAATATAACCAGTGCTATATAGTGTTATGTGTTTTGGAAGCATTAGCTTCATTATAAAAATGGAAAAGTGTCGTGTGTTTATAGATCAGATGTCATATAATATGTGTATTTGCAAGATGGCAATGTGTCACTAAGTAAGCCGATGGCAGGTGACACTGGAATATGGTGGTTGGAGCCACCTGGATAAAGCCGACGTAAGTACCCCACAAATCATGTTACTATAGAAGGATAGTCACTGCATGTAATGTGATTTCGGAAGTATAAAATATGCCAGTAAGAATCAATATTAGGAGGCATATCCTCATATGTTTATTGTTTGATTTCAGTAAAGTTAAGATGTTGAATACATCAGAGAGTGGATTAATCGTTACCACTATTAATGCTACTAATAAATAATGGCAATTCAGTTATGTGAAACTTAACGTGACGAACGCGAATGTTCGATCATTGAAGCAGTTACGTTGTGTCGGAAGGATAATTTATGTCAGTAATAATACTAATAATAATTATAATAATGATAAACGGTATAATTGAATACATCAGGATGAAAGGTTTTAAGCAAGAAGTATTTACGCTAATTGGATTATTTATCTAGCCAAGCAGTAGATTACATTAAGGGAAGAGAAAAGAGTTAATATTAAATAGATTGTATTAATGGGAATATAATTATGCACGGGAATGTTGGAGCTTGACAGTGAATTGAATTTGTGGCTTGATTAAGCTTGTAGAGTACAGTTAGAGTTCTCTTTATTATAAGGCGAGATCGTGGACAGGTAAGGGGCCAGGTGATCTAATCGACGTGTGAAATCTCGTACAGCATGAGCGTACAGAGATATTAATTTATGCCGGAGCATATTTAGTGTGTACCCTATCTCCGATGTTGGATATGAAATGTTCCGGTTTCGAATCCTGGGGTAAGCGCGGGGAGAACATTGGACACCTCGACGCTATACCTGATTCCCCGAGAACTTAATGTTGAGTGATTCGGCTCGTTGAAGCGAATCATTGGTGGCAGCTGTTGACTGACCGTAATTTTTTATTTGAGATACCGGCTAACCACTAGACCTGTGTTCTATGAATCTCGTGCCTTCATATTGTGATACGGACCGGTTGAGGCCGTTATTAATGTCCTAAGGATAGGATTAAATATTCAAGCTCACCCAGAACCATTGCATAATATTCAGTTCAGATCATATGGGATCACGTGGATCATTGTGACCACATTGTTATATTCAAAGTTGTAATATTGCTTGGGAGGTAAAAGTCCAGGAAACGGGGAGACAAGGGGCGGTTTACAGCCGTGAACGACCCTACCCTGTCCATTGTATGCAGGCAGTCCAAGGGGCTGGGGTTACTAAACCAACTATGAAGGTTCGCGTTCTTGAGCGGACAGATTTAAGACCTTGCTAGTAATGAAAGGAAGAATTGTTATAATGTGTAATGAATGTGTGTGGTTTAAAAACACATTGCTAATCATAGATTTCCCTGATGATATAAAAATTTAGCAATCTAACGAATGGTTGGATGTTGCATTTGATACTGACGGTGACACCTAGTTAATGAAGTTGGTTACTCGTTGCCACAGGCTACGCTCGTAAGGGTAGCGTAATAGTATACTATCCGACACAACGATAACAGAAGTTATTTAGTGAAATCACAATGACATGCAGTGTAACTATAAAAAGAAGGGAGTGGAGGGGTAGACTTACGTAATTGTGGTATTGCAAGTAGATCGTAGTGCAAACCATGAGTTGGCTAATGCATGAAAGCATTTGGTGGGAGAGAGAGATGTAACACAAACAGTACACATGATGTAAATTCAGATGTATTGTAGGATACAAGTAACTTTGTGAATATAAAGAAGTCACATTAGGTGACATGAATGTAATAGTTCAGTTTTGTGAAACATTACATGTGCATCAGTGCACTTGAGTAAAGTTTAAAGTCCACATAATGGTAAAAGATTGAATAGCGATATGGATTTAATTTGTTCAACTATGTGAATAATTAATGGATTGTGGGAGTAACTTTGTTTGTTTGTGTATTGTTTATGGGATTTGTGTTCTCATTATTTGTTTGAAGCCATGAGTTTTACTGAATTAAAGTCTTTAGAGTAGAGCTGTGCCTTATCATTGTAGAGTTGATACCTTTTAGCCTCAAATCCAAAATATGCAACTGCTCAATGGGAGAACGGTACACGCCTGAGTCCTGATGCTAGCTGGAGGCAGAAGCATATTTTCCTTCGAGATTACTCACATGGGTACAGTAGCAGACATAATTTTCAAATATGGCCGTGAGATATTCAGGTACAGATCTTTACCCCTACCAAATTTTGTTTCGATTGCTGCAGCCGTTTAGGAGTTGATAGGGGGGGGACACACACACAGCCAGACAGACCGACAGACAGAAGGACAGACACACATTTGCCCGATCTCATAAGACTACTTTTTCCTCATTTTTGCAAAATGTGAAAAGTAGGCTAAAAGTACTAGCATTATCCGTTGCAGCTTCCCCAGCGAATATTCTAGTTGTAAAGAGTACATTTAGCAAAATCTCAATCATGAATGCTATGACTGATTTATCCTTGGTATGAATAATCAGACTTTATCAATTCAGCTACTGGTGCAGTGTTTAGGGGTTTGTCATTCCTTCATAGGTATATCAGAGCGAAGTTCGTTTTCTGGGAATATCACAGACACTGTTAATTTAAGGGCCTTTAAATGTGATTTTCGGAGACCCTTTATAGTCGGGTGAGAAAGACCTTTCGTACCACACTCACACGTGAAAATTGCGTGAAAAAATTCTAGAGTGCCCCTTGACCCCCTTAAGCGCATTATACTGTATATATTGATGAATTTTGCAGTGTAATTTGGTTCAGTGATAACCTTATAACCGTCTGGAAACTTTCACAGCAAAGTAATAATTGGAATTGCATTGCGTCTTACAGAAATATATGGACCTCTTAAATTCTGTTACCATGGTTACCGTGTTGCATTCTGTCATTATTTCATTGTAAATATACATGTTTTAAGATATTTATTTAATTGTGAGGCATGTGAGTGCGTTTCGCTTACGCATTGGGTTATGCTGAACCTGTAGGTACCCCATAAGTGTAGGTTGGTGTTAATGGGACCTTATATTCGGTACAAAACTGGAATGGGACCTTAGCAGAATAATATAGGGAGGGATGTGTTTATGAAAATAATATTAAATTTTCTAATAACTAATAAGAGGCGTGTAATGTACATAGCTTTTAAAACGTGGTTACCAGTTTGGTAAGTTTGGGAAAATTGAACATTGGAAATAGGACAACAAAAATCAGAAATTGAAAATCGAAAAATTGAAATATGTTACAAGTACAGTATATCGTAGAACATTTATCGCCTTTATTTTATTCAATGTATTGAACCCATGTGGATTGGTTCAAGCGTCGAATCCATATTTTATATGTAAGAAAGAGAGGAATTAATGCAGTCTTTAGAATGGATTTGTAAGAATTTTTTGGGTAAATAAGAAGTCGGGCTGTTACAAGATGATGCAAGCGCGGGTGACCACTAGTCACGCGGGCATGAGATCACGGCTGACTCGGCGATAAGAGGCTAGCGCATGATTATTAATAGAGCTGGTAGTTTTCCACTGCGAGTGACGGAGAAGGAGTTTCGGAAACAGGTCTTACTCAGCGATAAAATGGCAACATCGAAATGACGCAAGAAGTGAAATAATTAAAATTAAGCCATTTGCAAGAATTTAATTAATGAAATGAAGCCGTCACAGTGGATCATCTTGGAAAAGAGATTTTTGTGTGTGGAGAAAGTTTATAATAATTGCACAGGAAAGAAGTGCATACGCGGCACTACGTCGATAGTTATTCCCCGAGCCCAAAGCTAGGAGAGAGGGAAAATGAAACCACACTACCCACGCATCTGAGGAGCCCAATTATTTAATATCTTGGAATTATGTGATCGATTTTCGTGATCAAAGGAACCCTTTTACGTTTAAAACGAGAGCTTTCAGGAGACAGATTTTTCAAAATTATACGACAATTATTTTAGAAGTTAGTGTTGGAGAAGAAGCAGATCTGATCTTTTTGTGGCAGATTTCAATATAAACCCTGGATGCGCCAGGAAATTCATTCAGTCTACAACGGACCTCAGTGGGAGGCCGTGCTGATTCACAAGTGTTGGTCGTCATCACGTCAAGATACGCTAATTTGGACCCGACCAAGGGCCAAAGAAGAAGTATACATTCAGTCTATAGTGGACCTCGGGGAGAGGCCGTGCTGGATCAACAATCATTCAGTCTTCAGCGTCCGAGAGGGCGCGTTACTGTTTCAAAGTACAATTCAGTCTTCAACGTCCTAGAGGGGCGTGTTGCTGTTTCAACCGACACCAATTCAGTCTACCATAGGTGCCTGGGAGGCACGGTGCTGTTTCAACCAACAATAATTCAGTCTTGAGCGACCGCGGGAGCGGGTCGTGCTGGATCAATCAATGTTAAATTCAGTATGCAGTATTCACCAGACCGCGATAGGTCTTGTCACTCTGTATCGCAGACGAGCACCCCGTATGGGAGTCGCCGTTTAGTATCGTCAATAGTATCGCCGTGCGAAGACACATCAAAATCCTTGTTATAGGAAATATATCATCAAGCTTCGGACTTTATAAATATCAGCAGTACAGTCAAAGTTTTAGACTGTGGACTTAAGAAATTACCGGCGATAGGTACTCGAATCTAAATAGTTTCAGTTAAAGAACCGACGCATCATAGGATTTCGAAGTACCCGAGGACAGTGAACTATACAATTCTATCTACGTTAAATAACCAGATCAGGGTAGATCGTGATAGTAACGCCTAGTGTTCCTGAAGTGAGGGAACTAGAGCGGAGTACGATAGAATTTAGGAATCGAGATTCCAGGCTTTGTCTAGGTGTAGACAAATGAACAGTCAGACATTGGGGATTACTCCAATAAGTCAAGAATTGCAGTAACAGAAAGTAAAATCCACGTGTGGATTATTAAACAAGGAAATTACTAGGTCGCCGTTATACTAGTTCGAGCGATCATAAAAGTAAAACGTCAGAGACAGACTTCCATTAGACGAACAAGTTAGCGTCTAGCAAGATACGATATCGTGCAGTACAGTTATTAAGCCGATAGTCAAACCCAGAAGAAGAGGATCAACCGTTCCAGTGAGTGTAGTTCGATCGAGACTTTCAATCATCTCATCAGATTAGGAAGCCGACGTACATAGAGTGCAACCCTTGGAAACGGGAAAGAATAAGGAAATCACGTGTGTTTAGGCAAATAATTAATGCCAGAGTGATAAAATTTTACGTAATTCAAGTTTAGTGAAAATTTTGAGTGTAATTTATTTTTAGTGAAATTGTATTTGTGTTTAAGTGAAACTGAATCCAAAAGTGGTATTCTTTAGATTAAAAGTGATCAATGTATATGTTTTATGTGATGTTGAAAAAGTGTTATCAAGTGTAGAGATGATCATGAATATGGCTTAAGAAGCAATTAGTGGGTGAAATTTTCCATCGATGGAGAACTCGTGTGAGTACTAATTTCATTATTATGTGTTTTTGGGAAGATTTGCGTATAATCCTCAGGAGTGGGAGTAGGGATGTTTGAAAGCATGTGAAATATAGGTTGCGCGATCTGAACGATTAATTTGATTGAAATATAAATAATGTGAAGTATTAATGAATCCCTAGGGGAAAATATTCAGTGGAATATCAGTATAATGGTAAATAATATAAGTATGGTAAAGCAAGCGCGATATTAATAATAATAATTAAATAAATTAATTATGTGATGAATTTTATATTGAATATGTGGTAGCTGCAAGAGCCCCTTAGATGAATTGTTAATATGTTGTGCATCAATATGTTCTTAATGTTATAAATGATTATTGTTGATGAAGGCTAAGGCTGAATATATTATTTTTGAGACGAAGATCAAATTTTGATTTGAATTTCTTTCTTTCTTTCTTTCTTTCTTTCTTTCTTTCTTTCTTTGAAAGGCAACTTGGCTATTTTATGTATGAGCGCCATGTCGCGCAATTGAAATAATTTGTCACGCTAGTAACGCGTCGAAATGCTCGGTAATAATAATTGTGAGCGACAGTTAGTAGCGGTAATGAGTTATGTTGAATTGCGGTAGTGCAATACTGAAAAGGGTGCAATTTATGTTTTATTATGAGCGCTGGTTGCGTGCAAGGCCTTCCTTAAGTCGCTAATGTTGTAAGTCCTCATAGTGGGATACTGCTCCCGAGGCATTTTAAAGGATTGAACTCAGAGTCGTCCGCGTCGTAGCCCCTTATATATTTGTTGTTTTACGGATTTTCTTACCCGCTAATGAGGACACTTCATAATTATACTTTACCGAAGCTAAAAGAATAGGTCTGTAGAACCTAATATGTCTTGTTGTTAATTTGTATTATAAGTCTTGTCTTTCAAAGAAACGCATTTGAAGCAGCTGGCAGTAGCGCTGTATAGCCGTCTCTTGAGGAAGCGAGACTGTGGGTCTCCCTCCCTCCATAGCCATAAATCAGCCAAGTATTTGAGACAGACCCTTACACACTCTCTTATAGAGAAAGGTCAAGAACGAGCTGTCTGATTCACGGTACACGGAAGTGTTTAAGATTGTTTTAACGACCCTGTATTTGAACTGAGGTCCTTTTACGTTCATTATTATCGCATGCAGAGTTCAGATCGTTGCTTCCTTAAGATATAATTGTCTTTGAAGACAATATAATAAAATCCCTAACGTTATTATTAAATGATTCAGTTGATTCACGAGTAATTGTGAGAAGGTTAAGATTTTGGGAGTAATCTTAAGTTGACTTGGTCAGTAGTTTTCTATAACTCGGGGATACGCAAATTTTTCCAATCACGGTAGTGAGTTGGTAGCTTGAGAAGAGAGATGGTAACAGATGAACATTGTGGGAGCCCAAAATTAATTAATGAGTAGCCATACTATGATATTGTGATTAAAGCCAGATATACTGATGTAAAAATTAAATGATGTGTGTTTTATTGTTAGCACAATGCATGTAAACTTTACCGAGCCATTTGGAGCTCGTTTTTAAAGAATTAGGATTGATGCTATATGGGAGTGAAACTCAGATGGAGTTTTTGTTTGTTTTTTTGATAACCAGTAATTATTATTTTGTGAATATTTAATTTGAATTCCTTGTTCATCTTTGGACAAGTGTAGTGTCAGTATTTTTATGTTTATTTTTGTAGCGCCATATTTTGAATAATTAAATGTTTTGATATTAGGATTTTGATTTTGTTGGTTTTTGGAGGTGTATCCTATGCGTAATCCAAAGTGTGTAAGTCACAGAGTGGCAGAACATACCATGAACCCCGATACTCCCGATTGAGCATTGCTGGCGAACTGTGATTTGCATATTTCATTGTTGAAATGGGCACAGTATATGCGTCCTAGACTTACAAGAGTGCTAATTAAATATCTTAACAAATACCATAGTGAAATAAGTTTTAAAGGAGGAGAATAAGTAACCAGTTCTATACAACAGAAGCCAAATAGAGCGTCATTACTCCCAATTACAAGTTTGAATGTTGAGCTGTGAAATACATCCTATGAATATACATGCAAAAAAATGAATTAAAAACAAGAGAAATATTGTTATGTTTCACTTTACGGAATCAAAGGCGATACCTCACCTCACCTCACCTTCCAATTTCTTTATAAATTTTACCAATATGTTTAAGAATAAAGAAAAACAAAAAATTACAATTTCTGACTGACAGTAATATTGACGTATTCCTTTTTGGTTCAATGCCATTTCGTCCAGCAACAAATTTCCTTGAAAAACGTGCCATTTCGTCCAGCTCGGTTTTAAAAATTATTACACAATTAATGAGTGCCATCTCGTCCAGACGAAATGTTGACAAGGGTTGAGGCAGTGCAGGCAGTCGGAGGTCAATGCTTACGTGCACAACCACAGGTTGTGGGATATCCAAAACTGGCTGTGGGATTTCCCACCCCCACCTGCTGCGAAATTCCATTCCTACCCTCCCCACCTTTGTTTATGAACAGAGACTCCATTCGTTCGAATAATCTCTATGAATTAACATCTTTGTTAATTGTGTAGTTTCCAACCACTACAAGGGGCCAACGGAGTATTTTCAATCTAAATTGCATTTTGTATGGTGGGCATTTTGCAACTATTTTGATTCTCAATTGCATTTTGTGGGTATTTTGAAACTAAATTACATCTTGTAAGTATTTTCAATCTAAATTGCATTTTGTAAATATTTTGTAAGTATTGTCCATCCAAATGAGTAGTTTGAATCTACCATGCATTTTGTAAGCATTTTCAATTTCTATTGCATTTTGTACGTATTTTGAATTTCAATTGCACTTTGTGAGTATTTGGAATCTGAAATGCGCGTTTTTCATCTACATTGCATTGTGTATTTTCAATTTCATTTGCATTTTGAACCTCAATTGCGTTTTGTACGTATTTTCAATCTCATTTGCATTTTGTAAGTATTTAGAATTCCCCTTGCATTTTGTAAGTATTTCGACTCTGCATTGCATTTTGTACGTATTTTGAGCCTGGCGTACATTTTGTGCGTATTATTCAATCTATTCCTTTTGTGAGTATTTTCGTTCTAAATTCCGTTTTGTAAATATTACCGCTCTCCATTTTGTGAGTAGTTTCAACCTGAGTTCCTTTTTTGTAAGTATTTTCCTTCTCACTTAATTTTCGTTCTGGTTTACACTTCATTGTCATTTTCGCTATCTCCCAGACCATTAGGGGCCGATAACCTAAATGTTAGGCCCCTTGAAACAACAATTATCATCATCATAATTATCTCCTGATTTGTGAAAATATTTGTTTGTATTCTCACTATGTTGTTTACATTATATGCATTTCATTGTAAAATATAGTTGACTGGTGGCAAACGAGTGGAGCGAGTAACGTCCATTATTACAAACATCAAGAAATTACTTACAAGAAACGCAATGAAATGAATCAGTTATTGTGGACCTGTTAAACTGTCAATCATAGGTGTTTGGACGAAATAGCACTAGTGGCCCGGTAGAGAGTCAACCCACCTGCTTCTGTTCGTGAAATTTGGACGAAATGGCACCTGGACGAAATGGCACGACACCTTCCTTTTTGCCCACAAGTGAACCCATGAACTGAACTGAGTAGCTAGCGTTTAGAGATCAAAGGTTCAAATCATGATAGTGGCCATTCTGAGTATGGTATATCGCCCTGGTTTCCCACGCTCACTCCAGGCATTTACGGGATTGTATCTGTTTTCAAGACTAAGAGACCTATTCTGATTCTAGACCGTAATACAGTAATTAGGCCTACTGTTATGCAGACTACTACAGTCATCATAATTTCACGGGTAATCAGAGAAATCTCTCAGACATTCGAAAGCATATGAGATTGATGACCACAATGTCCATGTTACTATAGGGAAAAAAGGAAAAAATCTAGCATTAGATACTTCACACAATCGAAAGTTGTTTATGGCAAAATCAGTCATGAAACTTGTGTGAAATCTTGTAGACGCCCTGAAGGTACACGCACTTACATGCAACATTAACTGTTAATCTATTACATACTCATACTAACACTCGGGGTCAGCTGAGAATAATATGGCATTAAAGTATTAGTTGCTCTATTCTGACCGTAATACCAAGTAGTTACGACGCAACCCACAATACAGTTCAATGTGGAAAGTTGCATATTCCAAGTTCTTTACGGCGCTTTTCACTGCTTGTACGAACTAACGTACAGTCACTTTTCCTCCCCAATTACTGTATGAACGAAGCATTGAAAATATCTCAAGTAGGTTAGTAACCAGAGTCCATACTTTGCTAAAGTGTGTAAAGAATGATCTTCTATATAACAAAGGAGAAACTGTTCCGCCTAGTCAATACATTTATTTACAACAAGTTATAAACTTGCTATTATATGGTACATGTTTCGGGGCCTCTAGTACTGGTCCCTTCTTCAGCCATAAATTAAGTTGCAAAATCCAGCATAATTAAAGACATCATAATAAAAAATACATAAAATGATGAGTGAATGGATGAAATGAGGCGAAAAACAACATATTACTCATGAGAAGTAATATGAGTGCACATCAGTAAAAAGTAACACCATTGGTATTGCTAGGTTCTTGAGAATACACTTATATAGCACTGTTCTAATGTTTGTGCATGTGGAAATCACTTCACTTGGGATTTATGGCCTGTTGATTACAATGCTGTTGACTGTCACTTTGTGTTCAAGCTGGAGCTTCTGATCTTATAGTCTTGTATTAGAGGGAAAACACCGAATGTCATGTAATGAAATACATCATCACGATGAGGAGACGTCCAAGCATGGAAAAAACATAGTTTACTTAGACCAACTAAAACAATTTCCTTTGTTGATCTAATTCACAGAGCACAATTAAGAATGATCTTGTTATTTAATCGTATCAGAAAACATATAATAGTGTGATATTTACAAATATACACATATACTCCAATAATTGGTACTATACGTACAACATTTCTTTTGACTAAACCTCCAAAAATGAAATTTATATGTAAGGTGACCAGTATCTTGCCAATTCACATGCTTCTTTGGTGGCATCTAATAGATTGTGAGGAGAGCATGTCGTCGGGCATAACTTTCAGCTGAGGAGATGATCCATGGTTTGCTCTTCACCGCATTCGCATATTGTGGAGTCGCATGCAAAACTCTCATGTTATTTTTGGATCTGCCAACACCGGACTGCAACCTGTTTAGTGCCTTCTATGTCGACCGATCTTCCTCTTGACCTGGAGGCAAGCTTTCAGATGGTACCATCCATCCTATAGTGCAGTTCGATCTGGAACGCCATGAATTTATTCTGAATTTTGAAGGTGGTTCAGTTAGGTTTGGAGTGGAACGAAGAAAAATAGTTCTTGATTTGAGCCTCAAAGTTGCCGGAAGATATCCATGCAAATTATGGGACAGAAAAACAAAGAGGAAGAAATGATAAAAAGTAATAAACGAAAGCGACGTATCTGTGTCAAGAGTGTGGTGGGTCTGTACAGGATGAACCCGACAGACCCTTGGGGGATACTCAGAGACGCCGTCCGTGAGTGTTGGTGTGGGGGACCTGTGGTCTCCTGTAGATTGTTACAGAGTAATAATGTGTATATATCTACCCCTGATTATTCCCAATTCACCAGGTGAGTTAACCGTGGTCGTTACGGCGTGGCTGCAGGCAGTCGCTCACATTCGGGAGGCCAGGAGGTTCGAATCCCCCCACCGGCAACCTTGAAGATGGTCGTCTGTGGTTTCCCATCTTCTCTCCAGGCAAATGCCGGGGTTGGTCCCTAACTATAGGCCACAGCCGCTACCTTCCAACTCCTCGTCCTTACATTCACACCTTCCTCCCCAGACAACACTCCAGACGTGACGGTACTTGTAGCTCACCCCATGGGTGTCCACATAGAAGCAGCTACAAACTCTAGCGAGCCGAACATGTCCTCGGACACTCCCGGCACTAAAAGCCATACGCTAAAATTAAAAATTAAAAGAAAATTCCAATTCCGTCGAGGTCGGGGATGAGGTGCGAGGAAATATCTTGTGGCGGGTTTCTTTTTCGGCCGGATGCCTTTCCTGATGCCAACCTTGTGGGAGGAGTCAATGAGGGATGAAATGAATTAAGATGAATGAAACTGGAAGGCATGGGCTATTAGAAGCTACCGTCCCAGCATTTGCCTGGAGTTGACAATGGGAAATCAAGGTGGGGTTCGAACCCGCGTCTACTGAGTCAGCAGATGGTTTGTCCCCATGGCCTAACACTGTGCGTTAGCGAGCGTAGCTACTTCTGCTGGTCTACAGAGTAATGATATATTTATGATACCAGCTACGGAGGCCGAGAGCGCTAACGTGCAACCTCGTGCCTCGCTGGCATCGGGAAAGCGTGCTTTCGAGCGTTGTCAGGTTCACGCTGTAGGTCAGAAGTTCAAATTATAGAGCTGACAGCGGGCATCCTGAGTAGTTATCCCTCGGGTCTTACCACACTTCCTCCAGGCAAATGCCGGGATGGCACCTATTTCACATGGTTGTTTCCCTCTAAGATTTGCCTTATTAGATTATATTGGTTAACGCAAGAGGAATTATCCAGCTCCCGCGTTAAAAAGAGGAAAAACACACTCAGTTTTCCACTCTCTTTTTAGGCAAATGCTGAAATAGTACTTAATTGCAAATCCCGAGGTGCCTACGCTATCCCCGACACTAATAATTTTAGTTAAGAAACTACTACAGTCACCACAGAAACACAAGTTATCAGACGAATTGAACACACATCCAAGTACATAGGGCTGATTATCATGATCAGTGGCGTAATTACAGGGGGTGATCAGGGGGACCAATCTCTCCCAGAGCTAAATAATGAAAATATGAAATTTGGTGAAGTTTTTTATTTTGAATAAATCCGATCTTTAGATTGATGAGAAATGATAGGATTGTGTTTGAAAGCATTTCGTTTCACTAGTCCAACATTTTTAGCATTACCCTAACTTAACACCTTATTGAATGAGCAAAATGGTCAGGTGTTCAGTTAACCAGAGGGGTGGGTGTGGCAGTATCCTTCCTCAGCGTTTTTTCAAAAATGCACCACTTGTCATCCAAGTATGTCATTTGGGAAAGTGAATAATATTGTGTTTACTTGTATTGCTGTTTTATGTTAAATTTTAGTTGTAAACTGTACTTTATTAATGTTTAAACAATGTCGGGGAAATAGTTTCACGAAGAAAACTAGACTTTATAATTTATTATAAACAAAATACTGATTACGTAGTAACAAAGAAGTATATAAAACATGCGGCAGAATCTCAGATACCATACAAAAACGAAGGGTTAAATTCTTTGGACATGTTTCAAGAATGCTTGACGACAAACTCACGAAGAAAATGTTTAACCACTTCAACAAGCCCAAGTGAAAAAGTAACTCTAATGAAATATATTTTTCCAACACCAAGAAGGATCTACAAGAAATGAACATCACTGATCAAGACATCCGCAACAGAACCACTTTCAGAAATAAGATAAACACATTTGAGTGGTTCCTAGAGCCAGAAACAGCGACCAAGAAGAAACAACATTGGACAGCTGTGAGCAAGAGAATGAAGGAATACTGGCACCAAAGAGAACTGGAATCATGAAGAGTTATTTACGTGGTCCTTTGTTGGACAAAGTCGATTATAATGATGAAAAATTATTAATTGCCGAGCAATTGCGCATTAATAAGAGCAAATATCTAGGATTGACAATGCAAACAACAGCAAGAGCCTACAGAGTCCACATAAAATCTCGAGCAATAGCCGCTACGAAAGCCATATATGACATCAAAACAATCACGAAGCTCTCTTTGGGAACTGCTATGACATTATTTGACGCAAAAATAACGCCCATCGCCACATATGGACTTGAAATCATATGGGAGAAATTATCCCTGGCAGACTTGAGGACGCTTGAAGCAGTCAAATCGCGCTTCCTGAAGGCTACCCTGGGGATATCGAAGTATCCAAAATCAAGATTAGCATATGAACTCGCCAGGGAGACCTTCTTCATTGAGGACCTTCGGATGAAGAGAGGGCTACCATCCACAGACGCCTGGTAAAAACTAATGCAGGAAAGAATACAGAAAAGGGATGAAATCTGGTACGAGTTTTACACCACGGAGGCCATGATGACTAGGACATGGATGAACACAAATCAAGACTTGCGACACTTTGCCAATTCGATGGCGGTACATGGGTATCACTGTGTAATACCGAATACTTTCATGACCCTGATGAATCCTGCGTATGTAAATTATGCGGGATGCAATGTAGTAGATACCACGTAATTTCTTGTGGAAATCGGGGATCATCCATTGTGAAATATTGTGAATGACAGTTTGTTATCATCAATATGCACAATTTGAGCGATTCATCTTAATAATAATAATAATAATAATAATAATAATAATAATAATAATAATAATAATAATAAGTGCAAATAGAACGAATCAAATGCTAATGAAATCACACAGGAAAAGATATAAAGGAGGTTTTGCTACTTAGGGTCCGTTATTTAGTTTTAATTAATAATGCCCCATTACACATATGTCCAATGTAAAATAAAGGCTTCTCACAGAGCAGTGACCTCAAGAAGCACAGCATTGTTCATACTGGAGTGAAGGAATACACTTGTAGCACTTGTGAGAAGCCATTTGCACGGCAAACAGAGCTCCTGGAACATTTTGCTGTTCACTCAGGGGAGAGACCGCATGTTTGTTTGTTGTGCCCAAAGCGATTCATCTCGCACTCTAATTTCAGGAAGCATCATCGTGTTCACTAGGGGAACAAATAACCTTATTGCATCACCGGTTTCAAGGAATTCGAAAGGTTCGACTATCTTGCGAAACACAATTCGTTTCCGGACCACATGTGCACAACATAGTGAATGATTTGTGGAATGTTATCTGCTTCCAAACTAGATGACAAAACTCCACCAGTAGTATTTTCTATTACATTAAAAAAAAAACTATTTGAAACTGTTCAATATAGATTTTACTGAAGTGTGAAGACTTGGCAGTTTCTGTCATTGTTCAAGTGCTTAGACAGGGTAAGCTGTGTGTTTAGTGGCAATGGGAAGCTCCCAGATATTGGTTGATGGCTATTATGATTTTCGTAATACTAATGGATATTTGAGGCCTTGATATCGCCAGACTCAATGAACGAATATGTTTCTATATAACAGATTGTTGTAGCGAATGTTACACTAGCGCAATATAATTTACTTAATCTTTAATCAGTTACACATCTCTATATATATAAGAATGAAAGTTTGTCTGTTTTTTTCTGAATTTCTACGGAAATTTGCGTTATTTACGCGTTTTAGACTGTTTTATGACGGATGCGCGCGAAAATGAAATTTTTGTCTGTCTGTCTGTCTGTCTGTCTGTCTGTTTGTTTGTCTGTGGACAATCGTTTGTGTCCTTATAACTCGAGAACGGCTGAGTGGATCAACGTAAAATTTGGTACAGATATCCTTCAGAGGCAAGACACCAATCATTGATGTAACTCTTCTCTGTACCTCTCATAAAAGGGGGCCTACCCCCTTAAAATACATGCTGAAATAGGCGTAGAAGGGCGAGACAAAGCTCATTTTCAGCCCCTCAATGTGAGAAACGAAACTCGGGGGCCCTAAAGGGACCCCGAAAACCACATTTTAAGGCCCTAAAACCAATAGTTTTTGAGATATTCCCAGAAAATTAATTTCATTTAATACAATAAAGAATTTAATACAAAATTAAAGAACTCCGCCTGCAGGATCTACTGGGTGGATTGAGTAGCTCAGTAGTTTCTGTTGCCGGTCCCAAGCCCGGAGAAAGGAGGAGGGTTGGCTTAAGCCGTAAAATAAGAGCCAGAACACATCTTGAGGCAACCTCTAGGACTCACAATCTTAGTTGTATAACGTTGGACTTTGTCCAACCCACATTTACTTTAATATCATGGATTTAGCTTCTATTGGTCATGATTACCCTGAAGACAATGCTAGGCGTAAATCGGATTCCAGGGTGCCTAGCAGTTTAGGGTTACATTATGGTGAATCGGAGCACCACAAGAACAGTTCAAGATTCAAGAAAATGAGAAAATATTTTTTTGGAACATACAATGTGAATTCCTTAATTCAGGTTGGAAAATTAAAACAACTAACAACAGAACTTCATAGACATCACATTACAATATTAGCCCTTCAAGAGACCAGGTTCTTGGATGAGGACACCTTTGAATCTGACAACTTCCGAATTTTCAAAGGAAAAGTTGGGAAGAGAGTGATGAAGAACATGCCACATCTTGGAACAGCTTTTATGGTCAACAAGAAATTTTTGGACGCAGTTATCGCTTTTAGAAGTGTGAATGCCAGACTATCTTTTCTAACTATAAAATCTCTCAATAAGAGATACACGCTAATCAACGCCCATGCTCCTATAAATAAGGATAATAAAACGAATCCAGAGAAAGTTGATGAATTTTGGGACGAGTTAGAAGCCGAAATTCTCAAAATTCCTTCTAATCATGTAAAAATTTTACTTGGAGATTTCAATGCTCAGCTTGGATCTGAGAGAAAATTTTCTGATATAATAGGTAAATATCCCGCTCACAATAGAACCAACAGGAATGGTGAGAGATTGGTTAAACTCTGTGAACATCTAAACTTAAAGATTATGTCCACACATTTTAAAGCAAAACCAAGTAAAAAGAAAACATGGGTCTCCCCAAATGCGTTGCTGGGTGAGTTTCAACTAGATCATGTAGCTATCTCTCGAAATTGTTTCAAAGAAATTCAAAATGTCAAGGTCAGAAAATCCATTAATGTAACTTCAGATCATTACCTTTCTCAAATCAAGATGAATTTCATACCTTTTACACGCAAACAAAATACAACTAGAATTAAAATTCCGAAAATTAATAGAGAGGTTCTTACAAATGAAAAAAGGATAGAATTTCAAGGAAAACTTAAAATACCAACCAATTGGAATGATGTTACTAATAACCTTCTTGAACCAGCTCAGGAAATTGCACCGTTGAACTTTTATAGGAAACATGCTTGGTGGAATGAACAATGTGAAAGAGTGATCAAAGAAAGACATTGTGCTTGGCACAAGTGGAACGGGAACAAGACTCCAGAAAATTTAGAGGAAGTACAAAGATTAAGGAAAATGGCCCACCAGACTTTAAGAACGATTCGAAGAAAATATATGAAGGACCAAATAATGGAAATGGACGACAATTTTAAGAAAAATGACACCCGATTGTTTTATAGAGCATTTAAGAATGAAATCACTGGATATTCAGCGCCGAGTTTAAATTTCAAAAGGGAAGATGGTACGCTAGCATTAAACAACAAGGAAAATTGTGATATCTTGGCTGCGTATTTTGAGAAGTTGTTAAATTGTCCAAAACCGACAGACAAGTTGAGTTTCAAATTTACAACACAAAATTTTGACTCTACGCCCCCAGATGTAAATGAAGTTAAATGTATTATCAACTCACTTAAAAACAATAAAGCCTCAGGCAAAGATGGAATAATTGCAGAAATGTGGAAGCTTGTAGATGATGAATTTTTAATAGCGACGACAAATCTATTCCAGAAAATTTGGATTGAGGAAGCAATTCCAGAAGACTGGTTAATCGCCTTAATTCATTCACTACATAAAAAAGGCTCAAAAATTGATGTCAATAGTTATAGGGGGATCTCATTGTTGTCTGTCACATATAAAATATTTGCCAAACTACTTTTAAACAGACTTGAACCACAGATCGAACCACAGCTTGGCGAGTTCCAAGGAGGTTTCAGAAGGAATAGATCGTGTGCAGAACAAATTCTTAGTCTAAAATTGATATTAAAATATTACAACAACAGGCCAAAGAATATCTTTATCTCATTCGTTGATTTTCAGAAAGCGTATGATTCAGTGGATAGGGATACTGTTTTTGACACATTGAAGGAATACCAAGTTGATCAAAAAACCATAAATTTAATAAAACTTACATTAACTAATACGATTTCCAGAGTCAAATTTTTAAATGAAGTTAGCGAGCCCTTCGAGGTAAAAACTGGGCTAAGACAAGGGGACAGTCTATCACCACTGCTTTTCAATTTGGTCTTGGATAAAGTCATGAGGACGTTTTGGGAGAAGAACGATTCAAGTGCTAAAATTGGTACAAAGAATAAGAACCTCAGAGTCAAAGGTTTAGCATTTGCTGACGACGTAGCGTTGTTTGCTGAATCAGAACAAGAAGCTATTAACCAAATTGATCAGTTAAAAGAAACGGCGGAAAAAGCGGGCTTACAGATTTCGTTGGTAAAAACAGAGATGATGACAAGTGATCAGAAATACACTAAGAAAATGATAAAAACAAATTATGGGAGCACCAGGGTCACTGACCGATTTAAATATCTTGGAGAAATAATTAGTAGCAATGGGACGGATAAATTGGCAATCGAGAACAAAAAAGGGAAATTGGAAAGATTAAATTTTTGTACAAAAAATATATACAATAAAAAGAACCTGTCTATCAATGCAAAATTACGACATTTTAATACTGTTGTTAGACCAGTCATCTTGTACGGCATGGAAACTACAAATATAACCGGAATGGAGAATTTGCTCAAGATAGAAAGAAGAATTTTAAGAAGGATTTATGGTCCTAGGAAAACACAGGAAGGTTATAGACTGAGATCGAATGCAGAAATTTATAGTAAAATCGACAACCTTGAAGTGATGATCAGAAAGCGGCGACTTCAGTTCTACGGACATATGGTCCGCATGGATTGCTCAAGGTTAAACAAACAAATTTTTGATAAAATCTGGAACTATAAAGGACAAGGAGGCTATGTAAAACAAATGAAAGAAGAACTTCAAAAATTCAAAATTACTGAAGAAGATTGTCTAAATCGAATAGAGTACAGAAAAAAAATTTTTGGTCTCAAAATTCTTGTCGGGGAGAAGAAAAATCTCAACAGAGGAGAATGGACTGCTGAAAGAAGAGCTGCACAGTCGACCAGGATGAAAGACTTCTGGAAGAGAAAGAAGGAAACTAGACCTATAAAGAAGTGATATTTGCGTGGTCCTTGTTGGCCTGTCCGCGGTGTATATATACAATAACGAAAGGAAGCTAGCCGGTAACCATGGCAACAGAAATTCACAGGTCCATCTATTGCTGTAATATAAGACGCAATACAATTCCATTTATCACATTACTGAGATAGTTTGCAAACGGCTAGAAGGTTATAACGGAACCAAACTAAGCTGTAAAATTCATCAATACATATAATGCGCTTAAGGGGATCAAGGGGCATTCTAGAATTTTTTCACGCGATTTACACGTGCTGGTGTGCTACGGAAGAGCATAGAGGCCGAATTGCTTCAGATGACTGAATTGTCCCAATCTTCAAGAAAGGTAGTAGAACAGAATGCAGAAACTATCGGGGAATAACACTGATGAGTCATTGTGCAAAGATGTTTGAGAAAGTTTTGGAAAGGAGAATTAGGACAAGGATAGAAGGAGGGATGAGGGAAGAACAACATGGCTTCAGAGCAGGAAGGTCCACAGTGGATTTGATTTTTGCTGTAAGGCAGTTACAAGAACAGCACTGTGAGTATGGAACAGATCTACTGATGGCCTTCCTGAACATTGAGAAAGCATATGACAGTGTATGCAGAAACAAAGTATGGAAGTCCCTGGAGGATAGAGGAGTAGAAAAATGGACTATAAGGAGAATACAAGGGAAGCGTGAGCTGTGTGAAAGTGGGAGGAGAGATCGGACTGGTTGGAACAGAGAAACGGCCTGAAACTAGGAAGTGCACTGGCACCGTTACTTTTCATTGTGGTGATGGATGACATAATGACCCGAGTGGCGCAAGTAATTGGGGAAGGAAAGATGAAAGCAATGGTGTTAGCGGATGATTTGATGATTTGGGGAAACAAGGAGGAGGAGGAGGAGGAGGAGGTACAGGAACAGATGGACGTGTGGGAAGGAATAATACAAGGATATGGGATGAAATTTATCATAAATAAGAGTGAGATGGTGATCACAACAAGGAAGAAGGAAAGAACCACAACGGGAATAACAACTGGTGGGGAACAGCTGAAGAAAGTGGAGAGTTTCAAGTATCTGGGAAGCCTGATACAAGATAATGGAAGAAACGTTAGAGAAATAAATGAGCGGAGGAGACAGGAAGAAGCATTCCAGAGGAGTGTGAGAAGCATGTCATGGAGCAAGGACGTCCCTCAGAACAGCAAAAGGATCATATATCCGACGTACTATGTCCCTATCCTAACTTATGCCTCGGAGACCTGGGTTTTGAAAGGAAGGGAGAAGAGCAAAATACAGGCCAGTGAGATGAGGTTCTTGAGAAGCAGTATTGGAGCTACAAAGATGGACAGAATAAGAAATGAGAGGACCAGAGAATTAATACAGGAGGAACCATTACGGGATGGTATAGATAAATCTGGACTTAAATGGCATGGACATGTAAAACGAATGCAGGATAAGAGGATACTCCGGAGGATACACGAGACGAAGTGGGAACGAAAGAGACCGAGAGGAAGACCGAGAGGAAGACCAAGAGACAGGTGGCTGAAAGGGATGGAAGAAAGCGTGAAGAAGAGAGGAGAAGACTGGACAGGGGTGGAAGCTGAGAGATGGTGGGAAGACAGAATACGTTGGAGTGGCCTGTGTTCCAAACAGACCCGGCCAACGGCTGGAAACTGTGCAAGAGGATGATGATGATGATACTACGGCCTACAACGACGAGACAAAGCTCATTTTCAGCCCCTTGGTGTCAGAAAAAAACCTCGGGGCCCCTAAACAGCTAAAGTCACTCGTAAAGCTGCCCCCTGGCTATCAAGTGACATTAAATCTGCAATGGCCGAACGTGACGCATTTCACAGACGTTATAAGCAGACCTTATTTTGAAAAATGTCGTGTGCTTAGAAATCGAGTTAAACAAATGATTCGAAATAAAAAGTATGTCTACTTCCAACAGCTAGCCGGCAACTTGAATGCTAGGAGCACCTGGCAGCAACTCAAGTCGGTAGGTATTGGGAGGCGCACTAAAAACACCAATAAGCAGCATATTAATCCCAATGAATTAAATGCTCACTTTGCTCGAGAAATAATTTGTACTGATCCCCAAATAATACAAACAACAATAAATACACTGCAATGTGTCCCACTACCTCACCGACCGTTATTCAAGTTTCGTAAAATAGATGATACTGTCGTAAGAAAAAAAATATCTATCAAATCACAAGCAGTCGGAATAGATGACATCCCAATTTCCTTTATCGTTAACCTGATAGAAGTATTACTGCAAATTATTACGCACATTTGTAACGCATGTCTTTTAGAAGGTTTCTTCCCAACAATATGGAAAGATGCTTTAGTTATTCCAGTTCCGAAAATTTCTCTTGCAAATTCTCCATCCGACTATCGACCTGTAAGCATACTTTCCTCAATTTCCAAAATACTAGAAAAACTTATGCATGAACAACTTCTTCAGTACTTGACGCAATACTCACTACTTGATCCGTTACAATCTGGATTTAAGAAAGGAAACAGCACATCTACTGCACTCATTAAGATCACTGATGACGTAAGACGGGCAATGGATGAGCGTTAAGTGACTATACTCATTCTTCTAGACTTCAGCAGTGCATTCGACACCATTAACACGGACATACTTATGGCTAAATTGCAATCCTTCCATCTTAGTCCCGTTGCCCTCAAATTATTCGCCTCCTATCTTCATAACCGAAGACAACGTGTACTCCTTAATGAAAACAGAACTGAGTGGAAGTTCAAAATAAATGGAGAACTTCAGGGTTCAATTCTCGGCCCCCTTATATTCATTCTATATCTGAACGACATCTCTTCGAAACTGGAAAACTGCAACTACCATCTATATGCTGATGACCTTCAGATATATTGCCACACAAAGGTAAACGACATTGATGCGGTAATTGAAAATATGAATCTAAATCTAAAGAGGATCAGCCGCTATGCAACTGAAAACTCTCTTGCCATCAACCCAATTAAAACACAAGCTATCATAATAGGGCAGACTAAATTGCTTTTCCATTTACACAGTAGAACGCTTTCTTTAATTCAACTAAATGGTGTTGCTATCCCGTTCTCTAAATCAGTAAAAAGTCTTGGAGTCACACTAAATGAAACTTTGAATTGGGATGGGCACGTTACTAATACATGCAGGAAAGTTTACTCGTCACTTCATCCACTTAAGATTCACCAGTCCGTTCTACCCCGTAACTTGAAAATAAAACTCGTCCAAACCTTGATACTCCCTATATTTAACTACTGTGATGTTGTATTAGTAGATGCTACCGGTGAACAAAACAAGAAACTTCAGAGAGCCTTAAATTCCTGCATTAGGTTTATTTTCTCCTTGAAATTTTCCTCACACGTGTCTCCTTTTTATGATCTACTTTCCTGGCTAAAAGTAGAACAACAAATAAACCTGCACATATGTACCCTCATCTATCGACTTCTCAATGAAAGTACACCTCACTATATCTCTTGTAATTTTCGTTTTCTTTCTTCCTTTCATGATCGTCACACGCGATCTGGATCTATAATTGCAATTCCTCTACATCATTCATCTGCCTTCAGTAACTCTTTCCTCGTGTCGGGAACTAGAATTTGGAATAATTGTCCTCGTGATGTCAGAAATTGTACATCCCTTACAACTTTTAAAACGTGCATGTAAAGATTTCCTCTTGAATCCGTAGGCCAACTAGAACAATTTGTGTATGAATGTGTGAGTGAATGACCATAGTATAATTTTGTTAAAAATGTATGTCATGTAAATTGTATAGCTTAGCTAATATCACGCAGTCGCCAATTTAATTTAATTTAATTTAATTTAATTTAATTTTTATTCTATTTTATTTTATTCTAGTATTTAAGGTTTTCCTAGTATTTAAGTTTGGTAGGTTAAGAATAACATATGTGAGTATTCATGTAAGTTGCGCTGTGTGTGTTTAAGTGTAAGAGAGGGCCTAGAGCCCTAACTTCGCCACAATAAAGGCACCAATAAATAAATAAATAAACAGTCGAAAAGGGTCCCCGGAAACTACATTTTAATGCTCTAAAACCAAGAGTTTCTGAGATATTCCCAGAAAACTAATTTCATTTAATAAACTAATGTAGGAATGCAAGCCAGTAACCATGACAACAGTGTCTCAAAAAGGTACATCCAACTCTCCACCTATTTCTGCAAGAAGTAATGCCACTCCATTTATTAAATCTCTGTGAAAGTTTGCAAATGGCTATAAGGTTATCACGGAACCAACAAAAACTGTAAAATTCATCAATGCGCTTAAGGGGGTCAAGTGGTACCCTGGATTTTTTCACAAGACTTAAACGTGCGATGTGTCGTACAGAAGGTCTATTATATCTTCTAACAGCAACATTATTTTCTAAAATTCCTGAATTGAAATAGTTTATTTTTTATTTTATTTTTTGCTTTTAGGAATTTGGGCCATTGGAGGCTAAAAAACCTGAATTTTAATCCACCACAAGCCTTTATAATTTATTAAAGGGGTCTTCCTCTGGATGCGCACTCGACACAACAGTGTGGGTCAGTTTTTATGTGACGTGAATTGCATTTCGTCTACGAGGTTTTCAATTTTATTTTCACGTCAGGATGTACACGTTAGGTAAATTAGTTTCAGAGCATATTTCAACTAATCATTTATCTTTGTCGACAAACAGGTTCCAAGCCCCTAACCATTGCAACAGTAGCTCAATTGATTACGTCTGGTTATTAATACCGACGACCGTTCGAAGAATGGGTACTTCTGCTAGTCTACCGTATATAGTAGGCCCAATCAGAAAGAATGACCCCGAATGCTCCTCAGGACTTGCTCACCTGATGAGTTAAAACTGAGCAATTCCCTGCAAAGCAGGAGGCCATAGTCCTTATGGTATTTGTAAGGCTATTTATTATTATTATTATCACTATTATACACGAGCCCTCCTCCCCCACCAAATGTAATTTTGAAATTCATCCCCCTCCAGAAGCGAACCCTTACTACGCCACTGATCATAATAGCGCAAGCACCTACAACGAATTACAGTATTATCGACATCAAATCTGATAGTATTCAAAAGGTAGCTCGTAAATCCTAAAAGGGATTCTTTACATAGCTAAAACAGAATCTCAGTGTAATCCGAGTCCTGTTGGATCACCTCCACTTTCGGTTTTAATTAAAGATTAGTTCAAGTGTTTGTTTTAATTACGGTTGGTATTTACCTGCGCTCAATTGAGGTGTCCAACACTAACATTTGTTTTGGAAATGATATGTGGCAATAGCCATGCAATTTCACCGGCTGCTACCATTCCATTTGTGTGGTTAGCTAAATGTTGTAGATGTCCAGCCAATGAAAATGAAAATCCACAGCCTGCTTCCAGTCTCCGATCGGGTCAGGAATGGAATGAATGAAGCCCCTATCTAGCGGCGAGGATATGAACTGTGCCGGCTGCCGAGGCCTGACGCACTCCTCTGGATGTCCAGCCAATACATATTTATAATATACAGTCCAGCTTCTGTAAGTTGAACCTCTATATCTCGAAGTAATTGTAATTTCCTGGGGAAGTTCTACACAATTTATAAGTCATGTTCTTTCTATAATTTGAAGTTGTATTACGACACACCAGAGGAGTTGAATGAGTGTATAAATGGTACGGATTCTGTCTTGAGGAAAGAATTCATGATGGGAATTAATAAATGTAAAACAAAAATATTGGAATGCATTCGAAAGAAATCAGAAACCCCTATGAATGTCGAATTGGCAGGTGAAGGAAGTAGGAGACTTCTGTTACTTGGGAAGTAAAATAACCAGTGATGGACGGAGCAAAGAGGATATGAAAAGTAGGTTAGCACAGGCAAGGAAAGCATTTCTACAGAAAAGGAATGTGTTGACATCGAATATAGATTTAGGTTAGGAAGTCATTTTTGAAAGCCTTTGTCTGGAGCGTGGCGCTCTATGGAAGTGAAACATGGACTATTGGTGCAGCAGAAAAGAAGAGAAGTGAAGCGTTTGAAATGTGGTGTTACAGGAGAATGATGAAGGGCAGATGGGTAGATAGGGTTATGAATGAAGAGGTATTTAGACGAGTGGAAGAGGAGAGATATTTCTGGCAACTGCTAATGAAGAGAAGAGATAGGTTGGTAGGACACCTACTAAGACACCCAGGAATAGCAAACTTAGTTGTGGAAGGAAGGGTCGAGGACAAGAACTGTAGGGGTAGACCAAGGTTAGAATATGTTAAACAGATTGCCTTGGATGCAAGGTGTGGTAGCTATGTAGAGACGAAACGATTAGCTCAGGACAGGGAAGCATTGGAGGGCTGCATCAAACCAGTTGAAAGACTGAAGACTCAAACAACATTATTAATGGAATATTTCTTAGAGATGTAGATTTTTGTAGCTTTTCAGTCGGTCCACACAGGGGGGGGGGCTTCACAGGGGGGGGCAACACAGGGGGGGGGGTCAACACAGGGGGGGGGGCAAGATACAAATATACTTCCAGAAAAAATGATGATGATAATTGTTTTAAGGTGCCTAACATCTAGGTTATCGCCCCTCCCCCCCATATATGTATTAGTTACTATTAACAATTAAATGTTGTTTATTTATTTATCATATGGCTTTTAGTGCCGGGAGTGTCCGAGGACAATTTCGGCTCCCCAGAGTCTGTAGCTGCTTCAACCGAACACCCATAGGGTGAGCTACAAGTTCCGTTCAATTTCAAGTAGTTTCAAATTTCGCTACCAGATGTCAATGATACCTAGTGGTCAACGTTGGAACTTTGATGGAGCGTTCCAACGAAATCTAACCTATAAAGTTAGCTTCACACAAGTTTAGTCTGTGGAAGGATCTTTTACATGCCATAAATCTATGACATGGGACCGCAGGCTTTTCCCCTTTGAAGGAAGGCATACTGAAGGATTTTAACGCTCTTAAAAAATCCGACGACTTCGACCGGGTTTGAATCCGCGATCTTGGGCACAGCAGTTTAGCATGCTACCAACTACGCCACCGAAGCCGCATATTAAATGGGGAAACTTAGGATTACGCGTTCCGACCCTCAAATAGCCATCACCTGGTCCTGTTCACTGTGTTCAATTATAAATTTTCACTGATGTAAATTCACTATTATAGTTAGATGAATTATATTGATTCTCTTGAATCTCGTCGTGTGTTAAGTTTTGTGAATTTCGTACGTAATGGTGTATATGCACGTGTAAACAATTTAGAAGAACACACTGCAATACACTTTAACAATATTACACTAATTTACACATTTGGCATGCACTGGAAAAAACAATTGTAAAGTTCACCTATCTTGGTATCGGTAATCCTTACTGCGGATTAGTGCCCTTGAATTCAAAACCTCAATTACATAATTCAGATAACAGATGATGCGCAGGTGGCATGTGAACGATAGGAGGCATAATAGGACTTGCATTGCTACGCGTGAAACGAGCCAAGTCCCATCTCTCTACGAGCAAATCGACTTTGACAAGTCTCATCCAATCCATATCTCTATATACAGTATATAAAATTGTACGTTTGTCCTTCTGTCTGTCTGTTCCTCCATCAGTTGAAAACGGATGAACAGATTTCGTTCACAATTTGCAAATGGCTATAAGAATATCCCGGAATCACTTTAGGATGTAAATTTCAACAAAACATCCAATGCGCTTAAGGGGACCAGTGGGTGCCCTATTATATTTGCCTTCGATTTACTCGTGTGATATGTCGTACGAAAGGTCTTTTATAGCTCTATACAGCAAGATTAATCTCATTACTTCCAGTAACGAAGAAGTATTTATTTTTCACGATATTCCTCTTTTGCGGTCAGAATCAATACCATATTTTAGGGTATTTTCTTTCATACGGATGGTGGCACTGTTCGTACGCAAGTCTCAACACTGACGTCTATCTGTTTAACAGTCTGTTATTCCTTCATGCAAATATTTTCTCTTACAGAGACTGAATGAAAGCAGAATGAGACCTCGTGAAATGGCGTTGGCATGACAACGTTTATCAATTTCGCAGAGCGGGTATAGTTTTCTTGCAATATCTCGAAAACCGGTCGTTTTAGGGCCTTAAAACGCGGGGTTCGTGGTTCCCACCGAATATTGCTCCTTGCATTGCTACACGTGAACATGAACTGTTTTATTTATATAGGTGGATTATGGGGTCGAAAATGATCATGTTTTTGTGACTTATTTTGAGTCTAATTTTATAGTCTCTGCGTCGCTTATTGAATGTGAGTACTTGGATCTTTACTACGGTTTACCAAGGTATTATTGTTTCTACATTGTACTGTACGCTTTCTTACTGTTTATAGATTTATTTTTTGTTAGTTGAATTCTTTTGTTTGCACATTTTGAACTGCTTTTTGTCGTTTTCTACCATTATGTGCAACCTAAATTCACTGACTACTGTGACGTATTCTACCGACTCTCCCATTAGTTTATTAAGTTTGCCTTATACATCTCACTGGTCAAATGCGCTAACATATTTCAATAAAATTGGTAATTCTTCTTTCACGACCAAGGAAACCCCGCACAAGGCACAGCGTTAACCTATAAATGTACCTGAATTTTAATTGCTTGGCCATGATTGCCAATATACAATCTTTATGGATGCCTTTACAGGGAGGTGAAAGGTGTTGAGCGTTTACCTCTCGTAGTTAAGTACCGCAGGTGCACTAGATAAGGATTTAGGTAGAGCACCATTCGCTAGGCCTTTTTGGGTTCCCAAATTGACAACAAGAGCTCGCTGGTTACCCATCTCGGTGTTGCTAGGCGAAACCACTCACAAGACACGGCACAAAATTTGAAGTATTGATGTGTTTAAACCGGCCGCGGTGGCCGAGAGCGCTAAAGCGCTACCTCGTGCCTCGCTGGCATCGGGAGAGCGTGGGTTCGATTCCCACCTCGGCCGTCCTGAAAATGGTTTTCGTGGTTTCCCCATTTTCACCACCAGGCAAATGCTGGGACGGTCGCTTTCAATAGGTCCACGGCCGATTTCCTTCCCATATCCCTTCCCTGACCCATCCTGAAAAGAAAAGTACATGGCCATTGGCTGCATTAATAAAATTATTATTGATGTGTTTAAGAATCATGGCTTGATTCATAGTTTGCACAATATTACATACAGGGGAGATGACAATTGCTACAAAGTTTGATCTATTTTTAGCATACTATTATTCACTTCCAAATGTACAGTAGTATGAGGACGTTAAACGATGGGTGTTCAATATTTAAGAGAGATTATTTAAATTTTACTACATAGAAGTCTCCATGGCTTAGGCTGCAGCACGCCGGCCTCTCACCACTGGGTCTGTGGTTCATGACTATAATCATACTTTATTTCATTCTTTTGTTTTGTTTTAGGGTCTTTTAATATTCAACGTGTGTTGTTATGGGTGTCAGTATTGATTTCACCTGAGGAAAAAGAATTTTGGTAAATATAGATCAGATACAATTTCTTACTTATCATATTATTATTTTTTCAAAATTTTCTTCACATGAGGAAAGAGAGTTATGGTAAATATAGATCAGATACATTTTCGTACTTATCATATTATTAATATTTTTTTCCTCAAATGTTTCATCTCATAGAACCTGCGTCATTTTGGTGTATGATTTTCACTTCCAGATTTGGTCATCTGGGTGATATGGTGTTTTGAATAGGTTTAGTTTGTCTCTTGGCCACAAGATCTCTCTGCACTCGAATGAATAGTTCTTATTTAAGTGTAAGTGGACATACAGATTCTTAGATGATATTTAGTACGTATTTCTTATTTTCAGTATTCAGTGCTTCCATATTCAAATATATATATATATTATCATGAAGCTGGGATTCTAAACGTTTATTTGCGGACTTCCATTATCCACTTCAAATGTTGCTGTTCGACAAAACATGCAAGGCTAATACAATTAAGAAAAAGAAATTCATTGGCCCTTAAAATGAGTTAGTTAGAATAATAATGCATACAATGACTGAAGTAGGCTCCTTAAATATTCAGTTATATTAGCGAAACATCAGGCTTAATCTATAAGCTACAAGCATTATAAAGCCGTCGTTCCCTCCTATTTAATAACTTGGGAAAAATTGTTGATCAGATGTAAAACACGCTAGAGGACTTTGAGTGTCAATAATATTGTTCATTATAACAACGACCTTCCTCCGGGTTGCACACATTACGACAATGCGAGCAAAGGTACGATCTCTTAATATCCAATTGTGATCCCGAGCAACGCCGGGCATAGCAGCTAATATATATATATATATATAGCCTACTAGCTGTATACGGCATGCGTTGCAATGCCAATCAAAGAAAGTGTTGGCGTTGTAACTTTGTTTGTTGAAGTGCTTTTGGATTCCCAATATTTATTTATTTTCCGTTAACCACCTCTAAACTATTGTAAAATTGATTTACTATCTCAAAAAATCATGGGAGCATGCTCAACAACTCACCCAAGTTTCATCGTAATGAAATGAATGGTATATGAACGCATACGGGACTTTGTTGAAACGATTCGAGCGCCGTCACCCATTTGTTGAATATACTCGTACGCTACCTATTGTAAAATGGATTTACTAAGTCGAAAACATTCCCTGGCGTGTACACAACAACTCATGAACGTTTCTTCGCAATCGGATGAATGGCATATGAACGCATACGGGATTTTGTTTAAACGATTCGCGCGACGACACTCATTTGTTGTATCTTCTTGTGCGCCACCCATTGAAAAACGGATTTACTAATTCATACACATTCGCAGGACTGTACTCAACTCACCAACGTTTTATCACAATCGGATGATTGGTATATGAACGCATACGGGACTTGGTTGAAACGATTCACGCGCTGTCGCTCATTAGTTGAATCTACTCGTGCGCTACCAATTGCAAAATGGATTTACTAAATCAGAAATCTTTGCGGGTGTGGAAACAACATTTCTCTAAATTTCAATGCAATCGCATAAATGGTATATGAACGCATACGAATTTTTTTGAGCTACATGGGTGCCGATACTCAATTGTTAAATCTACTCGTGCCCTACCTATTGTAAAAAGGATTTACTAAGTCAGAAACCTTTCCTGGAGTGTGTACAACAATTCAACCGAATATTCATAGCAATCGGATGAATGGTATTTGAACGCTACGGGACTTTGTTAACGCGATTCGCGTGCCGTCGACCTTTTGTTGAATCTACCTGTGCGATACCTATTGTAAAGTGGATGTACTAAGCCAGAAACCTTCCCTGAAGTGTACACAACATCTCACCCAAGTTTCATCGCTATCGCGCGTCTTCGCTCATTTGTTGAATCTACTTATGCGCTACCTATTGAAAAGTGGATTTACTAACCCAGAAAGCTTCCCTCAAGGGTACACAACACCTCACCCAAGTTTCATCGTTATCAGACGAATAGTATATGAACGCATACGGGTCTTTGTTAAAACGCTTCGCGCGTCGTCGCTCATTTGTTGAATCTACTCGTGCCCCGCCTATCGTAAAGTGGATTTGCTAAGCCAGAAACCTTGCCTGAAGTGTGCACAACCTCTCACCCATGTTTCAACGCTATTGGACGAATGGAATGTGAACGAACACAGAACTTTGTTGAATTTGTTGAAACACTTCGCCCGTCGTCGCTCATTTGTTGAATCTACTCGTGCGCTACCTATTGTTAAGTGTAAGCCAGAAACCTTTCCTGAAGTGTACACAACAACTCACCCAAGGTTAGTCGCTATCGGACGAATGGTATATGAACGCATACAGGACTATGTTGAAACACTCCGCGCGTCGTCGCTAATTTGTTTAATCTACTTGTGCGATACCTATCGTAAAGTGGATTTACTAACCCAGAAAGCTTCCCTGAAGTGTACACAACATCTCACCCAAGTTTCATCACTATCAGACGAATAGTATATGAAGGCATATGGGACTTTGTTGAAAAGCTTCGCTCGTCGTCGCTCATTTGTTGAATCCACTCGTGCGCTATCTATTATAACATGGATTTACTAAGCCAGACACCTTACCTGTAGTGTAAACAACCTCTCACCCAAGTTTCATCGCTATCGGACGAATGGTATGTGAGCGCATACAGGACTTTGTTGAAACGCTTTGCCCGTCGTCGCACATTTGTTGAATCTACTCGTGCGCTACTTATTGTTAAGTGGATTTACTAAGCCAAAAACCTTCCATGAAGTGTACACAACATCTCACCCAAGTTTCATCACTATCAGACGAATAGTATATGAAGGTATACGGGACTTTGTTGAAACGCTTCGCTCGTCGTCGCTCATTTGTTGAATTTACTCGTGCGCTATCTATTATAACATGGATTTACTAAGCCAGACACCTTACCTGTAGTGTAAACAACCTCTCACCCAAGTTTCACCGCTATCGGACGAATGGTATGTGAACGCATACAGGACTTTGTTGAAACGCTTTGCCCGTCGTCGCACATTTGTTGAATCTACTCGTGCGCTACTTATTGTTAAGTGGATTTACTAAGCCAAAACATTCCATGAAGTGTACACAACATCTCACCCAAGTTTCATCACTATCAGACGAATAGTATATGAAGGTATACGGGACTTTGTTGAAACGCTTCGCTCGTCGTCGCTCATTTGTTGAATTTACTCGTGCGCTACCTATTATAACATGGATTTACTAAGCCAGAAACCTTGCCTGTAGTGTGCACAACCTCTCACCCAAGTTTCATCTCTATCGGACGAATGGTATGTGAACGCATAGAGGACTTTGTTGAAACGCTTCGGCTGTCGTCGTCCATTTGTTGAATCTACTCGTGCGCTACCTATTGTAAAAAGGATTTACTAGGTCAGAAACCTTTCCTGGAGTGTGCACAACAATACAACCAACGTTTCATAGCAATCGGATGAATGGTATATGAACGCATATTGGACTTTGTTTAAGCGATTCGCGTACCGTCACTCATTTGTTGAATCTACTCGTGCGCTACCTATTGTAAAAAGGATTTACTAGGCCAGAAACCTTTCCTGGAGTGTGCACAACAATACAACCAAAGTTTCATAGCAATCGGATGAATGGTATATGAACGCATATGGGACTTTGTTTAAGCGATTCGCGTGCCGTCACTCATTTTTTGTACCTACTCGTGCGCTACAACTTTATATTTATTCACCTTTCAAACCTTCTCTGGACTTCCACAAATAATTCAAGACCAAAATTAGCCAAATCGGTCCAGCCGTTCTCGAGTTTTAGCGAGACTAACGAACAGCAATTCATTTAAATATATATACTAACAGAAGTACCCATTCTTCGAACGGTCTTCGGTATTAATAACCAGATGTTATCAATTGAGCTACTGTTGCAATGTTTAGGGGCTTGAAAACTGTTTGTTGGCAAAGAAAAATGATTAGCTAAAATGTGCTCTCAAACTAAATTTACCTAACGTGTTCTTCCTGGCGTGAAAATAAAATTGAAAACCTCGTAGACGAATCGCAATACACGTCACATACGAACTGACCCTAACCGTTGTGTCAAGTGCCCAACTACAGGAAGACCCCTTTTATCTTATATATAAAAGTGAAAGTCTGTATGTGGGTATGTATGTATGTATGTATGTATGTGGGTCTGTTCCGTATACAAATCTACACCGTACCACCAATCTCAACCAAATTTTGCATACATATAGTTTAGGATCCAGAAGGAACCGCTGGCTACATGAATTTTCGATAGCCTTTCTCATTCTTCTGATTTCGGCCCTTTTGCACTCAAGCACAGGCTAATCTAATCATAAAATATACTCATGTAGGAATGGCAAGCCAGATAGTTTCCATGGCAACATAGCTAAAGTCGAGACACGGCCGACTGGATGCCAGTTCTGCTCTGCACTACCGGTATAGAAAAAGAGGATCTTTACTTGAAATCCCGTTAGTTACTCACCTACTCACACAGCACTGTCAACCGAGTTTAGCATAACAAAGACTTGACACTATCATCTACTATATATATTTGTGAAATACCACTCACTCATTCATTCATCACGAAATCTCAGAAACCACCGACGGATTGGAATGAAATTTGGTATGCAGCTTCCCAAAGGGCCGCAAATGCCCCCTAAGATAGGATTTTTGGATATTCAGGTTCTAAAGGGGTGTTAAGGGGGTTGACCTGCATTTCATTGAATTTCAATATCTCCCGATTGGTTTCATTGGGGGATGTGATACTCGGCACGTAAACTCATCATTAAAAATAAGAAGACACGAGTCTGAGGGTTTTTCGATGTGGTGTGTAATATGAGGTGAAAGGGGTGAAAAGTGGGGATGGAAGGATTCCTAACGGAGCGTGTATCTCTTAAACGACATAGGTGAGGAGTTTGAAACTCAGCGGAAAACAATCAGCATACAAAATACGTAAATATGTGTTTGACCGTTTATTCATAAATCCAATTTAAGGGGCCCATGCGGAGGGGTGAAATTCTGGGGGGGGGGGGACAGGAAGAAAGTGTCCTAACTGATCGACTGACTCACTCACTCATCAAACTCAGGGGGAAAAAACTGCTTTAAAGTAAGTAAATAGCTGTTCGACAGTTTTTTTTATTAAATCAAATTTAAGGGGTTCATGGGGAGGGGTGAAATTCTGAAAAAAGAAAATTGAAAGATAATGTCCTGCCTGACTCACTCACACACTCATCATCGCCCAGCCAAAATTATTGAAGTCAGAAACATGACAGTTTGGGGATATGTTCATTGTATGTCAAAACCGTCTACTAAGGGAGGATTTTCAGATATTCAGGTTCTGAAGGGGTCTTAAGGGGGTTAAACCTGCATTCCATTGAATAACAATATCTCCCGATTGGTTTCATTGGGGGATATGATACACGACATATAAACTCATCATTAAAAAGGAAGAAGACACGTCTCTGAGGGGTTTTCGATGTGGTGTATATTATAAGGTGAAAGGGGTGAAAAGTAAGAATTGAAAGATTCCTAACGGAGCGTGTATCTCTTAAACGACATAGGCGAGGAGTTTGAAACTCAGCGGAAAAAATCAGCAAAAAAAAAAAAAAATTAGTAAATATGTGTTTGACCGTTTTTTCATAAATCCAATTTAAGGGGTCCATGGGGGGGGTGAAATTCTGGGGGGGTGGGGCAGGAAATAAAGTGTCCTAACTGATTGACTGACTGACTCACTCATCAAACTCAGGGGGGAGGGGGAACTGCTTTAAAGTAAGTTAATAGCTGTTCGACAGTTTTTTCGATCAATCATATTGAAGGGGTTCATCGGGAGGGATGAAATTCTGAAGGAAAAAATGAAAGAAAATGTCCTGACTCATTCACTCATGATCGCCCAGTCAAAAATATTGAAGTTGGAACCATGGCATTCTGGGGATATGTTCGTTGTATCTCAAAACCGTACACTAAGGGAGGATTTTTGGATATTCAGGCTCTAAAGGGGTCTTAAGGGGGTTAAACCTGCATTTCATTGAATAACAATATCTCACGAGTGGTTTCATCTGTGGATGTGCTACTCGGCATATAAACTAATCATTAAAAATAAGCAGACATGTGTCTAAGGGTTTTTCGATGTGGTGTATTATTATGAGGTGAAAGGGGTGAAAATTGGGGGTTGAAGGATTCCTAACGGAGCGTGTAGGCCTATCTCTTAAACGACATAGGCGAGAAATTTGAAACTCAGCGAAAAAAAATCAGCTAAAAAATTAAGTAAATCGGTGTTCGACCGTTTTTTCATAAATTAATTTAAAGGTCCAATGGGGTGGGGTGAAATTCTGGGGGGGGGGGGAAGGAGAGAAAGTGTCCTGACTGACTGACTAACTCACTCATCAAACTCAGGGGAAACAGACAGCTAAAAAAATAACTTAATAGGTGTTCAAGCGTTTTTTCATCATTCCAATTTAAGGGGCCCATGGGGAGGGGTGTAATTCTGGTAAAAATAATTGAAAGAAAATGCCCTGTCTGACTCACTCATCGCGCCCAGCGAAAACTATTAATGTTGGAAAAATGAAATTTTGGGAATATGTTCGCTGTATGTCAAAACGTCAACTAAAGAATGATTTTTATTTATTCGGGTTTTAAAGAGATGTTAAGGGGGTAAACGTGCATTTCATTGAATAACGATATCTCATGAGTTGTTTCTTTGGGGATGTGATATTCGGTATATAAACTAATCATTAAAAATAATCAGACATATATCTAAAGGTTTATCGATGTCGTGTATATTATGAGGTGAAAGGGGTGAAAATTGGGGATTGAGGGATTCTTAACGGAGCGTGTATCTCTTAAACGACATAGGCGAGAAGTTTGAAATTCGGCGGGATAAAACAGCTTAAAATACAAGTAAATATGTGTTCGACCGTTTTTTCATAAATCCAATTTAAGGGGCCCTTGGAGAGGGGTGAAATTCTGGGGTGATAAAACAGGAAAGAAAGTGTCCTAACTGATTGACTCACTTACTCACTCATCAAACTCAGGGGGAAATCAGCTTTAAATAAGTAAATAGGTGTTCGACCATTTGTTTCATAAATCCAATTTAAGGGGTTCATGTGGAGGGGTGAAATTATCAAATATAAATGAAAGAAAATGTCCTGACTGACTCACTCACTCATCATCGCCCAGCCAAAATTATTGAAGTTGGAAACATGAAATTTTGGGGATATGTTCGTTTTATGTCGAAAACGTCCACTAAGGTAAGAGTTTTGAATATTCAGGTTCTAAATAGGTGTTAAGGGGGTAAACGTGCATTTCATTGAATAACAATATCTCACGAGTGGTTTCATTTGGGGATTGATACTTGGCATATATACTAATCATTAAAAATAAGCTGACACATGTCTAATGGTTTTTCGATATAGTGTATATTATGAGGTGAAAGGGATGAAAAGTGGGGGTTGAAAGATTCTTAATGGAGCGTGTATCTCTTAAACGACATCGGCTAGGAGTTTGAAACTCGGAGGAAATCAATCAGCTTAAAAATAAATAAATAAATAAATAAATAAATAAATAAAATAAATAGGTATTCGACCGTCTTTTCAAAAATCCAATTTAAGGGGCCTATGGGGAGGGGTTAAATTCTGGAAGAAAAACGTCCACTAAGGAAGGATTTTGGATGTTCGCTCTCATCGACCAACCAAAACTATTAATGTTAGAAGAGTGATATTTTGAGGATATATTTGTCGTGTGTCGAAAACATCTACTAAGGAGGGATTTTTGGATATTCAGGTTCTAAAGGGGTGTTAATGGGGTTAAACCTGCATTTCATTGAATAACAATATGACACGACTATGACGCGAGCGAAGCGAGACTAAAAATGAGATGGTGTGTGTGTGTCTGTGTATTACTCAATCACGCAAGTACCACTGGTCCGATTTACATGAATTTTACATGGAAGTAGCAGATTTACCTGGTTAACATACAGGTTACTTTTGATTTCAATACTTTGCACTTTTAAAGATGGCGAGCATTTTAGTGACGTCACTCTACCCTTTGGCTTTAAACTTTCATATTTCCATTTCAAATAAAAAGAGAACGCTAAGAAATAGCAAACTTTTGATGGCATGTACGAGGTTAAAAATTGCATTTTCTATCCGAAATGTATCTCCAACCGTTAGCGAGTAAAACCTAAATGTGTGCTATAAAACACGGTCAAGGCAGAGCGGTGTAGTTGGACAAAATGTTCCATCCTTAATCTCCCTCTGCGCAGCACCTCGCCTATCCCCTGTTTTAACTGTCACCTTCACATTTTAATTTCTTTACGACCCGTAGCGAAGCACGGGTACTTCAGCTAGTAAATTATAAAGGCTTGTGGTGCATGAAGATTCAGTTTTCTTTAGCCTCCAATGGCCCAAATTCCTAAAATGAGCAAAAAAAACAGTCTACTATTTCAAATCAGGAATTTTTGAAAATAATATTGCTGTTTGAAGATATAATAGACCTTCTGTACGACATATCGCACGTGTAAGTCGTGTGAAACAAGTAGTTCCGTGAAGAACTATACAGCCTATTTTCATATATCATACTTATGTTAACTGCCAATATCAACATACACAATTTCAGTTTGATAGCTGTAATAGATTCGTAGATATTGAGAACCGACTAAATATTGCTAGTGGTCACCATGTTGCATTTTTATAATGTAGGTCTTGGAGTTACGTACTGTTACATGAAAATTATTGTGTACGTGTAGCATTCAAGCTTCAATCGCATGATTAGGACACAAGAAGTAAAAACGAGATTTTAAAATTTCGAACAATTACCATCTTGTGGTTGTGGAATCAACTGAAAATATTAGATGCCAGTGGATTAACATTTGTATAAGGATTTACTGTACCAAGTGTCACTGCACTCGGATGTTTAAATTGCAAGAAACATCATTGTGAATATTTGTACTTCGCGTCGCCGCCGTGTTGGATTTGTGATCACCAGGTTATTGCAAGTCCAACAGGTGAACTTACAGTTTGTTCATAGTCCCTATGAATATTATAAAATTCAGTTTGATTGCTGTAAAAGATTCGTAGATATTCAGATCCATCTAAATATTTGGGATGGTCGCCATTTTGGATTTTTATATGTATAGGCCATAGAGTCATGTACCATTAAAGGAAAATTATTGCGTAGGCTCATTATTCAAACTTTCACTTCGATCGCATGATTACGATACAAAACATAAAAACTAAATTCGCACAGCAGCCATCATGAGGTTATGTAAACAATTGAACTAAATTAGATACCAGTGCATTGCAATGTGTATAAGCATTTCCTGTATCAAGTTTCATTGCATTTGGATCATTAAATTGCGAGAAAGGTCTATTTAAAATTTTCAAATTCATCTTGGCCGCCATATTCGTTTTGTAGTTAACCGGTTTTTGAAAGTCTTATAGATGAACTTCCAGTAGTGCCCTTTATCTCCGTACAAAATTTCAGGGTGATACCGCTAATAGTTTCAGAGATATACATTGCCGGTGAAATATTACACACAGCCGCCATCTTGAGGTTATGTAAACAATTGAACGAAGCTCCATGTCGGTGCATTGCAATGTGTATAAACATATACTGTAGCAAGTTTTATTGCGTTTGGTTGGTTAAATCGCGAGAAACGTCTATTTAAAAGTCGCAACTCACTTGGCCGCCATGTTGGTTTTGCAACTACCAGGTTTTCAAAAGTCACATAGGTGAACTTCTAGTAGTTCCCTTTATCACCGTAAAATATACCAGGGTGATATCGGTAATAGTTTCGGAGGTATTGAATGCTGGTGAAATAGTTCGCACAGCCGCCATGTTGGATTGGTGAGACGTAATAAAATTTGAAGGGCATGGTCGAGGTCGTCCGGAATAGTGCTATGAACTTACCGAGTTTCATTGAAATCTCTCGAGCCGTTTAGATGTTATTAGGAGGGGGGGGAGGGGGCACACGCACACACAGACAGACACACGGACAAAAGGTGATCTCATAAGCCTATTTTCCCGCGTTCATTGGCCTTTGTCTCATCTTTCCTGTTACCCTCATTCTTCCAGCGGTCAGCCTTCTTTTTAGCCTACTTTCGATTTTTGCAAAAAATGAAAGTAGACTTATGAGATCAACATAGGGCGAAAAAAAGTGTGTCTGTGTGTGTGTGCGTGTGTGTGTGTGTGTCTGTGTACTCTGAATGTCTGCCCCCCCCCCTATCAATTCGAACACGGTGAACGCGATTTGAACGAAATTTGGTACAAAGGTAGCACTAGCAAAGGACACCTCAGTGTCATGTTTTATATCGCCGCCATCTTGACGGATACGTAATGGCGGCCACACAAATGTTCAAAGCTTAAATCGAATTACGACTAACCTAATCATCCGATCTCTACCAAATATTGCAACAACATACCTTTATGGGGGGGGGGGGAAGCATCCTTTGACCAAACTAATAGGTCATCAGCCTAATAGTTTGCGGATGGCGGCCATCTTTGTGTCAAAATCGATTCCCCCTATTAATTTGAACACGGTGAAACCGAATGGAACGAAATTTGGTACAGAGGTAGTACTAGCAAAGGGCACCTCAGTGACATGTTTTGTATCGCCGCCATCTTGACGGAAACGTTATGGCGGCCACACAAATGTTCAAAGCTTAAATCAAATTACGACTAACCTAATCATCCGATCTCTACCAAATTTTGCAACAAATACCTTTAAGGAGGGAGCATCCTTTGACCAATCTAATAGGTCATTAGCCTAATAGTTTGCGGATGGCGGCCATCTTTGTGTCGAAATCGATTCCCCCTATTAACTTGAACACGGTGAAACCGAATGGAACGAAATTTGGTACAGAGGTAGCACTAGGAAAGGGCACCTCAGTGTCATGTTTTGTATCGCCGCCATATTGACGGAAACGTAATGGCGGCCACACAAATGTTCAAAGCTTAAATCAAATTACAATTAACCTAATCATCCGATCTCTACCAAATTTTGCAACAAATACCTTTAAGGAGGGAGCATCCTTTGACCAATCTAATAGGTCATTAGCCTAATAGTTTGCGGATGGCGGCCATCTTTGTGTCGAAATCGATTCCCCCTATTAACTTGAACACGGTGAAACCGAATGGAACGAAATTTGGTACAGAGGTAGCACTAGGAAAGGGCACCTCAGTGTCATGTTTTGTATCGCCGCCATATTGACGGAAACGTAATGGCGGCCACACAAATGTTCAAAGCTTAAATCAAATTGCAATTAACCTAATCATCCGATCTCTACCAAATTTTGCAACAATATACCTTTATAGAGGGAGCATCGTTTGACCAATCTAATAGGTCATTAGCCTAATAGTTTGCAGATGGTGGCCATCTTTGTGTCATAATCTATTCCCCCTATTAATTCGAACACGGTGAAACCGAATGGAACGAAATTTGGTACAGAGGTAGCACTTGCAGAGGGCACCTCAGTATCGTGTTTTATATCACCGCCATCTTGACGGAAACGTAATGGCGGCCACACAAATGTTCAAAGCTTAAAATTTCGATTAACCTAATCATCCGATCTTTACTAAATTTTGCAACAACATACCTTTATGGAGGGAGCATCCTTTGACGAATCTAATAGGTCATTATCCTAATAGTTTGCGGGTGGCGGCCATCTTTGAGTGAAGATCGATTCCCCCTATCAATTCGAACACGGCGAAACCGAATGGAACGAAATTTGGTGCAGAGGTAGCACTAGCAAAGAGCACCTCAGTGTGATGTTTTATATCACCGCCATCTTGACGGAAACGTAATCACGGCCACCCAAATGTTAAAAGCTAAAATGTAATTACAACCAACCTAATAATCTAGTCTATACCAAATTTTGCAACAACATATCTTTATGAGGGAAGCATATTCTGACCAAATTGCAAGATCATCAGCCCAATAGTTTGCAGATGGTGGCCAAGTATGTGTGCAAATCGATTCCTCCTATCAATTCAAACACGGTGAAACCGAATTGAACGAAATTTGGTACAGAGGTAGTACTAGCAAAGGGAACCTCAATGTCATGTTTTATATCGCCGCCATCTTGACGGAAACAGAATGACGGCCACCCAAATGTTAAAAGCTTAAATCAAATTACGACCATCCTAATAATTTGATCTCTACCAGATTTTGCAACAACATTCCTTTTTGTGGAAAGCATCTTATGACTGACTACAAGGTCATCAGCCCAATAGTTTGCAAATAGCGGCTATGTATGTGTGCAAATCCATTCCCCATATCAATTCAAACACGGTGAAACCGAATTGAATGATTTTTTTTACAGAGGTAGCACTAGGAAATGGCACCTCATATTCATGTTTAATATCCCTATAGCACGTTGTATTTCAACAAGCTACTAGGCTACAACCAACATTCAATTATACTCCTTGAAAAGGACAAAGAGTTATAACAATACCCTTGCATTTAGGAGAAAGTAGGCTATATGTTCTTTACTGAACATCTTGTTTCCTAAATGAAAATAGGCTAATAATATACACGGAAGGCCAGGCTATTCGAGATATTACATAACTATGGGATGGTTTAAGCATTGCCTATGAATTCTCAAAAAATGTGTGGAGTAATGTATTTACAGTTGTAAGTTATTTTCCATTTCCAAGGACGTCCGGCTTTCATAACCACGTGATGGAGTCAGCATTGCCTAGAATAACATTTTATAATTTTCCCGCATGCCCGAAATGCAAGGCCGCTGGCCTTAGCGCCAACGAAATTGTTGTTTGTGATTATTACCTCTCTTGCTCGCCGCTATGTTACGCCACCGTCTCATCCAAACCATTTTGGCGGCGTTTAGTTAAATCACGAGAAAGGTATATTTAAGTGCTTCAACTTTGCTTTGCCTTCATGTTTGTTTAGTGGTTAACACGGTTTTGAAGGTCGAGACGCCTAGTGGTCGGCTGCTTGTTGCGGGCACTTCGAAAGTCGCGCTCGCGGCGCGCCTGAGCCGGAACCGAAATTCTGCATTAAATACACATAACTATTGGCTGAAACAGCAATCGCTACCTGCCAAGGAGACACCTTGCTTAAACTGTAGCCTGTAGCGACCTGTTTTCACCACCGGCAGTTATTTTTATTTTTTATTCCACTTAAGTGTTTGAATTTAACTTTACACAGTTAGGTTACAACACAACAATACATTCTTTCCCCCCCGGGGGGAAACATTAGTGACATAAGCCTTAATAGACCAACATCTAATTCATAATAACGTCTTCCACTCTCTACAAAACAACAATCACCTAATTATTCACAATGGTAAATACGCGGCAATCGCAATCCATCATGAGCACACCAAGCACTAGCGAATCAATAATATCTCTCCCGGCACAGCCCTCATCCAACACTAACCAACCCATTGTTGCAACCGAGCAACAAACTACTTCCACTTCTGCACAGGTATATACTACAATAGCTACAAACACCAACTCCAGTGGGAACACAGCACCTACAAACTCAAACCAACCTGTCTACAACATAACATTAGCCTCCACTTCTAGCGCACCAAATGCATCCACACCTAGAATTAACACCACAAATCTAGCGTCTATGCCTTCAACCTCAGGTTCAAACACTGCAAATCTAGCGTCTATGCCCTCAACCTCAAGCTCTAACACAGCTCCAACCAGACTCCCTCCTATCAACATTCGAACTTCCAAAAAGTGGAGGGACCTACGTCAAATGCTAGACGCTGTAACTACTGATCGCAGATACGACTTAAAGCCCACTCCAGACGGAGCCACACTTATTCTCACCAATCTGACAGATCACGACAAAGTCATTGAACACCTCAAAGGAGCCAGGATAAATTACTTTACCCATCCAATAGCCAAGCGTCCCACAAGGCAAGTCGTCATCCGCGGACTTCCACATGATACCACAATAGGGGAAATAACCGAGGACCTCACCACGAAAAATTTTACAGTTCAATTCATCAAGCAACTAACTAAATTCAACCCTCGTAGTACCAATACTAACAAGGTCACAACAATGCCACTGTTTCTAGTCACATATCAACTCACACCCAATAATGCAAATCTCCATAACCTAGACTACTTAATCTGCCAACGCATCAAAATCGAAGACTACAGGGACTCTTCAAGAGCCACAGTAACACAGTGCTTTAACTGCCAACAATTCGGCCACTCCAGGGGATACTGTTCACTACCCCCTAAATGCGTTAAATGTGCAGGCCCTCACAAGCCCTCTGAATGTCCAATAACTCCAAACGAACCCAGACATTGCGCCAACTGTCAAGGGGACCACGTAGCATCCTCAAGAAGCTGCCCCAAATTTAAACAAGCTTTAGCTAACAAGTTATCCACGAGGCCCGAACCCAGACAGTTGGAAAGACGCAATCCTCTTCCAAAAATAGAACGCAGCCATTTTTTACCCGAACCACAATCGCCCACAACTCAAAATAGGTTCCAAGCCTTATCAGAAGAAGAACAAGAAGAAGACTTCCCTCCATTCGAAGCCAACAATCCCACTACCAACAATCACAGACAAAAAAATGCGCCTAGACGGCCAGCCCAAAATCGCAAACGCACTGCATTCAACCAATACGACTACAGCTCTGACACCTCGGTGGATCACAGTAAGACAAATCCACAGAGAGCCAGACGCCGTCTCGACAACACACAAATAGGCTCTTCCTTGCTTCGCCCATCACATACAAACCACAGCGACGATTTCGCCCCAGAATCCAATGCCCCTCCTCTTCAACCCTCATATGCAAAAGCAAATAACACCCATACCCAAAGGGTCGTTAACCATCCAAACACTGCTTCACAAAACCCAATAATTAATCCACCCTTAAACCCAACTCCAAGTAATGACCGTAACAGTGGCTCCGCAACCTCAAATATACCATTCTTCAATCGTATGAACATACCAGAAACCCTTCCAGAAACAGTCAAACTCATCATTCGCAACCTTCAAACCGCACTAAATAGCCTCGTAGAATACCTCTTCAAAGGCATTCAACAATTAAGTAATAGCCTCACTCAATTAACTAATACCATGGGTAATCAACAACTACAATGCGTCTAAAGCATCTTCGATTATGCGCCTGGAACGCAGATGGTGCGTATTTCCGATATAAAAAAATTGAACTCACTCACTTCCTAAAAGAACACAACATCGACATTTTATTAATTCAGGAAACAAAATTAAATAATGAAACCCGCTTTAACATACCTAATTACAGAATCTACAGGAACGATCGTCCTGACCCAGGAGGTGGCACTCTTATAGCAATAAAAAATAACATACCTCACTATGAAGACGAACTACAACCACTGATACACATGGAGGCCACCGCCATAATTATAACAATTAACAATACCTCTTATCGCATAATTTCAGCCTACAACCCTCCACAAAAACGCATCCTAGATCACGATCTCGACATTGTTCTGGCCCATTCCAAGACCATTGTATTTGGCGACCTTAATTCCAAACACTCAAATTGGCATAGCATAGCTACCAATAACAACGGTAGACATTTACTAAAACATAGTCTAAACAAACCCTATTTCATCACCGCCCCAACTGAACCAACGCACTACTGCTTCAGAAATGGAAGACTCAGTGGTGACGTATTGGATATCGCCCTAATAAAAAACATTCCACATAACACACAACTTGATGTAATACATTCTCTCTCTTCAGATCACCTACCAGTCATTCTTGATGTAGGAACTAAACTACCTTACTTAAATAGCCACAAAATTATAAACCCCAAAAGAATTAATTTCGCTAAATATAAAGAACAACTTGACATATTATTTCCCCAAGAACTTCCAATTATATCGAACATAGCGCAACTAGACGAACATTTAAAATTATTCACTGAAACCCTAATTACTGCCGCCAAAATTAGCACAGTACCCCTAAATCAAACGCCTTACTCCATTCCTGAAAACATCAAACAACTAATACAAGAGAAAAACAATGCAAATAAAATATTCAAAAGAACTCTTACCATCCAAGCAAAAATAGAGTACAACAGACTCCATGCAAAAGTCAAAAAAGAACTTAATAAGTACTCCAACGAACGCTGGACAAAAAAACTACAAAGCATCAATGCTGACAATACTAACCTCAACCTATGGAAAACAACTAAAATATTAACCAGGCAAAACACCACTATCCCCTCTCTTCATAGTAACAGACAAATAATTACGTGCACCAAAGATAAAGCCGAACTACTAGCCGAAACGCTAGAACATCACTTTCAGCCAAACAACAACCTGCGTGATGTCAATTATGATAATTACACCAATATTACTATTCAAAATTACCTGCATACTCCTAACACCACCGAATCACCTCTTATCTCCAACAATCTCATCGCCAACCTAATTAAAAAAATGCCAGACAAGGCCCCAGGAGACGACGACATACATTCAGTAATGCTTAAAAACCTAACAGCCAAAGCATTCGCCCATCTTGCACTCATACTAAATTCAATAATTAAATTAGAATATTTCCCACAACAATGGAAAATGGCTAAAATTATAGTCTTCCCCAAAGCAGGCAAAAATCGAAGAGACCCTGAAAACTACAGACCAATAAGCCTTTTAAGCATCATATCAAAACTATTTGAAAAAATACTGTACAAACAAATAATCACCCAAGTAAATGAACGCCTTATCAGGCAACAATTTGGCTTCAGAACCGGACACTCCACCACTCACCAGCTGTTGCGAGTCACTGAATACATAACGCATGGTTACAACCATAATCAGGGCACGTTAGCACTATTCCTTGACTATCAACAAGCCTTCGACAGGGTAATTCACAGCATATTAATACATAAACTCATAAACTTCAACATTCCAGCCACTTATATTAAGTTAATAAATCAATACCTTTCCAATCGTAAATTCTATATCAGCATCAACAACATTAAATCATCAGTCAGACAAATACAGGCGGGCGTGCCCCAAGGCAGCATTATTGGCCCGATCCTGTTCTTAATTTATATCAATGACTTCCCACAACCGCTTAACACCTTGACTGCAATCTTCGCGGATGATACGGCCATTATGGCCAAATCAAGAGATCCAGAAATAGCTAGGAGAGACCTGCAAAACCATATAACGCAGTTAGAACCATGGCTAGTACAAAATAAAATTCAAGTCAACCTTGCTAAACCCAAAGCTATCCACTTCACATGGAGACACAGACAACCTAATCTTCCGCTACAATTATTCAATACAGACATCACATTCACAAATAATTATAAATACCTAGGAATAACACTGGATCCTAAATTAATTCTCCAAAGACATACAGTCAATACAGTACATAAAGCTAAAACACAAATTAAAACACTCTACCCACTAGTTCACCCGTCGTCACACCTGTCCAGTAAAAATGTCACCTTAATCTATAAAGTGCTTATACGACCCATACTCACGTATGCGTATCCCGCTATAGGTTTCCAATCAATCACTAATCTCCAGAAACTTCAAACAGTTCAAAACTGGCTATTAAGACTTGCCACCAAACCTAAAAAAGATGAACGACGCAAATCAACGCACTTCATCCATACAAAAACAAAAACCCAATACCTACTCGATCATCTTACTCAATTAACCACTAAATTTTACCAGAAAACTGCCACACATCCTAACGACCTCATTAGACAACTAGGTACATACCAAGTAGACCCACTACAACGTATTAAACGCAGACCGAAGTACATCCTCATCATACGAAGACTACTAGAAAACCCAGACATCTAACCCATAAACATTATTAACCAATTTAAAACAAACATTCAAACCTACTTAACTTGGATAAATCATCCAAGCCAACTCATTACTCGATTCATTCACAACTCCCTACCACATACAAAGCCCTGAACTCCGAAGGAACTAACTAAAATTGATACCAGAGCAGTATGTCGTCCCTGCTCGGGGGAAGGCCACGGCCGACTCCGCCCGGGATGGTGCGACATGCGTTCTATTACCACGGAGAAGGGCCGATATTTTTGCACACCCGCCGAGACCCATTTATTTAACTATTCACTTCTTTTTTCAAATTCTTAAATTTTTAAATTTTTTAACTTCTCAATATTTTAATTTTTTAAAATTTTATAATCTTTACCTTTTAAATATTTAATAATTCAATCTCCTTATTTAATCCCTCCCTTTCCCTGGCACTCTTGACCAATACACTCATTAACTACACACTATACACTTCCTGCCTAGCGGGCCTACCCTTGGGGGGACGTCGGCCGCGGCCGACTCCTTCCGGGGTGCGGACTGCGGGCGGTAAATCATAAGTTCACAAGACTGCACTGGAGCGTATTACGAGACTCGAACTCAGTACACACTAGGAGGCACAGTTACAATGACCAACCTCAACGTTTGGCATATATTACACTGGCCTCCACACCTCAATACATTTCCAAACCATCACAGTACACAATTAATAATCCTAATTTAACTTAATTATTCATAATACAGCTTTATTTCAACATAGAAACACTATTAAACACCATTCAGCACACAGCCAATCAGAGCACAGCAACAGCCAATCAGAGCACAGCATTTCTAAATTCAAACTCCCCGCTCCAGTGACAGTCTTGGCACATTTCTAGTAGCAATTTAATGCTACAAAGTAATACCAAACCTTCTTCAGGTCTATTTCTTTCACTCTCCAAAATCACTACCTAACTTTATCTTCTAAAGGTCTGCACATTTCCTTAATTTCAAGAAGCTGCTGCACAGCTTAAAACCTATTACACACACCGCAATATCACATACATTTTAACCATGGCGAGCGAAGCGAAAAATTTTTAACAACTACAGCATCGGCAGGAGTGTGCACCGGCCCACAATGGCCAACAGGCACATCCTGCTCCGAACCTAAGCTGGAACGGATCTGCTACTCTCTATTTCATCTTGCACTGCCCCTAATAATTGATTAATTACTCCTGTATTTAGTCAATTAAAACAACAATATTTTATCCTAGCAAAACTCACGTCATTCACTGCAAATACTCTGGCCATAAGTCACTCATTAGACTAAAGCCAGAGGTAGCGTCCAGATCTAATAGTATTATTATCATTATTTTCACACTTCATACCAACAAACTAGAGTGAAAGGAGCCCGGTTCACGGGCACCAGACTCTTAATTTTCACCCTGCATTGCACCTTTCAGGTGCTTTACTATCACAGTCTGAGAGTAGCTAAAATCCATTTCACTGCAAAAACTCTGGCTATCGGTTACTCATTAAACCATAGCTAGAGTAAATTTACTTAATTCATTAGTATTTTTTAATCATCCTCCAAAATTCTCCCCCTCAAACTAGAGTAAAAGGAGCCCGGTTTACGGGCACCAGACTCTACCTCTTCCTGCATTCACCTTTCAAAGGTGAATTGCATGTCACTGCCAGAGAATAGTAGGTATTTGTTAAAGAAGTATTTTTAGGTAGTCTTCTCTGGAACTCCTAACAGCTATTCTACAGAATTTGTGTTGTTTTGAGGTTAAATGCAAGTATTTAACCCTGCAGTAGTCGAGCGGGGGTTACTCGCAAAGTTGGTCGCGTGGTATCAGATAGACGCCATTAACATTCCGAGAGATTTATATTATAATTCCAAGTTTCAAGCGAGAATTTAAATGCATTCTAGGACATTTATGAAGTATTACCGTCTATTATGAAATATAGAGAAATGAAAAGCTGTACTCGGCATGCGTTGCAATGCCAATCAAAGAAAGTGTTGGGTTTGTAATTTTGTTTCATAAATGCTTTCCGATACACAATTATTTTTTTTCAATTTCCGTTAACTGCCTCTAAATTATGGTAAAATGGATTTACCAATTTGGAAACATTCGTGGGAGCGTGCACAACAACTCACCAAAGTTTCATCACAATCGGATCAATGGCATATGACGCATACGGGATTTTGTTTAAATGATTCGTGCGCTGTCACCCATTTGTCGAATCTCCTTCTGCGCCACCTACTGTGAAATGGATTTACTAAGTTATTAACCTTCACGTAAGTGTACACAACAATGCATCAAAGGTTCATCGCAATCGGATGAATGACATATAAACGAACGCATACGATATATTCTTTAAAAGATTCGCGCGCTGTCAGTCATTTGTTGTATCTACTCAGGCGCTACCTATTCTAAATTTGATTTACTAAGCCTCAAACCTTCCCTAGAATGTACTCAACGATTCACCCAAGTTTCATCGCAATCGGATGAATGGTATATGAACGCATACGGGACTTCGTAGAAACGATTCGCGCAGCATCGCCCATTTGATTGAATCTACTCGTGCGCTACCTATTAATATGGATTTACAAAGCCAGAAACACTTTCCTGGAGTGTACCCAACAAATCACCAAAGTTTCTTCGCAATCGGATAAATGGTATCCTGTATGAACGCATAGAGGTCTTTGTTGAAAAGATTCGTGCGTCAACTTTTATTTGTTGAATCTCCTCGTGCGCTATCTATTGTAAAATGGATTTATTAAGCCAGAAACCTTCCGTGGAGAGTACACAACATTTCACCCAAGTTCCATCGCTATCGGACGAATGGTATATGAACGGATACGGGACTTTGTTGAAACGCTTCACACGTCGTCGCTCATTTGTTGAGATCAATTAGGCACCTCTGCTATTTGGATCTTAGACCCTGGAAAAATTCCAATTAAAGAACATGGGAGCGGGAAGGGATTCGTTTGGTTAAAGAGTAGAGGAGTCACCTATTTTAGTGTCTATCTTACTCCAAATGAAACAATGGGAAAATTTCGTCAGAAAGTCAACTCTCTGGAAGATGCCATTCTTAATACAACTGGAGCAATCATTGTAGCTGGGGATTTCAATTCCAGGGCAGTGGAATGGGATATGCCACATACCAATTCCCGAGGTAAGTTCATTCCGGAAATGTCATCAAGGACAGGGCTTTTGATCTTAAATATAGGCGCAGTCGTACCTAATGAGAAGGGAAGACCCCCCACTTTGTACCTGTGGAGCCGTATTTACCGTGGCCCACATTTTCACCGAGTGTGTGGATCTTGCTGACTTACGAAGAAACCTTGGTTTGCAGACGACACTCAAACTTATATTAGCCGATGACGCGGTGGCTGCTGATCGCGTTATCCGCTTTATAAGTGAGAGTGGGTTAGGGCCAGCAATCTAAATTTTCCAGTGAACTTTGACTCAACGACTTGTTCGTTTTTGAATGATAATGTTTTGTTTTTTCCGTAATTTTTGTTTATTTTTATAATTTTTATTTTTTATTTAATTGTTTGTTTTTGTTTTATTAATATTTGGTCTTTTTAAATTTAGATGTCCACCTCAAAATTTTAAATTCAATTCAAATTTTGTATTCTTTAATCTGTGTTAAGAGGGGCAGATGACCTCGTAGTTCCGCCCCTTAAAACAACAATAACTAACTAGAGTCAACCTTTCGGCGTCCGGGTTATACAGAGACCATTCCGGATATCTCCATGGCTTCTGAGACGTTAGTACCACACATCAAGGAATGGAAGGTTATAGAAGACTACACTGGTAGTGATCATCAGTATATTAATTTTGGTGTGTGCAGTAATATAAGTGGGAAGAACTTATCTACTCAGAAACAACGGAGATGGAATTTGAATAAGATCCATCTTGATGCATTTAAGGAGGCGTTAGCCAGTGGTGTAGAACTAATTGAGGATATGGAGCCTGACGGAGAGGCTGATGTTGAGAATCTCGTTTCCTCAACTATGAATCTTTTTACATTGGCTTGTGATACCTCAATGCCAAGTTTAAGATCACACCATCGGAAGAGCCCTGCATATTGGTGGACACATGAAATTGCAGAATTGAGGCGGAATTGCCTTAGACTCCGACGGGCTGCACAACGGACAAGAAATCTGGATGATGCCAATGCCTTATCAGCCGAACATAGAGATGCAAAGAAGCTACTTCGGAAAACCATAAATCAAAGCAAAGCTGAGAGCTGGAGGAAGCTATGTGAGGATATTGACACTGATCCATGGGGATTGGGTTATAAAATTGTCAGAAAGAAGCTTGGGTCACAAAGAACACCGTGCGTCATGGATGCAAACAGTATGGCCATTATTGTCCAAACTCTTTTCCCAACACATCCAACAATCCCTGAGCAGAATTTCGATGTAGATGTTGAAATTCCTCTTTTTATTGAGGATGAGTTGAGTAGGGCTACTCAGTCTCTGCGAAGCAAAAAATCCCCTGGTCCTGACGGCATCTCAAATGAGATTCTCAAATTAATAATCGAGTTACATCCACAATTAATATTACGAATGTTCAACGAGTGTCTAAAAGCAGGAGTGTTCAGCATCTGCTGGAAGGTCTGTCGTCTGGCGCTCATTAATAAGGGTAAGGGAGACCCGGATTTACCATCATCATACCGCCCTCTGTGTATGCTCGATACAACAGGGAAGCTCTTTGAGAAGCTTCTGAGGGTCAGGTTGCGCCAAGCGATTATGGCAGCGGGCGACTTATCACCAAGACAATATGGATTTCGAACAGGAAGATCGACCCTGGATGCGATACAAGAAATTGTTGCAGCTGTCCAGTGGGCGGAGAATTACAATCACCACTCTCGTCGTGTGGTTCTCTTTGTTACTCTTGACGTAAGAAATGCATTCAACTCTGTCAGTGGAGTGACATGCTGAATGCGTTGGAGAATACATTTCATGTTCCAAATTATCTCTTACGGATGATAAATTCCTACTTGAAAGATCGTTCGTTGATTTATAACACGACAGAAGAACAACGCAGGGTACGGGTCTCAGCCGGAACAGCAAAGGGTTCGATTTTAGGACCAGATCTATGGAATATCACATATGATAGCTTGCTGAGATCTGAAGTCCCTGATGAAACTATCGTAGTAGGTTATGCAGATGATGTTGCTGCTCTTGTAGCAGGAAGATGTGTCGAGCAGGCACAGTTGCGACTCAATATGGTAATGCGTACAATCAATAGTTGGATGGAGGAACATGGTCTGTCTCTAGCACTTAGTAAGACAGAAATTGTAGTCCTAACAAAGAAGAGAATTCAGACAATACTCCCAATACAGGTAGGAGACATACAAGTAGAGACGCGGCCAGCAGCAAAATATCTGGGCCTCATGATCGACAATAAATTGAATTTTGGAGAACAAATTAGACGGACTGCGGATAAGGCGGCAAGAGGAGTAACGTCTCTCAGTCGGCTAATGGCCAATGTTGGTGGGCCAAAATCTAGTAAGAGGAGATTACTGATGACAGCCATCCATTCAGTTCTGCTGTATGGAGCGGAAATATGGGCGGATGCCCTGGATAAGGAAATTTATAGAAAGTCACTAGCACAAGTGCAGAGGCGGGGTGCTTTACGCGTGGTATCTGCTTATCGCACGGTCTCTGAAGAAGCAGTTCTTGTTATTGCTGGGATAATTCCAATTTTTTTTCTAGCGAAAGAACGCAACTACATTTACTGGAGGAAATCGGAAGTAGGTTTACAAATTGCAAGACGAACAGCAAGAGCACAAACCTTTCACAATTGGCAGATCAAATGGGAGCAAGGACACCGAAGCCAGTGGACTAGGAGAATGATACCCCAGGTGCAGGTTTGGACAGAGAGGAAACATGGTGAGGTTGGTTATTATCTCACTCAGTTTTTGACTGGCCATGGGTACTTCAGTTCTTATCTTAAGAAGATGGGGAAAGTGGATTCACCAGATTGTATCTACTGTGTTGATGAGGTAGATAGTGCTAATCACACCTTCTTCTCTTGTGGACGGTGGGTCCAAAGTAGGCAGTCTCTTCAAGATGAAATTGATGTAGAGATATCTCCTGACAATATTGTTGCGGTAATGCTACAAAATGAAGAACATTGGAAACTTGTAGCAAGTTTTGTTGAAGATATCCTCCGAACAAAGAAGACGGATCTGGATCGCCACTGAAGATAATTCATTACGGAAGAGTGCCCTACGGGCAAATATAAAATGACTCTAGCCTGAAGTAATGTGCAAAACGGTTCCAGGCTAGTGTTCAGAAGTAAAGGGGGAGTTTTAGTCGGTAGTCTGCTACTCAGTAGCAGGAGCCCGACACTCTGTGCGTAAATGCATTTCTTCCCCTAAAAAAAAAAAAAAAAATATATATATATATATATTATCATCAAAATAACACAGGTTATCAGACACTCTACTCTCACCCACAAATGACCACGTTGTCCAAGCACCTATAATGTACTGCTTTCCATTTCTGCCCAGGGCCTTTGAAGCCGGTAGAGACATCACCTTCTATGCCCAAGATAGCGGGTTCAAACCCGGCCGAAGCCGTCGGATATTTAAGAGCGTTAAAAATCCCTCAGTAAGCCTTCCTTCGGAGGGGAAGTAAAGCCGGCGGTTTCATGTCATAGATTAATGGCATGTTAAAGAACCTTCCACTAATTGCACCTGTGTGAAGCTAAATTGGATAGGTTAAGAATATAAACAACGCTCTTAGGTTTCTACGTTCGTTGTCAAGAGTCGACTGCGGTGGCGTCTAGTAACTAAGTTCTGAACTTGGCCTAGTAGTCGTTGACGATGGCGCTTGGCGGCAAAAGTAGGAACTATTTGAAAAATAAAGTTGCAGTACTTAAATTAAAAAACAGATAACACACACTAATACAGTCATCACAATTAACACCGGTTATCAGATAGATTCTACACACACACAAATTACACGGGGCTACATGACCGCGTTGTCGCAGCCCCTTAACTTAAGAACCAACCAACCAGAGACATCACCGACTCGTTTGTAACTCATCATGCCATCCCTAACGTGTGACTTTATCTTGGAACACTTGTGACGGTAAACAATAATTTATAAAAGTTAATTCTCCGACACAAGCCCATAGGGAAATTAACGAGAGCATCGTCTGAATTTCGATTTCATGTTTGGCCGGCCATCAAGTTGAATGTGTCGCGCGGGAGGACTAGTACAGTGTTCTAAGAACCGAGAGAGGAAACGTTTGCCATATTGTTGAACAAATGCGCCTGGATGATCTTGTTGCTCAGGTAGTTCGTGGCCAGGGATAGAGCCAACCTCTCTACTTTATGTCCATGCCCCCTTAGACCAGTGGTGCCAAGCTCCTCTACCACCATAACACACCCGGGCGACAGGATAAATATGGTACACAGGTCGACCCAGCGCGAGGGCCGAGTTCGTATACAAGCCAGGCATTTCTCGTTTGTTAGGGACCACAGGACACTCTCCAAATGTATTTATTTAATGACGTATGTATTTATTTATGTATACAGGGTGTTACAAAAAGGTACGGCCAAACTTGCAGGAAACATTCCTCACACACAAAGAAAGAAAATATGATATGTGGACATGTGTCCGGAAACGCTTAATTTCCATGTTAGAGCTCATTTTATTACTTCTCTTCAAATCACATTAATCATGGAATGGAAACACACAGCAACAGAACGTACCAGCGTGACTTCAAACACTTTGTTACAGGAAATGTTCAAAATGCCCTCCGTTAGCGAGGATACATGCATCCACCCTCCGTCGCATAGAATCCCTGATGCGCTGATGCAGCCCTGGAGAATGGCGTATTGTATCACAGCCGTCCACAATACGAGCACGAAGAGTCTCTACATTTGGTACCGGGGTTGCGTAGACAAGAGCTTTCAAATGCCCCCATAAATGAAAGTCAAGAGGGTTGAGGTCAGGAGAGCGTGGAGGCCATGGAATTGGTCCACCTCTACCAATCCATCGGTCACCGAATCTGTTGTTGAGAAGCGTACGAACACTTCGACTGAAATGTGCAGGAGCTCCATCGTGCATGAACCACATGTTGTGTCGTACTTGTAAAGGCACATGTTCTAGCAGCACAGGTAGAGTATCCCGTATGAAATCATGATAACGTGCTCCATTGAGCGTAGGTGGAAGAACATGGGGCCCAATCAAGACATCACCAACAATTCCTGCCCAAACGTTCACAGAAAATTTGTGTTGATGACGTGATTGCACAATTGCGTGCGGATTCTCGTCAGCCCACACATGTTGATTGTGAAAATTTACAATTTGATCACGTTGGAATGACGCCTCATCCGTAAAGAGAACATTTGCACTGAAATGAGGATTGACACATTGTTGGATGAACCATTCGCAGAAGTGTACCCGTGGAGGCCAATCAGCTGCTGATAGTGCCTGCACACGCTGTACATGGTACGGGAACAACAGGTTCTCCCGTAGCACTCTCCATACAGTGACGTGGTCAACGTTACCTTGTACAGCAGCAACTTCTCTGACGCTGACATGAGGGTTATCGTCAACTGCACGAAGAATTGCCTCGTCCATTGCAGGTGTCCTCGTCGTTCTAGGTCTTCCCCAGTCGCGAGTCATAGGCTGGAATGTTCCGTGCTCCCTAAGACGCCGATCAATTGCTTCGAACGTCTTCCTGTCGGGACACCTTCGTTCTGGAAATCTGTCTCGATACAAACGTACCGCGCCACGGCTATTGCCTCGTGCTAATCCATACATCAAATCGGCATCTGCCAACTCCGCATTTGTAAACATTGCACTGACTGCAAAACCACGTTCGTGATGAACACTAACCAGTTGATGCTACGTACTTTTGTGCTTGATGCTCGTACTGTAGAGCAATGAGTCGCATGTCAACACAAACACTGACGTCAACATTACCTTCCTTCAAATGGGCCAACTGGCGGTGAATCGAGGAAGTACAGTACATACTAACGAAACTAAAATGAGCTCTAACATTACGTCAACATTACCTTCCTTCAAATGGGCCAACTGGCGGTGAATCGAGGAAGTACAGTACATACTAACGAAACTAAAATGAGCTCTAACATTACGTCAACATTACCTTCCTTCAAATGGGCCAACTGGCGGTGAATCGAGGATGTACAGTACATACTAACGAAACTAAACTGAGCTCTAACATGGAAATTAGGCGTTTCCGGACACATGTCCACATAACATATTTTATTTCTTTGTGTGTGAGGAATGTTTCCTGAAAGTTTGGCCGTACCTTTTTGTAACACCCTGTATATTTATTTATTTATTCTATTTATTAATTGAATTATTTTATTTAGTAATTTATTTAATTTATTTGATATTTTGTAATGATTTTATAGCTATATCTAAGAAGATAACATCCGGGAGGGCGTCATTTCATATGTACTTTACTATGAAAATATTTTATTACGTCGCACGAGAATTCTCTCATCCCTAGGGGTGGCGTGTTTCCAACACCAACCAAGACACCTCAGTAAATAAGGGCAATAAAGATTTACCGTAACATACATATATTTCATACGGTTGCTACTTACTTTTATGATGAATAGGGAATGTATAAAGATTGTGACATTAATCCAGTCACCATAAAATATAACGTCCAAATCACGCAGCACCATTCACCATCTATTTGTTCGTTTAAAGGAATCAGAAGAGCTTTATTTGAATTATCAGCCATATAACCATAAAGATGCTGCGAAGAATATATAATAACTTTACTGTTACTTTCTTAAACAAATATTATATATTCAACTTGTAGCTCACCCTATAGGTGTCCGCTGGAAGCAGCTACAGACTCTGGTAAGCCGAACATGTCCTCGGACACTCCCGGCAATAAAAGCCATACGGTAAATAAATAAATAAATAAATAAATAAATAAATAAATTCAGTATATCATAATTATGTGTTCATTCAATTCGTTTCCTTATTTCATATGTCATCTATAACCTCCAAGAATTTATTTGTCCTCGTTCATACTATCTGTTGTCATTCTTGTCCATACCATCATTGCTATTCCTAGAGTTGTCACTTCATACAAAAGTTCATGTTCTCACCACTCTAGCGCTCCATCACCACCAAAGAACACAAAAACAATCCATAGATAAATATATCATGGTAACTCAAGACCCTATAACTATTACAATTTCAAGGAGAAATAATTTCAACTGTGAGATTTGCTGATCTTAGCCGACACACCGGAGGATCTGATACGATGATGATGATAATTGTGGTGGAACGGGAGCCATCTGCCGGAGCTTCTACCGAAGCTGAATAATTGTTGTAGGGTGTTAACTTCCTTGAAATTAAAGTTGTGTATACATTAGCTCCACGCATTACTAATACTTCAAATATTGGTGCCGAAAAACTCGGGAACTCGAAGACTACCGGTAATTACACTAGTGACGAGAAACACGAGATTTTAAAAAATCGAACTACAGTTTGGAGATTCAAGTGACAAAAGATTCGGAATCGGGAAAAAGCCACGCTGGACTCTCCATCGTTTCACGACAGATAACTTATGGAGTATTTAAAAGTGCATTAGACTGGCAATGAATTATTTCGTGGGCTCTGTAGTAGTGTGTTTTGGACAGTTCTGGCCCCACCTCCACCTCCCCACCTCACAAGATGGCGGCAGCCCGATAACTCCCGAACCCGTGGTCGGATTTTGACGAATGAGGTGTCCTTGAACTCCGGCTGATACCCCCTTTCCAATGGACAACATATCTCCACCCCAAAATAAAACCTACCCCTACTAGGGGTGAAATTGTATTTTTTTAGAGAATCCCTCTTTCCAATTGCAACATGTGAGAGTTTGAATGCCGATATGGAATGAAACGTTGTTCTACATAAAGTGCATGTGTTCGGTGGATAGCCACTATGAATTAACATGCTTGTTTTCTGTTTTTTACGCATGCCCACTCATGGCTTTTGTAAGAGGGTGGGGGAGTGGATCCCTGTGGATGGGTTATTGTTGACAGGTCATTGTTGGCAGGTCATTGATGACAGGTCCTTGTGGACGAGTCCTTGTGGACAGGTCCTTGTGGACGAGTCCTTGTGGACAAGTCCTTGTGGACCAGTCCTTGTCCCTTTGGACTGATCCCTTTGGACGGGTCCCTTTGGCCTGGTTCCTACGGACTAGCCCATGAATTTATTTAAATTATGTCAAAGGGCCTAACTACATTTGTGTGTGTTGAATTGACGTTGTTCACTAATCCCCCACTACTATAATGGGATAACGATATGAAAGGAAAGTGACGAAATATATGTGAACATACAAGGGATCTAACTTGGTGGATGGATGTGTTCTAACGAGTCATTTGTAGTTGAAAGAGAAAAATACATGTTCTTAAGATGTTAAAACTGAGGCGATGGCACGTGCAGTAAACCGACTTGTTACTTCCTGTGTCATATTACAGACATGACAGAGAGCTCGCAGATCTCTTGCTATGACTAACACTGCAGTAATTTGAAACCGCAAGTGTTCATTAAGACAATGGGTGATGATCATGCAAAGTTAGCAGTTATTGGATATTACACAGGTGTTCCTTCCGGTTTCATGTTGCTGACATGGCAGGGAGCGCACACTGCTGTTGCTATGACTGACTGCAGTAATTTGAAACCCCATATGTTGATTAAGACAATGAGTGATGATCATGCAAAGTCAGCAGTCATTGGATACCACACAGGTGTTCCTAGTGTACTTTGGACTCTCAACTGTATTGGGAAAGGAATTGCAATGATCTGCAAAAAACTGCTGACACGAGCGATGAGAGTTTATATAAGAGGGGTGTCATATATCTCCCTACTGTCAGTCTTTATTACTCGCTTTGAGTGAACAGTGCTCTATTACTGCTCAAGAGTTGTAAAAAAGCCGTTTTGGTAGAAAATCATTAAATTATTTTGCAAGGTAAGTACTTATTATTAATGGATTGTAGTCTTTTATTACTAATTGATGTTGAAGTTATTGATTGGAATGTATTTATTGATTGATTGATTAATTGATTGATTGATTTGTTTACAGATAATTGGGTACCTGTAGGTTACCAGATTCCTACAATCTGTTCATTCAGTGACAGCAGTTGATAAATTATAAAAAGGTAAGTGCCCCCTCTAAAAACTTTTAAACAGTTAGAGTGATATTTTCCAATGTTCATCCCTACATGTTAGTGAAAATGGTATATTTGGCAGTCAAAAGATGGAACTACTTGACCATGGTGTGTAAAGCTAATTTTGTAGGTTAAATTTTGATTACCACTCTATTAAGTATGAATGTTCATTGCTAGGTGTCAGTGACAGAGGGAATATTTAAAGTCTTAACCTCAGTTCACTTAACTTCACCTAACTTAACCTTGTCATGTGACATGTTTTACAAGTTTAAACTTGTTTTAAGACTGACTATGACGTTACACTTAGGTCACTTAACTGACGATCGCTGGTTTCCAATATGTGACATGTTCTACAAGTTTAGACTTGTTTTAAGACTGGCTATGACGTCACACTTAGCTCACTTAACTGGTGATCGCTGGTTTCTATCACGTGACATGTTCTACAAGTTTAGACTTGTTTTAAGATTGGTTATGACGTCACACTTAACTCACCTAACTGACGATCACTGGTTTCTATCACTCTATCATGTTCCAATGTTCACCGCTAGGTGTCAGTGACAGTGGTATATAGTAACCTCCAGTTAGAACTACATGAAGTTAGACTTGCTAGGAGTTCACAGATGATCGATTTAAATACCCTGCTATAACCATTGACTGGAATGTAATTAAACTATTTATATTGTACTTTTGTTTATCATTTATTAACATTTATGATTTCTTTCTTTTATAGGTAATTTCGAAATGGATCATTATGTTCAAGTGTGGTGACTGTAAGAAACAGTTCTCAAGACCTGACAGCCTTCAACGACACGCAAATGTTAAACATGACATTAAAATGTTTGTGTGCAGTCATTGTGCTACCACATTTAACAGACAAGATAATCTTGCAAGTCATGTAAATTTAATGCATGTTAGTTCAGCACCATTTTCATGTTCAGTTTGTGAACTTGGTTTTTCTGCTGTAAAGCGATATCAATCCCACATGGTTGAAGTGCATGGTGAACAACAAGAATTAAAAACTGTAAAACCAACAACTAGCACGGAACCTTTAAATGAATGTGATGCTCAAAAGCGCAAACGTTCTCAAGATTGTGAAAATAGTTGTACATCAAAAAGAAAGAAGAATGGTGAACCTTCAATAACACATTGTGATGTATGTAATATTGATATACCTTCTTCAATCATTCATGGACATTTACGCAGTATTCAACATAAAAATAACACTTGCCATGAAAGAAATTCTGGAAATGTTCAACAAATTGGTAGTGCATTTAAAAGTCAAATTGCTAGTTATAGACTTCATAGTGAAGAAAAAACTCAAAGTATTGAATCATTTTTAAAAAATGTTCAACCTACTGTGTTTGGCTTGGTAGGTAATGTTTTATTAGAGCATAAAACATTTAAAATGAATTTTGAACTTTTTGGCCTCTATGTAAAAACTGAGAGCGAAGGTGAAATTACGGATATCAAATCTTTTAATACAAAAAACGTAATTGTTAGTGAATCAACTAATATTAGTGATATATATCAAAATATTTCAAGTGCTATCATCGTGAAGAGTTCCAGGAAAGGGAGTCGGGCTGGGCATTGGTTGAAGTAGTTTATTTAGAAACCAACATGAATAAATATAATCCCCTTCGAGCATCATCATACATTGATTTGCCAGCATGGATCAAACGTAAGAAAGCTGTTGTGAACGTTATGAATAATGATGACGCATGCTTTGCATGGGCTGTAACCTCAGCTCTCCATCCAGCAGTGGGACATGTGGAGAGAACATCATCATATCCTCACTATTCCTCAGTGTTAGATTTAAAAGAAATGGAATTTCCTATGGCGATAAAAGACATTAAACGTTTTGAAGAGCTGAACAATGTAAGTATTAATGTTTATGAAATTGAAAATAAGAGTATAGTTGGTCCTCTATATTATACTCAGGAAAAAAGGATGCTCATGTAAATTTACTTTACATAACCGCAGGTGAAAATGCCCACTATTGTTGGATAAAACATTTAAGTAGACTTGTTGGTAGTCAGATAACAAAACGCGATGGTAAAAAGTGGTTGTGTGATGGCTGTTTGCTATATTTCAGAAAAGAGGACCAACTAACTCAACATCAAAAATGGGGGTGTAATCATGTTTGTACGGTATTACCGACTCCTAAAAATAACATTCTAAAATTCAAGGATTATGAGAAACAGCTTCGAGTACCATTTGTTATATATGCTGACTTTGAAGCTTTGCTAAAACCATTTAATACATGTTCATCAAATCCAGCCCAACCTTTTACCAACACTACTCACATTCATGAACCTTTTAGCTTTGCATATTATATTAATGAAGTTACGATGACTCTTTAAATAAGTTTGAGCTCTATAGAGGACATGATGCACCTAAAGTTTTTATGGAAAGGCTTGAGAAAGATGCCATCCGTATATCCTCTATTTTAAATACGATCATTCCAATGGAGCCACTAACTTCATCAGAGCATATGAATTTTGAAAATGAAACTAATTGTTTTATATGTGGTGAATGTTTATGTACAGACAGGGTTCGCGATCATGATCATTTAACAGGAAAATATCGTGGTGCTGCTCACCAAGAATGTAATTTAAATTATAGAGTAAATAAATTCATTCCGGTCATTCTACATAACGGTAGCAAATACGATAACCACTTTATCGTTAAAGAATTTGGAGCTTCAGATGTGAAAATTGATGTTATTGCAAATAATAAGGAACAATACATATCGTTCACATAATACATCAAAACTAGCAATAAAAAAACATTAAACTGCGATTTTTAGATTCATTCCGCTTTATGTCGAGTAGTCTTGATAAGCTGACTAGTAATTTAAATTCAGATCAGTTTCATGAAATTCAACGTGTCTTTCCTAAAGAAGATGATTTAAATTTGATTCGTCAAAAGGGTATATTCCCTTATGAATATATTAACTGTGTGGAACGTCTTGAGGAGTGTTCTTTATCGCCGAAAGATGCATTTTACAGTTCCTTAAACACAAGTCATATCAGTGATCAGGAATATTTACATGCACAACGTGTATGGGCACAGTTTGACATTCAAACTTTAGGAGAATTTTCAGACATATATTTGAAGACGGATGTGTTGTTATTAGCAGATGTTTTTGAAAATTTTCGGAATGTATGTATGAAAACTTATGACCTTGATCCTTGTCAGTATTTCACAGCTCCTGGGTTAAGTTTCAGTTCAATGTTGAAAAAAACGAAAGTAAATTTAGAATTAATGACTGATATAGACATGATCAATTTTATAAAATCATCAATTCGAGGTGGATTAAGCCAATGTAGTGGACGGTACTCTAAAGCGAATAATAAATACATGCCTAGCTACAACCCTTGTGAAGAGTCAAAGTATATTGTCTACCTCGATGCAAATAACCAATATGGTTGGGCTATGAGTCAATATCTACCACTGAAAGATTTTCGCTGGCTGACACAACCTGAAATTGATGTCTTACATGTTGACACTCTTAATGATAACGATGATAAAGGATATATTTTAGAGGTAAATCTTGAGTACCCTAAAGAGTTACATGATGATCATAATGATTTACCATTTTGTCCTGAGAATATGAAATCTCCATACATCACATCACGAACAAAAATGTTAATTGCTAATGTAAATGATAAATGTAAATATGTAATACATTATCAAAACTTGAAACAGTGTCTACAGCATGGATTGAAATTAACTAAAATTCATCGCGTATTGCAATTTCATCAGTCAGCATGGCTCAAACCGTATATTGATCTAAACAATAATTTAAGAACACAGTCAACAAACGCGTTTGAAAAAGATTTTTATAAACTCATGAATAATAGTGTTTTTGGAAAGACTATGGAGAATGTTGATAAACGAGTTGATGTAAAGCTGATAACAAAGTGGGAGAATGATGGTAAAAGGTATGGTGCGAGCAACTTAATAAGCAAGCCTAACTTTCATAGCTGTTCAATTATTCATGAGGATTTAGTTGTAATACAAATGAATCGTCTTAAAGTAACTTACAACAAAACCCATATATGAGGGTTACACCATTCTGGAATTATCAAAAACACTTATGTATGAATTTCACTATGATTATGTAAAGAAAAACTATATTGATAATGCTAAATTACTCTACACAGACACAGATTCTTTTATTTATGAGTTTTTAAACTGATGATTTTTACGAGGATATCAAAACTGAGCTAAATAGGTTTGATACAAGTGACTACCCCAAGGATAATATTTACCATTTACCTCTAGTAAACAAAAAGGTTCTTGGGAAATTTAAGGATGAATGTGCTGGTGTTATTATAGACACCTTTGTAGGCACAAAATCTAAATCATACAGCTATATGACAATTGATGATGTAGTAGTAAAAAAATTAAAAGGAGTGAAAAAGAATGTTGTTAGTAAAGAGTTAGATATAAGTGATTATAAAAACTGTATAGTTAGTAACCCACCTGTATTATATAAGAAAATATGTGTATTTAGAAGTAAAAATCATCAGCTACATACCAATTTGTTGAACAAAGTTGCTTTAAGTAATGAAGACAACAAACGATTCCTTATACCCAACACATTTAATACTCTTGCTTGGGGAAACAGTCGTATTGACGACTATTACTTTACTTAAGTCTAATGATCACTATATTGTAATATCTGTAGTGTGTTTTATATTGTAATATTTTTTGTAAAAACTGTAAGTAGAATGTATAATGTTAGGCTACAGTAGTTTAGTAAAAATAAGATAAGTAATACATTTTAGTGTAAAATGTTTGCTTTTGTATATTACGAAAAAGATTTTAAAAAATTTACTGAATGTGTGAACTAAACAAGGGGAATGTAAAAAATGTAAAGTGGAAATTGTAAATATCCATGTGTGAAAAAGTGAAATGGCTATCACCATTTTAAAATTAAAAAGACATTGTAATCTGGTAAACCATGTTTTTTATTTCACAACAACAAAAATGTACAGAATGTGTGAACTAAACAAGGGAATGTAAAAAATGAAAAGTGGAAATTGTAAATATTCATGTGTGAAAAAATGAAATGGCTATCACCATTTTTAAAAATTAAAAGATATAGTGATTTAGTGAACCTTATTTATATTTCACAAAAAAATGTACAGAATGTGTGAACTAAACAAGGGGAATGTAAAAAATGTAAAGTGGAAATTGTAAATATTCGTGTGTGAAAAAATGAAAATGAAGAAATGACTATCACCATTTTTAAAATAAAAGACATTGTGATCTTGTAAACCTTGTTTTATTTCACAACAAATAGAGCTTTACAAAACAGAATACAAAGAAATACCAATTCCTCAATCCTTTTCAATGTTCATGTCCACTCGTCATTAACTTTCCTTTTATAGCACTAATCACAATGAGGGCTGCCAACCTCTCCCCCACTGAGACATCACAGGATGTCAAACGTTGTTTAGCTTTTCAACGATACTTTACCCGCTACACGTCTTAATGCAGGATGACTGTGGTGACAAGAAAGGTGCATGCTTGATCCAAAGGATTAATAGGTATGTCACTATGCTGCAAAGGTTCTTCAAGACAAGTTCCAGGACTACACAAATAATAACCAGGTAGGTAGATTTCGAAAGTCAAGTACTGAATTACATTGTTAATGATGCCATCGCCAGTACAGGTCTGGCATATCCTTTCCCATCGATGGTAAAAAGGTTTGATCTTCCTCCTCCTCTGTGGATGATGTTTGTTGTTGTTGCTTTTTTCTTCATTACTCCCGTGGTATGAGGAAACAAAGTCTTTACACTGACTTTTATGACCATGATACAGTTTGACTAGCTGACAAGTAGCACACTGTCGCATAGAGGGTATTTTTGCCATAGCCACTTACTTATGGTGATCATAATCCGTACATGGTTGCAATTCACTTAACACAGGGTCTTGAGTCCATGATTTTGGTACATGTTGCCAGATTTCTTTCACTGCATTTGCAGCGACATAATAAATGAATGATTTTGGAAGAGCCAATAATTCTTCTTTAGTAAAACTGTCTAGTTTCTTTTTACACACAAAGAACTTTCCAATCGCTTTATCGGTAGCATCCCCTTTCTCCATGGTATCACGTTGATGTTTACACGTCGCTTGTAGAAATCTCACTGGTGTCATCCACAGGTAAACCTTTAGTTTTAATTTTATTTAACAACTCCCAGCAGGCATTGGTGGATAGCCAATGAAACAATTGCCACACCTGTGCCAGAGCTTTATGGGTAATATTGTCACAGGGGCAGCGATCCATGAGTGTTTGCAGCGAGGGACAGCCCATGTCCATTAAATCGATACATTGACAGTAAGACGCTAAAAATTGTTGTAGCCATTGACGTTTTTCACTACCTTTCACAAATACTACATGGGCAGAAGACAAGTGGGCTTTCATGACCATGTCTAGGTGCTTATATGAAATGGTTCCTTGCTTCCAGTCTAGTTGCATATGAGTTTCAATCCACTGGGTTTGTTTACGGTCTTTATCACACAACAAATCACACGCATAAGGTGGTTTAAACACCAAATGAGTAGCTTGTGATATCCAAAAAGTGGAACAATCGATAATGGCCACTTCTTTAAATATAAATTTGTTATCTCCAATTTTAAACCCTTGACAGTCGACAATTAGTGTACGCAACATGTTCACTCTTGTCTGGATCAAGTCCAACTGACCACAGACTGACAATTGTTCAGTAAGGTGTACCCATGTCATTTAATTACATTCCATTCTAGTAAAAGAAAATAAAAACTTCGAGTAGTCACTATAGAGGTTAGGATATGACAGGGGGGGTATAAGAAATAATAATATAACAACAACAACCAATTTTTTTATTTTATTATTTTATTAGCATAACAAGTTTTACATTCTTTTTTTATTCTAGGATAGAGGCGGTACCATCTCATACAACAAAAAAGTCTTTTGTGTTTATAGTGTCCATAACATCGACGATATTCTAATGTCTCTAAACTGGGTGTTTTTGACTGTGAGCTGCTCACTGAAGCACTGCCGGCACCATAAAGTCGACACGTTTCATAACTTTTTTCGTCACTTAGAGGCATGAGTGAGGGGTAACTTGAATGACAGGGTATATTACCCACCTCCATTCTGCACAGGTAGGGGCAGGCAGGTGACCAGCGCTGATGTTCCTGCATGGGTTCATCGCTCTCTTGCCATCGGTCTAAGATGATGGGACAAAACACACATTTCACTTCATATCTTCTTTTTAAATAGTAGAATCCAGCGGCTGCTAAGGCTTGAGGGTTTATAAAAGGCACCGGCCATGTGGCAAATGTCTTGAAACGTTGTTCCTCAGATTTTAAATTCATGAATTCTCTCGAGGCTTGAAAGCAAGACATGACTGAGCGGTTTGATGTGTGTTGACCTGCTATTTATACACTTGTCACTTGGTTGGACAGTGGATAATAGTTGACTTGTTTGTGATGAATAATCAATCAGTAGGCCGTGGTATTGGCTGGAACATTGTCATGCGTTTCAAAATCTAGTCGAATGTCAATATTGGATGGTTTGACAGACTCTTCCAAGTAGGAACAGTCAAAGACAATCAGTGGCGCCCTTGTCTTAAAAGCTTGGGGTGACAACATTGGACAATTCTCTTTTTGATAATACGACCATCTAAATTTAGAAAACAAGTCGTACAGGGGGGCAAACTTATTTTTTGAAAAATGTAAATCCAGCCCTTCATAGGGAAACACAGCACCGTTGAGGAAAAGACATGCATTTCTCAATTGCAGGTGATCAAATTGCGTGACATCTTTGGTTTGTTGATACTTGCGATTCGTTTGAAAACCCACGATCAGGTAGAGAGGTCTCTCTGTATAGCGAGCTGTTTTTACAGACCAACTGTGTGTGTTGGTGGTGGGCAATAGCGGATACTCATGGAGTGCCCAGCTTCTAAATTCCATGGGTAGAGGTATATCTTTTTTTACCATTTTGAGTATGTCCAGTTTTTTGCTATCGTTAAGGGTCACATGAGGCACTTTCCATAGCAAGCGTTGTAGTTGAATTTTTGAATCAATGGAGGCATTGTCGACTCCCTTGAGTGCATTATTATCACTCCTGTTTCACACCAGATAAAGCACTTGCCTTGCGATGACCACAATGCGCTGGTGATCTTCAGCAAAGCCTAAAATCAGTTTAAGAGGTAAATATCCAGTAAAAGTGCCATCGGTGTGTACCATCCAGTCATTGGTCGAGTCAGGGCACCAACCCGCCATGCAAAGTGTTTTAGCTTCTTCCTCACTATAAGAGGGATATAGTTTCATGACACTGGAAATATCCACATTTCGAGTGCTATCCACCACGATATCGTTAATGACATAACGTACTTCAGAAAACAGGAAGGCGAAAGCATGGTTGGCTAACTTGGATGTAGTGGGTGTAGAGCCATCGGCTTTGGTGAGCCGACCTTCAATCTGAATAACACTTTCATGCGGTAGAGTGTAAATATCTTGGTTGTTGATAACAAATTGAATTTCATCATTGTTATTGAGTCCAGGTGTTTGAGCCTGATAAGAATGCAGATCAATTCTTACCACTCCTGGTTGCTCCTCGATGTGGTTCGCTACCTCTAGGATAGAATTCATCGCGGGGGTTGATGTGGTAACCCAAATGCTGTAAAATCTGCTTGTTCTGAGATGTTAACGTGTATTCACGTGGTAAACAACTAACACCATTCCTAGACGGTGCTGTTGCTTTATATACAAACTTCATAGTGGTTTTAGCACCAACTTGTAAGTCACTGGTGTGGTAGAATCTAGATCAATGAGTTGTTGCTCTCTATTGATCAGTCTTAATGTTATATTACTAATACCATCGACAGCCACAGAATGAAAAAGCACCACTGGAGGGTTTTCACGAATAATATAGCCATTGGGCGATGTTACAATAAAGTCATAAAGCGAATGCGACGGTTCTTGATTGGTGTACACTTGACTAATAATATTACACGTCACCGGCACATGATGGACCTCAATGAATGTCACTTCATGGTCTGATTCATGTTTTTGTTGGGCTCCAACACACGTGGTTTAAATCCTAGTAATGGACCAATGGAATCGGAGTGAGTTTTAAAGTCAATTTTGAATGTAGAAAAATACTGCAGCGATGAGTGTTGGTATTTCCTACAAGTTCAAATTTGCGCGTTCCATCGAGAAATGACTTTAAACCATATTCATTGATCAACACCACATAAATGTGTTCATAAATGTCATCTATCGTGTATCCACCCGAGTTCAGGGTGAGCACAGAATCATCATAGTAAAACTTGTTGTTTACATTTTCACGTATGTTGTATATTCGATTGTACGTTTCAAGAGAAACAAGTCCTAAACCATAAGATTTTTCACTCAATTCGATAGGTGGGTAAAAGTCTAGACTCACTTCAGGTCCACGTCCATGCAGTGTAAACGTCTTACTTTCCACCGACATAGTGTTGATGTTTTTGCTTATGTTGCGTCTTATATAAAAAAATTAAACACAAACGTCCACACTGTTGGCTGAACGTTTGCTCACGTTTCACATTATAATATATCTTGATCCTGTTTCCAAAATAGGGCACTAGTTCCATGGGCGGGGGCAAATTCCCAAAACTGTCAAAGTACCATACAGTAGATCCCTCTTTGACATAAGCTACATAATGTGTTCCAGGTCCTCGGTGATCATCCAAATTGACAACAGCACATTCATGTTTCCCGGGTTGTGAGGGTAATTGGTTTCGCATAAACACACCTCGAAAATGAGAAAGCTTTAGTTGTTTAGCATAGCTTTCCACTTGCTGATGCGTCAGGGCATGTCTTGCTATGGCTGAGGTTAAAGATGTTTTTTTTTATTTCGAAAAGGTGAAATTCCAAATCCTTGTTGATAAAAGGCTGGCTTCAAATTGACATTTCTAGCCCCCATAGCAATGGCCTCCATTGTTTCATTGTGTCGCTGACTTTCATTGAGTTGTTGCTTGCCCTGTTGCACGGCTTTAATGGTTTTTGCCACTGCACTGGCGCCGCCTAAAAGTGAACCTAGAGCAGCCAGACCAGCGAATAATGCAGGTAAAAATCCCGCTCGTTTGGGGACGGGGATCACTCGCCCTTGTTTTGAACCCTGTCGCTGACGTTTTGGAATAACATGTCTCTGTGCTACTCGAAGAGCTTTCCTTATGGTCAACGCATTATTTTTTCTTTTTTTCTTTCGTAAGGGCTTGTCCACGAATGTCATAAGCCCAGGCTTTGTCAAGGACAGGCTCATATTTTTTGTCTTTCTCACCACATATCTTTGTTTCACCATGATGATGATGACCAACAACCTTTCACAAGAAAGTTTAAGTCACAACTAACATTAGATTGTTATTTCATGGCTGTATATTCCAATTCTACATAAAGTGGGAAATCATTTATGGTTTTTCCAGCTTGCTTTTCATTCCATGTCAACAGGAGATGAAAGGATAATTCGTCTCCTGCATTGACCATTTCATGGTTATGGACCAACATCCTATGACCATTTATCTCTATTTGTAAATGGTTCTCATCAGGTATGGCATATTTGATGTGAATGGTTCCATTATAGTGTAGTCGATAGTGGCTTAAACCTGAAGCAAGCACATAGGTCAAGTGCTGGTCATGAACTAGCGGTATATGGTTTCTCTCATTCACAGGTTTTACATTTGTCAGATGCACTAAAAATACAGATGGGATAAATTTATAAAGCCTTTTCATTTCATAGGTCACGTATCGCTTGGTACAGACATCATTATCTTCTTGTGGGTCTTCCACGTGAATAATGCGGTGATGATTAGCGCTATAGTCATCCACCGTAAGCTGAGGCACTTTATCATAAAACTCATACACCTTGTTATCCACATACTTTTTTGTAGTAACGTCTGTATACACTGGAGGATGTTTTACATGAGTTAACCCCTTTCCTTTTAAGTCATAATCTCCTTGTTTTGTGCGTGGCACTACTGACCTATCCACATAGTGTTTATTAGCAGGATCTGTTTCTTGTTTAGGATCATGTATGGGAACAGACCTAGCTTTGACCATCAACGCACGTCCAAAGACATCCATCGTCAACCTGTAGTACGAGTCTACTGTTTCTATGACAAGGCTCGGTGTCCTGTATATAGACAGCCTGCTAGCCTCTCTAAGCCTTAGTTGAAATGAAGCTAATTAAGCAGCAAGAGTCATTCCCCGTGAGGGACATGGTTTCCCATCTCTGCCCCACATCACGTGAACAACGCCATGGTTCACTGTTTCCATCTTCCATTCGCTGCATCATTGTGGGACCTTCCGGCTGTGGAAAGACCAATCTTTTGCTGACACTTATTACAGCGCCCAATGGTCTGTGTTTTAAAATATTTATATTTTCGCAAAATCTCTCTACCAACCCCTCTACGGGTTTCTAGATCAAGTCATGTCAGGATTAAAAAATGAGAATATGGGGTATTTTATATTTTCCACGCAAGAAAATGTTATTTCACCGGATGAGGTAAAGCCTGATTCACTCATGATTTTCGATGATGTATCCACTGAACGACAAGGTATCATTCAAAGCTATTTCAGCATGGGTCGACACAAACATATCGATTGCTTCTACCTTGGACAAACGTATTCTAAAATGTCCAAACAGTTGATTCGTGACAATGCCAATGTCATTGTTTTATTTCGCCAGGACGAGAGGAACAGTCGTTACATTTATAATGAACATGTGAATCCGGATATGACCTTTCAAATGTTTACAGAATTGTGTGGCAAGTGCTGGAACACACAACGTCATGCCTGTTTAGTGATTGACAAACAAAGTGAACTCAACCAAGGGCGGTATCGCTTAGGGTTTGATCATTTTATTGCTATTTAAGGCACTGTATCATTCCCTCTCAAGTCATTTGTCACGACATCATGGCGTTAGCAGAGAGTCAATTGAAAAAGCATATTATTAGAGCAAAAATACTATTCGCCAAAAGTTTCGTCAATTGAAACGATCGCGTGCGGATCATGCTTTGTTTATTCAACAACATTTAGCACCTCCGCTAAAAGCTATGTTGAAACCCTCTTTCAAGCCATCTGAAACGCTACCTACAGTTTCACAAGCCAGTCAGACGCAGCACGAGGACTCTGAGGAAGAGAAAGAGGAAGATGAAGAGGAACAGGAAGATTTAACTAGTGTTAGCGAAGTTGAGGATAATGAGGAACAAGTGTTTACGCCTCAAAAAAAGGCATCACCCCTTGCAGAGTTTTTAAGAAAAAGGAAATCCTTGGCCATGGTCGAAACCCCTTGCCCTTCCAGATCGTCTCCATTTTCACAACTCTTGGCCACCCCTCAACATAAAGCTCAACTGAAAAACATTTTAATACAATATTATGGATCAACACTGGAACCCTATTTCACCAATCTATTTGTTGGAAACACAGATACCACATATGGCGTTCGCTATGAGAATGATAGTTTTAAAATTGGTGATTCATCGATTAAATTTAGTCGTACTAAAGCTGTCATTAAAAAGATCAACTATAAATTAATACCAGGACTGTTAAAGCTACTATTCTCTCGGACTCCCTCATCTCAAGTTTATACGTCAGAGGACCTTAGTAAATATAAATCCATTTTATTGGATACCCATGCTCACAAAAGACAGTATGATCCCACTCAACAAGTGAATGCTAATATATCCCAAAAATATAAAACCATCATTGCAAAAATGTTCCCCACTAGTCAAAGTGGTCGTCGTAAAGTGTCCGCTTCAGGGGTGACATTTAAACCATTAAAACCCCTTGTGGATGTTACCTACTGGCACAATCCAAATAAACTCGTCCAGCGACTACAGCTGTTGCATGCTTCACGTCAAGCCGGCCGTACTGGTCACGATTGTGAAATTCAAAAAATTGAGGAAGAACTTCGAAATGCCAAAATTATTGTTTAAGCCCTCACCCATTAAAATGGGTATTGCTCACGAGTTGCATCGTCCAGCTAGACGTCACTATCAGCGACTCAAGGTGATTTCATAGGGTGTGGATGAACTTTGGCAAGCAGACTTGGTTGAAATGATTCCCTATGCTAACGTTAACGATGGTGTACGCTATATGTTGACGGTCATTGATGTTTATTCCAAAATGGCGTTTGTTGAACCTGTGCGTCGCAAGTCTAGCCCACTAGTCACCAAAGCCTTTCAACATATTATTCAACAATCTAAACGTCAACCTCAGCTGCTACAAACCGACCAGGGAAAAGAATTTTTCAACAAGGATTTCTCCAGTTTTCTCAAATCTAAGGATATTCACCATTACACCACGTACAGCAATCTCAAAGCCAGCGTGGTCGAGCGGTTCAACCGAACATTGAAAACCCATATGTGGAAAGCATTTACCGCTCAGGGCACTTATCGCTGGTTGGACTTGTTACCTGTGTTAGTGTCACGTTACAACGACACCAAACACAGAACCATTGGGACCAAGCCACGACTTGTAACTAAAAATATTCCACAACTGGATAAACTGTTTAACCCCATAAAAACAGCAGACCCTAAACGTCATCGCCTTAACATTGGGGACCATGTTCGTGTGAGCAAATTCAGGTCCGTCTTCGACAAGGGCTACACACCAAATTGGGGGACTGAACTATTTCGAATTCGTCAAGTCAACCTGAACAGTCCAGTCACCTATTTACTCGAGGACCTCAACCATCAACCCATAAAAGGCAGGTTTTATCTTCAAGAACTTCAAAAGACAGCGTTTCCTAAACATTACCTTGTGGAAAAAGTATTGAAACAAAAAGGAAATAAACTATATGTAAAATGGTTGGGATTTAGCTCAGCCTTTAATTCTTGGATTAATAAATTACATGTTGTGTGAACCTGTGTGTCTTGTATTTATTTATTTATTTACTCATGTTGTACTCAACCTACAGTCCTATGTACAGTCCTCAGCTATACATGTAATATGAGCAATACATATTTCTTTCTCTCTTCACCTGTGTTCTCTCTTACACTAACCCCCCTTCACCTCCCACCACTGTCAAAACAGGTTGTGACTTGTTAGCTCTTATCGTGCGCGTGTACAGGTGAACACCTGTGTGTTAGATCATATTACACATGAACTTGCATTTTCTCACGTATGAAGCAAAACAGGATGTGACTTGTTTCACAAGGAGAATGCTAATAATGACATCTCGCACGTGTTCACATGTATTTCATCACTTTCCTTTCATATCGTTATCCTATTATAGTAGTAGAGACTGCGGAACAACGTCAGTTCAACACACACGCGAAATGTAGTTAGGCCCTTTGACATAATTTAAATAAATTCATGGGCTAGTCCGTAGGAAACAGGCCAAAGGGACCCGTCCAAAGGGATCAGTCCAAAGGGACAAGGACTCGTCCACAAGGACTTGTCCATAAGGACTCGTCCACAAGGACCTGTCCACAAGGACTCGTCCACAAGGACCTGTCATCAATGACCTGCCAACAATGACCTGTCAACAATAACCCATCCACAGAGATCCACTCCCCCACCCTCTTACAAAAGCCATGAGTGGGCATGCGTGAAAAACAGAAAACAAGCATGTTAATTCATAGTGGCTATCCACCGAACACATGCACTTTATGTAGAACAACGTTTCATTCCATATCGGCATTCAAACTCTCACATGTTGCAATTGGAAAGAGAGATTCTCTAAAAAATTACAATTTCACCCCTAGTAGGGGTAGGTTTTATTTTGGGGTCGAGATATGTTGTCCATTGGAAAGGGGGTATCAGCCCGAGTTCAATGACACCTCATTCGTCAAAATCCGACCACGGGTTCGGGAGTTATCGGGCTGCCGCCATCTTGTGAGGTGGGGAGGTGGAGGTGGGGCCAGAACTGTCCAAAACACACTACTCTCTGTCAAGCGCTGTATGCGGAAGACTCTAGGAAAACTGCAAATTGACGAGGAGCAAACTAATACCCTGCTCATCAGTATTGAAGCCGCCCTTTACTCGAGACCACTCACCAAGGCAGATGACCAAGAAGTACTAACACCCACCCACTTCTTGAATGGAGAAAAACTAAAAGCAATACCATCCGGACAACCAACGTAACTTAACCAAGATGTACAGACTGAAACAAAGAATTGCAGACGATTTTTGGAGACGTTGGACAAAGGACTACCTTTTAGAATTGAGATCTTTCCACCAAGTCCGAAACACCCGCAGCAAGTCAGCGGCGCTCAAGATAGGAGACGTTGTACTTCTGCAGGAGGACCAAGTGCGACGCCATATGTTGAAGTTGGCGAAAATAGAAGAACTTCGACCTGGCAGAGACGGCGTGACGCGGACCGTACTCCTGAGCCCTGAGGACCACCTGCGGCACGCAGATAATTCGACCTATCCTGCTGGTCATCCCTCTAGAGATCGGGAAAGACCAGGGTGGGGAGGTTGTGGTGGAACGGGAGGCATCTGCCGGAGCTTCTACCGAAGCTGAATGATTGTTGTAGTGTGTTAACTTCCTTGTAATAAAAGTTGTGTTTCAATTAGCCCCACGCATTACTAATACTTCAAAATAATTCTTGTTTTAAGGGGCCTAACATCTAGGTTATCGGCCCCTAATGAAATGAAATGGAATGAAAGGAATGGTTGAAGGTAAAAACAGCCCACTGCTAGAGATGAAACGAAAATGGTTTATATAAAACACACAGTGAGCCCCAACAATTATGGTAAGAAACAATAAGACAAATAAGGCATAGTGAACAATAAAATAGATGAACGCAATAAAAAACGTAAAACAGACTTAACCTAAATTAAAAGTCTTAACTTGTACCAGTGGATTTGAATGAGTTTTTAAATGGTATAGAGTCGGTCTTGAGGAAATAATATCCTGATGAAAAATAATAAATGTAAAACAAAAATATTGGAATGCAGCCGAAAGAAATCAGAAACCACTATGGACGTCGAATTGGCAGGGAAAAGCTCAAGTAAGTAGGAAACATGTTACTTGGGAAGCATAATAACCTGTGATGGACGAAGCAAAGAGGATATAAAAAGTAGTTTAACACAGGCAAGAAAAAAATTCTACAGAAAAGGAATCTGTTGACATAGAATATAGAGGAAGGCATTAGAAAGTCATTATGAAAGCCTTTGTCTGGAGCATGACGCTCTACAGAAATGAAACTTGGATTGATGAAGCAGCAGAAGAGAGGAGAATTCGAGCCTTTGAAATGTGGTGTTATGGGCGAATGATGACGATCACATGGGTAGATAGACTTACAAATGAGGAGGTATTAAGATGATTGGGAGAGGAGAGATTTTTCTGGCAACTGCTAATGAAGAAAAGAGATAGGTTGATAGGACACATACTAAGACTTCCAGGAACAACAGGCTTAGTTATGGAAGGAAGGATCAAGGACAAGAACTGTAGGGGATGACCAAGGTTAGAATATAGTTACGGCTGTGAGTTCGTTTCATCGCTCGCCGCATGAGTCACAACTGCCCCAGGGCTGGGCTGTTCTCCCTCAGTGTATTGCGTGCGCCTTATGCAACATGACTACTAGGACAAAGGGATGGTCCAGAATATTCGTGACTGAGCCAGCGATGGAAGCCTCGAGAAGCCGTGAACCCTGGATGGGTCTAGAAGCATTTATTGAGTCACCGGCCTGCTATATAAGAACGACCTGTCAAGCAGCAGTTGTTGTGTTTTACGAGCTAGTGTGAGCGATTATCCTGAGCGACAGAAGTGTGGTGACTTGCGAAACCCCTAGTGAAGCCGTTTCTCTTGACAGCGAGGAAGTGAGAAGCATACAGGGGACTGCCTGAGTTTTGAGTGAGTGTGATTTCACTGAGTGTCTGAGATATTGTCGTTACGAAATCCAGTGACATTGTTTCCCAGCTCGTGAACAGCGAAGCTGCGCGTAGCAAGTTATCGTACGTAACTGTAATTTGTGTACAAAAGGAAGAAGTTGCATGTAGTTCTGTCAAGGCCACCAGACTCATTAGCGGGAGGATTAACTTCTGTGGCTCATTGAAAAGTGAAAGGGGGAAGTGTTCTCGTCTTGAGGAAACTGGAGTAAGGTAGTAATTCCTTGGAATTGCTGATGAGTAGTGTATCTTCCTGCAAACAATAAAGCTAACTTCTCTTTAAAGCAGTAATTGGTGTGGGTAGAAACCCACCGTAATCCAGTTAACAAATATGCCACTAGGGGGGTGGCACGTAACAACTGGTGTCAGAAGTGGGATTACGAACTCAAGCACAAGCACAACACCTGACGGTCCTGGTTTCAAAACCCAAGCAGGTCATTTTTTTTAAATTTTCTGTGAGCGCATGCCCCTTACAAGACAAACATCTAAAATGGAAGAGCAATTCGCAGCATTGCTAGAAAAGTTAAGTGGCATGGAAACCAAGATAGAAGATGGACAGAAGAATTTAACCAAGGACCTAACTGCCAAATTAGAAGACGGCCAGAAGAAGACGGAAAACGGTCAAAATAAGTTAGCGGAGGACCTGAAGAAGATGGAGGACGGCCAGAAGAAGTTGGCAGAGGACCTAACTGCCAAACTAGAAAACGGCCAGAAGAAGTTAGCCGAGGACCAAACTGCTAAATTAGAAGATGGCCAGAAGAATTTAACCAAGAAGATAGAGGACGGCCAGAAGAAGATGAAAGACGGGCAGAATAAGTTAGCACAGGACCTGAAGAAATTAGAACTGGGTCTGCGTGAGGAAGTCACGACAGTGGAAAAGAAGTTCGACGCCTTAAAAGAAGAAGTTGCCGAGCTACGCCGACGCCCGCTGACGGGGGCGGAAGAGAGATTCAACGCTCTACAAAAGGAATTTGCTGTGCTGCGCCGACACCCGCCGACAGGGATGGAAGATAGATTCAAAGCCCTACAAGAGGAAGTCGCCGAGCTGCGCCGACGCCCGCCGACCGGGGTGGATGAGAGAGTCAAAGCCCTACAAGAGGAAGTTGCCGAACTGCGCCAACGCCCACTCACGGGGGTGGAAGAGAAATTCAACGCTCTTCAAGAGGAAGTTGCCGAGCTGCGCCGACGCCCGCCCACAGGTACACCGGGGACATCAGGAACGGGACAGAGCAGAGCGACGCCCCCAACCTTCGACGGAAAGGTCCCGTGGAGCACCTATTTACGTCAGTTCGAGGCAGCCTGTTCAATAAACAACTGGAACAGCACGGAAAAGGCTACAGCTCTCATTGTAGCGCTGAGAGGGGACGCCCTTAACGTCCTTCAGGCCATCCCGACTGGATCCCAGGACTACGCTTCACTAATCGCCCATATGGAGTCCCGATATGGAGATAGCCATCTTCAGCAGGCCTACCAGATGCAACTCCGGACCCGGGTACAAAAGAAAGTGGAAACCCTTCAGGAGTTCGAGATGGACATCGCACGTCTCGTAAGGCTCGCCTACCCAACAGCGCCGGCCGACTTTCTGGAGCAGATAGCGACGCAGACTTTCACCGACAGGCTACGGGACTCGGACACTCAACAGGCGCTGCGACTCGCGCGCAATAAGACCCTGACAGATGCGCTGAGCCACGCACTTGAGTTCGAGACGGCAAAACAGGCATCCAGAATTCACGCGCGGGTGCGTCAAGTGGACGTCGACAAACCAGGAAAAGCCGACAAGACCAAGCCCCTGGCCGATGAACTGATGGAGGGGCTAGGCCGGTTCTTCAAGAGTCGCAGTACCACCAACAAAAACGTAGCCGAAGGACATCCGGAGAGGCGGCCCGGGAGAGGACTAGCGACCTGCTGGGCCTGCCGTAAGAGAGGCCACCTGAGCAAGGACTGCGGTGATCGCCGCAGCCAAGGGTTTCCGTCGGGACAGTCAGTCGTAGGGAAACCGCGCGGCCCAGGAAAGCAAGTATCAACCAGCCTTGGGGGGCAAAGGTTGGCTTGTGACAGTCGTCAAGCCCCTGCAGTACAAGTGCGTGTGACGAAGTTACGGAGGGACAATAGCAGCCTGATGGTCGACGGAGTCCTCAACGGAGTGAGCTGGCCCATGCTGATCGACACGGGAGCGTCGAGGACCATTGTCAATCCCACCGTGATCCCGAAGTGGAGAGTGCAACCCACACAAAGGAACCTCCAGCTAATAACCGCGACCGGAGAGACCGCACCAGTACATGGCGAAGCATCACTGGAGCTCGTCATTGGTCGACGGGTGGTGAAGCATCCAGTGCTTGTGCCTGACGTATCAAACGAAGTGATCATCGGACTGGACATCCTGGACCAGAACAACATCATCTTGGACTTGAGTACCAACACTCTGCACTTCGGAGGTGAGGAATTTGCTTTGCAACCAGCACACGAGGCCGTTACCGCACGACGAGTAAGGTTGAGAGAGGACGTCATCGTTCCTGCCAGGACGGAGGTCAGCGCCGCCGTAATTGTCGACGGAACTGCTGAGGGAGTGGCGGCTGTCATCGAGCCAAAATATGAGGACATCCAGACAAAAGGATTGCTAGTTGCCAAGACTCTCATCAACACGACGTCTCGGCCGTACGTCCGCCTGTCCAACCTGAACGACTACGATATTACGGTTCACCGGGACACCAACCTAAGAGTCTGCGAGCCCGTTACCTGGATTGCCCACATCACAGACACGACGGACGGACACCTGCAGACGGACAACCGAAGAAGACGCACCCTGCCGGAAGAACTACAAAAGCTGTACCAAGGATCCCAGGACCATTTAGACGAGGAACAATCACGCCAACTTCGGGACCTGCTACACGAATTCCAGGATGTCTTCTCCGTGGGGAGCAAAGACTTCGGCATGACAAGATCGGTCCAGCACAGAATCGACGTTGGGGACAGCGCACCGATTAGGGCCCCATTCCGACGTGTCCCGCTCGGCAAGCAAGCCGAAGTCGACCGGATGGTAGAAGAGATGAAGGATCAAGGGGTGATCGAGCCATCACATAGTCCTTGGAGTTCTCCGGTCGTGCTTGTGAAGAAGAAGGACGGTTCCACCAGGTTCTGCGTGGACTACAGGCGGGTGAACGACGTCACGAAGAAGGACAGCTACCCTCTACCCAGGATCGACGACACGCTGGACACCATATCAGGATCAAGATGGTTCTCCACCTTGGATTTGAAGAGTGGCTACTGGCAGGTGGAGGTCCACCCTAAGGACCGCGAGAAAACGGCGTTCTCTGTGGGCAGCGGGCTCTGGCAGTTCACCGTCATGCCATTCGGTCTGTGCAACGCCCCTGCGACCTTCGAAAGGCTAATGGAGTCCATTCTGAGGGGACTACACAGGAAGACCTGCTTGGTCTACTTAGACGACGTCATCGTTCTAGGAAGAAGCTTCGAGGAGCACTACAGCAACCTGAAGGAGATCTTGATGAAGCTACGGGCTGCCCAGCTGAAGTTGAGCCCCAAGAAGTGTCAGCTCTTCCAGAAGCAGCTCCAGTACCTTGGGCATATCGTCTCCGAGGAAGGGGTGCGCACCGACCCAGAGAAGACCGCAGCTGTGAGGGAGTGGCCAGTTTCGAAGGACAAGTCCCAACTACGAAGCTTCCTGGGACTCTGCACTTATTACCGTCACTTCGTGAGAGGATTTGCCGACATCGCTAAACCACTGCATCGACTGACTGAGAAGGGCCAACTCTTCACGTGGATAGCAGAATGCCACGGTGCCTTCGAACAACTCAAGCAGGCTCTGTGCACCGCACCTATTCTGTCCTACCCCAGACCTGGAACAAGGTTAATCGTCGATACCGATGCCAGCGACTTTGGTATAGGGGGAATCCTGTCGCAAGTAGTGGACGGCGAGGAGAGAGTAGTGGCCTACTTCAGCAAAGCCTTGTCAAAGCCCGAAAGGAACTACTGCGTCACCAGGAAGGAGCTGCTAGCCATCGTGAAGGCCATTGAACACTTCCACAAATACCTGTACGGGCAGGAATTTCTCATCAGGACCGACCATGCATCCCTGCGGTGGCTCCTGAACTTCAAGCAGCCCGAGGGTCAACTCGCGCGGTGGTTAGAGAGGCTTAAACAGTACAACTTTGAGATCCAGCACAGGAAAGGCCAACTGCACTCTAACGCCGACGCTCTGTCACGAAAACCGTGCCCCGAAGACTGCACCTTCTGTACCAGAAGAGAGGAGAGCACCGGGATACAGTGCCGAAGGACTACCGTGGAACTTCAGGGGAGCTAGAGCCGCGAATCTTTCAAGCGGGCACAAGCAGAAGATGATGACCTGGGACTGATAGCCGAATGGAAGAGGGCCTGTGTCCCCAGACCCGAGTGGAACATTGTGAGTGACTGCAACCCAAAGTTTAAGTCCTACTGGGCGCAGTGGGACTCGCTGATTGTAAGGGATGGCCTCATCTGCCGTACCTGGGAGAGCACCGACGGGAAGACATCTCGGGAACAAGTCGTCGTTCCAAAGGCTATGACGGAGGAAGTCCTGAAGGAAGTCCATGGAGGATCATCTGGTGGACACCTAGGGATAAAGAAGACCCTGGAGAAGCTGAGAGAGCGGTTCTACTGGATCGGGTGCCGAACGGACGTGGAGAACCACTGCGCGAGGTGCCACGATTGCGCGGCCAGCAAGGGCCCAGGACGAAGACGACGGGGTCCACTGAAAACCTACAACGTGGACGGCCCCATGGAGAGAGTGGCCATCGATGTTGCTGGGCCATTCCCGTTAAGCGAGGCAGGGAACCGCTACATATTGGTCGTCAGCGACTACTTCACCAAATGGCCGGAGGCGTATGCACTTCCTAACCAAGAAGCCGCGACGATCGCAGAGACCCTGGTGAAGGAATTCGTCAGCCGGTACGGAGTACCCCTGGAGCTGCACTCCGACCAAGGGAGGAACTTCGAGTCGCAGGTGTTTCAGAACCTATGCCAGCTGCTGGGAATCCGGAAGACAAGGACGACGCCGCTACACCCTCAGTCCGACGGGATGGTAGAGCGATTCAATCGCACCATCGAGAACCATCTCCGAATAGTCGTCAGCGAGCAACAGAGGGATTGGGACAGACATCTTCCTCTATTTCTCCTGGCCTACCGCGCTGCCTTGCATGAAGCCACCGGGTGCATACCAGCCCGGGCCATGTTTGGGAGGGAACTCCGTCTACCAGTCGATCTTGCCTTCGGCTGACCTGGGAATGGTCCGGTCCCGGTAAGCCAGTATTGTCAAGAACTGGTCGACCAACTGAAGGACGTTCACGCGTTCGCGAGGAGGAAACTGCGGATCGAGACCGACCGAATGAAGACCCGATACGACCAGCAGATGGATGTCGGCGGATTCCACGAGGACGACCGGGTCTGGCTCTTCAACCCATTACGGAAGAAAGGCCTGTCACCCAAACTGCAGAAGTCCTGGGAGGGCCCTTACCGAGTCGTGAAACGGATCAACGATGTCGTCTACAGGATCCAGCGGAGCCCGAGGGCGAAGATGAAGAACGTGCATCGAGATCGCCTGGCAGCCTACGGAGGGACACAGACGGGCCAATGATTGATCGGGACGATCAGCCTTTTAGGAAGGGGGTGGTGTTACGGCTGTGAGTTCGTTTCATCGCTCGCCGCATGAGTCACAACTGCCCCAGGGCTGGGCTGCTCTCCCTCAGTGTATTGCGTGCGCCATATGCAACAGGACTACTAGGACAAAGGGATGGTCCAGAATATTCGTGACTGAGTCAGCGATGGAAGCCTCGAGAAGCCGTGAACCCTGGATGGGTCTAGAAGCATTTATTGAGTCACCGGCCTGCTATATAAGAACGACCTGTCAAGCAGCAGTTGTTGTGTTTTACGAGCTAGTGTGAGCGATTATCCTGAGCGACAGAAGTGTGGTGACTTGCGGAACCCCTAGTAAAGCCGTTTCTCTTGACAGCGAGGAAGTGAGAAGCATACAGGGGACTGCCTGAGTTTTGAGTGAGTATGATTTCACTGAGTGTCTGAGATATTGTCGTTACGAAATCCAGTGACATTGGTTCCCAGCTCATGAACAGCGAAGCTGCGCGTAGCATGTTATCGTAAGTAACTGTAATTTGTGTACAAAAGTAAGAAGTTGCATGTAGTTCTGTCAAGGCCACCAGACTCATTAGCGGGAGGATTAACTTCTGTGACTCATTGACAAGTGAAAGGGGGAAGTGTTCTCGTCTTGAGGAAACTGGAATAAGGTAGTAATTCCTTGGAATTGCTGATGAGTAGTGTATCTTCCTGCAAGCAATAAAGCTAACTTCTCTTTAAAGCAGTAATTGGTGTTGTGCTTTCTACCCACCGTAATCCAGTTAACAAAAGTGCCACTAGGGGGGTGGCACGTAACAATATGTTAAACAGATTGCCTTGGATGTAAGGTGTGGTAGCCATATAGAGATGAAACGATTTGCTCAGGACAGGAAAGCATGGAGGGCTGCATCAAACCTGTTTGTTTGTTTTATTCATCATTGATTCATTGGTACATTTATCAATTTATTGACTTTCATCATCATCATCATCATCATTTCCCCTTTTCCAGCTGACACTGGGTGGGGGCAAATATAGTTCCTCTCCACTTTGTTCTGACGTTCCACCATTCCTCTTCCGACACGGTGTTCCAATCCAGGTTCCGTTTTCTAATGCTATACTTCACCGTGTCCATCAAACGCATTCTTAGTCTTCCTCGTCCTCTCTTCCCCGTCATCCGTCGTTCCACTGCTCGTCTTGGTAGCCTTACTTCATTCATCCGTTTGACATGTCCAAACCATCTCAATCTGTTTTGCTCCAGTTTGTCATTTAATTTCTGTACACCCAGTTCTTTCCATACATCTTAATTTCTCACTCTGTCTCTCCTCGTTTTCTGGACTTCATTTAATTTATTAATTTGTCTGTTTGTAGAAGCCTCCGTGGCTTAAGCGGCAGCACGCCGGCCTCTCACCGCTGGGTCCGTGGTTCAAATCCCGGTCACTCCATGTGAGATCTATGCTGGACAAAACGGAGGCAGACAGGTTTTTCTCCGGGTACTCCGGTTTTCCCTGTCACAATTTCATTCCAGCAACACTCTCCACTACCATTGCATTTCATCTGTCATTCATTTAATCATTGCCCCAGAGGAGTGCGTCAGGCCTCGGCAGCCGGCACAGTCCATATCCTCGCCACTAGATGGGGGCTTCATTCATTCCATTCCTGACCCGGTCGGAGACTGGAAGCAGGCTGTGGATTTTCATTTTCATTTTCAATTTGTCTGTTTGTCCGTCCGTCCATCCGTCTGTCCGGCCGGCCGGCATTTGCGAGTATAGAGTGTGGAAAACCTGTGCAAAACCAAATCAACACTCAGTATGGCCTCAGTCAGCGCCGAGATTCGAACTACCGATCTCCGGATTAGCTGCAGCTTCCTATTACAGCGTAATAACTAAGGATCGGAGGATAAAGAGAAGTCTTTTTTCTTTCGAACTTATTTGGCCCGAAATTTGAACAATTAGTCGCTGACCCCACTTGTCTATCAATGCACATATTGACCATTTTATGGTTCTATTGCCATAGTTTGCTCATTTAGTGATAAGAAGTTATGTGCTGAGAATTTGTGTTTAAATTTAAGTCTACATGTCATCGGGGTGGAGTTTCAACCACGGGATTTGCAAGTGGTGTAGTAATATTTTTCTCTGTATGCCCGGAACAGGCAGATAGCAGGTTTAGAAGGCTTGATTCATAGGAAAAGCATCCGTATGGATGTCGCATCTAGTTTGATGCCAAAGCAGGGGACAAATTTTTCTCGGAAAAAATATTATACTCGTAGTAAACAAGGAAACTCGGAGTTATCTCATGTTCAGTGCGACCTCACTGGGCCCGGTAAGTATTGTAGCTCTATCAGTGTGTCTGCTATATTATCGCGTTATATGTTAGTACTACTCCAATACTTGCTACGTCTGTCTACCCCTTATTATTCCCATTTCCAGGCTAGTTTGGTGGCCTAGTTGGTAGCATGCTGAGTTTCTATGACCAAGGTTGTGGGTTCAAACCCGGCCGAAGTCGTCGGATTTTTAAGAGCGTTAAAATCCCTCAGTATGCCTTCCATCGGAGGGGAGTTAAAGCCGACGGGCCCATGCCATCGATCTATGGCATGATAAAGAACCTTCCACTAATTTCACTTGTGTGAAGCTAAATTATAGGTTATATTTGACTAACGCTCTTAGGTTCCAACGTTCGTCGCTAGGAGCAGACTGCGGTGGCATCCAGTAACAAAGTTAAGAACTTGTTGGTCATTGACGGTGGTGTTTGGTAGCTAAAGATGGAACTACTTGAAAATGGAATGTCTGCAGTCCTTACTTGAATTAACAAGAAGTTCCGTGACGAACTAAAGAGCCTACTTTTCTTAAAATTTAAGATTCATGCCATTGATTAATCTATATGGATCTATCTAGAATAATCACGAAATTAAGTTGGTAATATCGAAATTTCTAATTAGTTCGAAATACTGTATACCTGGCATAATGTAGCCTAATAGAGAAATACAGTTGGCAGTCCTGGTGACTGAATATATTCTTAGTTCCATCTCTTAAGGTACAGAATACGACATTTGGTTGAAGTCCAATGGATGGCATGGACGTTACATGCAGTTAAACGTTGGATCTAACAGTGCGCGTAAAATCATGTTGGCAACAATGTCATGCATGTGTTGGTAAGAAATAATCAGAAATAATATGATCTATTGTTGTGTCAATTTTGAATGAAATCCATTAGTTAGTATAGAAGTTAGATTGGACCTATCAGCAGGCTAAGAATCATGTTGGCAGCACTGGCGTAGGCCTATATTAGTTACTCCAAATTAATCTAGAATGTCAGGTACTACTGTATACGTGTGCAAAGTTTAGAGCTATTGGCTTGCATACTTTCTGATATATTGATATTAGGGTAACAAAAATAGAGACAGTATTTATGAATAGTTGGCAGCCTTGGTTACTCTTAAGAATCGGCATAGTCATATCTGTTATGCTACACATAGCACACACGAAATTTGGTTAAAAACCAAATGATAGTGTAGAAGTTACATGTAATTAAAGTTGGACTTCTCAGCAGGCTTAGAATCATGTTAGTAGCACTGACGTATATAAGTTACTCCAAATTGTCAGATGCTATACGTGCGCATAGTTTAAAGCTGTCGGCTTGCATACTTTCTGATATATGGGTATTTGGATTAAAAAAATTGAGAACTTTTATTAACAGTTGGCAGCCCTGGTGGCTTGTTAGAATACGCTCAGTCATATCTATTTATATACACATAGCACATACGAAATTTGGTTGAAATCCAATTGATAGTGTAGAAGTTATATGGATTTAAAAATTGGACCTATCAGCAGGCTTATAATCATTTTGGCAACTCTGCCATGTATGGCCTCCTGGAAATTAAACTGCAATATTATTATCTATACGTGTGCCAATTTTGAAATAGCTCCCATTCAACCTTCCAAGATATCCAACATGGAGCTCAAATTTCAATTGCGATTTTACAGCAGTTGGTAGCAGTGACATCGTTTTCAAATATGGCCGTGAGATATTCAGGTATCTTTACTCCTACCAAATTTTGTTTCGATTGCTGCAGCCGTTTAGGGTTTGATACGGGGACACACACACACAGCCAGACAGACAGACAGACAGACAGAAGGACAGACAGACAGACACACATTTGGCCAATCTCATAGGTCTACTTTTTCCTCATTTTTGCAAAATGTGAAAAGTAGGCTAAAAACAGATAACACACACTAATACAGCTATCGCAGTATTAACAGCGGTTATCAGACAGATTCTGCACACACCCAAAGAACACGGGGCTACATGACTGCGTTGTCGCAGCCCCTAAACTGAGGAATGATGGATTAAGTGATATTGACGGTGGTGAAAATGACTCTTAGGTCTTAACATCCGATCTCTAATAATAAGCGACTTAACGCGACGAAACGTAGGCAACGTAAGAACAATTAGTGTGTGTCGAGGTTGTTTGGTTTCATGTAGGCCTAATTGGATGCTCAACCTGGATGGTTTTGCTGCCGGGCCTGCAGCGAACATGTTCACTATGGGGAGGGGCGCTCTTGCCAGCGGCACGGGATAAAAATATAATTATTCCGCTCATATATTGTGCAGCGCAGGCGTGGTCCGGGTTACCAACAAGTCCACGTGGTCCGTTTCGATCCCAGGTCCTGGGCATGCGTGCCAACTGCATGGTATCATCAAGGTCATCACATCTAGCGTGCATCAGCACAGAACAGTAACTGAGGGATTTTATTTTTCTAGGTCATAAGAAACCAGAAACAGGAAGTTCGTAAAATATGTAAAAGTATTCAAACTACTCTCTCATTCCTTATGATCACTGTAATAATTATATTATTATTGATAATAATAATAATAATAATCTTGAGAAAAATCCTAGGTCCAATTAAGAAAATGGTGAGTTCAGAAGACGACACAATCATGAACTGTACTCTCATGTTGAAAAGATTACGGACACCATTCGTAAGAGAAGGATAGTTTCCTATGGCCACATTGCTCGTATGAGTTCTACAAGGTTGAGCAATAGGATCTTCTGTTTTCTTCTTAACAAGAAAACCATGGCGGCGTGGTTCACCGAAATAGAAAAAGTCCTGCGTGAAGTGGGAATAACCCTGGAGGATATCCAGTAACGTGTTCCACTAAAGTCGAAGCTCCAAGAACATCATGGATTCCAAGAAAAGCCAAAACTTAAAACTGGCAAGACATGGACTGAAGCGAGGAAGGAACAGCATAGGAAACGAATGTGGGAATACTGGGCGAACGTTAAGGCCCAGGCGCAAAGACATGGAAAAGGGCAGTTGAAATAGCGTGGTCCGTAGATGGCCGAATCGACGGCAATAATAATAATAATAATAATAATAATAATAATGATAATATTAATAATAATTAAGGCCCTATAACGCTGTAATCAGGCCCGAGGTGAAACCCTAACCATCAAAGGGGCAAAACTTATACAGAAACTAGAGGTCAAGGAAAGAATTATCTTGAGGAAGATCTTAGGCCCAAGGATCATAAATGGAGTAGGGTATCACAGGCCCAACGATGATCTATAGCCTACCTCTACTGGACACAATCATCAAGAGACGCCTCCTCTCCTATTCTACGGGCACCTTGAGAGAATGAACGAGTCAAGATTGACCAGTGTATTCCACTGCAAGAAAACAACATCACTGTAGTACCAGCAAGTTAAACAAGATCTGCAAACCTTTAACAGCTCTGAGACAGACAAGCTTTCCGGAAAATGTTAAAAGAAGACCCACAGATTAAACTTAAGAAAGGGCAGAGTGCAAAGAGGTCAGAAGCGCAGATAAACAGAAAATGAAGGATATACGGGCTAGGAAGAAGACTGTTAAGAACGTGAAACCAATCCCAACTCATCAAGCTGAAAACCATTTTGGTTAACCTACGTAGTCCACAGTTGGCTCATTCGAAGAAAGAAGAAGAATATCATATGGCCTTGGTGGCCGGGTGCAAGCTTTGTTATTTGACACCCAGAGGGCAGCTTGCATGTCAAATTTTGTTGTTCCTTGGAGCGCTATGAAAGTCAAGGAGGTTCTTGACACTATAGCACTTTCTAGTAGAGAAAGGAGGAAATTTTGTGTTGGCAGAAAACCCCGAGATTAATTTTGCCATTATGAATACGGCCTACTGAATTCAAATGGGTTCTTTAACATGCCAACAACGTATGACATGCGTGTCGTAAATTTTCGTCACTTTTCAAAAATCACTTACCACGGCCAGGAGCAAACCTGCAAGCTTGGGGTTGGTAGTCTGACACGATAAGCATCCATGATTATTATTCAATGTCATTCATGCATGTCTATCTAATAACCGCTGTTGATAACCTTTGTTATTGTGATGGCTGTATTAGTTTGTTTATTTGTAATTCAGATCAGGATTGGGAAGGAGGCTGCAGTGGCCTTAAGTTAGGAACCATTCCGGTATTTTCCTGAAGTAACAGTGGGAAACAGCGGCAGAAAACCACTTCCAGAATGGATGAGTTGGGAATCGAACCCACTTCTTCTCACGGGGCGAGGTGTACGCCATACCCGCCCCCAGACCAGAGTTAAAATATGTCTTGGCAGTGCCAGGAATCGAACCCGGGATTTCGGGGTGAAGGGTATCTATGATACCAGTTGGCGGTTTTGGTGACGTAGTTGGTAGCATGCTGAGCTTCTATGCCCAAGATCGCGGGTTCAAACCCGGCTGAAGTCGTCGGATTTTTTAGAGCGTTAAAAATCCCTCAGTACGCCTTCCTTCGAAGGGGAAGTAAGGCCGGCATTCCCATGTCATAGATTTATTGCTTGTAAAAGAACCTTCCACTAACTACAATTGTGCGAAGTTAAATTTGTAGGTTAGATTTGACTGACGCTCAAATAAGTTCCAATGTTCGCCTCCAGGTGTCAGTTGCGGTGGTATCTAGTAGCCATGTTCACAGCTAGGTGTCGTTGACGGTAGCATTTGGTAGCAAAAGTTGGAAGTACTTGAAATTGATTGACTGCAGTCCTTACCTGAATTACAGATAACACACACCCAAAGTACACGGGGCTACATGACTACGTTGTCGAAGCCCCTAAACTGAGGAACCAACCAACCTTCCTTATCCTCTATACCTATTCTCATCACATTACTAATTTAATAGTGACGTCAGTGGCGTAGTGGGTAGCATGCTGCACTTCAATGGAATAAGGCAACACCGAAGAATGGCTATCTTTAAAGGATCATTAACCAGGCGTTTATAGCCAGAATTTACGTGCGGTAGGGTGGCTAAGTTATTTCCATTCCTCCTCCTGCCACAGAAGCATCAACCAGGTTCCCATTTAGCATCATGAGGCTGGCAGACCCCGTACCAGACCATACCAAGACTTTTACATTTTGGCAGACATTTGGGGTGGTAGGCTGGTCACTACGCCACCGGGTGGTCCACTGTACTGCTCTGTGAACTTGCGGGGTGAGGGAAAGGGGTAGGGAAGAGGCAGGCGAGAAGAGAAGGGACTGTCAACAGCCCCCCGTGTTATCTCGTATTCCTGTCTATTCCAATACAGCAAACATAGGGCCGTTGCTCAAACCACTGTGGTGGTGCGAATGAGTGAGTGAGTCACCGACCAATGTGTTTGGTTCTGTTACTACGCACGGACCGGGAAACCTCATCACTCGTCACCATCACTCCTCATAGTTCGCGATCCACATTCCTATCAGGTTCACGCAGCTTGAACCCGAGCAGTACATATACTACACCAAAAGCATGTTACCAGTACTTCATAATGAATATACCATACCGCCTAACTGTAGTCCTGCGTGGATGCAGATAATGTTTGCAGTAAATTTGCGGATAGTTTTTAGAATACAATCCCAACTTGTTGAATATCATGACTAGGACCCGGATGTTTGTGACCAGTGGCGTAGCCAGAGGGGGGGGGGGGCAGCCCCCCCCCCCCCCAAAAAAAAAACAGAAATAGGGGTTGGCATAAGCCTTCACATTTTCTTACGGCTCGAACAAATTTAGAACCTACAACGAAATGTTAAATACAGTAAATGCTTTGACAAAGAATATACTACCAATCTTTTCACGGCCTGTCATCATTTCCGTGTCTGCACTGTTTGGAGGAGCTCAAATAACAGGGTAGCAATTAGGATTGTGACATGGGGGAGGGGGATTTTCCAAGAACAGTAGGTGTCTGAGTACTGGGGATACAAAAGTCTACCAAGAAATTAGGAGATTGCCAATTAGCAGGAGACCTCTCCGGAGGGGGCCAGTTATATCTTGTCCGTTTCCTGGATATAGCAGTGTTAAAATGTCCCAGGCAACAATACTGGCTCAGCGTGGTTGATTGTCGCCACTTTCGAAATTTACGGTGATCGTGTGACTGTGCGAGAGGAGATATACCGTTTGTGAGTGGTAGTATTGGGGAAGAGTCCAGAGTTGTTTGTTAGTTGCTCTTATCTTTCTTCTTTTTGTCACATTAGCGACTGTTAAGATTTGTCATAAAGAAGGCAAATCTTCGGTAAGTTATGAAAAGCTTTTATTGTAGGTGTAGAAAATTGAGGTCCCCATTTCATTATATAGGCACAGCTTTCACAAATAATTTTCTCTGAACGAGAAAGACGCAATGCTCACTGATAGAATGTAAAGTTATTCCATTTTTTTAAAGGTTCGTATTTATTTTATTATTTAAAGGGTGCTACAGTTTCCTCTGAATAATAATAATAAACAAGATTGAGGACCGTTAGGCTTACCTTAAAACAGCACTGTATAAATTACTCTAACAATAATATACCTAAATATTTTGCAACGTAGGCACTTGTTTGATGCCTTTATGAGTGTTCCTTCTTCCTGTTATCTACTCCTGATGGTTTTCTTTTTGTTGACAGATGCATTCAATTGACTAAAAACATTTCTGTTAAAAGAAACTATTTATAAAACACCAAGACATAGTGCGGTGTTAATGTAAAAGAACATTCTGCACAGAAACGTGTGAATATGCCATAATATTGTAGTAGTATTCTGATAACGGATAATTGAAAATCTGAGCGACAGAGACAAATATAGACACTGACACAGCTGTGAGCTGCCTCAAAACAAAGCAACGAAGGACAGAATTCAGACAGACATGAACAGACTGAAGAACTTTGTCCTAAGTTAAAATGGACCCTAAAGTACTTATACTCAAATCAAGTAGTTTCGTAAAGAACTCTATAGCCTATTTTCATGTATCCAATTGGTCTTCTTTATTAGAAAAATCTCCCGCCTATGAAAAGGAACGCCATGTTGGATTGTTCTGTGTGTACGCCATAGAGTTATGCACCGTTAGATGAAGATTATTGCATAGGTTCATTATTCAAACGTTCACTTCGATCGCATGATTAGGACACAAGAAATAAAAACTCAATTTTAAAAAGTCACACTGCCGCCATCTTGGGGTTATAAAACAATTGAATTTAATTAGATGGCAGTAGATTTTGTGTGAACAGTTACCGCACCAAGTGTCACTGCGCTCGGATAATGAAATCGCGAGTCAATTCCATTTAAATGTTTTTACTTCACTTTGCCGCCATGTTGGTATTGTGCTCACCAGGTTATTGAACTTATATTAATAGCCTCAATCAGCATACAAAATTTCAGTTTGATTGCTGCAATAGATTGGTAGATATTGAGAACCGTCTAAATATTTTGGATGGTCGCCAGATGTAGGCCATGCAGTTATGTAACATTAGATGAAAATTATTGCGTAGGTTCATTATACAAACTTTCACTACGATCGCATGATTAGGATACAAGAAATAAAAGCTTAATTTTAAAATTTCGCACAGCCTCCATCATGAGGTTATGTAAACAATTTAACTAAATTAGATGTCAGTAGATTAGAATTTGTATAAACATTTACCGCTTTAAGTTTCACTGAGCTCGGGTGGTTAAATCGCGTGAAATATCCATTATAATGTTTTAACTTCGCTTGGCCACCATGTTTGTTTTGTACTTAACAGGTGTTATAAATGAAGGGTAATACTCCTAAATGTTTAATAAAGTCTCATCGGTAAACTTGTTGTAGTGCCCTTTATCACTGTACAAAAGTTCAGGGTGATATCTGTTACCAATGCGGAGATATAGAATGCCAGTGAAATATTTCGCGTGGCCCGCATGCTGAATTGGTGAAACGCATCAAAATTTGAAATTTGAAAGGCACGGTCGAGGTCGGACGAGGTAGTAGTATGTGCTTACCGAGTTTCCTTGAAATCGCTCCGGCCGTTTAGATTTCATTACAGGGGGGGGGGGGATCTCATAAGCCTACTATTTTTCATAAATGAAAATAGGCTAAAATATAAAAACTCTGGCAGTAATAGATGAGGACCTAATGCCCCCCCCCCCCCCAAATAAATCCTGGCTACGCTACTGTTTGTGACAAATCTTGTTTATCCCTTATGTTTTCTTTTCATGACAAAGGTAAGATGATGATTTACGCTAATCTCATTCAAATTATGTCATTAAGCATAATTAACACTCCAAACTGAAGAGGGTTGCAATTCTGGCTGTATAACATTCATTTTAAACATAGCACATGACATACAAAGTCTAAGGAAACGACTTTCTACTCAAAACTAAATGTTTTGCTTTAATATTTAAAAACACTTATATTATATATTCGCCAAATCAATACTAAAAAACACTTAAATGTCTATATCTTATAGACTATGTGAACATGTTTCGAAACACGTTGGTATCTTCATCAGCACATTAATCGAACTTATCCTATGTATACTTATACTAAGTAAATGGATATCCTTACATTGAGTATTAATAAATAACTAGCTGAAACCCGTCAAAAATGACGGTCAATAGAAAAATATTTACTGAAGCATTTTCTTATGTAGGCCTACTGTATATTCTTTGTACGATGATTTTTTGGCTCTATTGAAACTATAAGGGCGTCAAAAGATTGCACTCTCAACATTGCAAAATACTGCTGGCCATGACTGAAAAATTGATGAGGCAAATTGAGACCTATACGTTCCAGAGTTTTCCCTTGAGCTTCATTGATTGTGACAGAGTATGCCAAATAAATTGGAAAATATTGCCTCTTAAAACAAAATGATAGTGTTTTATCGGATGCTGTTAAATCAAGTAGAAGGATTCAACCTCTCTGCCTAATTTTAACTGCACTTATTATTTCCAAATCCAAGCAATATGGTTGCATTTAGGAGCCCTTGGGAAACGTTCAGATTTCTAAGCAGCATAACGGTTCAAGCGTTTGGAATATGTGGAGGCAAGTCATTTAGTTCCAAGGAATTCAAGAACTCTGAGGAGTCTAATAAAACTGGCCGCAAACCGTCACATATAATTTTGGAATATAACGAAGAAATGCGATGATGTGCACCTCCATACATCTTAAAACAATGTGGACCGTATGGGTGTGGCACAGTAACATTGGCACCAAATGAAACGAAGGACATAGCATTGTACTGCCGATTAGTCTCTCTGAAATTCCTTGAGATATCATCTCCAGTGAAAAATAATTGTTGCAGCATGTCAAATGTTTTATATTTAGTCAGATTAATTTTACATTACAACAGCAAAGCTCAAAGTAACCAAGTGAAGATTTCTCTCAAGAGAAATACAGTGCAGAACAATGTTTAAATTTGTTCGTCAAGGACCCTACACTGTAACGGTATAGTATCTGGAATTGTATCTGAAATGCCGTATTCATATTGGAGTTTAAAAGTGGCTTCGTATTTTTCTCCGATTTCCCACTTGTTTGCGGCTAATGTTCTATTTCGTAAAATGGGTTTATTTATAGCAGCATTTCTCCCCAAATTAACGTCATAGCTTATTAAATAACACTATAGTGGCCTGCATCAACGCAGCTGCCAAATATTAAATAGCAAATAATAACTTACTTCCATTGCCAAAATCAACTGCGTGGTTAGACTCATTGTTATGTACTCTAAAAAAAATAATCAATAAACAACAATATTCACTTATACAACTAAGTTCAGAGACTTCCATTCTCAAGTTGGTTGCTGATGAGAATGCGATGAGACTGATCGCCAATAATAAAATCCTTGCAATTTTTGCAATTTGCTTGCAAACGCAACTCAGGATGACGAACTTCATTTTGAAATAAACAGAATGAAACTGCTCTAAATAATCAATTTCCATCACCTGTTGAAGGTACAATACTTTGCATTTCCATGACAGTAAATTATGCAAGGGAGCATAGAATCACTTCGCCACTACTGGAATGAGCATGGACTCACTTCGCCAGCCACCGTAATGGAGGGAGTTTTAGAATTATATGTTCAGTGTTTTTCAAAGATCGTATTAACACAGGGAAGCCCAGTCTTAAGGCTACATTCTGAGCTATCGCCCCAGATTTCAGGTTCGATCCCTGCTCTGCCAAGAAATTTAATTCTGGTCTGAGGGCTGGAACGGGGCGCACTCTTGAGGCAAACCTAAGAAGAGCAAAATTTGATTCCCATCTCAACAACCTTGGATGTGGTTTTCCGTAGTTTCCCACTTCCACTCCAGGCAAATACCGGGATAGTTCCTAACTTAAAGCCTCAGTCGTCAACTCTCCATTCCCCATACTAATTACAAATGCACACATCAATACAGCCATCACATTAACACAGGTTATCAGAGAAAGGTTTACACTCACACACCAAAGTAGACGGGGCTGAGTGACCACGATGTCTGAGTCCATCAAATGAATTATGTTCGACAATTTTCTCTCAAGGCGAAGCGATTGTGCCGATATTTATTTAATAATTTAAAAGTATCTGGGAACGTAAATCATGGAGAATTCCTTACCTTACGGGAATAATAAACGTAGCCTAACATATGTTTAGACAATGTAATACCAATTGCAAGATAGAATAATTGGGAAATAGAATTACATGTCTGAGGTGGGAATCAAACTCCTTCGACGATGCATAATCAATTTCGTTGTCCACAATGTTAGCCGCTGAGCCACCCAGACAACGAAATTCGAGTGCAATATTAAGAGACGTAAACAACAAACGCACTTAACTGCCAGTTACAGTTCATCAATATTTCCCTTATTTCATGATTCTCAACTCCCTATTCCCCATACTAATTACAAATGCACACATCAATACAGCCATCACATTAACACAGGTTATCAGAGAAAGGTTTACACTCACACACCAAAGTAGACAGGGCTGAGTGACCACGATGTCTGAGTCCATCAAATGAATTATGTTCGACAATTTTCTCTCAAGGCGAAGCGATTGTGCCGATTTTCATTTTCAATTTAAAAGTATCTGGCAACGTAAATCATGGAGAATTTCTTACCTTACGGGAATAATAAACGTAACATATGTTTAGACAATGTAATACCAATTGCAAGATAGAATAATTGGGAAATAGAATTACATGTCTGAGGTGGGAATCAAACTCCTTCGACGATGCATAATCAATTTCGTTGTCCACAATGTTAGCCGCTGAGCCACCCAGACAACGAAATTAGAGTGCAATATTAAGTGACGTAAACAACAAACGCACTCAACTGCCAGTTACAGTTCATCAATATTTCCCTTATTTCATGATTCTATTCCAGTATATATCGGGATACAACATAAGCGATATTTCCCTTTTCAATTCTCATAAACAAAGATCACACTACGATACGGTGGATCTTTTATCCGCCATTTCTCTCAGGAAGAAACGCAATTGTGGCAACGCGCAATTGCCACATATAATACCTTTTTCCTTAAACATATAAAAATATACCGTAACATATATTTTCCTTTTAAAGACACACTGCAAATCTGCATGCCAAGAGCTTTCGTTAGAATGCCATACGAAGCCAATCGGTTAAGTCGTTTTCAAAATCTCGTGTGTACAAAAAATACATTAGTGTTTTAAATATATATGGCAACAGAGAATTCGTTACTTTACAGGAATGATAAAAGTGAAATATGTTTCTAGACTCTAATACCAATCGTAGGAAGGAAGAAAACAAAAAAAAAACATATCCGAGGTGGGAATCGAACCCTCTCGACCATGCAAAGGATGGCAACAGAGAATTCGTTACTTTACGGGAATGAAAAAGTGAAATATATCTCTACAATGTAATACCAATCGTAGGAAGGAAGAAAATGAAAATAAATAAACGTATCCGAGGTGGGAATCGAACCCTCTCGACCATGCAAAGGATGGCAACAGAGAATTCGTTACTTTACGGGAATGATAAAAGTGAAATATGTTTCTACAATGTAATACCAATCGTAGGAAGGAAGAAAACGAAAATAAAAAAACATAACCGAGGTGGGAATCGAACCCTCTCGATGGGAACAGAGAATTCGTTACTTGACGGGAATGATAAAAGTGAAATATGTTTCTACAATGCAATACCAATCGTAGGAAGGAAGAAAACGAAAATAAAAAAACATATCCGAAGTGGGATCGAACCCTCTCGATCATGCATAATACAAATTTCTGGCCAGTAACCTTATCCCCTCGGCCAACCAGACAACTATGTGACACTGCAGTATTAAGTTATCTAACCAGTATACACACTCAACCTGCACTTTATGTCCTTCAATTCGTGGTTTATTTAATATAATTCTATTTCAATGCATATTGTAAAAACATAACTAACATTATTGGAGACCCTTTTTAATTCTCATAAACAAAGATCTCAGTTAGACGCGACCGGAATCGCCATTTTCCTTGTTGAGAAAGGCCATTGTGCGCATGCGCGAGAGTGTCAAATATTACATATTTCTTTAATCATTTAAAAATATACCGTAACATATATTTTCCTTTTAAAGAAACTCTGCAAATCTGCATGCCAAGAGCTTTCTACAATGCAATACCAATCGTAGGAAGGAAGAAAATGAAAATAAAAAAACATATCCGAGGTGGGAATCGAACCCTCTCGATCATGCATAATACAAATTTCGGGCCAGTAACCTTATCCCCTTAGCCATCCAGACAACTATGTTTCACTCCAGTATTAAGCTATCTAACCAGTATACACACTCAACCTGCAGTTTATGTCTTTCAATTCGTGGTTTATTTAATATAATTCTATTTCAATGCACATTGTAATAACATAACTAACATTATTGGAGATCCTTTTTAATTCTCATGAACAAAGATCTCAGTTAGACGCGACCGGAATCGCCATTTTCCTTGTTGAGAAAGGCCATTGTGCGCATGCGCGGGAGTGACAAATATTACATATTTCTTTAATCATTTAAAAATATACCGTAACATATATTTTCCTTTTAAAGAAACTCTGCAAATCTGCATGCCAAGAGCTTTCGTTAGAATGTCTTACGAAGCCAATCGGTTAAGTCGTTTTCACAATCTCGTGTGTACAAAAAACAGCTTAGTGTTTTAAATATATAGATGGCAACAGAGAATTCGTTACTTTACAGGAATGATAAAAGTGAAATATGTTTCTACACTCTAATACCAATCGTAGGAAGGAAGAAAACAAAAAAAAAAACATATCCGAGGTGGGAATCGAACCCTCTCGACCATGCAAAGGATGGCAACAGAGAATTCGTTACTTTACGGGAATGAAAAAGTGAAATATATCTCTACAATGTAATACCAATCGTAGGAAGGAAGAAAATGAAAATAAATAAACGTATCCGAGGTGGGAATCGAACCCTCTCGACCATGCAAAGGATGGCAACAGAGAATTCGTTACTTTACGGGAATGATAAAAGTGAAATATGTTTCTACAATGTAATACCAATCGTAGGAAGGAAGAAAACGAAAATAAAAAAACATAACCGAGGTGGGAATCGAACCCTCTCGATGGGAACAGAGAATTCGTTACTTGACGGGAATGATAAAAGTGAAATATGTTTCTACAATGCAATACCAATCGTAGGAAGGAAGAAAACGAAAATAAAAAAACATATCCGAAGTGGGATCGAACCCTCTCGATCATGCATAATACAAATTTCTGGCCAGTAACCTTATCCCCTCGGCCAACCAGCCAACTATGTGACACTGCAGTATTAAGTTATCTAACCAGTATACACACTCAACCTGCACTTTATGTCCTTCAATTCGTGGTTTATTTAATATAATTCTATTTCAATGCATATTGTAAAAACATAACTAACATTATTGGAGACCCTTTTTAATTCTCATAAACAAAGATCTCAGTTAGACGCGACCGGAATCGCCATTTTCCTTGTTGAGAAAGGCCATTGTGCGCATGCGCGAGAGTGTCAAATATTACATATTTCTTTAATCATTTAAAAATATACCGTAACATATATTTTCCTTTTAAAGAAACTCTGCAAATCTGCATGCCAAGAGCTTTCTACAATGCAATACCAATCGTAGGAAGGAAGAAAATGAAAATAAAAAAACATATCCGAGGTGGGAATCGAACCCTCTCGATCATGCATAATACAAATTTCAGGCCAGTAACCTTATCCCCTTAGCCATCCAGACAACTTTGTTTCACTCCAGTATTAAGCTATCTAACCAGTATACACACTCAACCTGCAGTTTATGTCTTTCAATTCGTGGTTTATTTAATATAATTCTATTTCAATGCACATTGTAATAACATAACTAACATTATTGGAGATCCTTTTTAATTCTCATGAACAAAGATCTCAGTTAGACGCGACCGGAATCGCCATTTTCCTTGTTGAGAAAGGCCATTGTGCGCATGCGCGGGAGTGACAAATATTACATATTTCTTTAATCATTTAAAAATATACCGTAACATATATTTTCCTTTTAAAGAAACTCTGCAAATCTGCATGCCAAGAGCTTTCGTTAGAATGTCTTACGAAGCCAATCGGTTAAGTCGTTTTCACAATCTCGTGTGTACAAAAAACAGCTTAGTGTTTTAAATATATAGATTAAGAAAAAGCATTATTAATCCTTTGAAAAATCTACTGTATGAAAATTTGTATTATTGCATAATAATCCTTTGTAAATATCTATGAAAATTTGTAATGTTCCTCATCTGGTAACTTCCTCTTCAAAGTAACTAGTAAATTGTGTAGCTTTGCTTTGATGTGATCTTCGCCTTGTTGCTATTATGGCAAATATTTTTGCTTATTTTGCTTTAATATTTTATCTAATTGAAAATATTATAGTAATGCCAATAGATGCGGTTAAAAACGTTCAGATGTGGGGCGGATGCGGATGATAGTCGTGCGGAAGCCGTGCGGATGTGGGCGGATGCGGATAATGTTTTGTTTATCCGCGCAGGGCACTAACTGTAGTCTATCAGAACAAAATCCTTTTTAACCATCTGTTTCACTGAGGCCTGATTTATAACAAAAATCTAGTTATGGTACTTTTTAATTCTCAAAACGTTCGCATTCGTTTATCTGCAGCAGCGGATAATCCAGAGCACGATCAATGAATGACAGATCTTAAGCTGAGCGAAGCATGTCCTCCACATCAATGGTGTGCAAGACATCGCAACTGGAAACGGAGATTCATCAGAGGAAACACGAGAGATTTAATTAATAATTCATGACGAGCGAGCACATTTCATGGTTATTTCATTACTCTTATGATTCTTTCATGTGCTGTACACAGAGATTGCAAGTACGCCAAGAAAACAAGACATAATTCTTAAGTGATCTTTAGTGTCTTACTTTTTCAACTGCACCAGAGCCATACAATAAAGTATACTACAGTAAAAACTGTACATTCAGAAGATCCAGAATAGTGCGTTTGCTTATTTATTTATTGATTGATTGCATTAATTAATTTATTATCTACTAGCAACCCGCCCCGGCCCTAGTGCAATGCGGGCTGTACGCGACACAGTTCTGCCAGGGACTATCGCCTTGTTTATTTGTTTAACCCTTTATAGGCTAGTGGTCTGTATATTAACCACCTACTAAAAGGCCAATTATTTATATTGTCGAAGAGGTAGAAGGTCGAATCTTTCACTCATATTTCAACAAATTCTTGTGGAAGTATTAATATTTCTGTAAACCAATTATTATTAGTATATCTCCTTTACCTAATGTGCTAGATAAATGTTATAATAAAAACAATTTTTAAAAAAGTAAAAAATAATAAATTATAAAAATATTGCATTTTTAATCCTTATTTTTTTATCCTAGATTTTTAACTTTTTAATTTTAATTGTTTTTCCTGACTTCGCCGCTACTGAAGACATACTATAAATAAATAAAATAAATAAATGTTTAATATGTCTCTACATTTTAAAAATAAATAAGCTTAGGCTATAAAAATTAAATTTCTAATATTTTTAAAATCTTCATTTTAAGATTATAATAGTACATTATGCAACGAGCCTATAATGGCAATAATTAAGACACGAGTATATTTATAAAACGAGTGTCTTAATTACCATTATAGGCGAGTTGCATACGACTGTTTATGTTCGACGATAATTATAACTTTATTATATGATTTAACTTAAATATTCATAAATATCTGTTCACTCACTAGAATGTTGTGATCGGGTGCTGCGGTGGGTAGTATATCTCCCTTTTCCAAGCTCTCTGGCCAACCGACGCATGCGCTCTGTGTGCTTCAATGCCATATGTTCAGATTGTGCACCAGTATTCAGTAAAACTGTCACCGAAGTCGTTTCAAAACCACGCGCTGTGTAGAAATTGGTTTTGGGGACATTAAGGTACAGTGCTATTTCTTGTCTCATATTCACCAGTTTATTTACGCGAACATATGGACGGTGCACTTTCGGTAATTTATATAGACATGTTGGATTTTGAGCGCATGCGCGAAGGTATCCTTCTCTAATTGGTCACACAACTGTTTCTTGAGCTCTGATTGGTGGGAGAAACTGTTTTATAATGAAAAATAGTGTTATAATGAGCCTCATTATGATACAGTTTTCTGACATATAATAGTCAGGGTCGAACATAAAAGTAATTATGAACATTAAAATGTTAAAGAAAACAAAAACTGAAATTAATAATAATTAAAATATTATAAATAAATACTAATAAAATATATTTAATACTCTTCTGCCCTATAAAGAGTTAAAAGCACTTTATAAATGAATAAATATATTTCCGTTGGCTTTTTAAGAAATGCGAGATTTTTGCTGTACTATTGAGACGATTTGTAAGATGTTGGTATAAACCACACCTTCTAACTCCTTCTGGTTTGGAGCTTGGGTTTTGTGAAGCATACACCATAGCGGCTTCGGTGGCGTAGTTGAACTGCTGTGCCCAAGATAGTGGGTTCAAACCCGGCCGAAGTCGTCGGATTTTTTAAGAGCGTAAAAATCCTTCACTATGCCTTCCTTCGGAGGCGAAGTAAAGCCGTCGGTCCCATGTCATAGATTTATGGCATGTAAAAGATCCTGCCTCAGACTAAACTTGTGTGAAGCTAAATTTCTATGTTAGATTTCGTTGGAACGCTCTATCAAAGTTCCAACGTTCACCAATAGGAATCAGTCATATCTGGTAGCGAAAGTTGGAACTACGGTACTTGTAACTGATCGGTACTTGAGTTAAGTTTGTCGCTTAACAGTCTTCTTTAGTGATGTACTAAGAAGTTGTCGCTACTGCTAAGTCAGTAGGTCTCGTGGTTCTTACTTCTGATGAGTAGTATCTGCTTTCTATGAATGAGAACTCGTTGGTTAGTATGTAGAAGTATTTATTAATCTTTGACAATCCAATATATACAAGTTAACACCAGACAGTCAACCTGTTTAGTCGCTGCTGTAACTGGAAGAGGGCTGTGGTCCTCAGCGCAGGGCTTTTATACAAGTCACTTCACAAGGGAGAGGGCAATGTGCGTCATACAGGATATTGATTCATGGTTCCGATAACAGGAATTCCATGAAGCGAACACTCATAGGCAGTGTGTCATTTCCTTGGTTCCGAGAATAAGAATTCTCTGAATTGGGGCTTTTATACAAATCCCTTCACAAGGGAGAGGGCAATGTGCGTCATACGGGATATGGACTCATGGTTCCGATAACAGGAATTCCATGAAGCGAACACTCATAGGCAGTGTGTCATTTCCTTGGTTCCGAGAATAAGAATTCTCTGAATTGAATACAAACGAACACTCATAGATAGTGGGGTAAACATATCGAGATATACAGAATGACAGATACACGCGGCTTGCTATTCCATCTCTAGTAATAATAATCATAAGTCTTAGTTTAGAATGGGGTCTGGAGTTCGACCCTAGACGGAATACATAACTCCTCCACCCTTTGTTGATCGTTATCGTCCTCGATAACAATTTTCTTAAATCTATTTTTTTACAGATTTAATACATTGATTTATCCTTGTTCTATATATTAACAGGATAACACAGAAAATAAGTATCATAATACTTGTGTTCACAGACACAAAAGTCTTCATTTTAGTATTAAAGAGTATACACGCGTAATATTGAGTAATTTTTATACAAGGTGCGTTAGACCATCTTAAGGTAGGTCCTTGCAAGTAATATTTTTCCGGAAGGATTAATATTAGATTATTGCTAGGTACAGGAGAAATTTTATATAATGTATAAGTTATAGCATCAGTGGTTGGCATATATAATATTACAACCATTTCTTCGTTCATCATGAGAACTTGCGTTTTTGACAGTTTAAGGTTCTCAAATTGATGATACTGGTCAGTATGAATTATAGTTTTTGTTGGGTAGATTAGTTGTAAATGTTTTACAACATTTGTTAAATCCTTTTGGGAGAACATCTTGATATTTGTCATTTCATTAAATGACAAGCTAATAGTATCTTCCATCACTTGTATGATTTTATCTAATCTATCCGTACACAAGAGCACATATTGTTGATGTTCCAGAAGGTTAATCTTGAAGTCTTCTTCTTGTAAAATACCTTTAATTACCTTCATATTATAGTTTACATGGTTCATTTCATTATAGAACTTTTGAGCAATTGACTTACTGAATGATACTAATTTATTAATATGTTTAATTTCTTTGGCGTTACTTTGTTTTAATGCTTTTAATTGTTCCTGAAAATTGTCTAGATCATCTTGGTCTAGATTACCTGATATGAATTTAATTATACTACCTAAACCATTTATAAGACCTCTCTTACTTCTAGGTGTAGCAGGCAGCAACTTATTTAATTCCTTTTTTGTTTCTTTAATTGATTCTCTTAATTCTGATATTAGATAAGGAAAAGTTTTATTGCTTCGTGATACGAGACTTGAGATAGTGTCTTGAATATTATTATAAGATTCTTTTAAATTCGTTAAATTGAAATGAAACATGAACCGGTGATAATCGTTAATTATTAAGGCTGGCCCTAATGAGTCGGCATAGAATCCTTATGTCTGGATGGGCTGTGTGATGATGGTGCCATATCCGGGGAGGAATCTAGAATAAGAAATTATCTTTTGGTTTAATGTCCCGAAAATTCCTTACAAGTGTTTTACCGTTTCTCATTTTACAGTATACCCTGTTTTCTTCAATTTTGGTAATGATACCTTCGTTGTACAGGTTTTTTGATTTCTTGTTTCTGGTGAGAGGATCTAATACGTAGACAGTTTCATTAATTTGGGCCTGGCTGCGTGGCTCAGGGGTAACGTTCTCGCTTGCTGAGCCCAAGGTTGCAGGTTCGAAACCTGGCGCAGCCAGCTGGCATTTGAGGGTGCGCAAATGCTAGGGAACCGTGTCAGTACATTTACTGGCACGTTAAAGATCCCCTTCGGGGCAAAATTCCGGCACCCCGGCGTCTCTAAAAGCCTGGGTAGTTAAAAGGGACGTAAAACCAATAACATCATTATTATTCATTAATTTGGTAATTATGATTGAAAATGTCGGTGTTCGATTTAGTATGACTCTCTTTTACAATTTTCAACTGATTTCCTTGTCTTTCAATGTATTCATTTACTTTGGGACATGGCGAGAAGACGTGGTCTAAAGCTTTATAGTATGGTCCGTATAGAACGTTGAAAGGAGGTTGTTTAGTAGTGGAATGGATTGAAGAATTGTAATTCGTGATTATGGTGGTCACGAGCTCTGAGAGCGGAGTGAACTTATCGTGATCTCTGGAGATACGAAGTTTCTCTAGAAGGGTCGAATTCAGTCTTTCTACTGGAGAATTAGATGAAGAAGTCAAAGGGGTAGTAGCGAGATATTCGATGTTCGTGGCTTTACAATATTCTTTTATGACATTGTTTTCCAACTCTCCTCCTTGGTCATGTGTGATTTTCCTTGGGAATCCATGGTGGGAAAAGTAAACTTGTAATTGGCTTAGTGTGGCCAGACCTGTACCATTTGGTAAAATGTAGGCTTGTCCATACTTTGAGAAAATGTCAATTATAGTTAATATGCGACTTTGCTCGAAGTGAAACGTGTCGATGTGAATTTGAGAGAAAGGGTGATCGGCGGTGATGGGACCTTGTTTCGATACCTCGTTAGGGTGTCTCTCGTATTTGTTTCTTTGACAGAGATTACATTGATTGATGATTGTCCTAATTTGTTCTCTTAAATGAGGCCAGTAGTATTTGGTCTTAAGATGTTCGTAAGTTTCTACTATACCATTGTGGTTTTCAGAATGATAGTGTGAAATCAGCTGTCTCTGAGTTTCGGGGCTTTCAATGTCTTCCAAGAATTTCGATGACCTGATAATGATTAGTTCAGAAGTAAATAGCTTCTGGCATGCCCTGATGAATGGGATCTCGAGAGTGATATCGTCAAAATAAGTAGCGTACTTGTTTGAAGTTACTATTATTTTGAGGAGGTGATTTGCTAAATCTTCCTGAAGATTCTTCTTTGTGACAATCATTATGTGTCTGGTACATTTTTAAACAGGTTTTGTTTAAGTACCTTGGGATAATTACCATATTTTACAATAATCTGATTGCGGTTTTGGTTTAAGTTCCGTTCAGATATTATCAATGTGAATATGGGGTCTGCTTGGTTTGAATGGACAATTTCATTATCCATATCATTTTGGTAGGTGTCATCTCAGGGGATGACAATGATTGAAGCTGCTTCATCAGCCATGTTAATCTCTACTCTAGAGAGTGCGTCTGCGACATAGTTAGTTTTGTCTTTGACGTAATCAGACTCTCCTGGTTTTGTGTGGGGATATTCTTGAATGTTACCGTATGTAATGGAATTTATTTCCATTGGCTCAACTAAAATTGGTTCCATAAACTCGTGTTTTAGTTGTCTCTCTGTGGGCTGTATGGCTTGGTGAGTTTTGGCATCTAACAGATACATTTCACCATATTTAAAATTCAGAACATACTCTTCTTCTTTTTCGATATTGACGGGAATCGCAGTGTTAGCTGTATCTTCCGTGGGTTGAAAATGATTCACTTGATTATGTGAAGAATGAAAGTGAAACGGTATGTCTGTGCTGTTGAGAGTGACTAGGTTCGAGGCGTAGTCAATCTTTGCGTCTAATTGAGCGAAATCTGCGCTACCTAAATTATTTAAGTCTTCGATTTTGAAGGCTGGGCCAAGTGAAAATCCTGAGACTGTTCCTCTGTATCGTACTCATATTCATAGTACTGAGTGTCGTACTCTTTCGGGTAGTTTTGTATGTTGTACTCATCTACATACTCTAGTGATTGCTGTATGGGACATAAAGCTTCCTGTTCGATGTCTTCTGAAGGTTCTAAGTGAGCATTCAGATTACCTCTAATGGTTGAAACACCGGACATCGGCTGTGGAAATCTTTGCTGGTTAGTGGGTGTCAAACGTCGGCCAATATTATTGGGAGTTGGGTAAGGACGATTCATAGAGTTTGGTGGCTTGAAAGGCTGAGTGTTCGGAGCTTGAGCATGTCCGAATATTGGTTGTGGTTTATCTTTAAGGAAGGGTCTGTGGGTTTGATTTTGCATGAAAGGTTGGTTAAATGGGTTCCTTGGTGGAGCGGGGTTAGAATTCGAGAATGGATTGTGTGCTGAGTGGCCTAGTGGTCGAGCTGTTGGTGGAAACTTGCTAGGAGATAGTTTTCCTCTTAGTTGGTCCATGTAATCTTCATGGGCACGATCGTTATCATAAGACCTGCATAACCTGAGACAATGATTCAGGTCTGTAATCTGTGCATATCTTAAGTATGGACGGTAGGGTTCCAAAACTCCTGCTTTAAATGTATTTAGGCATAACTCTTCAAGTTCTCTTAATTTCAATTCCAAAATTTGATTTTGGTAATTGAGTTTGCATAAGCTTTTGCATTTCAAAGTCAATCCTTCTAATTTATCATGGTAGTCATTGTATGATTCGTTTCTTTTCTGGTAGCAATTAGAGATCTCCTGGATGAGAAGTCTCTCGTCTTTGACGTTACCGTATTTTCTTATGAGTTTATCTTTAAATTTTTCATAAGTACTGTTGGCTTCTAAGTCAAGAATGCTACATGCTTCACCTTTTAGTTTTGACTTTATGACGTTAAATAGGAAGTCATTTATTAATACTGAGTTTGTAGCTGACGCTATTCTCTTATGAGTGTTTAGAAACGATTCTGTTCTTGCTAAGAAATAGTCAAGACTGCAAGAATTAGTGCCGTTAAATTCAGGCAAAAGCTGTATCTGAGCATATTCGAACTTTGAAAGTAACTCGGTTTCAGGCATTTTGTTTGAATTTATAAAGACGGTTTTCTAAATTGTTTATGAAATTTAAAACAATTAAAAGTTAAATGAAAATTAAATAAATTTAAATGGGTTTCTTTTAAAGGTTAATTACTTACTTATAAGTGTTAATATTGAACAAAATATATGCGAACGAGCCCCGGTTAGGTTTTCACAATAAAGGAAATAACTTATTATTATTATTAATCAAAATATATGTGAAAGAGCCCCGGTTAGGTTTTCACAATAAAGGAAATAACTTATTATTATTATTACTTTAATAATTAATGATATGTGGATATCTCGTTTAGATTCTCCACAAAATAAGCTAGTAAAATGATAAAATTAATGATATGTCTTTTGAAATGAAAATGTTGAATTATGATGATGTTTTTTTTGTTTGTTTATAATAAATATTTAATTGTTTGATTAATTCCTCTAATAGTGACAAGCGAAAGACCAGTATGGGCTGCACTAACTCACTTTTGTTAGGAAATGATATAACTTTATTATTATTTTTTTGTTTTAATTGTTTAGTTACAATATTAATTCAAAAGTAAATAAAGAGTGTAAGGTCTGCTAATTAGAGCCCACTAAATTATTTCCTCTTGAAAGTCATGAATATTTATTATTAAGTATTTATTGTTTGTTTTAAGTTTATTAAGTTTAATTCAAATCGAAATGACAAGGCAAACTCTACTAGTTAAAGTTTACTGTAATTTGTTTCTGTTTGAAAGGGAAAGAATGTATTATTTAGGTTTTATTATTATTATTGTTGCTGTCCCAATTTGTTACTTGAAATATTGAACCATGCTTTACTAATAATACTCTAGTTCACAAATAAGGTATTATTTGGAGTTTGACTTACAGACAAGAAAAGATGATCAGTGCTGGCTGCATCCTCTTGGAACTGCGGAGTCGGTTGGTTCTCTTGTGTCGTCGTGTGGTCGGAAAGTGCTTCTGGAGCGTTGTCGGCACGTACGGCGATGGCGGTTGGTTGTTGCGAAAGGCGTTTTCTTGGAGCGTGAGCTTCTTGGAACGTTTGTCGGCGAACTTCCTTCCTTCCGTTAAGTTAGCAAAGTTGGTTGTGGACGAAAGGCGTCTCTTGGTACGTTGTCAGTTCCACTTCTAACTTGCTTCCTTCAAGCTGGCGAAGTCGTTTGTGGACGAAATGCCTCCGTGTGAGGTTGTCAGTTCCACTCCTGGCTTGCTGGCTGATTCATGGAAACGATGACTGCATCTAATACTGAAGATAGGTACCTTGGTGTCGCTAGTATAGTGACGAAAGGCCTCCTTGTGAGGTTTGTCAGAACACTGTACCAACTTACTCGTAGATTATCTGGCAAGGATAATCGTTGCCTATCCCGGACGGGCCCCCAGTTAAGTTTGTCGCTTAACAGTCTTCTTTAGTGATGTACTAAGAAGTTGTCGCTACTGCTAAGTCAGTAGGTCTCGTGGTTCTTACTTCTGATGAGTAGTATCTGCTTTCTATGAATGAGAACTCGTTGGTTAGTTTGTAGAAGTATTTATTAATCTTTGACAATCCAATATATACAAGTTAACACCAGACAGTCAACCTGTTTAGTCGCTGCTGTAACTGGAAGAGGGCTGTGCTCCTCAGCGCAGGGCTTTTATACAAGTCACTTCACAAGGGAGAGGGCAATGTGCGTCATACAGGATATTGATTCATGGTTCCGATAACAGGAATTCCATGAAGCGAACACTCATAGGCAGTGTGTCATTTCCTTGGTTCCGAGAATAAGAATTCTCTGAATTGGGGCTTTTATACAAATCCCTTCACAAGGGAGAGGGCAATGTGCGTCATATGGGATATGGACTCATGGTTCCGATAACAGGAATTCCATGAAGCGAACACTCATAGGCAGTGTGTCATTTCCTTGGTTCCGAGAATAAGAATTCTCTGAATTGAATACAAGCGAACACTCATAGATAGTGGGGTAAACATATCGAGATATACAGAATGACAGATACACGCAGCTTGCTATTCCATCTCTAGTAATAATAATCATAAGTCTTAGTTTAGAATGGGGTCTGGAGTTCGACCCTAGACGGAATACATAACTCTTGTAGCTCACCCTATTGGTGTCCGCTTGAAGCAGCTACAGACTCAGGCGAGCCGAACATGTCCTCGGACACTCCCGGCACTAAAAGCCATACGATAAATGAATAAATAAATAAATAAATAAATAAATAAATAAATCAGTGTATTATATAATAAGATTAGTTATAATTATATTTGATTCGTTGTGCCGAACTAAGGAGCGCGTTTGAACTTATTAACACTCTTTCCTCTTCCCTTCCCAATACATCTTCACCCACTCGCTGTGTTCCCTTATGCGCTGTTCTGTCCATCCTGTATTTTGTCAGGTGGGCTTCTCAGAGAATTTGTGTTTGTGAATTAGATCTGAATTTTGTTCTGTCTTGAATGGTTTCTTTATGACAGCCAATTTGATTTATGTCTTTAACTGTATAAATAATATATTATTATTATTATTATTATTATTATTATTATTATTATTATTATTATTACTATTGAAGCCTCCGTGGCTTAGGTGGCAGAACGCTGGCTTCTCACCGCTGGGTCCGTGGTTCAAATCACGGTCACTCCATGTGAGATCTGTGCTGGACCAAACGGAGGCAGACGGGTTTTATTCCGGGTTCTCCGGTGGTTTTCCCTGTCACAAATGTCATTCCTGCAACACTCTCCACTATCAGTTCATTTCATCTGCCATTCATTTCATCATTGCCTCAGAGGAGTGCGACAGGCTACGGCAGACGGCACAGTTCATATCCTCGCCGCTAGATGGGGGCTTCATGCATTCCATTCCTGACCCGGACGGTCGACTGGAAGCAGGCTGTGGATTTTCATTATTACTATTAACAATGTATTCTTTATTTCTTCTTCTTCTTCTTCTTCTTCTTCTTCTTCTTCTCCTTTCCTCTCATTTCTCCATCTTTGGACCGGGTAAAATAACCCATTGCATTCCCTGTCTCTTATTTCCTTTATCCTTTCTCGCCTTCCAGTAGTTCTTCATTACTTCACTTTGTCTGCTTCTTCTCTCTCCCGTCCAGATGTTAACCCGCTTCTTCTTTTCCTTCTCCTGAAAACCTTGAAATATTTGATCATACATCTAAAAAGTTGACTGTGCTGAATAATATATATTGTTACTTCCATCTCTTCCACAACCCTTTTTATACTTTGTACCTATTGATTAACATTCTTGCTTTTGTATTCATGACGGAACATTTGTTTTGTGAGTCTGGTGTTATTCATCCTCATTACGTGTCCAAAGAAATTAACCTGATCGTATCGTAGATTTCTATTTCCTCATAGATATGTTTTTTGTTTTTGTTTTCGTGTGGTTCGATCCCCATCGTCGACCGTCCTTGAAACGGTTTTCCGTGGTTTCCCCATTTACAACAGCAGGCAAATGCTGGGATGGTACCTTCAGACAGGCCACGGCCGCTTCCTTCCACATCCTTGCCCTGTTTCGTTCATCTTCATCCATTCCATCTCTCATCCCTACGCGCAGCTCACTCACGGGCGTCGACTACTGTCGACCAAAGTATTATGTGCACTCGAGTTTGAAGGTTGTTTGTGAAGTAACCAATAGACCTACATAAAATCCAATAACATCATCATTTTCGTCGTTCTATTTTACGTTAGTTCATGTAAGTTTGGAATTTTTAATTTATTTTTTAATATTTTTTGTCGCAGTTGGAGCACAAAACGTGCACGTTTTTAAGCGTGTTTCTACCATGCATCACATTTAAGAATTATTATCTCAAAAACCCGTCATCAGATCGAATCCAAATTTTAACACAATATACATTGGAATGTTGTATAACTGTTTTATTAATTTCAAAATGTTGCGTGTCCAAGAAAAAAAGTTGTTATCATTTTTGTAAGGTAACTTTTTCTCGGCTCGGGGTGGTTGGAAAATGTAGTTCTTAGTTGCGATGTAATCCTTATACATCAAACCGTTATGCTGTATGACTGTGAAATACGTAAATTAACTCACTTATTTTATATCGGTTTGTATTTGTAGGTGGAAATAACACATCGTTCACCACCTACCCGCTCCCGGAAAAGCTGTACAGCGTTGCCGAAATAGAGCCCATCACGCATCATGGCGTGCCTCGCTCGGAAGTGATGGGATCTTAAATGTGACGCATGGTTGAAACACGCTTAAAAACGTGCACTTTTTGTGTTCCAACTTCGACAAAAAATATTAAAATATAAATTAAAAATTCCAAACCTACATGAGCTAACGTAAAATAGAACGACGAAAATGATGATGTTATTGGATTTTATGTAGGTCTATTGGTTACTTCACAAACAACCTTCAAACTCGAGTACACATAATACTTTGGTCGACAGTAGGAAGGCCTGCACTCGGCCACTCAGGAGACCACACGATTTATATGGTGATTCTCAGTACACAAGATATGGACTTCACAAATACGTACTTTATAAATATTACTGGGATGATCGTAATCGGACAATGCGACATGTATCTAGAAGGCAGTGTTTCATTTTAGCTCATCCAGAGCCATTGGAACCACTACAGTTGCTGTCAACGCCAACGGTAAAATATTCACTGAGTCCACTCCCTCCATCTACCTGATTCCTGCTGCCAACGGTGCGGTTTTCTATTTTTTTCTTTCCCAGAGTGGTCTTAAGGTTTTGGCTTAGTGGTATCGCGATGTCTATCAAATATATATTTCGGCTTGGCGTGTTAAGGAAGACGATATCTGGTCGATTTTCCAAGATTTTCTGGTTCGTTAGGAGAGGTCAGGTTGGTTGGTTGGTTCCTCAGTTTAGGGGCTGCGACAACGTGGTCATGTAGCCCCGTGTACTTTGGGTGTGTGTAGAATCTGTCTGATAACCGATGTTAATTGTGATGGATGTATTAGTGTGTGTTATCTGTTTTTAATTCAAGTTAGGACTGCAGACATTCGATTTTCAAGTAGTTCCAACTTTTGCTACCAAACGCCACTGTCAACGACCAACTAGTTCTGAACTTTGTTACTAGTTGCCACTGCTGTTGGCTCCTGGCGATGAACGTTGGAACTTAAGAGTGTTTTTCAAATCTAACCTGTAATTTAGATTCACACAGGTGTAATTAGTGGAAGGTTCTTTATCATGCCATAAATCTATGACATGGGCCCGCCAGCTTTACTTCCCCTCCGAAGGAAGGCATACTGAGGGAGTTTTAACGCACTCTAAAAATCCGATAACTTCGGCCGGGTTTGAACCCGCGACCTTGGGTATAGAAGCTCAGCATGCTACCCACTACGCCACCGATGCCTCTTAGGATATGTCTGTCCCAGTGCAGTTTGTATAATTTATTATTAATTTAAAAAATTATAATAATTATTATTCTTATCATTATCATTCCTCTTCTTTCTTGTAAACATATCTTAGCCGTATTCAATGGAAAGTATATGAAGTTTCTTAATGTAGTCTCTTTAGTTAGTTATTGTAGTTTTAAGGGGCGGAACAGGGAGGTCATCTGCCCCTTAATGTAGTATGTAGATTAATTTTCCCAAACATGTTTAGAATGTTCAGATTTATATTAGTCTGAACTCAAATTAAATTTTTCTAATTGTTTACGCGCAAAAAATAATCGACCGCAATAAAACTCATTAAACTATTTATATTTTGACGATCAACAGCATTAGTCGCTGAAGGTCTAGCAATGACGTCCGCGTATCTTTAGTCAGCATGAAGTTCTCCCGATACAATAAGGCAGAATAATGGAACGAACTACCCACATACGGTAGAAAGGAAATGAACACACCTAACGCTTTCAAAAGAATAATTCAGATCAACAACAAAAACATGTACACAAAAAGTTTTCACCTGAGGCAGCAGTTTTCTAACGCTGTGACATTAAACAGAAAATACATGAAATATTTAATTTGTCGAATATAAAAGAAAGTAATTATTTTTGCGCAGAGTTTATAATAAGATGGCCGACGGGCAAATGGCGGCTGTGACGCGCTGCCAGCGGGGAACCCCCATACGCCTTCAATACGGAGCAATGAGTGTCACGGAGAGAAAACAACAGGTTTGACAGTTTTGGACATAATTAAAGCTCGTAGATTACACATCACAAAAGTTGACTGCAGGTTAGGAGATGTCGTGGTACAGGACGAGGTCATCCAGTCATCCAAACGACACCTGGGTAGATTATAGGCTAGGGAATAACCCACCCACCAAGGGAAGATGATTAAGAGAAGGAAGTAGATTTGGGATTGGAAGAGAAGGATAGAAAAATAGGAGGAGAGTCCCACAAAAATAATAAGTTTAGTGTTAAACACACTTAAAGGCGATTGCCACAGAAACTTAACCTCCTGATATCTAAAATAGGAACGAGCTTGGTCGAGGCTGACGGGAACCGCAGCTAAGACTTGGGCAGTTTGCCAGAGAGAGCCTGTAGTGTATTTCCTCCCAAGCACGAATGAAAGTACTATAGGGAAGGGTGGTGGTCTGACAAGACTGAGAGCAAACGATTTATTGTATATGAACGAGGGCATAAACCTAGGAAGAGCTAGGAAAGCCAGGATCCTGCCTAACTGTAGTATCAGAGAAATGATGAATCCAAAAACAAATATTTAATTTATTTAACAATTCAGGATTAATTGATCTTTTTAACAAATAAATATTTTTTAATCTTATTAGCAATTTGAGGTCGCAGACCTCCGACAACATTAAACGGTTGCTCCAGGCAACTGACAATTTACAAGGTTTCAAACCTTACATGTTTCTAAAATTTTCATAAGAGTTAAACCAATAAACAATGAAATAATTAAAGGTTAAACGTGAATTAGAGTACAAAAAGTGTACCTTAAGAAATTCTTGAGAGAATGTTCTAGAGAAAATGACAACTTTGAAAATGACGATAACAACAACGTGAAAATAAGATAGAAGTTCCTACAACTTCTTATATTTATACAGAGTTAATATAGGAGAATTACACAAAGAGGACAGGTCACTTATTGTGAAACCTGAAGAAAGTGAAAAGGAAGTTTCTAGACTTCCTATGTTTAATTAGGAATCACGAGAAAAATGGGGCAGTTTCCATTTCGTGAAACCTGAACATGACTCGCTCAAGAGTTTAGAGAATTGTTTTCCCTGATTTTGAAGGGAGGAACAATGTAAGTTTGAAACGTGTGTTAGACACGTATCACAAAGATTATACAGAGATACTTAATGATAAACCAACAAAAATGGAAGGGCACTTCTTAGAATGACACCTTATTGAAACCGACCTAGATTAAACGTTTATTGCAGATTGTTAGTGAAAGGTTTAGGAAAGAGAAATGGGAATTAAGGAAAATGTTCTTGGCCTTATTCAATATAACCGGACGATCGCGACGCGGTAGAAACGTGGAGAAAGCACTGTTTATCACTGTAGTCTATGAAGATGGATTCAAAGTTCACTATAGAAACACTAAAGTTCATGAAAAAGAAAGTTATTGCAATTATGGAAAGAACTGATTGCACTATATAGATGAGAGTCTATTTCTTGAAAAAGTTGTAATTTACAATTAAATGCGCCATAGAATTTTCCAGAGGTTCCAGCGGTGGAAGAAAGTTAGCTATTGCAAAAATTTATAAGGAAGATTCCTCATTTTAACTAGCATTTTCACAGTGCGTGAACAATACTTGACGACAAGACTCGCAGATAGAGAACAAGGTCTAGAAGGTTCCAGAACGACCTTAGCAGAAAATGGGGTTGAGAAAATCCAACGGAGGAAATAGTTTTATAATTATAGGCAGTGGGTATTAGATAATATCCCACGTAGCGAGAGGATTTCTCGTTTGAATCGCTTAAGAAAAGCTCTTTTGTTTTAGTAAGGTTGGCTTATACAAGCAAAAAGCTCAACATTGCAAATCTCACGAAGAATGATCATTGCCCCAAAGTAAATCATTTCACACTGCCTATAAATTATAATTAAAATCACTTGGAAGTTAAAACCATGAAGATGAGGTTAAAACTTGAAGAAGGTACTTATCTTTGTTGCATTTCGAAGTGAAGTTCCTCACTGATGCCTAGAGTTCCAACATGGCGTGGAATTTAAAAAATGCCTCGTTAGGTCAGGAGGCTAGCTCTGGTTGAGCCTTAACTGATTGCTTCAACTGCCGACTAAGAAGTGAGACTTGCTCAAAGAAGCACGGAAGGTCCTAGGAAGGGGAGAGAGTGGGGGTAGGAAACAAAAGGTATACATATCAGCATAACCAACTTATAAAAAATAAATTTTCTTCTTGATGGATGGTCTTCTAAGAATTGATAGTAGGCGATATTAGCGCAGCATGGTGAGTAAAGAAGTGGATGTAGTCCTCTTGCTCCAAGAGAAAATAGCTGACGATGGTAACAGGATCTGGTGGCCAAATGGATAAGTAAGTCCTCTAGCACCAGGAAGAATTGAGGAGCTTCAGAGATTCGCTGCGAGGTGACGCTAGGTGGGTCACAGAAGTTATATATCTGAAACATACTTATGAAGACATAAGAGATATGCCCAACAAGGAGAAAACAGATGATCACTGTTGGTGTTTGGCAAAGAGGAAGGAAGAAATGAACATGCAAAGAGCAATAAAAATTATATCTCAGGTGCCGTGTATTCAAAGAATACACCATACTGGGAGGGCAGACACCAACAGCGAACAAAAAAAACAAGTACACATTTAAAGGTAATGGAGAGATCAAAGACAGAGGTCTTGTGATCGGACCATTAATAGTTAAGACTCTGACTACCCTGACTCTCCTATCTCTTCCAGGGTAACACTGGGTCATTTTTCCAAAAGGCCAGACTAGGGGGGGTGAAACATCCCTAACTAAGACCAAGTCTCCCACTTTAATGTCGGGACTGGAAAGAAACCACTTCTGTCTCCCTTGCAAGGAAGTTAAATATTCCAAGTTCCATCTCTTCCAAAAAGAATTACGGAGGGCTTCAAGTTTACGCCAAACAATAGGTAAATCAAAATCCCTGAAAGAATTAGGAAGGGGAGGAGGGGCAGAGAGAGAAGTGCGTGTAAGGAAGCGACCAGGTGTAAGTGGAAGGAGGTTATCAGGGTCATTGGAAAGCGGAGTTAAGAGGCGAGAATTATCAACACTTTCAATCACGAAATAACTAGAAGCTGAGGGAAATAAAGCACTAGTAAAGATTGCGATACAATGCAAAAGGAGAATTGACAAGTTTAAACAAAGCGTATAGAAACAAGTACATCTATTCAGGACAAGAATATACCAAATAAACAAAGGAACTATGCGAGTAGAAAGCAAGAACGCCATAGGTAACAAACGAGTAGCCATAAACAATAACCTCAAGTTATAATGAGTATCAAAGGGTTTACTCAGAAAAATACTTAAGTCAACGAAAACCGGGACATGATAAGTATGAATACAAAACCACATCGAATGTGACGTCGAGAAAAAACAAGTTTGTTCATCAATGAACATTAAGATCGCAAAATATGCAAGCAAATTGCAATACATACGCGCGTGAGAAATACGCAACGAAGTTTTGAAACAGGGATCGAAACAGTTATAGAATACGAGCGTGAGTAAGCGGAAGACGTAAACAAGTACGGCCTTGACACACATAGTACAACGAGATAAGACATATAAATAGCTGACAGAGTCCTTAAGCGGAACGAGTTTATTTTGGGAAGGAAGTAAACGGCTTCTGTACTTATAGTAGCAACTCGCCCGACAATGCTTGGCAATCAGCCAAAGTTGAGATAAGAGAAACTTGTTTTGACCTTTGGCAATCATACAGGAAATAAACAACAACTTGGCGTTATTCAGGCTTGTAAACAACCAGGTTTGAAAAACAAGCAGTTCGGAGTACACACACACTAGCTGAATCAGCTGTAACTTAAAGCAGATATTCAGTTTGGACGGCATGCAGTCAATCATAACTTGGACATGAAAAAGCAATTTAAAGCTATATGAAATAAAGTAGGAAATCAATTTCGCATAATTGAGAGGATCACGAAATCGGACAATTTTCAACAAAAAGAAGCTTAATTCTTCCGAGCAAAGAAGACAAGCTGGGACATTGAGAAGAAGGTTATGCATAAGAATAGTTATTCTAGATGCTATAGAATTCAGAGTTTCAATCGGTTTCATGAGCGACTTCCAATTGCGAAAAAGGGGGGAGGAGCCGGCCGTGGCCATCCTTCTACATAACGAAAGAAGTGAAACATAGCGTACAGCAAAGTGATGGTGACTGATAGCCATGGTTTTACACAAGGGGAAGATAGTTTTCGAGGAATAGTTTAAGCAATTAACTGCTATAAAAAATGACATAAGAAGATAGACGAAATAACACAAAGCAAGGCGAACTTGAATGGCCATCTTGTGCGGGAAGAAGGAAAAGCCATTTAAACAACTTACAGGGGTAGCGCAGTTGTTCACGATGAGACATCGTTTCGACAAGTGGTTTTCAAAAATATTGAGATTTGAAACATGAGCGTTCTCTTTTTCAGAAATGGGATTTATGTCAGCTGTGACGAAATGACATTGCGTTTTGGTTTGAACACTGGTATGTTTGATTTCACCAGTGATAACCCAACCAAAATCGGTGTCTCTAGCGACCACGGTTGAAGATAACTTGCGTGTTTGTTTGCGAATGCAATTCCAAAAAACATTGGCACTGAAAAGCACATCAATGGGACCTTGAGCATTAAACTGAGGATCGGCTAAGCTTAAGTGCGAAGGAATCTTTAATCCGGAGGTATTGATAGAGTGACATGGAGTGTCCTTGCCAATACTGGTAAGAATGAGACAGTTTAAATTAAGATTGGTGTTTCTTTGGCAAACGTCTCTGATTTTCAATTTTGAAGACTGCAAAACTTGAGTTTTCAAATTGTCAATGCCGGTCACATTGATAGAAGTAGGCGATGACGAAAGCCCTAGTTTTTTAATCAACGATTGCGAAACAAAGTTGTGCGTTGAAGCGGAATCGAGAAGACCACGGGTTTTGAACCAATTTCCAAATTTATCTTGGATTTCAAATTGTACAGTGGTCAACAGGGTTTGCGCACTGTGAAAAGTGTCGGCGTTGGAAATGCAGGAAGAAGCATTAGTTTGTTCGGAGCGGCTCTGCAAGGAGCTTAAAGAGGCAGGTGCTGATGACCTCGATTTATCGTGAACGTGCAATAAAGAATGATGCGGTTTTTTGCAATGAAAACAGAGATTTGATGACGTACAGTTCGAAGAAGAATGCTTAGGTGACAAGCAATTGAAACAATGTTTGCTATTCAACACAAACTTCCTTCGATCTTCGACAGACAATTCTTTAAAGGATTTGCACAAATACAAGGTGTGAGGCTTTTTACAGAGCGTGCATTTTAACGATTTGTTAAGCGGCCTGATATCTTCTCTTGAATGATTGAAAGAAGAACGGGTTTGTTTGTTTTCGACAAATGGGGGCTGATGTCCCTTTGAAGAAGCAAGTTTTTTTTCAAAAATTTGACACTGAGGATTCGTTTCGACCTTTTCGCACTGAAATGCGAGTGCTGTAAGGAATTGACATCGACTGTTGAGAAACGAGATAAGGTGTTCGAACGAATGTTCCTTGTTGCAGGCGAGTTCGATCTCCCAGGCTTTCAGTGTCGAAAAATCGAATCTTGATGTAGCTAGGTGAATAAGTATGGTGTCCCATGTTTGGACAGGCTGTTTTAGTTGGTATAACGCTCTGACATTTAACTGCATAGAATCTAAGAGGTCTCTTAAAGATGTGACGTCATTAGGTTTGACGGCTGGTAAGTTGAACAAACAACGGATGTGTCGAGCGACACTCAACCGTAAATTGCCATATCTCTCTTTAAGGAGATTAAAGGCGATGTGGTAGTTGTCTGCGCTTAAAGGCAGTGACTCCACCAAGGTCAAGGCCTCAGATTCCAAAGAAGTGCGGAGGTAGTAAAATTTATGTATGTCTGGGATCTCGATATTTTCATGAATTAGGGAGCAATAAAGTTCGTAAAAAGAATACCATTCACCTTCCTTGCCTGAGAAGTGCGGTAGGCTTATCTTGGGAAGTGACGGTTTCGGTTTGTTCTTGTGAACTGAAGCGGGTGCGAACTGGGCCGGATTGATGACCCTAGTGTCCGGTTCTGAGATATTGCGGATCAATTGGTGGGCCTTTGCAATTCCTTCGAAGTACAAGGGTTCGACCTCGTCCCGATCCGATTGCAGTTCTGGACAAGCGGATTCGATCTCGGTTTGAATTTGGTCATAATAATCATAAGACCGTTCGTACAGCTTAAGGCGATGTGTTAAGATATCTAAATCACACTCGGCGGGATTTAACTTGTTGATAAAATTTCGGAATCTAGTGAGTTGCCCTTTATAAGAAGAACGTCTAGCAATGAGAGTTTCATCTTTTTCAGTAGGAGCCATGATGAAGAGAATAAATTGAAATACAACTCACGAAACTGTAGAACCTTGAAGATGCTGTCAAGCTGGCAGCAGCGAATGAGTAGAATGAATAGGACACACCATAGGAGACAGGACCGGCCTCTTTCCCGTTCACAGGCTTTGCATGATGTAGATATAACTGAAAAATCCAAAGAAGATATTAATAATTTGCCAAGTATTGTCAAATGACACTTGACAAACAATGGAAATAAAAAATGGACTCTCCCGGGTTTCTGGTACCAAATTTTGGGTAGATTATAGGCTAGGGAATAACCCACCCACCAAGGGAAGATGATTAAGAGAAGGAAGTAGATTTGGGATTGGAAGAGAAGGATAGAAAAATAGGAGGAGAGTCCCACAAAAATAATAAGTTTAGTGTAGAACACACTTAAAGGCGATTGCCACAGAAACTTAACCTCCTGATATCTAAAATAGGAACGAGCTTGGTCGAGGCTGACGGGAACCGCAGCTAAGACTTGGGCAGTTTGCCAGAGAGAGCCTGTAGTGTATTTCCTCCCAAGCACGAATGAAAGTACTATAGGGAAGGCTGGTGGTCTGACAAGACTGAGAGCAAACGATTTATTGTATATGAACGAGGGCATAAACCTAGGAAGAGCTAGGAAAGCCAGGATCCTGCCTAACTGTAGTATCAGAGAAATGATGAATCCAAAAACAAATATTTAATTTATTTAACAATTCAGGATTAATTGATCTTTTTAACAAATAAATATTTTTTAATCTTATTAGCAATTTGAGGTCGCAGACCTCCGACAACATTAAACGGTTGCTCCAGGCAACTGACAATTTACAAGGTTTCAAACCTTACATGTTTCTAAAATTTTCATAAGAGTTAAACCAATAAACAATGAAATAATTAAAGGTTAAACGTGAATTAGAGTACAAAAAGTGTACCTTAAGAAATTCTTGAGAGAATGTTCTAGAGAAAATGACGATAACAACAACGTGAAAATAAGATAGAAGTTCCTACAACTTCTTATATTTATACAGAGTTAATATAGGAGAATTACACAAAGAGGACAGGTCACTTATTGTGAAACCTGAAGAAAGTGAAAAGGAAGTTTCTAGACTTCCTATGTTTAATTAGGAATCACGAGAAAAATGGGGCAGTTTCCATTTCGTGAAACCTGAACATGACTCGCTCAAGAGTTTAGAGAATTGTTTTCCCTGATTTTGAAGGGAGGAACAATGTAAGTTTGAAACGTGTGTTAGACACGTATCACAAAGATTATACAGAGATACTTAATGATAAACCAACAAAAATGGAAGGGCACTTCTTAGAATGACACCTTATTGAAACCGACCTAGATTAAACGTTTATTGCAGATTGTTAGTGAAAGGTTTAGGAAAGAGAAATGGGAATTAAGGAAAATGTTCTTGGCCTTATTCAATATAACCGGACGATCGCGACGCGGTAGAAACGTGGAGAAAGCACTGTTTATCACTGTAGTCTATGAAGATGGATTCAAAGTTCACTATAGAAACACTAAAGTTCATGAAAAAGAAAGTTATTGCAATTATGGAAAGAACTGATTGCACTATATAGATGAGAGTCTATTTCTTGAAAAAGTTGTAATTTACAATTAAATGCGCCATAGAATTTTCCAGAGGTTCCAGCGGTGGAAGAAAGTTAGCTATTGCAAAAATTTATAAGGAAGATTCCTCATTTTAACTAGCATTTTCACAGTGCGTGAACAATACTTGACGACAAGACTCGCAGATAGAGAACAAGGTCTAGAAGGTTCCAGAACGACCTTAGCAGAAAATGGGGTTGAGAAAATCCAACGGAGGAAATAGTTTTATAATTATAGGCAGTGGGTATTAGATAATATCCCACGTAGCGAGAGGATTTCTCGTTTGAATCGCTTAAGAAAAGCTCTTTTGTTTTAGTAAGGTTGGCTTATACAAGCAAAAAGCTCAACATTGCAAATCTCACGAAGAATGATCATTGCCCCAAAGTAAATCATTTCACACTGCCTATAAATTATAATTAAAATCACTTGGAAGTTAAAACCATGAAGATGAGGTTAAAACTTGAAGAAGGTACTTATCTTTGTTGCATTTCGAAGTGAAGTTCCTCACTGATGCCTAGAGTTCCAACATGGCGTGGAATTTAAAAAATGCCTCGTTAGGTCAGGAGGCTAGCTCTGGTTGAGCCTTAACTGATTGCTTCAACTGCCGACTAAGAAGTGAGACTTGCTCAAAGAAGCACGGAAGGTCCTAGGAAGGGGAGAGAGTGGGGGTAGGAAACAAAAGGTATACATATCAGCATAACCAACTTATAAAAAAATAAATTTTCTTCTTGATGGATGGTCTTCTAAGAATTGATAGTAGGCGATATTAGCGCAGCATGGTGAGTAAAGAAGTGGATGTAGTCCTCTTGCTCCAAGAGAAAATAGCTGACGATGGTAACAGGATCTGGTGGCCAAATGGATAAGTAAGTCCTCTAGCACCAGGAAGAATTGAGGAGCTTCAGAGATTCGCTGCGAGGTGACGCTAGGTGGGTCACAGAAGTTATATATCTGAAACATACTTATGAAGACATAAGAGATATGCCCAACAAGGAGAAAACAGATGATCACTGTTGGTGTTTGGCAAAGAGGAAGGAAGAAATGAACATGCAAAGAGCAATAAAAATTATATCTCAGGTGCCGTGTATTCAAAGAATACACCAACACCCACATGAAAGCCTTTCATCTCCAAATACTTGCTGCTCTGACCCCCGCAACTAGTAATGAGATTAAAATCCCTAATGGCTCGGCCGGGAATCGAACCCTGAGCACTTCGGGCCAAATCCTAGCACGCTAACCATTTAACCTCCAAACGTTAGAAGTGACATTCAATTTAACTGGGCTTATAGAGGTTTCCTGACATGATAACACATTAGTGAAGAATTGGACGAATCTCACTCTCCCTACGGACCATGAATCATTGGGCCCAAGCATGGTCCAAATTAAATAAATAAATAATTAATTAATTTATTGAAATAAATAAAATAAAATTCATCAATAAATAATTGTGACGCTCTACGGATCCCCACCGGTGAGCAAAAGGAGTGTTAGATTTATCATATCCTTACAAGTACTTCTCGCCAAACTCAGACACTATAATACAGTGGGGAAACCTGAATGCATCTATGCAGCGGAGACATTTGCCAGAAAGGGGATCACCGAAATAGAAAAGAAGAAGCGTAAATTTCTGCGGAAACTTCTGGGATCCAAGAAAGCAACAACAAATATGTTTGTTTTCCGTTTGAGATCAGATCAAGAGCTGTATGAAAAATGAGAGAATATTTCAATCTCGGTGAGAAAAAGGCGACTGACATTCTATGGACAACTGAGAAGAATGGGACCGGAACACCTAGCAAATAAGTTCCTCATTTCCATGGAAGGGAGAAAGACTCAAGTACCATGGCTGAAAGAAGTTCAGCAGAACCTTAAAAAATGTGGCATTGAGGGGGAGATATTGCAAACAGAACAGTGTTCAGAAGAACGATTGCGGAGGTGACGGATCTGTTCGTAGCGAAACCCAGGAGAACAAGAAGGGTGTTCTCGGATGAGGAACGAACAAGAACGAGCCTGAAAATGAAGAAGTATTTGCGTAAAAAGAAAGAACATCAATAGTCAAGGAAGTTGTGTAATCGTAACCTATGGGAGGTTGAAAAGATCCTAAATAAGTAAAAACAAAGGACTAAACGCAAAATAAGACTCTCCTTTTATGGCCATTCAACACGAATGAGTTCCGGAAAATTGTCCAATCTAATCTGTGCCTACATTGTGGGAAAGAAAACCATAGGGATATAGTTTACAGAGGTGAAAAAAGACCTACAAGAACGGGGATATCTCATGAGGACATCTTGGAACGTGACTCTTTGAAGAAGAAACTTGGGGAAATACAGATTTTTCAGCCAAAACCCATATTGACACCCGGCAAGAAGTGGACCGAAAAACGAAAATAAGCGCACCGAAGAAGAATGCGCGAACACTGGGCCAATGTGAAAGAACGAGGGAGAAGCCAGTTGAAATAACGTGGTCCATAGAAGACCGAAGAGACTATAAACAAGTAGTTCCGTGAAGAACTATACAGCCTATTTTCATATATCCTACTTATGTTAATTGCCTCTAGCAACATACACAATTTCAGTTTGATTGCTGTAATAGATTCGTAGATATTGAGAACCGACTAAAAATTTCGGATGGTCGCCATGTTGGATTTAATATATCTAGGTCCTAGAGTTATGTACTGTTACATGCAGATTATTGTGTACGTGTAGTATTCAAACTACAATCGCATAATTAGGACACAAGAAGTAACAAGGAGGTTTTAAAATTTCGCACAGCTGCCATCTTAAGGTTATGGAAACAATTGAAATAAATTAGATGCCAGTGGATTACCATTCGTATAAGGATTTACTGTTCCAAGTTTCACTACACTCGGATGGTTAAATTGCGAGAAACGTCCATGTGAATTTTTATATTTCGCGTCGCCTCCATGTTGGATTTGTGAACACCAAGTTATTTAAAGTCCTATAGGTGAACTTAAGTTCATAGCCCCTATGAACATTAAGAAATTCAGTTTGATTGCTATAATAGATTCGTAGATATTCAGAGCCGACTAAATATTTTGGATGGTCGCCATGTTGAATTGTTAAATGTATAGGCCATAGAGTCGTGTACCATTAAAGGAAAATTATTGCGTAGGTTCAATATTCAAACTTTCAATTCGATGGCATTGTAATGTTTTTTTTTTTTTTTTAGTATTTAGAGAGTGTTACTGTTAATAGTAAAAAAAAGCGCTCCGCTAGTTGGGCGTCATTGTAATGGTTTAAAGAACTTAATAAGAAAAATGTTAATAAGAAACTGATTATTTAAATAGTCGCCCACTTTTGGGTGATCAAAATGAAACATTTAATTGTGTATTAATCTAATAGTGTATCTGTATTGTTGTCAGCTTCACTAAAAAAAAGTACATAATGTGTAGTATCATATGTATTGCCAGGGCGCCAGATCATTTATATATCATGATCAAAATAATATATTAAACCTCGGTTAAACAGAGGTAGAGCATCGAAATTCCTATCTCCAGCCGTAGTGAAACTTACATAATCTAACCTTACGATAATTAGTTCAGGAGTATGGTGTTGCCTTATAGTAATTTCCAGCTACTAAAGGAAACCAGTCAAACATTTGAATTTAAAATGAATTTAATATATAAAAACAACAAGTGCAAAAAATATATAAAATACTAAAGATAATAATAATAATAAATTTAAATTAAAGAATCTACTGAATTTACTTGTATTATGGTTCTTGATTGGAAATTGGAGTATACTGAGTTAATTGAATAGAATATATTGAATTTAATAAGCATGATAGCCTTCTGATTTGACTGGAGTATAACTGTTTACATCGCTCACCGCATTGAAGATCTTTGTAGTTGGATTGTTGCGTAGAGAGTTCCAGATGGTCCTGATCATCCTCAAAGTAATTAATTTATATGTGGATGACGGAATAAATTCCAAAAATCATCCCTGTGACAATAGCCTCGTACACAACCATGTCACAGTTTGATAAGACAGAATGTCTTATCAAATTCACATACTTAATAGTCAACTCTCTAGTTTAGAACTGCGTTATAGACTCCATCTCGCTACAAATTCCTCTGCTCCACTCAGCATCCTTCCCTCTCCTCCAGCAATTCAATAATAATAATCCATTTGGGCGGCCGTCATATATATAACGTTCCCAGGTAAAGCACGTGTATGACCCCTCTTCAGAAGTCGCTAGGCGATATAAGCTCGCCTTTCACATATCAACCATGACAATACTTCTTTGTAGCAATTCTCAGGAGGTCCAGCCCACCTTTAGTATAAAGTTGCAAAGGACTCATTCATCGGCCCAGCATTGTTAGTGGTAAGTCTTCTTAGAATCCCTTCTTAGTATGATTTGTATATTGGTAGAATACTTGATGTGACAGACATAAGTGTCTATTTATGTCATTTCCAAGAAGCCGTGAATAAACCGCCCTTCTGTGAACAACCCTCTTCTTCTCTTGTTCGAATTTTCTTCAGAAATAATATTCAGTCAAGCGTCTTAGCTTATTTCAAATATAATGTGTATCGCTCCAAATCCTTTCAATTGCCATAATATTCTACATTACCGCATAATAATAGATATAAATATATTAGTTAACATAATAACTAATAAAAGGTAAAATGTAAACTTAAAAAATATTGATAATAATAATAATAATAATAATAATAATAATAAAATATATAAAATTATTTCATTCTGGTCACAAATTGGGACCATCACATATTCGCCCCAGAGAATTATGGTATATGTCAACAATCATATCACCATACTTCTCTTCAACACTTGTACAAATATAAAATATTATACCCTACAAAGAAATTACAAACATCGACATTATTATACCCTTCAAAGCAATTACCAACATCAAAAAAATTATACCCTTCAAGTTTTATGTATATATATTTTTAAATCTCATCATTTCAGTCATTCACTGTTCATAATGTCTTTTTCTTTCTTCTTTACATAATTAATGCGACCTGTAAACAATGTACATCAAAATACCCTTCATTTTTATATTCTAGTTTTGGACATAAGTCATCGTTGCACTTATGTATATTTGGGTGGCATACACCTTTGCTTTATATCTTGAGGACGTAGAATTCAATTTTCAGCCTGGTGTCGAACTGAATACACTATGGCTAGTTGGTGGGACTGCCAACTGATTAATTCACTTTATCACTTCACGACACTTGGTATGTGATGCGAGTCACCAGATCTACTCCAGTCTCTCAGGAATTATATGTATCTAGTAACACAGGCATATTATAAAAAAATGAAACTTTATTAGCTTGTATTACCTAAGGCAACATCGTTCAGTGCAAATGCAGTGCGCTAAATTACCCCACATATGTATATATATCACACTCAAATACACAAGCTTATAGCCGACTAAATACGCTTTATATTTCCTCTGTGCTCTTCAAGACACACAATATCATAGGTTGATGCAAATCCTCGCCATTACCTGCTCGTTCAGACCACAATCATTCACTTATTATTCAGCGACTTTCCTTACTTACCATCAACTTCACTTCTATTACTCATGACACGTATTTCCTTAAGGATCTCACATTGTAAGTGCCATATAATCGTTTTCCTGCGTCTTCTAGTACATATGCGGATTTACCTATCATCTTCTGCACAGTATAGTGGCCTTCAAAAATATGGAAGAACTTCATTATAACTTTCTGAAGAATACTGGATTGCCTTGGAACACGCAACAAGACTTTGTCACCGACCTCAAATTGATCCAGCTTTTTACCTTTTTGTTGGCGAATTCTGCGTTCAGCTGCTTTACCTAAATTCTTTTTTGCCATCTGGATAATGACATCCAATCCTGGTTCTTTTCCCACTGTTAATCCCAATATTCTTGCTAACTCATTTTGTGGCTTACTGCCAAAATGCACTTCATGCGGCGTCATTTTCGTGCTTTCGTGTTGGACAGCATTCAACCAAGTTTCAACTCTGCTAAGTTGCGATACCCAAGAAGAGTGTTTGTCATACACGAGAGCTCGTAACAAGCGACCAAGTTCCTTCATATTTCGTTCACAAATATTCCCTTGTTGATAGCGAACTGATGAATGGACATGTGATATCCCGGCTTCACGCATCTTGGTTTTCCAGTGTTTAGATGTGAATTGCGGGCCGCTATCAGTTAATATTTTGAGTGGAAGACCGAACTCAGGTATATATTTCTCTATGATCAATTTGCTACAAGCTTTCCCGGTGGCCTTCCTTAAAGCATATACTCGTAGTTTGACATATTTACTGAATGAGTCAACTATTACAAAAATGTATTCATAGCCAAATTGACCTTTCACTATAGGCCCAAATAGGTCCGCACATAGTAACTCTCCGGGTTTACTTGTGAGAACGGCCTGCATTTCGCCCGTTAAATATCTATTTGGAAATTTAGATTTCTGACAGAGGTCACACTTTGCAAGAATAGTCCTAATTTCTCTCCCCATTCTACACCAAATGAAGTTTTGTTGGAGTTCATAGAGCACTTTATTAGCTCCAAAATGCCCTAATTCCTTATGGATAAACCAAGTAAGTTCCTCCGTTAAAGATTTAGGCACACAAATAGCCCATTTTTCTTCCCCACATTTCCGTGCTAGAAATCCGTCCAACATTTTGTATATGAATCTCCCAGATTCCACACACTCTAAATCACTTCCTTCTAACAATGACAAAGGTTCTTTTAATACCTTATCTTCTCTCTGACTTACCAACAGATTTCTTAACACCTTTAAAGATTCTTTATTGGTAGGATCCAAGCACGCGCATATCAACACCCCTTGGTTCGCCTTAACAACTGACTCACTGTGATTTAAATTGACGTCTCTAGATAACATGTCTGCCAAAATGTTATCCTTACCTTTAATATGATGTATGTCGAAATCATATTCCTGCAGTGCAAGAATCCATCTGCTAACGCGGTTACTACTCAGTTTACATGTGTTAATAAATGCTAGGGCGTGGTGATCTGTGAAGATTTCAAATTTCCCGCCAAGGACATACATTCTGAATTTACTTAGGCTGTACACAATGCCTAGTAATTCCAACTCCGTTATTGACGTCAGAAAAGTTGGATGGCGCAGCCACGCGGCAGAATGTTGAAGCTGTAACATTGTGACTGGTGAGATTTATTTAGATGGTGAAGCATTGACGTCGTGATGGAAACAGAAAGAAATTTGTCAAATTCTAGGAGGTACTGCTCTGTATACGGTTGCAAATCATATAAAACGGCTACGAAATATCTCCACTACTTCCTGTACAAAAAGTTCAGAGAGAAAGATGGGCTTCGGCGCTGTCAATTAGAAAACGTGTTACATGTTACATGACAGTGTGCAGTCTGCATTTTTGTGAAGACGACTTCTTTCCACCGGTACTGTTGATTATTGTTAGTTAGTGTCTGTAATTTGTATTCACATGGATTTACCTCACTGATCTCTATACAGAGATCAGTGATTTACCTACATCAAAAATACTGATAAACTTATAGCCTATTACTTCTGTGCCGTACAATGAATGTAATCCGCTCTTCGTAAACTTATTTTAGGGGTTCTTCCGATTGACAATAGCCGAATGGTTAGAAAACTTAAGAAAAATGCTGTTCCTAGCCTTAATTTGCCAGAGAATTTATATTCTTGCCTTTGAACAGCAAGTATGTAGGTCATTGAAGTATGATTTGGCTTAAATTGTGTTTTTGGCTATGATCTCCCTACTGTTGAATTTAGTTAATTAAAATGTAAAATCTTAGTTTTAAGTACCGGTTTGGTGACCCATCATCCCAGGCAGGCCGGTAACACCTATACTACTCAGGCAGATAGGTCACTTAGCCGTAATTTTGAAGTTATAGTGATGTTAAGTATACATATGCGGTAATGTAGCAGGAGACCGGATCGGCCTAGGCTATTCTAACTTTAATTAGTTCCCATTTCAAGGTTTTACAGTTTTGAGTGCGAATAGTTGGTTTGAAAGTTGTACAACAGTAAGGAGAGTATGTTTTGTATAGGTTTTAATTGGTATTATGGTTTATGTCGAGCTGAGGAGTGAATTTGTTTTGGCTTAAATTGTAGTTTTAGATCTGTTCCGTTTGCTTATGACAAGTTCAAATGGAGACTCCAGCTATGTTAAATGTCTGTATTTTAAATATTTAATTAAATATATTGATAAAGAGGATGTCTCCATTGCCTGTGGCAAGAGATTAATAAATTAACATTCTTGCCTTTGAACAGCAAGTATGTAGGTCAATATTTGCAATATTGAAGTATGATTTGAGCATCCCAAGAAACGCTTCTTTGAACCCAAAACATTCATGCAAATTCAGGGTTGCTTGATTCAATTTATTATCAGGGAGTCGTCCTTTGTGTTATGTGAGATATATATATTGTGAAATTAATAAAAACATCGATACCGCTAGGCTCCCAAGTACAGGCTTCATATAGGCCTATGTAACAGCAGACAGTAAATTAACTCTCTACATGTGGGTAATATTTTTAACTGGTAGTAATTAGGCACTGCATTTAAATTGATTATAAAAATATTTCTATCAATGAAAGGAAATATGTAGTATTTTGCCATCATAAATTTGAAGCCATAACAAACGCACACCCAATTACTTCACGTCACTATATCGCCGCCATATTGCAAACAGCTGACCGTAAGCTCCTACCCCGTTTCGGACGTCAATAGTGTAGCGCTTTTCAGCGGCAGAAAGACCACGTGAGGCCAGGGACACAATACTCAAATTGCCCTCCTCATCTTTCTGGCATAGTACACCGGAAATGCCAATGTGGGATGCATCAGTCATCAGCACATATGGTCTGTCCTTTAAAGGGTACTTTAACACTACGGCCTTCTCAAATCCAATTTTGAGAGCCTTAAATGCTCCCTCGTGCATTTCTGTTCAACACCATTTATTACCTGATTTTAATAACTCACGGAATGGTTCCACCATACAGGCATACCTCATAATACATCGACGAAAATAATTGCACATGCCCAGATATGTTTTCAGTTCTTTCACATTCCTAGGTGATTTAGCATCTAAAATCTTACCTACCCTTCTTTCCTCAGGCTTCACACCTTCCGCTGACACCGTATGACCAAGAAAAGTAATTTCCTTACGACAAAAAAATGACTTACTGAGTTTGAGAGTGAAACCAGCTCTCGCTAATTTCTTAAAAACCCGGTCCAGGTGCATTAAGTGCTCACTGAACGTTTCTGAACTAATCACCAAATCGTCTATATATATAGTTACAAATTTGTCCATGTCGCTTCCTAAAGCGATCCCTAGAGCTCTAATCAGTGCTGCAGAACTACTCTTCAGGCCAAAAGCTACTCGACAGAATTGATACAGATGATTTTGAAAGGAAAAAGCGGTTAAAGGCCTATCTTCCTTTTTTAGCGAAACTTGCCAAAAACTTGAACTTAAGTCAACACATGTAAACCATTGTTTACCTGGAAATCCCTGAACTAATTCCTCAATTGATTGAGATCTAAGCTGATCCACAGATATATGGTTGTTCAAATTTCGTGCATCTAAACAAAGTCTTACTTTTCCGTCAGACTTGGGAACAACAATTAATGAATTAATATATGGGCTAATCGAGGGTTCTATAATTTTATCCTGCAACATGCTTTCAATCTGCCTTCTCACAGCTTCCTGGAATTTGTAAGGCACGGGGTAGCGATGACCTACAAAAATACTGCGATCAAGTACATTTAATGAATGTTCGTAGCAATTAGCTAATCCAATACGGTCCTCAAATATATACTTATTCTCTATCAACACCTCCAATAGTTCATCCACTCGATTACTCTCTAACTCACTCTGTAATGCAGCTTTACGCAAGGTATCCTCTAGAGAATCCTTCGTCATCATACTGCCTAAAAAATGTAAAAAATGAGGTTCCTTTTCAATAGATACCCCGACAATCTCACCACTAACCTTACTGCAAATATCGACTCCTTTAGTCGTTAATATCTCCTCAAGCGTACATATATTCTTAGAACCACCATAAAACTTACTCGAATTATTAAATGATATGATCACATTTTCATTCATCCATCTGAATTTAACATTACCCTCCTTATAGCATAGTTGTGCAGAATGTTGCGACATCCAGTCCGAACCCATAATCAGTGAGTAAACAAGATTTGGAATCACTAAACAAACATGAGTTCCAATCTTACCTCCTATTAAAATTTCTACAACCACTTGTTTAGAAATTATGTGAGATTTCTTGCCCACCGCAGTTAACACGAAAGTAGTTCTAATTGGAATTTCCTCAATTTTAATACCATTTTCCTTCCTATTATTATAAAATGCTGCACTGATGCAAGAAACCTGACATCCACTGTCAAAAAGTGTATCGATACACGCCCCTAACACTTGTAATTTTAACACTGAGTTAAAATTAATAACGGTAGGTTCCTTAGATACCTCCATAAATTCACTTAATAAATCATTACGGATATTTAGGTCATACGGTTCGCTCAAAATGGTGTAAGCTGGAAAAGACTCAGACTGACAACTTGACCTTACGTCACAGTCTGGTTCACATTTAAAGTATCGGTACCATTATCTTGGTTTTGTGTCTCCCCGTTATTTTTGTTGTGGTTCTGACGAGGGTTGCTGCCATTACCTTGATTTTCTTCTCTCTGCCTCCCTGAATTTCCTGCATTATTTCTTTGATTGTAATAACGCTGCCCATTGTTAGGACCTGCATTATTATCCTGATTACCATTGTGGTTATTATCATGGTTTCTCCTATTGCCATGATACTGGCCACGGTTATTCTGATAACCATCTCTACCTTGAAATTGCCCCCTGTTATTTTGAGCATATGAATTTTCAAAATTACGCCCCCTATTGTTGCCTTGAAAATTCTGGTGTTGTTGCCTGCCATTATTATTTTGATTCCTATTCTCATTCATATATCGACTATTCTCCTGTCCTGCCGGTGTTTCACCAACACTATTCCCTAGAGCATCAAATCTCCCTAATAATCTTTCTAACTCTGTGATAGTCGAAGTGCGTTGCATGCATGCAGCCTCTCTTATTCGGAATGGGAAATGCCTTATCATTTGCCTGACTATATCGCTGTCTTGTGTCATGCCATCTAGATATTTGCAGATGATAACCTTATTCAGAAAATATTCAGTCATATTGCAAGTACTTTCAGGCGGATATATCCCACAAATAATACTTTCCCTTTTCTGGGCCTGTATTTCATCATTCCAATATTTTTCACAAAATTTATTTTTAAAAACATTAAAGTCCACTAAAGTGATTTTATAGACAGAAAACCAGCTTTTTGTTTCCCCCCCACAAAAGCCTGATCTAATATCTCCACTACCATATTCCACTCTATCTGTCCTTCTAGTAGCCTTTCCTTGAATTTATTTTCAACTATAGTTATGAATTCCATAGGACATCCCTGCTCGTTAGAGAACTTAACTAGTTCATTTTCCTTCATTCCACCTCCTGATACAATAACTCTACCCTGTATTCCCTCCTGCCTTAATTGCTTTCTTAACTTAGTCTCAATTTCTGCTATCTTTTTATCCGCCACTTTTTCTACCATTTCCACTCTTTCTTTCAAATTATTCTCTTTTTCTATCAATTCATTTCTTAATATCTTCTGTTTTTCCTGAATCTCCTGATAATTTTCTTCATTTGTCAGGTGACTATCCTCTACTTTCTTATGAAATTCTGACTGCACTTTCTTTATCTCTCCTCCCAATTCTGTTCTTACTTGTCTAGTTTCCATCTGTACTATTTTCTGAAGATTCTCTCTTTGATTGACTAACTTTTCCTGAATTTTCCCTTCCACTTCTACTAATTTCAGATCTACTTCCTCTATAATATTTTTAGCCTTTTCTTCTAACACCTCCTTAATTTCAAATCTGATCTCCTGTTTTGCTCCCTGAATACTCTCCTGCAGCGTCCCATACTTTCTATTTAATTCCTCATTCTCCTTGACCATATTATCTAGTTTCTGATTAATTTCTTTATTATCTTTACATATCGCTTCTCTTATCTCCTTACTCATCTCCTGATTTTGCCTACTTATTTCCTCTCTCATCTCCCTACTCATCTCCTGATTTTGCTTACTTATCTCCTGATTTTGCTTACTTATCTCCTCTCTCATCTCCCTACTCATCTCCTGATTATTTTTATTGCTATCTTCTAGCTTCTTGTCTATCGCCTTGCTTATCTCCTCTCTCATCTCCCTACTCATCTCCCGATTTTGCCTATTCATCTCCAGAAACATTCCCATGATCTCATCTAATTTGTTTTCCGAAATATCCAAAGGCTTTTGTTTCTCCTTCCCTCCACTATTCTCCGGATTTATTTCAGGATGTACCTCTATATTCGTCTCAGGGTTAACCTCGGGATTATTCTCAGGATTACTCTCAAGATTTACCTCCGACATCTTGGTATAATCCTCTACACTCTCAGCCTCAGTACCACTATCAACTTTCGTATAATTAGCTTTCTCGCCTTTACCCCTACTCCTCAATTTCCTTTGTTCCTCATCCGCCATCTCGAAGTACACCGTATAAAGTTTACCGTTCCAAAATTCACCTCACTTTCCCCCAAAATCAATCACTAATAATAAACTAATTCACTTCACTTTCCCCCAAAATCACTGACAATTTGCACTGAATTAACACTCACTCCTTCCGTAAATATCGTTAGGTTTCCGTGCCACATAGTTGGGTGCCATTTGTAATGTTTTTTTTTTTTTTAGTATTTAGAGAGTGTTACTGTTAATAGTAAAAAAAAGCGCTCCGCTAGTTGGGCGTCATTGTGATGGTTTAAAGAACTTAATAAGAAAAATGTTAATAAGAAACTGATTATTTAAATAGTCGCCCACTTTTGGGTGATCAAAATGAAACATTTAATTGTGTATTAATCTAATAGTGTATCTGTATTGCTGTCAGCTTCACTAAAAAAAAGTACATAATGTGTAGTATCATATGTATTGCCAGGGCGCCAGATCATTTATATATCATGATCAAAATAATATATTAAACCTCGGTTAAACAGAGGTAGAGCATCGAAATTCCTATCTCCAGCCGTAGTGAAACTTACGTAATCTAACCTTACGATAATTAGTTCAGGAGTATGGTGTTGCCTTATAGTAATTTCTAGCTACTAAAGGAAACCAGTCAAACATTTGAATTTAAAATGAATTTAATATATAAAAACAACAAGTGCAAAAAATATATAAAATACTAAAGATAATAATAATAATAAATTTAAATTAAAGAATCTACTGAATTTACTTGTATTATGGTTCTTGATTGGAAATTGGAGTATACTGAGTTAATTGAATAGAATATATTGAATTTAATAAGCATGATAGCCTTCTGATTTGACTGGAGTATAACTGTTTACATCGCTCACCGCATTGAAGATCTTTGTAGTTGGATTGTTGCGTAGAGAGTTCCAGATGGCCCTGATCATCCTCAAAGTAATTAATTTATATGTGGATGACGGAATAAATTCCAAAAATCATCCCTGTGACAATAGCCTCGTACACAACCATGTCACAGTTTGATAAGACAGAATGTCTTATCAAATTCACATACTTAATAGTCAACTGTCTAGTTTAGAACTGCGTTATAGACTCCATCTCGCTACAAATTCCTCTGCTCCACTCAGCATCCTTCCCTCTCCTCCAGCAATTCAATAATAATAATCCATTTGGGCGGCCGTCATATATATAACGTTCCCAGGTAAAGCACGTGTATGACCCCTCTTCAGAAGTCGCTAGGCGATATAAGCTCGCCTTTCACATATCAACCATGACAATACTTCTTTGTAGCAATTCTCAGGAGGTCCAACCCACCTTTAGTATAAAGTTGCAAAGGACTCATTCATCGGCCCAGCATTGTTAGTGGTAAGTCTTCTTAGAATCCCTTCTTAGTATGATTTGTATATTGGTAGAATACTTGATGTGACAGACATAAGTGTCTATTTATGTCATTTCCAAGAAGCCGTGAATACGCCGCCCTTCTGGGAACAACCCTCTTCTTCTCTTGTTCGAATTTTCTTCAGAAATAATATTCAGTCAAGCGTCTTAGCTTATTTCAAATATAATGTGTATCGCTCCAAATCCTTTCAATTGCCATAATATTCTACATTACCGCATAATAATAGATATAAATATATTAGTTAACATAATAACTAATAAAAGGTAAAATGTAAACTTAAAAAATATTGATAATAATAATAATAATAATAATAATAATAATAAAATATATAAAATTATTTCATTCTGGTCACAAATTGGGACCATCACAGCATGTCTACATCACAAGAAATAAAAACTTAATTTTAAAATTCGCACATCCGCCATCTTGAGGTTATGTAAACAATTGAACTAAATTAGATACCAGTGCATTACAATGGGTATAAATATTTCCTGTACCAGATTTCAGTGCGTTTGGAACATTAAATCGCGAGAAAGGTCTATTTAAAATTTTCAAATTTGCTTGTCTGCCATGTTCGTTTTGTAGTTAACCGGTTTCTGAAAGTCTTATAGATGGACTTCCGTAGTGCCCTTTATCTCCGTAAAAGATTTCAGGGAGATATCGCTAATAGTTTCACAGATATGGAATTCCGGTGAAATATTTCGCACATCCGCCATCTTGTGGTTATGTAAACAATTGAACGAAGTTAGATGTCGGTGCATTACAATGTATATAAACATATACTGTACCAAGTTTCATTGCGTTTGGTTGGTTAAATCGCGAGAAACGTCTATTTAAAAGTCGCAAATTCGCTTGGCCGCCATGTTCGTTTTGTTGTTACCAGATTTTCAAAGGTCACATAAATGAACTTATAGTTGTTCCCTTTATCACCATACAAAATGTCAGGGCAATATCGGTAATAGTTTCGGAGATATTGAATGCTGGTGAAATATTTCGCACAGCTGCCATGTTGGATTGGTGAGTCGTAACAAAATTTGAAGGGCACGGTCAGGGTCGCAGGGAATAGTGCTATGAACTTACCGAGTTTCATTGAAATCGCTCCAGCCGTTTAGATTTTATTAGGGGGGGACACACACACGAATCACACACACACACACACACACGCACACACACACGGACAAAAGGTGATCTCATAAGCCTATTTTTTCAAAATTGAAAATAGGCTAAAAATAAAACAAGTAGTTACGTGAAGAAATGAAGCCTATTTTCATATATCCTACTCATGTTAACTGCCTCTATCAAAACAAAAATTTCAGTTTGATTGCTGTAATAGATTCGTAGATATTGAGAACCGACTAAATATTGCGGATGGTCGCCATGTTGGATTTTTATATATGTAGGACTTAGAGTTATGTACTGTTACATGAAGATTATTGTATACGTGTAGTATTCAAATTTCAATCGCATGATTAGGACACAAGAAGTAAAAACCAGATTTTAAAATTTCGCACAGCTGCCATCTTGTGGTTAAGGAAATAATTGAAATAAATTAGATGCCGATGGATTAAAATTTGTATAAACATTTACTGTACCAAGTTTCACTGCACTCGCATGGTTAAATTGCGAGAAACATCCATGTGAATATTTATGTTCATATGAACACAAAAATTAAAATAAATAAATAAATAAATAAATAAATAAAATAAAATAAACAGATAAATAGATATTGAGAACCGTCTAAATATTTCGTATGGCCGCCATGTTGGATTGTTATATGTATAGACCTGAGACATGTACCATTAAAAGAAAAATATTGCGTAGGTTCATTATTCAAACTTTCACTTCGATCACAAGATTCTGACACAAGAAATAAAAACTTAATTTTAAAATTCGCACAGCCGCCAACTTGAGGTTATGTAAGCAATTGAACTAAATTAGATACCAGTGCATTACAATGTGTATAAATATTTGCTGTACCGAGTTTCATTGCGTTTGGATCATTAAATCGCGAGAAAATTCATCTTTGTCTTGTAGTTAACCGGAACTTCCAGTCGTGCACTTTATCTCCGTAGTTCTGCCCCTTAAAACAACAATAACTAACTAACTATATCCGTACACTATTTCAGGGTGATACCGATAATAGTTTCAGAGATATAGAATGCCGGTGAAATATTTCGCACAGCCGCCATCTTGAGATTATGTAAACAATTGAACGAAGTTAGATGTCGGTGCATTGCAATGTGTATAAACATAAACTGTACCAAGTTTCATTGCGTTTGATTGGTTAAATCACGAGAAACGTCTATTTAAAAGTCGCAACTTCGCTTGGCCACCATGTTGGTTATGTAGTTACCAGGTTTTTAGCCTATTTTCAATTTTGAAAAAATAGGCTTATGAGATCACCTTTTGTCAGCGTGTGTGTGCATGTGTGTGTGTGTGTGTGTGTGAGGAGTGTGTGTGTCCCCCCCCTAATAAAATCTAAACGACTGGAGCGATTTCAATGAAACTCGGTAAGATCATAGCACCATTCTGGCCGACCTCGACTGTGCCCTTCAAATTTTATTCTGTCACACCAATCCAACATGGCGGCTGTGCGAAATATTTCACCAGCATTCAGTATCTCCGAAACTATTACCGATATCACCCTGAAATTTTCTACGGTGATAAAGGGGACTACTAGAGGTTCTCCTATGTGACGTTCAAGAACTTGGTAAATACAAAAACAACATGGCGGCCAAGCAAAGTTGAGACTTTTCAATAGGCTTTTCCCGCGATTTAACAATCCAAACGTAATGAAACTTGGTACTGCAAATGATTATACACATTGTAATGCACTGGCTTCCAATTTAGTTCAATTGTTAACATAACCTCAAAATGGCGGCTGCGCAAATTATTTCACTGGCATTCTATATCTCCGAAACGATTACAGATATCTCCCTGAAATATTGTACGATGATAAAGGGCACTGTTACACGTTTATCTATGTAACTTTCAAAAACCTGTAAAATACAAAACGAACATGGCGGCCAAGCGAATTTGAAACATGTTCATAGACTTGTCTCTTGATTTAAGCATCTGAGCGCAGTGAAATGTGGTACAATAAATAATTATACATATTGTAATGCAATGGCATCTAATTTAGTTCAATTGTTTATATAACCTCAAGATGGCGGCTGTGCGAATTTTTAAAATTAAGTTTTTATTTCTTGTGTCGTAATCATGCGATCGAAGTGAAAGTTTGAATAATGAAGCTACGCATTATATTTCCTTTAATGGTACATAACTCTATGGCCTGTACATAAAACAATCCAAAATGGCGGGCATCCGAAATATTTCGGTTGTTCTCAATATCTACGAATCCTTTACAACAATCAAACTGTTTTTTTTTTAAATGTTCGTAGATGCTATAAACATAAGTTCACCTATTGGTCTTTCAGTAACCTGCTGAGCACAAATCCAATATGGCGGCGACGCGAAGTATAAATACTCAATTGGACGTTTCTCGTGATTTAACCATCCGAGTGCAGTGAAACTTTGCACGTTAAATGATTATACAAATATTAATCCATTGGCGTCTAATTTATTTCAATTGTTTTGATAACCACAAGATGGCAGCTGTGCGAAATTTTAAAATCTCGTTTTTACTTCTTGTGTCCTATTCGTGCGATTGAAGTTTGAATACCACCCGTACACAATAATCTTCATGTAATAGTACAAAGATAAGAATCCAGCCTGTCGATCATCTGAAATATTTAGACGGTTCTCTATATCTGCGAATCTATCACAACAATCAAACTGAAATTTTGTATGTTGATAGAGGCAATTGACGTGAGTAGGATATATGAAAATAGGCTGTATAGTTCTTCACGGAACTACTTGTTAAAAGTCACATAGGTGAACTTTTAGTCCCTTTATCACCGTACAAAATTCCCGGGTGGTATCCATAATAGTTTCGGAGATATTGAATGCTGGTCAAATATTTCGTACAGTCGCCATGTTGGATTGGTGAGACGTAACAAAATTTGAAGTTCACGGTCGTGGTCACCTGGAATAGTGCTATGAACTTACCGAGTTTCATTGAAATCGCTCCAGCCGTTTAGATTTTATTACGGGAACACACACACACGAATCACATACATTTGCACACAGAGACACACAGACAAAAGGTTATCTCATATAAAAAAAGATGTTCAGTAAAGAACATATAGTCTACTTTCTCCTAAATGCATGGGTATTGTTATAACTCTTTGTCCTTTTGAAGGAGTATAATTGAATGTTGGTTGTAGTAGCTTGTTGAAATACAACGTGCTATAGGGATATTAAACATGAATATGAGGTGCCCTTTGCTAGTGCTACCTCTGCAAGAAAAATCATTCAATTCGGTTTCACCGTGTTTGAATTGATCTGGGGAATGGATTTGCACACATACATGGCCGCTATTTGCAAACTATTGGGCTGATGACCTTGTAGTCAGTCATAAGATGCTTTCCACAAAAAGGCATGTTGTTGCAAAATCCGGTAGAGATCAAATTATTAGGATGGTCGAAATTTGATTTAAGCTTTTAACATTTGGGTGGCCGTCATTCCGTTTCCGTCAAGATGGCGGCGATATAAAACATGGCACTGAGGTGCCTTTTGCTAGTGCTACCTCTGTACCAAATTTCGTTCAATTCGGTTTCACCGTGTTTGAATTGATAGGGGGAATCGATTTGCACACATACTTGGCCACCATCTGCAAACTATTGGGCTGATGATCTAGCAGTTTGGTCAGAATATGCTTCCCACATAAAGATTTGTTGTTGCAAAATTTGGTAGAGACTAGATTATTAGGACGGTCGTAATTACATTTTAGCCTTTAACATTTGGGTGGCCGCGATTACGTTTCCGTCAAGATGGCAGTGATATAAAACATGACACTGAGGTGGCCTTTTCTAGTGCTACCTCTGTACCAAATTCCGTTCCATTCGGTTTCACCGTGTTCGAATTAATAGGGGAAATAGATTCTGACGCAAAGATGGCCGCCATCCGCAAAATAATAGGCTAATGACCTATTAGTTTGGTCAAAGGATGCACCCTCCATAATGGTATGTTGATGCAAAATTTGGTAGAGATCGGATGATTAGGTTAATCGTAATTTCATTTAAGCTTTGAATATTGTGTGGCCGCCATTACGTTTCCGTCAAGATGGCGGCGATATAAAACATGGCACTGAGGTGCCCTTTGCTAGTGCTACCTCTGTACCAAATTTCATTCCATTCGGTTTCACCGTGTTCGAATTAATAGGGGTAATCGATTTTGACACAAAGATGGCCGCCATCCGCAAACTATTAGGCTAATGACCTATTAGATTTGTCAAAGGATGCTTCCTCCATAAAGGTATGTTGTTGCAAAATTTGGTAGAGATCGGATGATTAGGTTAGTCGTAATTTGATTTAAGCTTTGAACATTTGTGTGGCCGCCATTACGTTTCCGTCAAGATGGCGGTGATATAAACCATGACACTGAGGTGCCCTTTGCTAGTGCTACCTCTGTACCAAATTTCATTCCATTCGGTTTCACCGTGTTTGAATTAATAGGGGTAATCGATTTTGACACAAATATAGCAGCCATCCGCAAACTATTAGGCTAATGACCTATTAGATTTGTCGAAGGATGCTCCCTTCATAAAGGTATGTTGTTGCAAAATTTGGTAGAGATCGGATGATTAGGTTAGTCGTAATTTGATTTAAGCTTTGAACTTTTGGGTGGCCGCCATTACGTTTCCGTCAAGATGGCGGCGATATAAAACATGACACTGGGGTGCCCTTTGCTAGTGCTACCTCTGTACCAAATTTCATTCCATTCGGTTTCACCGTGTTCGAATTAATAGGGGTAATCGATTTTGACACAAAGATGGCCGCCATCCGCAAACTATTAGGCTAATGACCTATTAGATTTGTCAAAGGATGCTCCCTCCATAAAGGTATGTTGTTGCAAAATTTGGTAGAGATCGGATGATTAGGTTAGTCGTAATTTGATTTAAGCTTTGAACATTTGTGTGGCCACCATTACGTTTCCATCAAGATGGCGGCGATATAAAACATGACACTGGGGTGCCCTTTGCTAGTACTACCTCTGTACCAAATTTCGTTCCATTCGGTTTCACCGTGTTCGAATTAATAGGGGCAATCGATTTTGACACAAAGATGGCCGCCATCCGCAAACTATTAGGCTGATGACCTATTAGTTTCGTCAAAGGATGCTGCCCCCATAAAGGTATGTTGTTGCAAAATTTGGTAGAGATCGGATGATTAGGTTAGTCGTAATTTGATTTAAGCTTTGAACATTTGTGTGGCCGCCATTACGTTTCCGTCAAGATGGCGGCGATATAAAACAAGACACTGAGGTGTCCTTTGCTAGTGCTACCTTTGTACCAAATTTCGTTCAATTTGCGCTCACCGTGTTCGAATTGATAGGGGGGGACAGACATTCAGAGTACACACACTCACACACACACACACACACAGACTCACACACACACATACATACACACACACAGACAGACACACTTTTTTTCGCCCTGTAGTGATCTCATAAGTCTACTTTCATTTTTTGCACAAAAAAAAGTAGGCTAACAAGAAGTTCCGTGACGAACTAAAGAGCCTACTTTTCTTCAAATTTAAGATTCATGCCAATGATTAATCGATATGGATCTATCTAGAATAATGACGAAATAGAGTTGGTAATATCGAAATTTCTAATTAGTTCGAAATACTGTATACCTGACATAATGTAGCCTAATAGAGCACTACATTTGGCAGCTCTGGTGACTGAATATATTCTTAGTTCCATCTCTTAAGGTACAGAATACAAAATTTGGTTGGAGTCCAATGAATAGCATGGACGTTACATGCAGTTAAACATTGGATCTAACAGCGCGCGTAAAATCATGTTGGCAGCAGTGTCATGCATGTATTGGTCAGAAATAATCTGAAATAATATGATCTATTGTTGTGCCAATTTTGAATGAAATCCATTAGTTAGTATAGAAGTTACATGCATTTTAAAATTGGACCTATCAGCAGGCTTAGAATCATGTTGGCATCACTGACGTATATTAGTTACTCCAAAGTAATCTAGAATGCCAGGTACTATACGTGTGGAAAGTTTAGAGCTATTGGCTTACATTCTTTCTGATATATTGATATTAGGGTAACACAATTAGAGACAGCATTTATTAACAGTTGGCAGCCCTGGTTGCTCTTAAGAATACGCATAGTCATAGCTGTTGTGGTACACATAGCACATACGAAATTTGGTTGAAATCCAAATGATAGTATGGAAGTTACATGTATTTAAAGTTGACTTCTCAGCAGGCTTAGAATCATGTTGGTAGCACTGACGTATATAAGTTACTCCAAATTAATATAGAATGCCAGGTACTATACGTGTGCATAGTTTAAAGCTGTCGGCTTGCATACTTTCTGATATATGGGTATTTGGATAAAAGAAATTAAGAGCATTTTTTAACAGTTGGCAGCACTGGTGGTTCATAAGAATAAGTTCAGTCATATCTGGTTATGTACATATACAACATACGAAATTTGGTTGAATTCCAATTGATAGTGTAGAAGTTATATGCCTTTAAAAATTGGACCTATCAGTATGCTTATAATCATTTTGGCAACACTGCCATGTATGGCCTTCTGGAAATTAAACTGCAATATTATTATCTATATGTTTGCCGATTTTGAAATAGCTCCCATTCATACCTTCCAAGATATCCAACATGGAGCTCAAATTTCAATTACGATTTTTCAGCAGTTGGTAGCACTGACATAATTTTCATATATGGCCGTGAGATATTCAGGTATAGATCTTTACTCCTACCAAATTTTATTTCGATTGCTCCAGCCGTTTAGGAGTTGTAAGGGGGAACACACACACAGCCAGACAGACAGACAGAAGGACAGACAGACACACATTTTCCCGGATCGATCTCATAAGATTACTTTTTCCTCATTTTTTCAAAATGTGAAAAGTAGGCTAACAAGATGTTCAGTAAAGAACATATAGCCTACTTTCTCCTAAATGCATGGGTATTGTTATAACTCTTTGTCCTTTTCAAGGAGTATAATTGAATGTTGGTTGTAGTAGCTTGTTGAAATAAGTTTCATACGGATATTAAACATGAATTTGAGGTGCCCTTTGCTAGTGCTACCTCTGTACCAAATTTCGCTCAATATGGTTTCACCGTGTTTGAATAGATAGGGGGAATCGATTGGCACACATGCATGGCCGCCATCCGCAAATTATTGGGCAGATGACCTAGTAGTTTGGTCAAAAGATTCTTCATACATAAAGGTATAATATTTCAAAATTTGGTAGAGATCAGATAAATAGATTGGTCGTAATTTGATTTAAGCTTTGAATATTTGGGTGGCCGCCATTACGTTTCCGTCAAGATGGCAGCGATATAATACATGACACTGAGGTGCCCTTTGCTAGTGCTACCTCTGTACCAAATTTCGTTCAATTTGGTTTCACCGTGTTTGAAAAGATAGGGGGAATCGATTTGCACACAAATATGGCCACCATCCGCAAATTATTATGCAGATGACCTCGTAGTTTGGTCAAAGGATTCTTCATACTTAAAGGTATAATGTTACAAAATTTGGTAGAGATCAGGTGAATAGGTTGGTCGTAATTTGATTTAAGCTTTTAACATTTGAGTGGCCGCCATTACGTTTACGTCAAGATGGCGGCTATATAAAACATGACACTGAGGTGCCCTTTGCCAGTGCTAACTCTGTACCAAATGTCGTTCAATTCGGATTCTCCGTGTTCGAATTGATAGGTGGGGACAGTCAGAGTACACACTCACACACACACACACACACACACACTCACACACACACTCACTCACACACACACACACACACACACAGACGGACACACAATTTTTGGCCCTGTAGTGATCTCATAAGTCTACTTTAATTTCTTGCAAAAATCGAAAGTAGGCTAATAAAGGTAAACTATCAACAAGGATTGCAGCAAAGATTCGTCTTGGGGACTGGGAACTTAAAACACAACTTACGCTTAATGACCACTACCGTCAAAAAATAGTCCTCCTGCCGGGCGAGAAGTACTTCTAAGGGTATACAAATAATCTAACACAAGCCAGCGAGGATCCGTGGAACGTTACAACTATGCACACAGGTAAAAATGCAACATTGGAGTTGCCAGGGTTACTTAGAGATACTTTTTTACGAAGGGAAGGGCAATCCAATTTTGTCTCGCTTACAACATATAACACTTACATTCTGTCTGACAGGTAACTGCAATAAAATAAATACTTTTCCTGGTGTCACTTCGGTATCATCTTTTCAATTTATTTCATTACAGAAATGATAACTCTTAAAAAGAAACATGAAAACTTCGCGGTTTCATTTGGTGAAAAACTACATTTTAACTACCTATAGGCTACATACGAACTGCTATCCTGATTGGGTCTCAATTTACTTGAACAGGTCTGCGGTATCTCGATACAGGGCCTAGCATTCTTGGTTGTCACTCCTGAGGTCCGAATTCGATTCCCGGCTATACCAAGAAATTTATTCATGGTCTGTGAGGAACACAGCCTCATGTGGCAATACTGAGAAAAGATGGGTTCAATTCCTACATCGATTGTACTAGGAGTGTTTCTCTGTGTTTTTTCCACTTTTACTCCAGGCTAATGCCGGGTGGTACATAACTTGGAGCAATGATAACATCCTATCCTATCCTACCCCCAATTACAAATTCACACACAACACAGCCATCACAATGACATGGGCTATCAGAAAGATTACGACCAACACCCAAGTATTCGGTGCTACTTGACAACTATGTCGCATATTCCTTAAATAAATCAATACAGCAACAGCAACAACAACAACAACAACAACAACAACAACAACGGGTATTTAACCCTTTATGGGGCAGAATATTTTTGAAAATCTTTTATTCGTATTTATTTTAATTGATTTTTAATTGTTTTACCCTAATATTAATTATTATTAATTTATTTTTTTGGTTTTCTTTAACATTTTAATGTTCTTAAAATGAAGATTGTAAAAGAATAGATTTTTAGCCTACTTTTCATATTTTGCAACAATGAGGAAAAAGTAGACATATAAGATCGATTCGCTAAAATGTATGTCTGTCTGTCCGTCTGTCTGTCCTTCTGTCTGTCTGTCTGTCTGTCTGTCTGTCTGTCTGTCCTTCTGTATGTCTGTCTGTCTGTGTGTGTGTGTCCCCCCCCCCCCTATCAACTCCTAAACGGCTGCAGATATCGAAACCAAATTTAGGATGAGTAAAGATGTATACCGGAATATATCACGTCCATATTTGAAAAATTATGTCAGTGCTACCAACTGCTAAAAAAACGCACTGGAAATTTGAGCTCCATGTTGGATATCTTGGAAGGTAAGCATGGGATATATTCTGAAATTGGCACACATGTTGATAACACTATTTCAGTTTAATTTCCAGAAGGCCATACATGGCAGTGTTGCCAAAATAATTTTAAGCCTTCTGATAGGTCCAATTTTTAAATGCCTATAACTTCTACACTATCAATTGGATTTCAACCAAATTTTGTATGTAATATGTGTACATAAACAGATATGACTGAGCGTATTATTAAGAGCCACCACGGCTGCCAACTGTTAATAATTGCTATCTCTATTCTTTTATCCAAATACCAATATATCAGAGAGTATGCAATCCGACAGCTTTAAACTATGCACACGTATAGTACCTGACATTTTAGATTAATTTTGGAGTAACCTATATACATCAGTTCTACCAACATGATTCTAAGCCTGCTGATAGGGCCAATTTTTAAATACATGTACCTTCTATACTATCGGTTGGATTTCAACGAAATTTCGTATGTGCTATGTGTAACATAACAGATATGACTATAAGTACTCTTAAGAGCAATCAGGGCTGCCAACTGTTAATAAATGCTGTCTATATTTTTAACCTAATATCAATATATCAGGAAGTATGCAAGCCAACATCCCTATACTTTGCACACGTATAGCACCTGACATTCTAGATTAATTTGTTTCCCGGTCAATGCATGTGAGATTTTCGAAGTGAAATGCCATGTCCTGTGGTTCGGATTCCACGTAAAAAGGAGGTCCCGTGGCTCATGATCTCAAGATTAACGGTCACGTTAAACTACAAGCTTCCTTTTTTTTCTAGATTAATTTGAAATAATTAACATAAGTCAGTGTTGCCAACATGATTCTATGCCTGCTGATGGGTCCAATTTTAAAATACATGTAACTTATATACTAACAAACGGATTTCGTCCAAAATTGGCACAACAAGATATCATAATATTTCAGATTAGGCTATTTCTGACCAGCACACGCATGACTTTGTTGCCAACATGCTTTTACGCGTGCTGAAAGATCCAATGTCTAACTGCATGTAACGTCCATTGGACTTCAACCATTTTTAGCCTACTTTCGATTTTTGCAAAAAATGAAAGTAGACTTATGAGATCACTACAGGGCGAAAAAAAGTGTGTCTGTCTGTGTGTGTGTGTGTGTGTATGTGTGGGAATCTGTGTGTGCGTGTGTGTGTGTGTGTGTGTGTGTGTGTGTGTGTGTGTGTGTGTGTGTGTGTGTGAGTGCGTGTACTCTGAATGTCTGTCCCCCCCCCTATCAATTCGAACACGGTGAGCGCAAATTGAACGAAATTTGGTACAAAGGTAGCACTAGCAAAGGACACCTCAGTGTCATGTTTTATATCGCCGCCATCTTGACGGAAACGTAATGGCGGTCACACAGATGTTCAAAGCTTAAATCAAATTACGACTAACCTAATCATCCGATCTCTACCAAATTTTGCAACAACATACCTTTATGGGGGCAGCATCCTTTGACCAAACTAATAGGTCATCAGCCTAATAGTTTGCGGATGGCGGCCATCTTTGTGTGAAAATCGATTGCCCCTATTAATTCGAACACGGTGAAACCGAATTGAACGAAATTTGGTACAGAGGTAGCACTAGCAAAGGGCACCTCATATTCATGTTTAATATCCCTATAGCACGTTGTATTTCAACAAGCTACTACAACCAACATTCAATCATACTCCTTTTAAGGGACAAAGAGTTATAACAATACCCATGCATTTAGGAGAAAGTAGGCTATATGTTCTTTACTGAACATCTTGTTTTAAATTCTGTATCTTAAGAGATGGAACTAAGAATATATTCTTTCACCAGGGCTCCCAACTGTAATGATCTATTAGGCTACATTATACCAGGTATATTTCGAACTAATTAGACATTTCGATATTACCAAATTAATTTCGTCATTATTCTAGATTGGTTCATATACTGTAGAATAATCATTGGCATGAAAAGTAGGCTCTTTAGTTCGTTACGGAACTCCTTGTTTATTTTTATAAGCTTATAAATTTTTAATTCTAATATTTATTTTTTTTATTTATGAAAAAATATGCTTACGAGATCGATCACCTCTTGTCCGTGTGTGTGTGTGCGTGTGCGATGGGTTTTTGTATGTCCCCCCTAATAACTTCTAAACGGCTGGAGCGATTTCAGTGAAACTCCGTACGTTCATAGCACTATTCCCGACGACCCCGACCGAGCCCTTCAAATTTTGTTATGTCTCACCAATCCAACATGCCGGATGTGCGAAATATTTCACCAGCATTCAATATCTCCGAAACTATTACCGATATCGCCCTGTAATTTCGTATGGTAATAACGGAAACTACTAGAAGTTCACCTATGTGACTTTTGAAAATTTGGTAACTACAAAACCAACATGGCGGCCAAGCGAATTTGCGACTTTTAAGTGGACGTTTCTCGCGATTTAACCAACCAAACGCTATGAAACTTGGTACAGTATATGTTTATACACATTGTAACGCACCGACATCTAATTTCGTTCAATTGTTTATATAACCTCAAGATGGTGGCTGTCCGAAATATTTCACCGACATTCTATATCTCTGAAACTATTACCGGTATCAACCTGAAATTTTGTCCAGAGATAAAAAGCACGACCGGAAGTTCATCTATGAAACTTTCAAAAACAGGTTGACTACAAAACGAACACGGCGGCCAAGCAAATTTGAAAGTTTTAAATAGATTTCACTCGCGATTTAATGATCCAAACGCAATGAAACTTGGTACAGCAAATGTTCATACACATTGTAATGCACGTGTATCTAATTTAGTTCAATTGTTTACGTAACCTCAAGATGGCAGCTGTGCGAATTTTAAAATTATTATTTTTATTTCTTGTGTCATAAACATGCGATCGAAGTGAAAGTTTGAATAATGAACCTACGCAATAATTTTCCTTTAATGGTACATGACTCTGGCATATACAGTACATATAACAATCCAAAATGGCGACTATCCGAAATATTTAGACGGTTCTCAATATCTACGAATCTATTACAGCAATCAAACTGATGTTTTATGTTCATAGGGGCTATAAACATAAGTTCACCTATAGGACTTTCAATAATCTGGTGATCACGAATCCAGCATGGCGGTGACGCGAAGCATAAATATTCACATGGATGTTTCTCGCAATTTAACCATCCGAGTGCAGTGAAACTTGGTACAGTAAATCCTCATACAAATGTTAATCCACTGGTATCTAATTTATTTCAATTGTTTCCATAACCAAAGGATGGCAGCTGTGCGAAATTTTAAAATCTCAGTTTTACTTCTTGTGTCCTAATCATGCGATTGAAGTTTGAATACTACTCGTACACAATAATCCTCATGTAACAGTACATAACTCTAGGACCTACATATATAAACATCCAACATGGCGACCATACGAAATATTTAGTCGGTTCTCAATATCTACGAATCTATTGCAGCAATCAAACTGAAATTTTGTATGTTGATAGCGGCAATTAACATTAATGGGATATATAAAAATTGGCTTTAGTTCTTCACGGAACCACTTGTTTAACTTTGTATGTCCCAGTAATTATTATATTGTATTGACCGACCGCAAAGCTTAAATGTCAATTATCAATAAAGCAACACTGAAAAAACGCTGTCAAAGCTATCTACTGTCATCATCATCTTCTTTATATTTTCCCATTTATGTGGGGTCTGCCTTCCTGCAATGATTCCTCCACCCCAATCGATCCATAGCGTCCCGGGGGCGGACTTTAGCGAGCCGCATATCATCTCTCACCCTATCCAGCCAGCGTGTTAGAGGTCGCCCTCGAGGTCGACGACCCTCCACGTTCAGTTGAAGGGCAGTCTTAGCAACTGAGGTTTCACTGCTACGGAGCACATGTCCTTACCACCGCAGACGTGATTCACGCATTTTCTCTGTGATTGGGGCAACCTTGAAATCCTTCCGCACAGCATCATTCCTAATATGGTCCAGTCGAGTCAAGCCATTGGACCACCGCAACATCTTCATTTCCATTGCATGAAGCGCCTGTTCGTGCTTCGATGTTGTAGGCCAGCATTCAGATCCTTAAAGCGCCACAGGTCTAATCACTGAGCGATATACTTTAGATTTTAGATGCAATGGAATTTTCTTATCGCATAGGACTCCAGTAACTTGGGGCCATTTCATCCATGAGGCAGGGACTCTTGTTTTGACGTCAGGAATTGTGCTGCAGTCTGAGGTGATGCATGGTCCAAGGTATTTGAATTGGGTCACTTTATTAAGTTGAACCTCCCCAACAGTGATCGTGCCATCAGTTTGTTCACCGCATTCCAGGTATTCCGTCTTCTTCAGGTTAATTTTCATTCCAAATTCTTCAAGACGCATCTTCCACTCTTGTACTTGTTGTTCGAGGCGCCCACGCTTCTCGTTAGTTAACATGACATCATCCGCATATACAATAATGTCCATGGATGTCACTTGTGTTGGCGATCATGCAGAGAATGAAGAGCAAGGGGGACAAGACTAATCCTTGATGGACACCAACAGTGATTTGGAAGGTATCGGACATTCCTGCTGCGCACCGCACTGAGCTTGTTGTCCTTCGGTACAGAAGTTTCACCCAGGTTACATAGGCTTCAAGTACACTGTGTAGCCTCGGTACCAGCCAGATGAGATCATGAGGTACTCTATCGAATGCCTTTTCCAAATCAAGAAAGGCTAAGTGAACTGTCTTCCTTTTCTCATGGTGTCGTTCCATCAATAGACGAAGTGCATGGAGAGCGTCTGTTGTTCCGCTGTTTTTAACAAAGCCACACTGGTTAGATGAAAGAGTGATGATGTTTGGTAATCTCGCATCAAGCTATCTGCTGTATATTTACATATTGTAATTAGCAATTTACTTCCCCATACCAACCACCTTTTATTATATGTTTTTGACAACCGTCAGCGATACCAATCTAGGGAATCAAGTGTTCCCAGCCACCTAGCAATTCCCCAGCTTCCCTGCATAGGGATGAGAAAATTGGTGCTGTTTATTTTGACGGCAATTATTGACATTTAAACTGTGCTAAAACATGCGTAATATATAACGCATCTGAAGTTTCCACACTATCGCCAACGATGGCTATTTATAAATCCAGAGCTCGTTTGAGCAATTTCAAAAGCGCAACGAACATTTCTGTACGCCTGAGATGACAACACTAATTGCTGCTTGACTGTATTCCTCGCCGCGGTCACAATTAGCAGTGCACTTGTACATTTCCGAGCAGGAACTATGTGCTCGTGATATAGAAGTATCGTTACATACATGAGCAGTGATATAGGTTCTATCGCCATCATCATGCCATCTGGCTCTATCATTCGTATTTTCCTTTCTCTATCTTTGTCTAATGATGTTAAAAACTACTCACCTTAATCACCATTCTCATTATGATCATTCATCACTGATGGCCTCCACATCTTCCCTCACTTATGGTCATCACTAGGGCCCGGATGTTGATGCCATAAAAAAGGTTAAAAAATGCACTTAAAACTTTCAAAAATGACTGTACTTAACGACCTAAAAATTCCAAAAATGCAGTATAAAATGGAGAAAATGATCTTAAAATAATAAACTCACCAATATTTCAAAAATAAAATCTTAAGCTCAAACTGAAAAGTCAATCAAAATAGATTTCTAGCACTTAACAAAAGGTTTATGTTCACTTTAGTCTGAGCTGCACTGCACTACGAATGTCATTCTGATGTTGTCAAATGTAAATGATCTGCGGTTATCAGCCAACAAGTTTTTATATCTCGAAAATCTGCGTTCAACATCAACTGATGTGATCGGAGCGTACTTGAAGTGAGGAAGGTCGTTCGCTGCTAAATCCTCCCCAATCCCATCGATGCAGTAGTTTTCACCAGAAAGAATGTCTGAGATTTTGCAGAATGTTTTATACCCGGTGTTTTCGTCCAGCTTTATCTTCAGTTTTGATGCATTACTCGCAGCAATTTCGCCACAATAGTCTCTAAGACTAGTTTCCACCCGGTTGATTATGGAAATGGAATCAATATTTGAAAATGAAAATCGACAGCCTGCTTCCAGTCTCCGACCGGGTCAGGAATGGAATGGATGAAGCCCCCATCTAGCGGCGAGGATATGAAGTGTGCCGGCTGCTGAAGCCTGTCGCACTCCTCTGGGGCAATGAATAAATGAATGACAGATGAAATGAAATGATAGTGGAGAGTGTTGCTGGAATGAAATTGTGACAGGGAAAACCGGAGTACCCGGAGAAAAACCTGTCTGCCTCCGTTTTGTCCAGCACAGATCTCACATGGAGTGACCCGGATTTGAACCACGGACCCAGCGGTGAGAGGCCGGCGTGTTGCCGCCTAAGCCACGGAGGTTTAGGAATCAATATTTCAATATCTTAAATTATCTTGTATCAGCTACTAACTGCTGCTCACTTTGTATCGTCACGTGACGTGCACGCGTGCCCTCTAGCGACGGGCTGAGACCTTCCACGCTCTGGTCGGAACCACACCTCGTTACACACGCCACGATTGGCCGATGTCGTCACCGGTTTGCGCATTACAGCCTCCGGCTCGTTACTTTTTGAACGCACCATATAGATCCCTTTCTTGTCACCTCTTTTTACCATCGTTAGTGTTAATCTTTGACTTCATTATGGGCTGACCACCTCGCTATTCCGCCCCTTAAAACAAAGTAAAGCCAACTCCGTACAGGCCATGGAGGCCCTGGGAGTAGTGGAAGGTAGAGGCTTGCACTAGATGGGATGGAATAAGTGCTCTTTTATTAGCCTAATTTTAAGGTTCGCATTCTTGAATATCAAAATGTGTACGACCAATGAGTGAAAGTGGCTGTGCTCGAAATTAGGCCTAAAAACTGATAAATGCCTCAACACCAATAAGAAAATAAAACTCAATTTTGTGTAAATACCGTAATTAGTTCGGCATATTAGTTCCCAAGATGTTCCTTCTTTGGTATAACTCGCATCTTCAGACACCTGTATTCAATTTAATCAGTGTTTCAGCGTATTATTTTGCCGCGTCTTTCTTACAAAACTACCCTTGCATAGGTGCTCTCATATTTTTTATATAAATTGGCTTTAAAAACGACAACGCAGCTTATTTGTGCCAAGTACCGTGATGTACAGAGTATATTCTGCCTATCCATGAAAAAATCTTGACTTGTCATTGCAGTTTTATGTCACTAAAATCCAAGACTAGTTGGAGTGGTTTACGGCTTTAAGCATAGGAACAGCCATTTACTTGCTACCCAAAGTGGGCGTGCCGTTTGGCTCCAGCGGCTTGCACTATGCAGCGCAGCGAAGGCGTTTCCTTCCGTTCTTTCCTCCATGTGCCGCTTGTATCAGAACAAGCGAACAGAAAACATTGTACACACCACAGCCATTCATAACAGTTGCTGGAAGTGTTGGAAGACAAACTTCAACACTTCTACACATATTGTAAAAAGCTTGTAGTTTAACGTGACCGTTAATCTCGCGAACATAAGCCACGGGACCTCCGTTTTACGTGGAATCCGAACCACAGGACATGGCATTTCGCATCGAAAATCTCACATGCGCTGACCGGGAATCGAACCCGGTCCGCCTTGGTGAGAGGCATACAGCTTGACCGCTGCGCCACCACGTCCCCTACACATATTGTCGAAGACTTTCTTGAGATAATTTGCGTGTTGATTTTCTTGGACTACGCAGTAATGTAAACTATTACTAGAACTAACTACACACGTACAGACTAGAAGAAGAAATGGAAAACAAAAGGACAATAAGGCAAATAAAAGACAGAAGGAAAAGCAACGCCGTCAACCCTCGAAGAATGAGGATAGAGGGACTGCCATGAAAGGTAGATAGGAAAGTGAAAGAGGAGAGAGTCCGCCCCAAAGTCAGTGTTTCATCAAGTGTTTCGTCTGTTAACAGCGTAGGCCTGCCTGTTCCCGGTACATCGTGAACTGAGCCGGTCACACGAAATTTACTTACCAAATCCTGAATGGTATCACGGTTTGGACACTTTGAATTAGGAAACCGCACCTGAAATTTTAGTTTAAAATTTTCTATAAACCAATCGCCTTCGCGAATAACGTATTCCACCAAGAGAGTTCTCTCTTCAGTAGTAAACATTACCGCATGTATGCTGATGCACTCTTCCAATAATCTATCTGAACGCTTGCTTACTGCAATACACACTGACGATTTCTACAGCCCACAATCCACACGCGTGGCCTTCACTGCATCGCTGCCCTGTCAAGGACACCGTGCTGCCAACGTAACTGCTGATGCTACCCCTGGCAGCAGCACGTAGTCGCTGCGGAAAACATTCCCTGGCACTCTGTGTTAATAGTAACTTATTCGTTTCTTGGGATATTGTCGAGCGAAAAATAAAATCCTATACGTTTTGAGAGGGACCTCGCCTCCTTTTTCAATAGAATTAAAATATTAAATTGCGAGGGCAAGACAGTAAGTGTCTGCAATAGTGCTCTAAGTGTCGATAAGTTGGCTGTATGCCGTTGTGTGCTCACCAGCCGCTAGATGGTTGTCCACGTCTGTGGTAGGTTTCAGCGTTATCAGATTAGTCACGATGGCCACGCCACTCTCTGTTTGCGCCAAGGGAAAACAGCGTTCCGTAATCCGTCATTTGTAGTCTAAGGGGGTACCAGGAGTGGAAATTCTTTGACTACTTATAAAAAGAATTGCTAAAGTGCTACAAGATTGCAATTTGGACCTGCAGCAAGTGCAGAGATCGGAGGTTTGAATCTCAGCATGGGCAGTGGCCATCTTGAGTGTGGGATTTCCCTGGGTTCCTCCATACTCTCTCCAAGCAAAACAGTGTCCCCATATTGTGCTGAAAGTTATCCAGCATCTTATACTCGTTTCGTTGTGAATATTGTCTGATAGTCCGATTATTCGCCTCCGAATTTTGGAAGGCTGTGAGAAATACGTTCATCACTAGCTATTTTGCTTCCTAAGTAATGACGTAATATGAATATTTACTTGTAATAAATTGCATTTATGTGGTTGTGTAAGATTGGGCCAGCAAGTCTGGAGATAGGAGGTTCGAATCACGACGCCGACTTGATGGCACCTGATCATCATCATCATCATCAACACTAAAAACAAGACCACTTGGAATTGTTAACAAATTCAAATATTTAGGAATAACATTACAAACTACAAGTAGCCTACGTCTTTCTGTAGTCATATTGCAGAAAGAACAACAGCAGCCACGCACGCTACTTCCTTTGACCTGTCAACAGCAATGAAGCTCTTTAACTCGACTGTAAATCCCATTGCTACATATAGGATCTCCCTCATCTGGGACAAGTTAACCATGAGGAATATGGAGAGAGTTGACAATGTCAAAACTAGTTTTTTGAAAAGAACTCCTGGAGCGAGGAAGTACGCCCCAACTAGGATGATATACGCCCTTTCCAGAGAAATTTTCTTCCTGGAGGACTTAAGGATTCAACTACAGCTACCAGCTACAATACAGTGATAGCCTGAGGACAAAGAAAGCAAGAAGAAATCATTGAAGATTTTTTTGTAACTGATTCTGTTGATACGTCCCACCCCTAGTGGCACTTTCGTTAACTGGATTACGGTGGGTAGACGCACAACACAGTGGTCCTTTTAAGAAAAAGTAGTTTTATTGCAGGTCTTAGCAAGTTACAGTTCACCACACAATAAACAGATACAAGCAATTAGTATCTCACTCTAGGTCCTCTCTGATTGGGAGCACTCCCCTTTCACTCTCTCGAGCAGCTGTCCGTTCACTAATTAGGCAGGCCTGTGTCCAGCCAGTCTGTCACTCACCGAAATACCTGTACACTTCCGTGAGTACACAAACTACCGTTAGGCTACTTGCGAGTCTGCTACACACTGCTCCGCTGGCTCGGAAAGAATCTCACTGGGTTTCGCAATTCACACAGCACTTCACTACAATAATCTCTGTCGCACTGGCATACACTCTCGCTAAAAAAAAACACTGTCCCACCCTCGCTGACCAGGTCGCTTTATATAGGGGGCTGGTGACTCAATTAATGCTTCTAGAATAGTCCAGGATTCACAGCTTCTCGAGATTTCCATCACTAGCTGGGTCACGAATATTCTGGTCTATCCCTTTTGTCCTCGCAGCCCCGTTGCGTAAGGCGCAGGTAACACACAGAGGCAAGGCATAGCCCGGGGCGGCTGTGACTCACGCGGCGAGGCGAAGGAACAACCTCGCAGCCGTAACACCATGGCTTACCGGGACCATGATAAACGGAAATTTGACAAAAACATACCAAACGCAGAGGCATGCCACTATTTGGCTTGCCATACATGGTTTTCACCATAAGGCATGCACAACCAAAATATTCCACCACGCAAATTATCAATGTATATGTGTATTGTGTGACCAAAAATGTGAATATTATCACTTGATGTGGTGCAAAACAAGTAGTTCCGTGAAGAAATATACAGCCTATTTTCATATATCCTGCTCATGTTAATTGCCTCTATCAACATACAAAATTTCAGTTTAATTGCTGTAACAGATTCGTAGATATTGAGAACCGTCTAAATATTTCAGATGGTCGCCAGGATGGATTTTTATTTTTGTACTATTACATTAAGATTATTGTGTACGTGTGGTATTCAAACTTCAATCGCATGATTAGAACACAAGAAGTAAAAACGAGATTTTAATAGTACTCACACCAGCCATCTTGTGATTATGCAAACAATTGAAATAAATTACATGCCAGAGGATCAACATTTGTATAAGCATTTAACGTGCAACGTTTCACGGCACTCGGATAGTTAATTCGCGAGAAAAGTCCATTTAAATATTTATACTTCGCGTCGCCGCCATGTTGGATTTGTGCTCACCAGGTTACTGAAAGTCCTATAGGTGAACATATGTTCATAGTCTCTATGAACATTAAAAAATTCAGTTTGGTTGCTGTAAAAGATTCATAGATATTGAGAACCGTCTAAATATTTCGGAAGCTTGCCATTTAGGATTGTTATATGTATAGGCCATAGAGTTATGTACCATTCAAGGACAATTATTGCCTAGCTTCATTATTCAAACTTTCACTTCGATCGCATGATTACGACACAAGAATAAAAACGTAATTTTAAAATTTCGCACAGCCGCCATCTTGAGGTTATGTAAACAATTGAATTAAATTAGATGGCAGTGCATTACAATCTGCAAAATCATTTACTGTACCACATTTCACTGCGCTCAGAGAGTTAAATCACGAGAAAAGTCTATTAAAATATTTCAAATTCGCTTGGTCGCCATGTTCGTTTTGTACTTTACAGGTGTATGCAATATACATAGGTAAACTTGTATCAGTACCCTTTATCACCGTACAAAATTGCATGATGATATCTGTAATAGTTTCGGAGATATAGAATGTCAGTGAAATATTTCGCACAGCCGCCATTTTGAGGTTATGTAATCAATTGAACTAAATTAGACTCCAGTGCATTGCAATGTGTATAAACATTTGCTGTACCAAGTTTCATTACGTTTGGATAGTTAAATCGCGAGAAATGTCTATTTAAAAGTCTCAATTTCGCTTGACTGCCATGTGGGTTTTGTAGTCACCAGGATTTTGAAAGTCTCATAGGTGAACTTCTAGTTGTGCCCTTTATCACCGTACACAATTTCAGGGCGATATCGGTAATAGTTTCGGAGATATTGAATGCTAGTGAAATATTTCGCACAGCCGCCATGTTGGATTGGTGAGACGTAACAAAATTTGAAGGGCACGGTCGAGGTCGCCGGGAATAGTGCTATGAACGTACTGAGTTTCATAGAAATCGCTCTAGCCGTTTAGATTTTATTAGGGGGACACACACACACACCTCACACACACACACACGCACGCACACACACACGGACAAAAGGTGATCTCATAAGCCTATTTTTTCAAAATTGAAAATAGGCTAAAAAGAGCAAAAACACTCAATGACTGTTGAAAAGACAATAGCAGAGAATAATGATGTCATATTATTGTATATATTATTGTGTTCTTCTTCTTCTTCCTCGCGAATGGGTCGCCTAGGACCACGCAAAATCAACACTTTCTAGCCTTCCTGTTGGCAAAGTATTCCTTCATTTGCAACGAGTGGGTCTGTTTCCGCTGCTCTGACCATTAATGTTGTGTAGTCTTCTTCTCTTCTTCCTCGAAACCCCGCGTCTGAGTGATTTTCCTGATTTCCTTCCGGTCATGTAAGTTTGGTGATCATAATTCCTTTAAGTCTCTCTCTGTAAATTTATACCACTTCGGTCTAGTAGCCTTGTTCTTTAAGAAAGTATTGTTACGTGTCACCCCCCTAGTGGCACTTTTGTTAACTGGATTACGGTGGGTAGGAAGCACAACACCAATTACTGCTTAAGGAAATAATTAACTTTATTGCGGCCAGAAAATTACACTACTCATCAGTATACAGACAATAGGAACCCTACTCCAGTTTCCTCAAGTCTCTTGCTTGTGGAGAGCTCTTGCCCTTTCACTTGTCAACAAACCACAGAAGTTAATCCTGCCGCTAATGAGCCTAGTGGCCTTGACAGAACTACATGCAACTTCTTCCTAATGTGCGCCTACTACAGTACTTACGAGCACTTGCTGCACGCTGTTCTCAAGCTGGGAGAAACAATGTCACTGGATTTCGACACCACAATATCTCAGACACTCAGTGAAAGCGCACTCACTAGAACACAGGCAGTCCCCTGTATGTTTCTCATTTCGCTGCTACACTAGGAGTTTCGCAAGTCACCACACTTCTGTCGCTCAGAATAAACGCTCACACTAGCTCGTAAAACACAACAACCACAACTGCTAGACAGGTCGCACTTATATAGCAGGCCGGTGACTCAATAAATGCTTCTAGATCCATCCAGGGTTCACGGCTTCTCGAGTTTTCCAAAGCTGGTCCAGTCACGAATATTCTGGACTACCCCTTTGTCCTAGTAGCCCTGTTGCATAAGGCACACGCAATACAGGAGGCAGGCCACAGCCCAGCCCTGGGGCAGTTGTGACTCATGCGGCGAGTGATGACACAAACTCACAGCCGTAACACCACCCCCTTCCTAAAAAGGCTGATCGTCCCGATCAATCATTGGTCCGTCTGTGTCCCTCCGTAGGCTGCCAGGCGATCTCGATGCACGATCTTCATCTTCGCCCTCGGGCTCCGCTGGATCCTGTAGACGACATCGTTGATCCGTTTCACGACTCTGTACGGGCCCTCCCAGGACTTATGAAGTTTGGGTGACAGGCCTTTCTTCCGTAATGGGTTGAAGAGCCAGACCAGGTCGTCCTCGTGGAATCCGCCGGCATCCGTCTGCTGGTCGTATCGGGTCTTCATTCGGTCGGTCTCGATCCGCAGTTTCCTCCTCGCGAACGCGTGCACGTCCTCCAGTTGGTCGACCAGTTCTTGACAATACTGGCTTACCGGGATCGGATCATTCCCAGGTCGGCCGAAGGCAAGATCGACAGGTAGACGGAGCTCCCTCCCAAACATGGCCCGGGCTGGTGTGCACCCGGTGGCTTCATGCACGGCGGTGCGGTAGGCCAGGAGAAATAGTGGAAGATGTTTGTCCCAATCCCTCTGGTGCTCGCTGACGACTATTCGGAGATGGTTCTCGATGGTGCGATTGAATCGTTCTGCCATCCCGTCGGACTGAGGGTGTAGCGGCGTTGTCCTTGTCTTCCGGATTCCCAGCAGCTGGCATAGGTTCTGGAACACCTGCGACTCGAAGTTCCTCCCTTGGTCGGAGTGCAGCTCCAGGGGTACTCCGTACCGGCTGACGAATTCCTTCACCAGGGTCTCTGCAATCGTCGCGGCTTCTTGGTTAGGGTGCGCATACGCCTCCGGCCATTTGGTAAAGTAGTCGCTGACGACTAATATGTAGCGGTTCCCTGCCTCGCTTAACGGGAATGGCCCAGCAACATCGATGGCCACTCTCTCCATGGGGCCGCCCACGTTGTAGGTCTTTAGTGGACCCCGTCGTCTTCGTCCTGGGCCCTTGCTGGCTGCGCAATCGTGGCACCTCGCGCAGTGGTTCTCCACGTCTGTTCGGCATCCGATCCAGTAGAACCGCTCTCTCAGCTTCTCCAGGGTCTTCTTTATCCCTAGGTGTCCACCAGATGATCCTCCATGAACTTCCTTCAGGACTTCCTCCGTCATAGCCTTTGGAACGACGACTTGTTCCCGAGATGTCTTCCCGTCGGTGCTCTCCCAGGTACGGCAGATGAGGCCATCCCTTACAATCAGCGAGTCCCACTGTGCCCAGTAGGACTTAAACTTTGGGCTGCAGTCACTCACAATGTTCCACTCGGGTCTGGGGACTCTGGCCCTCTTCCATTCGGCTATCAGTCCCAGGTCATCATATTCTGCTTGTGCCCGCGTGAAAGATTCGCGGCTCCAGTTCCCTTGAAGTTCCACAGTAGTCCGTCGGCACAGTATCCCGGTGTTCTCCTCCCTTCGGGCACAGAAGGTGCAGTCTTCGGGGCACGGTCTTCGTGACAGGGCGTCGGCGTTAGAATGCAGTTGGTCTTTCCTGTGCTGAATCTCAAAGTTGTACTGTTGAAGCCTCTCTAACCACCGCGCGAGTTGACCCTCGGGCTGCTTGAAGTTCAGGAGCCACCGCAGGGATGCATGGTCGGTCCTGATGAGAAATTCTTGCCCGTACAAGTACTTGTGGAAGTGTTCAATGGTCTTCACGATGGCGAGCAGCTCCTTCCTGGTGACGCAGTAGTTCCTTTCTGGCTTTGACAAGGCCTTGCTGAAGTAGGCCACTACTCTCTCCTCGCCGTCCACTACCTGCGACAGGATTCCCCCTATGCCAAAGTCGCTGGCATCGGTATCGACGATGAACCTTGTTCCAGGTCTGGGGTAGGCCAGAATAGGCGCGGTGCACAGAGCCTGCTTGAGTTGTTCGAAGGCACTGTGGCATTCTGCTGTCCACGTGAAGAGTTGGTCCTTCTCAGTCAGTCGATGTAAAGGTTTGGCGATGTCGGCGAATCCCCTCACGAAGCGACGGTAATAAGTGCAGAGTCCCAGGAAGCTTCGTAGTTGGGACTTGTCCTTCGGAACTGGCCACTCCCTCACAGCTGCGGTCTTCTCTGGGTCGGTGCGCACCCCTTCCTCGGAGACGATGTGCCCAAGGTACTGGACCCGCTTCTGGAAGAGCTGACACTTCTTGGGGCTCAACTTCAGCTGGGCAGCCCGTAGCTTCAACAACATCTCCTTCAGGTTGCTGTAGTGCTCCTCGAAGCTTCTCCCCAGAACGATGACGTCGTCTAGGTAGACCAGGCAGGTCTTCCAGTGTAGTCCCCTCAGAATGGACTCCATTAGCCTTTCGAAGGTCGCAGGGGCGTTGCACAGACCGAATGGCATGACGGTGAACTGCCAGAGCCCGCTGCCCACAGAGAACGCAGTTTTCTCGCGGTTCTTAGGGTGGACCTCCACCTGCCAGTAGCCACTCTTCAAATCCAAGGTGGAGAACCATCTCGACCCTGATATGGTGTCCAGGGTGTCGTCGATCCGGGGTAGAGGTTAGCTGTCCTTCTTCGTGACGTCATTCACCCGCCTGTAATCCACGCAGAACCTGGTGGAACCGTCCTTCTTCTTCACTAGCACGACCGGAGAACTCCAAGGACTATGTGATGGCTCGATCACCCCTTGCTCCTTCATCTCTTCTACCATCCGGTCGACTTCGGCTTGCTTGGCGAGCGGGACACGTCGGAATGGGGCCCTAATCGGTGCGCTGTCCCCAACGTCGATTCTGTGCTGAACCAAGCTTGTCCTGCCGAAGTCTTTGCTCCCCACGGAGAAGACGTCCTGGAATTCGCGTAGCAGGTCCTGAAGTTGGCGTGATTGTTCCTCGTCTAAATGGTCCTGGGATCCTTGGTACAGCTTCTGTAGTTCTTCTGGCAGTGTGCGTCTTCTTCGGTTGTCCGTCTGCAGGTGTCCGTCTGTCGTATCTGTGATGCGGGCAATCCAGGTAACGGACTCGCAGACTCCTAGGTTGGTGTCCCGGTGAACCGTAATGTCGAAGTCGTTCAGGTTGGACAGGCGGACGTACGGCCGAGACGTCGTGTTGATGAGAGTCTTGGCAACTAGCAATCCTTTTGTCTGGATGTCCTCATATTTTGGCTCAATGACAGCCGCTACTCCCTCAGCAGTTCCGTCGACAATTACGGCAGCGCTGAACTCCGTCCTGGCGGGAACGATGACGTCTTCTCTCAGCCTTACTCGTCGTGCGGTGATGGACTCGTGCGCAGGTTGCAAAGCAAGTTCCTCACCTCCGAAGTGCAGAGTGTTGGTACTCAGATCCAAGATGATGTTGTTCTGGTCCAGGAAGTCCAGTCCGATGATCACTTCATTTGATACGTCAGCCACAAGCACTGGATGCTTTATCGCCCGTCGACCAATGACAAACTCCAGTGATGCTTCGCCATGTACCGGTGCGGTCTCTCCGGTCGCGGTTATTAGCTGGAGGTTCCTTTGTGTGGGTTGCACTCTCCACTTCGGGATTACGGTGGGACTGACGATGGTCCTCGATGCTCCCGTGTCGATTAGCATGGGCCAGCTCTCTCCGTTGACGACTCCGTCGACCATCAGGCTGCTATTGTCCCTCCGTAACTTCGTCACACGAACCTGGACTGCCGGGGCTTGACGACCGTCACAAGCCAACATTTGCCCCCCAAGGCTGGCTAATACTCGTTTCCCTGGGTCGCGCGGTTTTCAGACGACTGATTTCCCGTCGGATACCCTCGGCGGCGGCGATCGCCGCAGTCCTTGCTCAGGTGGCCTTTCTTACCGCAGGTCCAGCAAGTCGGTAGTCCTCTTCCGGGCCGCCTCTCCGGTTGCCTTCCGGCTGTGTCGTTGCTGGTGGTGCCGCGACTATCGAAGAAACGGCTTAGCGCCTCCATTAATTCGTCGGCCAGGGGCTTGGTCTCGTTGGTTTTTACTGGTTCGTCGACGTCCACTTGACGCACCCGCGCGTGCATTCTGGATGCCTGTTTTGCCGTCTCGAACTCAAGTGCGTGGCTCAGCGCATCTATCAGGGTCTTATTGCGCGCGAGTCGCAGCGCCTGTTGAGTGTCCGAGTCCCGTAGCCCGTCGGTGAAAGTCTGCGTCGCTATCTGCTCCAGAAAGTCGGCCGGAGCTGTTGGGTAGGCGAGCCTTACGAGACGTGCGATGTCCATCTCGAACTCCTGCAGGGTTTCCGCGTTCTTTTGTACCCGGGTCCGGAGCTGCATCTGGTAGGCCTGCTGAAGATGGCTATCTCCATATCGGGACTCCATATGGGCGATTAGTGACGCGTAGTCCTGGGATCCAGTCGGGATGGCCTGAAGGACGTTAAGGGCGTCCCCTCTCAGTGCTACAATGAGAGATGTAGCCTTTTCCGTGCTGTTAAAGTTGTTTATTGAACAGGCTGCCTCGAACTGACGTAAATAGGTGCTCCACGAGACCTTTCCGTCGAAGGTTGGGGGCGTCACTCTGCTCTGTCCCGTTCCTGATATTCCCGGTGTACCTGTGGGCGGGCGTTGGCGCAGCTCGGCAACTTCCTCTTGAAGAGCGTTGAATCTCGCTTCCATCCCCCTCGACGGGCGTTGGGTCAGCTCAGAAATTTCCTTTTGTAAAGCGTCGAATTTTTCTTCCACCCCCGTCAGTGGGCGTTGGCGCAGTTCGGCAACTTCCTCTTGTAAGGCGTCGAACTTTTTTCTACTGCTGTGACTTCCTCACGTAGGCCCTGGCAGACGGTGTTGACTTCCTGACGCAGACCCTGTTCCAATTTCTTTTGACTTTCCTGTAATTTCGTCAGCAGACACTCTTCCAGATTTTTCTGGCCATCCAGAAATTTGGCGGTTAGGTCCTCTGCTAGCTTATTCTGACCGTCTTCTAATTTGGAAGTTAGGTCCTCGGCTAAACTTTTCTGGCTGTCTTCCATCTTCTTCAGGTCCTCCGCTAACTTATTTTGGCCGTCTTCCATCTTCTTCTGGCCGTCTTCTAATTTGGCAGCTAGCTCCTTGGTTAAATTCTTCTGGCCGTCCTCCATCTTGGTTTCCATGCCATTTAACTTTTCTAGCAATGCTGCCAATTTCTCCTCCATTTTAGTTGTTTGTCTTGTAAAGGGCATGCACTCACAGGAAAATTAGAGAAAATGACCTGCTCGGGTTTTGAAACCAGGACCGTCAGGTGTTGTGCTTGAGTTCGTAATCCGGCTTCTGACACCAGTTGTTACGTGCCACCCCCTAGTGGCACTTTTGTTAACTGGATTACGGTGGGTAGGAAGCACAACACCAATTACTGCTTAAAGAAATAATTAACTTTATTGCGGCCAGAAAATTACACTACTCATCAGTAATTACAGACAATAGGAACCCTACTCCAGTTTCCTCAAGTCTCTTGCTTGTGGAGAGCTCTTGCCCTTTCACTTGTCAACAAACCACAGAAGTTAATCCTGCCGCTAATGAGCCTAGTGGCCTTGACAGAACTACATGCAACTTCTTCCTAATGTGCGCCTACTACAGTACCTACGAGCACTTGCTGCACGCTGTTCTCAAGCTGGGAGAAACAATGTCACTGGATTTCGACACCACAATATCTCAGACACTCAGTGAAAGCACACTCACTCAGAACACAGGCAGTCCCCTGTATGTTTCTCACTTCGCCGCTCCACTAGGGGTTTCGCAAGTCACCACACATCTGTCGCTCAGAATAAACGCTCACACTAGCTCGTAAAACACAACAACCACAGCTGCTAGACAGGTCGCACTTATATAGCAGACCGGTGACTCAATAAATGCTTCTAGATCCATCCAGGGTTCACGGCTACTCGAGGTTTCCATAGCTGGTCCAGTCACGAATAGTCTGGACTACCCCTTTGTCCTAGTAGCCCTGTTGCATAAGGCACACGCAATACAGGAGGCAGGCCACAGCCCAGCCCTGGGGCAGTTGTGACTCATGCGGCGAGTGATGACACAAACTCACAGCCGTAACAGTATGTATCTTGGTTGTCAGTCTGTTCGGGTTCATTCTTTCTATGTGTCCCATAAATTGGATTCTTCGCATTCGCATTGTCTCTGTGTTTTTTTTTTTTTTATATATATTTCTGTATTAGGCTTTGGATAATGGACACCATCTTTTGTTATTGGTCCAAGGATTTTTCTCATTATTTTACGTTATTTCACTTCTATTTAGTGTTTTAGTGTTTTGTGTTGGAGATTAAGTGTTACTGAAGCATAGAGAGCTTCAGGTTTGATTACAGTTGTATAGTGGTGAATTTTGCACTTATAAATATTTTTTGTTGATTGAAAAGCAGTTTCCATCTTCTGAAGCCTCGATTCAATTGATTTCCTTTCGTTACAGTTTCCTGTAATCCATTCACCTAAATATTTAAATTATGTTCTCGCAACTAATGGCTTTTCAGTAGCAATAACATTTATAAATACTTGAAGCTTAAGATACATTTTCATACGAGACGAGTGGATTTCCGCAGGATCAGTTCTGTGTATATTGATAATTGATTCTCGCAGCTGTTATGATCTGAACCAATGAAGCTACTACAGTGCCGTACTCTATAGCCGTTCTCAATGGCATGGAAATCCGATCACGGCAGTTGAACAATCTGCACTTGATCAGTATATATGCGAATTAGCAAGAGGAACACCTGTAGATTGATACAGTTCTCATTTCCATAATCCGGACTTCTCGGGCTCCACACCACACAAGGCTGTACTGAGCTTCCATTACAACAGAATCTTTTGATCGCAATGAGGGATGAATTATTCAAACACGCCTCGCGACAAGCAATTAGACCAATCGCTGCAAAAGCAAGGATAAATGGAAAAACAATATTTATCTCTTTTATTCTCGAAAGCGTGAAACGAAAAATAAATGGAAGGGTGCAATAGATACATCAAGCGTAATTTAACCTCGCAGATTAAAGTAATTTTAATTGTTAGCAAATATCTGGGAGGCATTTTGGCCTGGTCTTTCACAATTCGTCAACAGTAAACAGATTAGGTCGGAGTACAATCATTTGGACCCGTGGTTTAATAGGGTGTAACATATTCCCGTAAAGAAAAGGTTGATTATGGAAATGAATACTTCTACTAATACCGTACTACTGACTTACATGAAAAATAAAAATCCACAGCCTGCTTCCAGTCTCCGACCGGGTCAGGAATGGAATGAATGAAGCCCCCATCTAGCGGCGAGGATATGAACTGTGCCGGCTGCCGAGGCCTATCGTACTCCTCTGGGGCAATGATTAAATGAATGACAGATGAAATGAAATGATACTGGAGAGTGTTGCTGGAATGAAATTTTGACCGGGAAAACCGGAGTACCCGGAGAAAAACCTGTCTGCCTCCGTTTTGTCCAGCACAGATCTCACATGGAGTGACCGGGATTTGAACCACGGACCCAACGGTGAGAGGCCGGCGTGCTGCCCCCTAAGCCACGGAGACTACTGACTTACATACCAAGTGGCGTCTTCGGTGGCGTAGTTGGTGGCATGCTGAGCTTCTATGCCCGAAGTTGCTGGTTCAAACCCGTCGGATTTTCAAGAGCGTTAAAAATCCCTCAGCATGCCTTCCTTCTGAGGAGAAGTAAAGCCGGCGGTCCATGTCATAGATCCATGGCATGTAAAAGAACCTACCACTAATTACACTTGTGTGAAGCTAAATTATAGGTTATATTTGACTAACGCTCTTTGGTCCCAACGTTAGTCTCCAGGAGACGACTGCGGTGGTATCTAGTAACAAAGTTCAGAACTAGTTGGTCGTTGACGGTGGCGTTTGGTAGCAAAAGTTGGAACTACTTGAAAATCGAATGTCTGCAGTCCTTACTTGAATTAACAACAGATAACACACACTAATACAGTCATCACAATTAACATCGGTTACCAGACAGATTCTACACACACCCAAAGGACACGGGACTACATGAATGCCTTGTCGCAGCCCCTAAACTGAGGAAACAACCAACCAATAATTTATATCAACACGTTTACACATTACGCTTTGCAACATAGTGAACACTTGCGTATTTTTCGATGTTTTCTGTGGTCATTGAAAGACGTTTGTCTCTCAGAATGTTTTTAGATGTAGATCTTTCGGTCTCACATGATGTAACTGAGGGAAATTTCAGAAAAGGGAGTGATGATGTAGAAATGTCCTCGGGCGGACAAATATCGTCTCCTCTTAGAACTTGGCACATAGTGTGAAATGTTGACTAACTAGGATTTCTCTTCAAAATATTTTGCAATGAGTTCAATACATTTTCCTCATGCACAGCACAATAGCATCCTCCATGACGGAAATAGAATATTGCAGTGGCAGTCCTGATGTTTCTCGACGTTTGATGGTTTCTGGAAGCCAACTGAAGTTGCTGTTGAGGTAACAGACAACAGCCTCACATTAAGTGTGAGACTTCAACACAGTAATTTATACAATACGAGACAACGAAAGCGGTAAAATATATAATTTTATGTAATTTCGCTAAGAATATGTAGAATTTGTAAAATGAGGTTCAGTTATAATAACCATAACATATTGGTATGTAAATATATATCGTTTCCCAGCATTTAAATAGCAAGGAAAACAAGTAGCTCCGTAAAGAACTACACCCTATCTTCATATATCATATTTATGTTAATTGCCTCTATCAACATACGAAATTTCAGTATGATTGCTGTAATACATTCATAGATATTAAGATGCATCGAAATATTTCGGTTGGTTGCCATGTTAGATTTTTATATATGTAGGTCTTAGAGTTACAGTATGAAGACTATTGTGTACATGTAGCATTCAAACTTCAATCGCATGATTAGGACACAAGAAATAAAATCGAGATTATAAAATTTCCCACAGCAGCCATCTTGTGGTTATGAGAACAATTGAAATAAATTAGATGCCAGTGGATTAATATTTGTTTAAGCATTTACCTTACCAAGTTTCACTGTGCTCGGATGGTTAAATCGCGAGATACGTCCATTTAAATATTTATATTTCGCGTTGCCGCCATGTTGGATTTGTGTTCACCAAAATATTGAAAGTCCCATAGGTGAACATAGCTTCTATGAACATACAAAATTTCAGTTTGATTGCTGTCATAGATTAATAGATATTGAGAACCGTCTAATTATTTCATATGATCGCCATGTTGGATTTTTATATATCTAGGCCACAAACTTATGTACAATTATATGCCGACTATTGCGTAGGTTCATTATGCAAACGTTCGATGTAATCGCATGATTAATACACAAGAAATAGAAACTTAATTTAAAAATTTCGCACAGCCGCTATTTTGAGGTTATGTAAACAATTGAACTAAATTTGATGCCGGTACATTGTAATTTGTGTAGCTTAACTGCGTTTGGATGCTTAAATGGCAATAAAAGCCTATTTAAATGTTTCAACTTCGCTTGACCGCCATGTTCGTTTTGTAGTTAACAGGTTTTCATTCATTCATTTCATTTCATTCATTCATTTATTTGCAATGGGGGGTGTGTCCCCAGTTGCAAATTGTATATACATAACAAATAAATAATTATACATAACAATTCAATAACAATTATACAACAATTAAACTGGAGTATTTACACAAATAGTCAGTCTTTTCTTAAACACACCTATATGTTTGGGAAAAGGCTCTAAGACTGCGGCAGGTAGAGAGTTCCAATTATCAATGGCACGGTTTACAAAAGAATATTTACCATAATTTGTTGGCTGTGGTCGGCCCTTAATCTTTGAAAGGATGATCGCTCCTAAGTGTAAGTCGGCTTTCTCAATCGTTTGCTAAGCTCACCCCATGCTGGTTGATTTGTATACGTGTTGTACATAGCGCAGAGTCTAGATTTCATCCTCCTAGCCTCCAGTGATTCCCACCCAAGTTTCTTTAACATACGGCTCACACTGCTCCTGGGATTAAAGTCACTGAGCACAAATCTAGCGGCCTTTCTTTGTACCATTTCCAACTCATTGATGAGCCCTACTTGATATGGATCCCAAACCGCCGAGGCATATTCCAGAATAGGTCTTACAAGTGACAAATAGCCTAATTCTTTAGCAGAGGTACTACTTCCTTTTAATACCCTCAATACAATGTGCAGGGATTTGTAAGCTTTTGAAACTACACATCCTACATGACTACTCCATTTCATATCATTCCTTACGTGAACGCCCAAATATTTGCAAGAATCTTCTTCTACAAGTATTTCCGAGCCAATGTTATATTGAAAATCTTGCCTTCGCACTTTCCCTATTTTTAAGAGACTACATTTTCTTGTGTTTATTTTCATTTGATTTTCAATCGCCCACTTTTAGACCAGGTTCAGGTCCTCTTGAAGCACTGCATTGTCTTGTGAGTCATGTATCTTTCGATATATTACACAATCATCCGCAAACAATCGACAGTCACTGCGAATCCCATTTGGTAAGTCTTTTATAAACGCCAAAAATAACGAAGTTCCGATTACACTGCCCTGAGGGATACCCGACGTTACGGTAATTTCATTCGAGAATATGCCTTCGACTTTCACTTTCTGGGAACGACCCATCAAAAATTCTTGGATCCATAAAATTACTCTTCTATCAATCTTCGTCGGAGCTAATTTATGGAGTAGCATGTCATGCGGTACGACATCAATTGCCTTCGCAAAATCTATAACCACGGCGTCGACTGAAACTCCATGGTCTAACGATTCGCTAATGTCTTGAAAAAGTGATAGCATCTGACTCTCGCGTGAGTAACCTTTCCGAAATCCATGTTGCCTATCATTAAACCATGATAATGTTTCCCACTACTCCCTCAAGTAGACGCAAATGAGATGCTCCATCTGTTTACAAACGATGGACGTAAGGCTAACCGGCCTGTAGTTGCCCAATTCAAGTCTGCTCCCTCCCTTAAATATTGGGACTACCGTAGCTCTTTTCCAGTCATCTTGGATTTGCGCATTGTTTATGGACACATTAAACATCACCTCCAAATATCGTGCCACGGCCCTACCTCCTAGTTTAAGTACTTCACTAACAATATTATTAGGACCCTTTGATACATTGAAACGTAGTTTTTGTATTCGAAAGTCTCATAGGTGATCTTCTAGTAGTGCCCTCTATCACCGTACAAAATTTTAGGGTGATATCAGTAATAGTTTCGGAGATATACAATGCCGGTGAAATATTTCGCACAGCCGCCATGTTGGATTGGTGAGACGAAATAACATTTAAAGGGCATGGTCGGGGTCGGCCAAAATGGTGCTATGACTTCACCGAGTGTCATTGAATTCGTTCCAGCCGTTTAGAGTTTATTAGAGGTGGGGCACTCACACACGCATATGAGACCACCTTTTGTCCGTGTGTCTGTCAGTGTTTAGGCTACGTGTGTGTGTGATTCGTGTGAGTCCCTGTCTCCCCCAATAAAATCTAAACGGCTGGAGCGATTTCAATGAAACTCGGTAAGATCATAGCACCATTCTGGCCGACCCCGACCGTGCCCTTCAAATTTTTATCTGTCGCACCAATCCAACTTGGCGGCAATGCGAAATATTTCACCAGCATTCAGTACCTCCGAAACTATTACCGATATCACCCTGAAATATTGTACGGTGATAAAGGGAACTACTAGAAGTTCTCCTATGAGACGTTCAAAAACCTGGTAAATAGAAAACCAACATGGCGGCCAAGCGAAGTTGAGAATTTTAAATAGACTTTCCTCGCGATTTAACCATCCAAACGTAATCAAACTTGGTACAGCAAATGTTTATACACATTGAAATGCACTGGCGTCTAATTTAGTTCAATTGTTTACATAACCTCAAAATGGCGGCAGTGCGAAATATTTCACTGGCATTCTATATCTCCGAAACCATTACAGATATCACCCTGAAAGTTTGTACGGTGATAAAGGGCACTGCGACAAACTTATCTATGTAACTTTCAAAAACCTGTAGAGTACAAAACGAACATGGCGGCCAAGCGAAGTTGAAACATTTTAATAGACTTTTATCTTGATTTAACCATCTGAGAGCAGTGAAATGTGGTACAGTAAATGATTATACATATTGTAATGCAATGGCCTCTAATTTAGTTAAATTGTTTATATAACCTCAAGATGACGGCTGTGCGAAATTTTAGAATTAAGTTTTTATTTCTTGTGTCCTAATCATGCGATCGAAGTGAAAGATTGAATAATGAAGCTACGCAATAATTTTCCTTTACTGGTACATAACTCTATGGCCTACACATATAATAATCCAAAATGGCGAGCATTCGAAATATTATGACGGTTCTCAATATCTACGAATCTTTTACAGCAATCAAACTGATTTTTTATGTTCATAGAGGCTATAGGTCTTTCAGTAACCTGGTGAGCACAATTCCAACGTGGCGGCGACGCAAGGTATCAATGGACGTTTCTCGTGATTTAACCATCCGAGTGCAGTGAAACTTTGCACGTTAAATGCTTGTACAAATGTATTTATTTCAGTTGTTTCCATAACCACAAGATGGCAGCTGTGCGAAATTTTAAAATCTCGTTTTTACTTCTTGTGTCCTAATCATGCGATTGAAGTTTGAATACCACACATTAATCTTCATGGAATAGTACATAAATAAAAATCCAACCTGGCGACCATCTGAAATATTTAGACGGTTCTCTATATCCATGAATCTATCACAGCAATCAAACTGAAATTTTGTATATTTATAGAGGCAATTAACATGAGTAGAATATATGAAATTTGGCTGTATACGTCTTCACGGAACTACTTGTTTCATAACTGAAAATAGGCTAAATTATGTAATTACATAGAAATACCAGCCCTAATTATAAAGTAATAGAATAAGCATGAAAGATCTTAGGACCAGTACTAGAATATGGGGAATACTGGAGACAATACAACTCAGAGCTATACGTACTGATAGAGAGGCTTCCTGACTGTGCCAGGATTTTTCTTACAGTGGGCGGGGGGAAGTGGGTGACTAAAAAAGAAGCCCGCACCCCCGCGTGGCAGCCATCCTTTACTACTGCTGCCTCCGACATGCTGTTAGTGCTACAATGTGAGAGAGACAGTTGGAGTCGGATGGGCCGTGCGAGGCCTTGTGCCTTTCCCAGTACTAGGTACTCTTCCAAGCACCATCTTGTAGGACGGAAAACAATATTATGATAGGCAATAAAGTGACAAAGTCCTGTCGCCAGTTCTGTCGGATCTCTTCAGCCGGAGGCATTAATTTCGTCACTTTCTGGGCATAAATGTGTTGGGTATATTATGCGATGTAAGGACTGCGCTGTCTATTAGAAGAGTTTTCTTCTGCACTTTATCAATAAGAATAATGTCTGGCCTGTTTGCTATTATAGGTTTATCTGTGATCACTGACCTGTCTCAGAGTAGCTTGTGTGTATCATTCTCCAGAACAGCATCAGGAATGTATTCATAGTAAGGCAGAACATTATTACTTAAGGAGTGCTTCTTTGCCAGGTTCAGGTGGATTATCTTGGCTACTTGGTAATGCCTCTTCAAATAGTACGTAGATGAAATTCTTGTGCAGTCCTCTGTGATATGCTGGATGGTCTCCGATTCGCGATGGCATCTCCTACATTTGTCATCTAGCCTGTCTGCCTTAATTATGTATTTTAGGTAGTTCTTTGTTGCCACTACTTGATCTTGTATCGCGACCATGAACCCCTCAGTCTCAGGAAATAGATCCGCAAGGGTCAGCCAGCTGTTCGACGCGAGTATGTCGACATATTCTTGACTGAGATCATACTGATGACGGCCGTGCAGTGCTTTTGAGTCCACTGTTGAAGCTTGTTGTTTATGTGCTCTTCTGACGTGGCTAGATGCACATCCCTGGCATGGAGAAGGTCCAATGGCGTGTATTTGTCATCCATCTTAATAACAGCCCGATGCAGGAGAGAGTTTGTCTTTCTCAAAATGTAGGCCTGAAGATTCTTCACCTGCTTGGCATACAGGTGAATAATATCAGTAAGGGCACGTCGACCTCTCTGTCGTGGCAAAGTCAGTCATTCAAGAGCTGACTTTAGGTGTAGACATCTGTGTTTCGTTAAGGTGGTGCGTGTCTTAATAAGAATATTTTCTAGGTCTGACTGTGTCCATTTTACTGTACAAAATGTGTAATCCAGTACAGGAATGGAATATGTATTGATGGTGTTACAAATCAATTCTTCAACTCATGTCTACAATTCAAGAACAATCACTTTTATTGTACACAATAAGGAGCATCACTATCCAGCCATTACATTCAGTTACTCAAAACCTGTTCCATCTTGCTCATCGACGCTCCAAGGGTGCCAACTTACAAAAAACAAATTTAATTACAGAAATACATTCACAAATTACAGAAACACATTCACAACATTCTCCCACCTTGAAACGGTAGGTTTCAACTAAAAGCACAAAGATAATACAAAACATAGGAATAAACATGGAATTAACAAATATTTACAAATTCAGTGTGGTTGGCCTTTTAACAACCCTGCCCCTTCTTGTCAGAGCAACAGCTTCACTCTCAACTACTTGAGTGGGGTTACTAGAGTCACAATCAGGCACCAAGTCAACAGCATTGGGACCACACAAAGAACCATCACTATTTTCATAAGAGATCCAATCTCCATCAAGCACAAACGTTGGACTGGTCGCAACAACTCACTCTTAACTGTTTTTACCTTTGCCACTCTAGTTACTCCATCTTTACCAGGGAATATCTCAAGCACTCGAGCCAATTCCCAATCAATTCTTTTCTTTTGGTCAGACACAACCCATACAACATCTCCCACCCGGACATTCTTAGAAGACTTAGCAGTGTTTAACATCAGGGACCCTAGGTATTCCTGACGAAAACGTTCTTTTAGGTTTATCCTAACCTCAGCTACATATTTCACCCTAGCAGAAAGACCCTTTTCATCCACTTCGTCAAGATCAGGGACCTTTGTCTCAAACTGCTCCTGCAAAAACATAGCAGGCGTTATTGGTCTCAACTCATTAACATCTTCAGACATGTAGGTAATGGGACGCGTATTCATAACAGCCTCAATCTCGGTAATCAAGGTCATTAGTTCACAAAGATTTAATAACGCACGACCAAGGGATATTTTCAACAGTATTTTCATCACCCCAATAAGCCGCTCCAAAAATCCACCCCACCAAACACCTGTGGGAACATTAAATAGCCACTGAATTTTCAATTCACGTTCAACTGTAGTCTGCTTAATGAGATTCCAAACTCCTACAAAGTTAGTACCGTTATCACTAAACATAGTTGTGATTCTGCCTCGTCTGGCAATCATTCTTCGAAGAGCATGTAAAAACGATTCTGTAGAGAGCGACTCTACCACTTCATGATGGACTGCACGGTATACAGCACAGGTTAACAAGGCAATCCAAACCCTAGTACCATCTTTTATGAAAAGAGGTCCAGCCAAATCGACTCCGCATACTTGGAACACCTTTCCAAGATTTACACGGTTATTAGGTAACCCGACAGGTGGCGTTCTCACTGGTTGGGCTTTGTGCCTAAGACAACGAACACATTTACTAACAACACGTCGGGCTAATCGTCTACCACTGACTATCCAGTATTCTTCTCTCAGGGCTCCTAACACAGTACTTGCTCCAGCATGGTGCATTTTCTCATGACATTCTACCACCATGGACTCCACTAGTTCACACTGAGGTAGTAAAATGGGTTCCTTGAACATGGGTGTGAACTCATCAGATAATATTTTAGTACGAACTCGAATCAAGCCATCATCATCAGTTTTAATGTTGAAATTATTTACATCTAGAGGGTGACTACTCTGAATCCACCGTACTAATTTTAATTCAGCATGTCGTACTTCTTTGCCAGTCAACTCCTCTCCGCAGTTTGAACTTTTCCCACTAGCTTTCTCAAGAAATCGGTAGATCCAACAAACAACACGCACATTTTTCGAGAAAGAAGCAAAGTGTGTGAACATGTTTTCTCTTACATCGTTTGTGTTGTACAAACTAACAGCCGTTTTCTTCGATTCTCTTCTGTAGGGGCTATTTTCACAGTTAACCACTTGTTCTCATTCTCTAGGAGCCACTGAGGACCCTCCCACCATTTTGATGCAACAAATTCGGACAACAAGCATCCTCGGCTGAGTATATCAGCAGGATTACAATCTCCAGGAACAAATCGCCACTGCTCGGGTGACGTCAACTGGTGGATTTCCTTTACCCGGCTTCCAACAAAGGTCTTCCATTCACCTTTCTTGAACCAGTAAAGAACAATCATAGAATCAGACCAGTACACAATGTTGGAAATATTAGTCGATTTACTAATAACAGAACCAAGCCTTGCTGCAAGTGTTGCCGCTACAAGCTCTTTACGAGGGATTGGCATGTCTTCCATTGGTGCAACTCTGGACTTAGCTAAAACAAATCGAACATTAAAGCCATCTTGGTTTTCATACCTCATAAAGGCACAAGTGCCCAGTCCAAGGAGACTGGCATCACTGAATACATGTAAACAAGCTGTGTCAGAGACACCTCTTAAACATCTAGGCACCACAATGCTGTCAATCAAATCAACTTCAGTAAGCCACTGCGAGCACTTCATTTGAATTTCTTTTGGAAGGGGTGTGTCCCAGTGTAGTTTGAGCTTTAATGTCATTTGCAATGCAATTTTCAGATGGAGTAAAGGTGCCGATAACAAACCCAATGGATCGAACACCCTGCTTATAATCGACAGCAATTTCTTCTTAGTTAATTCATTGATTTTATCTTTTGGATCGAAGCTAAAGTTGCATCCCAACAGATCATCTAAAGCATGCCATTTGACACCTAAGACATTTTGTGTCACATCATTTCCTGACAAAACCCACCCACGGAGTTGGAAACTGGCTTGAGACATCACATTTGTAGCTTCGGACACAAATTCCTTGGCATCACTCAGGGACTGAAATGAACAAAGGCAATCATCCATGTAAAAGGAATTTTTCAGTCTTTTAACTAAGTCACCACTTAGAGTATTCAAATGATGAGTGATGGTGGCATTCAGCAAAAATGGGCTACACACAACTCCAAAAACTACACGACAGTGACGCAGCGTTATAATATGCCCATCACGCCACCACAAGAATTTTAACATTTCTCGATCCTCAGGGTTCAGTCCAATCATTAAGAAAGCCTGTTTTATGTCTCCCACAACACCGACCTCCTGTAACCTGAAACGTAATAGGATAGGTACGATACTAGCAATCAAGTTGGGTCCCGTTGCTAAACAATCATTTAGAGAGACGTTTCCAATACTTTTCGCCGATGCATCAAAGACTGGGCGGATTTTAGTTGTTTTCCCATAATTTATAACTGGTCTGTGAGGTAGAAAGTGCCCTATGTTTTCATCAGATGTTATTTCAATAATCCCATCAGTTTCCCATTGTTTAAAAACAGTATCATACGCATCTTGGAGTCCATTATTATCTAAACGGCTTACTGTTGATTTCAGACGACTTTCAGCTATTTCACGATTAGTGGGAAGAGGGGGGTGCTCATCAATCCAGGGAAATGTTACTACATACCGACAGTTTTCACCTTCGAAACGAATTGTGTCTTCAAAATTTCGCAAACATCTATCATCTATGTCCGACCTTTTTGTTTCTGTCTGTTTCTCAATTCCAATAACTTCTAAGTCCCATAAAGGATGGTGTAAATTGAGCAAAGAGGTCACAAAGTTTGTCATACTGCTTACCTCTTGCCTCTCTGCGGTACCCAGGAGACACCATCCAAGCTTCGTCTCAAATGCTAACAGCTTAGAGTCAATACATTTCACCCCTGTAACAAGTTCGCCCATAACATCAGCTCCTAACAACACATCAATAGGTCGGTTAACTCCATCATCTGTCAATGTAATACCATGTGCAGCCACCTTCCGTAACAAATGCGGATCATTCACAGGTGGTATCAAATCACAAATCTTCTTCTCCCTAAGTGCCTTAAGAACAAAACTGTTATCACCCTGTAAGCTAGTTAGTTCAATTTCATGAATTGGATGTGATATTTCAGATGACACACTCCCACCAAACAGCATATGACAAATATTTTCACGACCACATTCGATCAAACCCAATTTTTCACAGATAGCTTCCGAAATATAACTGCGATGTGAAGCAGTATCAAGTAATATTCGAACAGTGACACCACGCAATTGTGCTACTAATGTTTTTAAAATGACAGTTCCACTAGGCCCTGCAAATAACGATGCTGTTCTGCTAGGTTCACCAACACACATGATATCATAGTGCCTCCCTTTACATTTACCACAATCTATTCTTTTCCTACACTGCTGTCTCAAGTGACCTCCCTGCAAGCATGCAAAACAAGCTCGTTTTTCTTTTACAGTTTTACGACGGTCCTCAACCGACATTTCTTTAGAACACTTGTAAGAGGGATGGTTCTCATTACAAAACAAACAGGTTAGGGTTACTTTGTGTGACCGTCCTGTTTGCTGATAACTTACCCGATTCTGCCTGACAGTAGGAGTGAAAGAAACGTGAGCTGCTGCTGTTGGCTCTGTTCTGGGCGCAGTGAATTTATCAACTTCATTCACCTTAGCATGATTACGCAGTCTTTGTTCACTCTCGGCTTCTTTACCCAGAAAACACAAAAGTTTATCAATTTTATTACCACCATCATCGTCCTCTTCTGGTGATCTTCTTTCCCATATTTTCAAAACATCAATGGGGAGACATTCTTCAATGAGTGGAACTAAGATTGCTGCCCTATCAGAATTCATGCCTAATGTTTCGAGCAACTTAGTACTTATATTATCATACAAGTCAGTCACAGATAAATCTGAGCGAACCAATTGCAACAAATCTTTATACATACAATTTATAACCATCTCATCTTTACCAAAACGATTCTTTAAATGTTCCAAGACTTTAACATAATTCTCACTTGTGTGTGGATAACTGTCAACTAACTTCCTAGCCTGTCCCTTCACTGACATTTTCAAGGAACTAAACTTATCAACATTCGTAATGTTAGAATCCTCATGAATCCTTTGAAATTGTGTCCAAAAATTTATCCAGTTACCTGGACCCAAGTCGAATACCTCAAGCGTGATTTTCGGCAGCCTTAACCTCTCTGACGACATGGATGACGACGCCGAAGCCACGTTGCTCTGTACGCTGAAATTATCTCCTGCATCAACACAACTGGCAACACTAGGTTTTAATCATTCCACTTTATCCTCGGCTTCAAGAAGTGCTTGCAGAAGATCTTCTTGAACGGTAACACAGTGCATTGTTTCTTCGATACAGGCATCCTCGTTTCCGTCAGCATTCAACAACTCCTTCAAGATGCTTTCGTCCAATTCTTTTAAGGTATCCGCAATTGTTCGGAGAGTATTTATTTTCACACGTAATTTTTGGAAATCGGCTTCAACTCCGACCGCTCCAATAGCTTTCGTCGCACTTGCCCGGTAGGCACTTCTCTTCTTTTTCAACTTTTCAATCGTGGCCATTGCAAGGCAACAAATCCAAAACAAAACAAAACAGGGAAATTGTTTACCAAATCAACTTTTTCAATACAAACCTGTCAATGGTCGCCAAAATGTTACAAATCAATTCTTCAACTCATGTCTACAATTCAAGAACAATCACTTTTATTGTACACAACAAGGAGCATCACTATCCAGCCATTACATTCAGTTACTCAAAACCTGTTCCATCTTGCTCATCGACGCTCCAAGGGTGCCAACTTACAAAAAACAAATTTAATTACAGAAATACATTCACAAATTACAGAAACACATTCACAACAGATGGCATTAGGACTATTATTATTATTGTTTCCTGCAAATCCACTACATTTAGAGACTTGTCCCTCAAAGTTGGCAACACTGAAAGCGGTACATTGTTTACTTCGGCGAAAGAGAGACTAACCACAAATATTAATAAGACACAAAAAAGCACCCGAGAATAAAACAGCGAGTAATTGGCCCGTTTGCTTTCTTTCCATTAACTCCATAATTAATATCGGATGTAAAATGCTATTGCCATATCATTAGTCTTCTGTACTTTTAATGTCAACAGCAAACACCCAAACTACGAAGGTTAAAGAATTTTGCACCAAATCATATTTTGCCCACAAATGAACTGTAGCAGAAGCTTGAGCTGCTAAAGTAAGGAATAGGATATAAACACTTAACAAGGTTTTCTCTCGGGTGATTATGAGAAAGCAAACTCCATTGACGTTTAAAATTGTGTTTTAGTTTGATACTGTAGTGACCCAACCAAAGTTTAAAATGTATAAGGATATGAGAAGACACGAGTGCAAAATGCCATTAATGTAAAAAAGAAAAGTCAATAACCATGCAGAGCGTCACAATGACGCATTCGACGTAGGTTTGAACAACTAGAAGAGTTTGAGAGAGGTCGTAATCATTGTCGGGAGGCGTAAGACATGATGGTAATTTAAATCAAATTGGCAGTCACCAATATTGACAAGCACTAGATAGATTCTAGGTAACCAAAACTTGCTTGTATTTGAAAATAAATTTAAAAATTATGGAACTATTATTATTATTATTGTTATTTTGTTTTATTATTATATACGTGTATTAGCTTCCGAATTTTGGTATTAATACTCTTAATAAAGAAAGCCTCCGTGGCATAGGCGGCAGCACGCTGGCCTCTCACCGCTGGGTCCGTGGTTCAAATCCCGGTCACTCCATGTGAGATTTGTGCTGGACAAAGCGGAGGCAGACAGGTTTTTCTCCGGGTACTCCGGTTTTCCCTGTCGAAAAATTCCATTCCAGCAACACTCTCCACTCTCATTTCATTTCATCTGTCATCCATTTAATCATTGCCCCAGGGGAGTGCGACAGGCTTTGGCAGCCGGCACAGTTCATATCCTCGCCGCTAGATGGGGGCTTCATTCATTCCATTCCCTGGCCCGGTCGGTCGACTGGAAGCAGGCTGTGGATTTTCATTTTCATTTTCACTCTTAATAAAGCTGTTCCTTAATAATAAAGAAAATTTCCCCAAAACAGAGGGTGCTTTTATGAATTTAGAATTTGTCAAATAGCACCCGTCAACATTAACTAACACATAATGATAGTAGAGTGAAGGCGGCTTTGGTGGCGTAGTTGATACAGTAGCATGCAGAACTTCTATGCCCGAGATCACGAGTTCAAACCCGGCCGAAGTCGTTGGAATTTTTAAGAGTGTTAATAATAACTCAGTATGGCATCCTTCGGAGGGTAAGTAAACCTGGCGGTCCCATGTCATAAGATTTATGGCATGTAAAAGAACCTTCCACTAATTACACTTGTGTGTAGCTTAAGTATAGGTTAGATTTGACTTACGCTATTAGGTTACAACGTTCGTCGACAGGAACCGACTGCAGTGGCATCTAGTAACCAAGTTCAGCACTAGTTGACATTGACGGTGGCGTTTGGTAGCAAAAGTAGGAACTATTTGAATATTGAATGTCTGCAGTCCTTACTTGAATTAAAAACAGATAACACACACTAATACAGTCATCACAATTAACACCAGTTATCAGACAGATTCTACACACACCCAAAGTACACGGGGTTACATGACCGCGTTGTCGCAGCCCCTAAACTGAGGAACCAAACCTACCAACCATAGTAGAGTGCGAAGTAAAACTGCATATTCAAAAAAAAGCTTACCCACGTTAGTACTTAGAAACAGGAAAATCTTCTTGATGACATTAGTCAAAATTTATTTCAGTCAACAGAAATCATTCGTTACCGACGTTTTAAGACCAATGTTTGTTTCATAAGTGTTTGTGAATTACACACGTGTATAGAATTAGAACAACAGGATACGATAAATAAAATATAATCACAGCATGCTCTTGAACCGTATTATAAATATGGTTACTTATCTGAACGGAACCGTTTGTTATACAGGTGTTACGCTATCGCGTGTTTACTCCCGACTCAAACTAATATTATATAACGAGTTTCAAACTGCGAATCGTAATATAAACCGTAAATAAACGCACTACACTTATTCGAGTCAGATAATATTTGTACATAAATTTATACCTCAACACAGTGATCATAATCTGATGATGACCGCTGGAAGGTCGAAACGCATAATCCTAAAATTACCTCATTATAACAGCGATCATAACTTGCATTCTTTCTAGGAGTGTTATTTATTTATTATTCATGTATTGTACACCTCCCAGTCATTGGGCAAATTTTATTTGACCGACTGAAGAGTTACAACTGACAGAACTTAGTAAGTACAGGGTCATTATGTATGTGCGCCCCCGATAAACACGGCAAGCTAAGCCGGCTGTGTCTGGCACAGATGGCGGGCGCGCGTAAGTGGTTCAGCCGATGTTTGGTGAGCTCCGCTAACTCGTATCGTTAGTTCACACGTGTTTTGTCATTCATATGGACGTGTATCTGCAAAGCTTAGACGTTAGTGGTGCAAGTTTAGTGAGTATTGTGATTACTGTGATAGTTGGTCATGCCTAGACACCAATTCAAATTGCGCGAACGTGTGTATATCCATAATTCGTATATGAAAAGCAGAAAATCTTGTTCTGAAACGAGACGAAAATTTCGAATCAAGTTTCCAGGAAGACCTGTGCCTCATGGCAGTACAATTAGGAGGCTCGCTAAACGATTCAAGGAAACAGGCTCCGCAAATAATAAATAAAAGAGTTGACAGACATTCCTTCATCAGGAGATGTCAGGTATGTGTTACAAGAGAGGGAGGACATTTTCAGCATCGCCAATTAGCACTGTAAGTACACATTATTGAACAAGTTCGGTAAAAGTGTGAACATTCGCGCCAACACCTGCTGAACCGGGTACGCGCGCCCGCGATCTGTGCCAATCACAGCCGGCTTAGCTTGCCGTGTTCACACGCGCGCACATAGATAATGACACTGTATCATCATCATCTTCTATCGAAGGGTTGCTCTTCTATGTTTTGAGTCTGTCACACGGAAAAGGGTCGTGGTGCACATCTCATACCAATTCCTGAGGTTCTTCAGCCATGAGATTCTTCCTCGGTAGGGTCTTCACTGCCCTGAGATCTTCCCCTGAATCACCAACTGGAGAATGCTGTATTTTCATTCGCCATCACGTGTCCGAAATATTCAAGTTTCTGCTTCTAATAATAATAATAATTCCTATTTACGAAGGACACTTATAACAAGAATTTTTACCAAGATAAGACATTATAACACGGTAATTAAACCAGAAGCCTTATATGCAGCCGAAACATAGTCTCTCACCTCCCAGGGACCGCTTGAGAGGCTGGAGGTCAAGGAAAGAAAGATAATACGCAAAATCTTCGGCCCCAAATTTCAGAACAACAAATTAATCCATGTCAATAACGAAACTCTTTATCATAAAACTTAAAAACTCTCGGACACAATAAGAAAACGGAGAATTGATTTTTATGGGCATATCCTCCGGATGAATTCAAATAGATTAACCAAAAAGATCTTCGACCACTTCCGTAATAAGGAAAACAAAACCTCTTTGGTTTAAGGAAACCGAGAAAGACCTCGTGGAACTCCAAATTACAGACATCATACTCATGGACAAAACAGCCAAAACCGTCACCAAGAATAAGAAACAACGGTTCCAAGTGAAACTCAAACAAAAGCGTACGATCCACATCTCTGCCGAAGAAAGGGAAACAAGATCTCAAAGGTTGAGGCAATACTGGGCCAAAGGGAAAGCTCAAAACAGTAAAAAGTGATTGATTTCATGTACCCCAAAGTTGGGTGAAACAAATAAAGAATAATAATATGTTTGCGAGATTTCTTCGCTTTTTAATCAGTACTCAATAACGTGTTATAATGTACCATACATTGGATGGTTTGCTCGTTTGTTGCGTTTAAAGAAGACTTTAGATAAACAACGTGGCTAATGCAAGTAAATTATACAGTTTTAAAACGCGTACAATGAATAATGCAGCATTATGTTCGTGAGACGAGTGGTACTTCTTTCTCTTTTCTCCTCTTTGCTACTCATTACCCTCCAAACAATCACGCCATATGTTAATGCTTATAATTTCTCAGGGGGATTTAAAATGACCGCATGCCATTTGATATTGCATGCGGGAGATGATTATAACGTCAGATACTAACGCCTTTGTTCCTTCAGACAACTTGACTCATATAAATATTCAAACATCGAGACGAGTAAACCTACAGGTATTTTATACTTGTTGAGCCCTCATTCCATATTCCCGTTATTAGAATTTTGGCAGCTGTTGATCAGTAAATGAGTAGCCTATTGCTGCAACGAACGGAATCACAAGTGCCTGAGGTAAGGAAGAAAGATTCTGTTGTTAATAATAATAATAATAATAATAATAATAATAATAATAATAATAATAATAATATCGCATGGCCTCGGGTGCCGGGTGTAAGCATTGTTATTTGACGCCAAGAGGGCAGCTTGCATGTCAAATTTCGTTGTTCCTGGGAGCGCTATGAAAGTCAAGAAGGTTAGATATCTAAGCGCCTTGACTCTATAGCGCTTTCTAGTAGAGAATGGAGGAACTTTTGAGTTGGCGGAAAATCCCGAGATTAATTTTGCCATTATGAACACGGCCTACTGAATTTTGTCGGCTTCGGTGGCGTAGTCGGTAGCATGCTGAGCTTCTATGCCCAAGATAGCGGGTTCAAACCCGGCCGAAGCCGTCGGATTTTTTAAGAGCGTTAAAAATCCCTCAGTATGCCTTCCTTCGGAGGGAAAGTAAAGCCGGCGGTCCCATGTCATAGATTTATGGCATGTTAAAGAACTTTCCACTAATTACACCTGTATGAAACTAAATTGTTTAGGTTAAGAATGTAAACAACGCTCTTAGGTTGCGACGTTCGTTGCCAAGAGCCGACTGCGGTGGCGTCTAGTAGCTAAGTTCTGAACTTGCCATAGTAGTCGTTGACGGTGGCGCTTGGCGGCAAAAGTAGGAACTATTTGAAAAATTCAAAGTTGCAGTCCTTACTTGAATTACAAAACAGACACACACACTAATACAGCCATCACAATTAACAGCGATTATCAGACAGATTCTACACACACCCAAAGTTCACGGGGCTACATGACCGCGTTGTCGCAGCCCCTAAACTAAGGAACCAACGAACCAACCAAAGATTATGTTGTTAATAATAATAATATCGTATGGCCTCGGGTGCAAGCTTTGTTATTTGACGCCCAGAGGGCAGCTTGCTTGTCGAATATTGTTGTTCCTTGGAGCGCTATGAAAGTCAAGAAGGTTACATATCTAAGCACCTTGACACTATAGCACTTTCTAGTAGAGAATGGAGGAAATGTTGTGTTGGTGGAAAATCCCGAGATTAATTTTACCATTATGAACACGGCCTATTGAATTCAAATGGGTTCTTTAACATGCCAACAACGTATGACATGCATGTCGTGATTTTTGTCGCCTTTCAAAAATCACTTATCATGGCCAGGAGCGGACCTGCAACGCTCTTAGGTTTCTACGTTCGTTGCCAAGAGCCAACTGCGGTGGCGTCTAGTAGCTAGGTTCTGAACTTGGCCTAGTAGTCGTTGACGGTGGCGCTTGGCGGCAAAAGTAGGTACTATTTGAAAAATTCTAAGTTGCAGTCTGTACATAAATTTAAAAAAAACAGATAACACACACTAATACAGTCATCACAATTAACACCGGTTATCATACAGATTCTACACACACCCAAAGTACACGGGACTACATGACTGCGTTGTCGCAGCCCCTAAACTTAAGAACCAACCAGACACAAATAGGCTGCCATCTTTGTGAGAATTCGACATGAAACAAACTGAAGCGCGTAAAAACGTAAACCAAACCCGAGGCGCTACAGCCCATGAAGGGCGTAGGCCTACCAAGCGATCGCTGTCCAGTCATTTGGCCTGCAGTTTATTGGGTGACGCGTGGTAAGCGCGTAGTGTCCCCTCGGTATTTAACCCTTGAGAACTGGCGTGGAGAAATATAACAGGAGGACTGGCGCCGGGTCATTTTGACCCATAGTGTGTAACTCCCTCTTTGTCGAAGTCGTACGGATTTTAATGAAGTAATTTTACACCTGATGTCTTCCAATATAACATGAGGTTTATTTACATTTTTCAAATTTAACATTCAGATATTCGACAATTATTTTCGTCAGTATAATTGACCTTGATAATGGCGGTAAAGCAGTCATCTCTATTTTTTTGAACAAAGGAGCTGATTACCAAGGTGTCCCTTGACTCTAAACATGGATCAACAAGAACGTGAGCTATGAGATTGTGCTGCACCAAAATAGGTGGATTTTCTCCCTTATTTTTTACAGATTGTCCCAACAAACGTAAGCCAAAAATTGTCACGCGAGGACTGGCGCCATGGGTAAATCTGACCCGACCGTAAATAATATAGAAATAACTTGAGTGTTCCTAAAGCTATGGACATGTTTCTTTTGCAGGGTGAAGTTCAGGGCTAGGAGGGAAGGTACAGTAAGCGACAGGAAATAAGGGCTGACCAAAACCAAAATATAGAGCATTAATTAACCCTCGGGTCAAAAATGCCCATGCGCCAGTCCTCGCGGGTTAATATTTGTCTCCGTGACCGGGGCGCTGCCTCACTGTCAGACAGCTACTCAATTGTCCTCACGAGGCTGAGTACACCCCTTTCCAGCCCTCACGTCTGTTTCTAAAATCCCTGATGGAGCCAGGAATCATACCCGTGGCCTCCGAGTGCGGGGCAGGTGCGCTACCCCAACACCACGGGCCGGGAGTAATAACGCAAAACTCCGGGGAAATTTGCAAAAACAGACATACTTTCATTCTTCATATGTAAAAATGCCAATTTCACCTTTCTAATTTGATGCGCTTAACACGTAATATACATGAGGATAGGCCAGGACGATATTGAACAAGTGTCAGTTTTCAAATATCTAGGAAGAATACTAACGGATGATATGAGAAGCAGTAAAGAGGTAAGAACTCGCATTGCTGTTGCTAAAGAAACCTTCAACTGAAAGAAGAGACTATTGTGTGGACGCTTGGACTTGAGGACTGGCAAAATGTTTTGTTTGGAGTGTGGCGCTATACGGAGCCGAGACCTGGACGCTAAGGAAGGATGATGAAAGAAGACTAGAAGCGTTTGAAATGTAGTTATGGAAGAGGATGGCAAGGGTCCGGAATGAGGAGCTATTGGAGCGATTTGGAGAGAATAGGAGGCTGTTACAAACCATCCATACAAGGAAGAGGAACTGGCTGCGAAGAGAGTGTTTGCTGAGGGATGCTCTCCAAGGATCAGTAAACGGAAAGAGAGGAAGAGGACGCAGAAGGTACCAGCTGGTGGACAGTGTCAAGATAGCAGGAAATTACCACCAAACAAAGAGAACGGCTGAAGACAGGAGTGCATGGAGAGCTGCTGTGTGAAGACCTGCCTAAGGGCAGAACACGTTATATATAACGCCTATTAATCATCAGCCTAATTATTAGTATGAATGTTACACAAATATTGCCCAGAAATTGTAATTCCTCTTGTAAGAAAATTGCTTAATAGAGTGTGGGTGAATTGTAGGGAGAAGCGAGGTAGCTGAGGAACTGAGCAGCCCGCTCGTGTAACCTGCGGCAATGCCACGCTCTCTGCTGGAGTTATTAAGATAATATTTGCATTCCAAACACACACTACACTGTTCTCTAACTTGCCCTGTATTATTTTATTCCAAAGAAAATATTATGTGCCCTTGCTTATTCAGGTCGGACGTACGCATGCGCGGCTCATATTTGACACAGGAGGGAGAACGAGACGAAAATGAAGACAAACTTCTCAATGTACATCTAAATTACAATTAGTACTCTTCCAGGGTAATTTACGTTAGGAGTTTTAAAATGCTCATTGCAAGAGGTACAGCAGAGAAATAAGAACTACTGCACGCGTTAAGAAAAACTCAAGCCATATTAAATTTTGATTTTGATCTTGGCATGTCAAAGAACCCATTTGAATTCAGTAGGCCGTATTCATAATGGCAAAATTAATCTCGGGATTTTCCGCCAACACAAAGTTCTTCATTTCTCTTCCAGAAAGCGCTTTAGAGTCAATTAGCTTAGATATCTAACCTTCTTGATTTTCATAGCGCTTCAAGGAGCAATGAAATTCGACATGCAAGCTGCCCTCTGGGCGTCAATTAACAAAGCTTGCACCTGGCACCCCAGGCCATACGATATTATTATTACTACAAACTGTAGGCCAATATAAATGTTCTAACTAAATTAATAACAATTATTACTGCAAGTTGGAGCCTCCGTGGCTTAGGCGGCAGCACGCTGGCCTCTCACCGCTGGGTCCGTGGTTCAAATCCCGGCCACTCCATGTGAGATCTGTGCTGGACAAAACGGAGGCAGACAGGTTTTTATCCGGGTACTCCGCTTTTCCCTGTCGCAATTTCATTCCAGCAAGACTCTCCACTATCATTTCATTTCATCTGTCATTCATTTAATCATTGCCTCAGAGGAAGGCGTCAGGCCTCGGCAGCCGGCACAGTTCATATCCTCGCCGCTAGATGGGGGCTTCATTCATTCCATTCCCTGACCCGGTCGGTCGACTGGAAGCAGGCTGTGGATTTTCATTTCATTACTCCAAGTTGGACTTCTGCATTTCTCTTGAATACGTTACCACTCAGCGCGTAAATAATCCGAAAGGACCTTAGCTTAACAAACAAAACGAGCTAAGTACGCAAGTTAAACTACAAACTTAACTCACTCACTACTAATGTTACCATAGAAACACAGGTTATCATACGAATTCAACTAACACCCATGTACACGGGGCTAATGACCAAAATGTCCAAATTCCTAAAACGAATTACCAACTACAACGTTTCGCTTCCAGCAATGGATAATTAAAAGCTTGTCCTAATTAACAGGTCTGAATTGTGCATCATTGAAGGCTGAGGTGATTGAACTGCAAAAAAAGGTGTTCTCCACGTTGCAATTTGTCATATAGGAGCTGTTCGGGAGAGATTTGTGGTTTATTTTCGGGGTTGCGACATCGCGTTCATCTAACCCGTGTATTTTTGGGTGTGTTTGGAATGTATGTGATTACCAGTGCCATTGCGATGGTTATACTAGAGTATTTGTAATTTGGGGCTAGGATTAGGAAGAAGGTGGTCGAGTAGAAGTGGGGATACCACGAAAAATCCCTTCCAGTGTGGCTGAGGTGGGAACCGAACCCTAGGGGCACGGTGGCGCAGTGGTCAAGCTGTTAAACTCTCACCAAGGTGGACCGTGTTCGATTCCCGATCAATGCATGTGTGATTTTCGAAGTGAAATGGCATTGGTGGTTTCATTTTAATGCTTTTGGTAAATCGGGGAAGTTCTGTTTTTGAGCACTCACACCGAGTGTTTCTGAGTTGGTGAATATTTTGTCATTGCAGGTGTTATTGTTTGTTTAATTAATTTTGTATGAGGAATGTGTATTTTTGTTGAGTTTCTCTGCGTGTTTGTTCAGCATGGACAACTCAGTGGAGAAGCTCTAGAGTGTTTCATTTTCATCTTCTTCTTGCCCTGTCGCATTATCGAAGGTTGGTGGTCACCGCTATTCTATTCTTCGAGACTGCCACACGCAAAAGGGTCGTGGTATTCATCTCAAACCAGTTCTTGAGGTTTTTTAGCCAAGAGTTTCTCCTTCCGCCAGGTCACCGTTGCCCTGAGATCTTCCCCTGAATCAAAAACTGTACAATCCTGTATTTTTAGACTATTTTCATTTTATGGAAAAATAGGCTTATGAGATCACCTTTTGTCCGTGTGTGTGTTTGTTTATTTGCTTGTGTGTGTTTCCCCCTAATAACTTCTAAACGGCTGGAGCAATTTCAATGAAACTCAGTAAGGTTATAGTACTATTACGGCCAAACTCGACTGTGCCCTTCAAGTTTTATTACGTCTCACCAATCCAACATGGCGGTTGTGCGAAATATTTCACAGGCATTCTATATCTCCGAAACTGTTACTGATATCACCCTGAAATTTTGTACGGTAATAAAGAGTACTACTAGAAGTTCAGCTATGAGACTTCTAAAATCCTGTAAAATACAAAACGAACATGGCGGCCAAGCGAAGGTGAAACATTTTAATAGACTTTACTCGCGATTTAACCATCTGAGCGCAGTGAAATATGGTACAGTAAATGTTTATACACATTGTAATGCACTGGCATCTAATTTAGTTCAATTGTTCACATAACCTCAAGATGGCGGCTGTGCGCAATTTTAAAATTAAGTTTTTATTTCTTGTATATTAATCATGCGATCGAAGTGAACGATTGAATAATGAACCTACGCAAAAATCGTCATCTAATAGCACATAACTCTATGGCCTACATATATAAAAATCCAACATGGCGACCAACCGAATTATTTAGACGTTTCTCAGTATCTAATAATCTATAAGAGCAATCGAACTGAAATTTTGTATGTTGATAGAGGCAATTAACATAAGTAGGATAGATGAAAATACTGTATAGTTCTTCACGGAACTACTAATTTCATTCCACATCACGTGTCCGAAATATTTGAGTTTCTGCTTCTTGATGGAAAGGAGCGCTGAAGTCTTCTTGTTTAATCTCCCCATCACCTCGTATTCCTCATTCTTTCGGTTCACGAGATACGCAAAATCCGCCAATACACCCACAATTAAAATCTACCCTCTCATTCCATGTGGGAAATACACATCCCCTGACCATTCTAGACTGAGCCTGCGGTTACTGAGGAACTATTTCATTTTAATGAAGGTTGTTCTCGCGTGCTCAATTCTTGCCTTGATCTCTTGACTGACTTCCCATTGTTCATTCATTGAGTGTTTCTATATCTTCTTTTGCTTTAGCGTTTGTCCCGCCTCGAGGCAGGGTCCGCTATGTGAATCCGCTGTCTCCACTTTACTCGGTCATGGGCCATGTCCGGATGTAGGTTGACGCTTTTCAGATCCCTGTGCAGTGTATCGGCCCAACGTTGTCTCGGTCGCCCCTTTGGACTTTTCCCGGCGACCTCTATACCAGACCCAAAACAACTGTGAACATGGTCTAGCCCAGTAGCGTGCGTCCAGTTGAGCACTGTTGCCACTGCGGAGATGACCCAGTTCTACACTCGCAGTATACGTACGACCTTCTCCGTGAACACAAGGCGCTCCGAATGTAAGAACATGTACGAGCTGGGGGGCCTAATCCTACGAATATCTATGCTCACAACGGAGTGCGCACAATGTAATATGAGGCAGATATAAGATGCCACACAAACGTTATTTGTGCACGCGTCCACCTTCTGGTGTAGCAACCAGCATTCTTGGCTGTGGCCCAGGAGGTCCAGGATCGATTCCCAGCTCTGCCAAGCAATTAAATTCTAGTCTGAGGGCTGGAACGGGGTACACTCAACCTCGTGAAGCAAAACTGGATTCCTACCTAAACCATCCTGGAAGTGGTTTTTCTGTGGATTCGCACTTCTAATCCAGGAAAATGCCGGGATGGTGCCTAACGTGCCATGGCCGCTTCCTACCTGACTTACAAATGCACACACTAATACAGACATCGCAGTGACACAGGTTATCAGACAAATTTCACACACACCCAAATACACGGGGCTACATGACCACGATGTCGCAAAGCCCCTAAAACAATCAACAACAACCAGTGAGGTCCGGATTCGATTCACGGCTCAATCATGACATGTAGTTCTGGTCTCAGGGTTAGAAATGGCTACACTGTGCCTCGTGATGTAAAACAGTGAAGAGGTGAGTTTTATTCGACTCAATTACAAATAAAAACATAATTGCTGATACCACAAAAACACAGGTTATCAGATTTTGTGTTTTCACGTACTTCTGTATTCGAAAGCTTCTTTTAAAGGCCATATACCCTGAAAATTATAAGTTATTTCTTGCCTGGCTGTGTAAAACTGTTCGGCTGCCACTGGGCTTGCTAAGGGACATTGTTATGAGTTCAAAACTTCAGCTCACAGCACTAACTTGTTAAAGCTCCACTACTGAATTGATACAGCAATGCCAGCAATCTTCGTTATCTACCCTAGTGAACCTAAATATTTCAACACCTAAATCATTCCTTTTCTAATTATACCTTCAGTTCAAGGGCAGCTGTTATCTCCCGAATGGCTGGTCGTAGAGTCACGGGCTTTGGACAGTCAGTTTCAAAATGTTTAGCTCTGTAACATAGGGTCATCAAAATAATTGAATAATTAATTATTTTCGTGCGCGGAGAGAAATAACGATTTCGTACGACGCAGTGAGCCCAGCTAGTAGAGTTAACTAGGCAACGCCGCGCTATGCTATTGGCTGGCGCGAGTGAGTGACTGAATCTGGCTCCACCCTCATGTTCACAGTTGTTTTGGGTCTAGTATAGTGTGTAGCCCTGTTTTCCAATGGTGTCCGCTCCTGACCGTAGCACAAGCCCAAACCATCGCAGACGACCCTCACGCATTTTGTTGTTGATTGCCGCGACACCAAATCGTTCCCTTATTCTTTCATTGGGGATGTGATCCAACCCAGTAATGCCGGCTGTCCATCTAAGCATCTTGGTCTCCATGACACTTAGCCGACGTTCTGCTTCCTTGGTGATCGGCCAACATGCAGTACCATAAAGCACCATGGGACGAATGACAGTGCGGTAAATCTTTGATTTGAGGTGGTCTTTTATCTGGCGATCGCACATGACACCTGTCGTTGTTCGCCACTTAATCGATGGTCCTGGCAGGTCTATTCCATTTTATTCTGTCCCACACATCGTCGTCCCCTAACTGCTTCCCCTTTAGATCTTCATGGACATTGTCAGTCCATCTTCTTGGAGGTGTGCCTCTATTTTCGTGCCATTCACAACCACAGACATCGCTCTCCTCCATACATACTACAGTTGTTATTTCGACGCATAACATGCCCATACCACAGCAGTCTTCTCTCCTTGATTTTCTTGGAGACTTCTGTTACTTTAACTGTGTCCCTGATTTTCTTATTTGTGATGTGATCATTCCTAGTGACGCCACTCATCCAGCGCAGAATCTTAATCTCAGTCACATCCAGCTTATGCCATTGTGACTTAGTTATTGGCCATGTCTCCGCACCATACATCATGGCAGGCCTCACAGCTGTCGTGTAGGCCTTTCCTTTCACCCTTATATTGAGCCTTTTGTCACACAGAATGCCAGAAAATCTTTTCCAGTTCATCCAGGCTGACTGAACCCTGAGTTTAATCTCAGTTATATTTCTAAATATTGTTAATTTTGGAGTGGGAATGGGATATAGCACACAACTTGAATTCTGCACCAGCTGCCACTGCATCAGTTTGTATGGTTAAATGTGGCTGCTGTATTAGCGCGTGTTATGTTGGTAATACTTGCTGAGCATCCCTAAACTGCAGAAGTCATATTTCCTGTATTCTGGTGATATTCAGCTAGTACTACCCTACCAGTGAATTGTTACCGCTGGCGGAAATCGGAACTGATGCGCTCCGCCCAGCCACACGCCTGCGATAGACGCGCAGTTGTCGCCGGCGAAACCTCATCGCGTGCCATTTGTGTGCCTGATTCATGCTGTGTTGTGCGCTATGCGGTGTGTTCTTATTGTATGGCTGTACGTGAGTCCCCATCTTACCCGCAAGCCGCTCGCTGCAGCCATAACGAGGCGAGATGACAATATGTATACACAACAGCTGCGCTCTTTTTTCATTTATGAAAATAAATAGGCTTATGAGATCACCTTTTGTCCGTGTGTGTGTGTATGTATGAGTGTCTGTCTGTCTGTCTGTCTGTGTGGCCCCTCCCACCCATTATAACTTCTAAACGGCTTGACCGATTTCAATGAAACTCGGTAAGATCATAGCACCATTTTGGCCGACAACGACCGTGCCCTTCAAATTTTTATTACGTCTTACCAATCCAACATCGTGGCTGTGTGAAATATCTCACCGGCATTCTATATCTCCGAAACTATTACCGATATCATGCTGAAATTTTGTACGGTGATAAAAGGCACTACTAAAAGTTCACCTATGAGACTCCTAAAAACCTTTTAACCACAAAATCAACATGGCGGCCAAGTGAAGTTGAAACTTTTAAATAGACTTTTCTCGTTATTTAACCATCCAATCGCTACCAAACTTGGTACAACAAATGTTTATACACATTGTAATGCACTACAATTTAATTTAGTTCAATTGTTTACATAACCTCAAGATGGCGGCTGTGCAAAATTTTAAAATCTTGATTTTATTTCTTGTGTTCTAATCATGCGATTGAAGTTTGAATACTACATTTGCTCAATGATTTTCATGTATTAGTACATTACTCTAAGACGTTGTTTTTATATGCAACATGGCAACCATCCAAAATATTTAGACGGTTCTCAATATCTACGAATCTATTACAGCAATCAAACTAAAATTTTGTAGGTTGATAGAGGCAATTGACATAAGTAGGATATAAGAAAATTGGCTTTAGTTATTCATGGAACTACTTTTTATCATCGTCAAACTCCGAAAGATTTAGGGTTTCGAGCGTGAAATAATATTTCTGTTACCCCGTGTCTGGGTGGCTATTGGCAGCTCCCCTAGCGCGCCGCTGCGCAGTGTGATGCAGCGCTGATTTGTTCCAATTATCTCGTAGAGTTGAAGAGGACTGGGGAAATTACGCTTAAATTACATTCAATTGAATTAATCAAAGAAAACGAGGCTGGTTTTGGGGGCCCCACAAAAAACCTAGTGCAAAAAATAAAACAGTAGATAGAGACATAGTAGGGGAGATGTCATTGCTCTCTGATTATGAAGAGAAAGAGTAGAAAATCCACTGTTCTAATTAGCACATTAAATAAAATAGAATTCAAAGGAGCAAACCCCCAAAACAACAGCCTTTTTTTTCTCTCTTGGAACGAATGCGTTCTGATCAACGATCGCTTCCTTAAGTAGAGTAATGTATGTCATGTGATCAACGGTTTGCTAACCTGGCAGGTTTATTATAGTGGAGATTCTTTAATTCGAACTCTCTATATAATTATATATTCGAACTTAATGGATTCATAGTTCAAGAACTAATACTTCCAAATAGTTATCTTTATCTATCTCAAAACTAGTGTATGTTTATTTTTGAGTTAGTCTATGTCAGGCGTTCTTAACCTGTTTTAGACAGTGAGCACCACCCTCATGTTATACTAAATACCCGAGTACCATTAAAAGAAATATAATAATAATAATAATAATCAAATGGTGTAAAACGGACATCGAAGGTCTTAAACGAAAAATCAGAACGATGCTCACAAACGGACGGAAACACCACCCACGGTCTTCAATAGAGCGAATGACTCTACCAGGAAGCCTAGGTGGACGTGGGTTCGTTGACATTGATAACCAGATGAAACGACAGATAGACAGACTCAGGGAGTACTTCTACGCAGAAGCGAGATCATCTGCACTTCACAGAGCCATCAGTGAGGCGGACAAATCAACGCCACTGGTCTTGTGTCAACAAGAGATTCAACACCACTTACATACTGACCTTCAGAAGATGGCAGCATGGAAAGCAAACCCTTTGCACGGAAGGCATCCAAATGAAGTGAGTCGAGCAAATGTTGAAGTAACTGCATCAAAAGACTGGCTCATTTCAGGACAGATCTTTCCAGAAACTGAAGGTTTTATGCTTGCAATTCAAGACCAAGTCATACCTACAAGGAACTACCTCAAGTTCATTGTAAAAGATCCCGCTGTACCAGATGATAAGTGCCGCTACGGATGTCAACAGTCAGAAACAATACAGCATATTGCATCAGCATGTAGATATTTCCTGGCAACGGAGCACAAACAAAGGCATGATGCAGTTGCTAAAATCTTGCATCAGGAGTTGGCTGATAAGTTTCAGCTTCTAAAAGGGAAGAAAGTTCCGTAACACCAATATCAGCCAGAGTGTGTTCTTGAAAACAATGAATACAAGCTATATTGGGACCGAACTATTTTGACTGATCAATCGGTATCACACAACAGGCCGGATCTGGTGGTTGTCAGCAAGAATACCAAGCAAACTACCTTGATTGATGTTGCGATTCCTGACAACAAGAATCTCCAGTCAAAATACATAGAAAAGATCGGCAAATATAGCGAGTTGGTCGGCCCTATCAAAAGACAATGGCATGTAGAACGGGTAAAGACCATACCTATCATTGTATCAAGTACGGGCGTGATCCCAAGTATCTTGCTCCAAGGCCTTAAAGAACTAGATCTGGATGCGCAACTGTACAAACTAATGCATTAGGCAGTAGTTCTTTCAACAACCCGAATCGTTCGGAAGTTCATGGGTAGCGACTTTACAGTTTAGAAGTGGCTGTTCCAGAAACTATACTTTGGTTCTCTGAAACCCGTATAGTTATGTTGTGATATACCAGCAATGTGTTATATGTATGGTACTGTATAAAATAATAATAATAATAATAATAATAATAATAATAATAATTATTATTATTATTATTATTATTATTATTATTATTATTATGCTGGTGACCTCGCTTTGTTTGCTTCCTCTCCAAAAATAGCCGTTCAACAAGTAAATTACTTACATGATTGTGCAACCAAAATTGGACCCGAGATTTCTTACACTAAAGCCCAATTCATCTCTAATATAAAAGAAGATCCAGCTCATATTCAAACCACCCACGGCCAGATCTTAAAAGTTCAAAAGTTTAAATATCTTGGTGAGTGGATCGAACCAAATAATTCTGAAAACATCACCATCTCAACACGAGTAAATAAATTCGCAGCAGCCTTCGGCCTCACACACCCACTGTACAATAAAAAGTCCATCTCTAGGAATGCAAAGTGGAGATACTATCAAACTGTGATTAGACCGGAAGCACTGTATGCAGCGGAATGTCTAACAAACCGCGCAGCTGGCTCGATCGAGAGACTTGAAGTTAAGGAAAGACAGATCATTAGGAAAATGCTTGGTCCTAAGCTCAAATATGGAGGTTACAAGCTCTGGAGTAATTCAGAAATATACTCCCACACTGAAAAGATCTCAAGTGTAATTCGGAAACGGAGAATAACATTCTATGCCCACCTCCTCAGAATGCCAGTCAGTAGATTCTCCAACCGTCTATTATCATACTTCCGAGGTTTAAAGGTGATGCATGTTTGGCTGGTGGAAGTGGATAAGGACTTGTTAAAGTTTGATACAGTATTTCTGAATCACATATCTTGCTCTGAACATCATTGAAACAAAAACTCCGTCAGGTTCATCAAGATGAAGTAAAACCCAGCAAGAGAGATGTTCGCTCGGATGAATGGAAGAAATCCCATTCCGAAAGGATGAAGGCGTGGTGGGCTAACAAGAAGAACAGTCGAGATCTCGCTGTCCCCTATTCGTATCAGAAGTATACATTTTACATTTGAAAAAACATGGTAATTAATAACACAAATATCAAATAGTGTATGTCCAAAATTTTGCCAAGTCCCGGGCATTAGGTGTCGCAGGCATCAAGTCCTCCATTGTGCAACTTAAAGGACACTTCCTGCAATTCATGAAATGGACTGTGGTTTGAACTTCACCACAATTATATAGCCTGGATCAGCCAGGAAAACCCCACTTTAACATTTGAATCTTGATCTACCAACACCCGTGTGAAGCCTGTTCAATGTCTTCTACGAGGACCAGTTTTCCTCATGTCCTGGAGGGAGGTGTTCCAACTGATAGCATCCAGCCATCAAGTTGAGTATTTCTAGATCACCATAATCTTAACCTTGTGGACTTAGCAGATTCATGTAGATCTTCTGTTGTACTCAGGAAACTCCTCCTAGACCTCAGTCGTCGATGGGCAGGTTCATATTCGTACAATGAGTAATTGCTTTGGTTCTCTCAGTCATGGCTACAACTTCTCTTCTAATAACTGGTGGGGCGATTCCAGCCAAACAGTAGAGTCTATCTCGTGGCGTTGGTCTCAAACAGCCAGTGTTAAGTCAGCATTTTTAGCCTACTTTTCACATTTTGCAAAAATGAGGAAAAAGTAGACTTATGAGATTGATCCGGGGAAATGTCTGTCTGTGTGTGTGTGTGTGTCCCACCTATCAACTCCTAAACGGCTGCAACAATCGAAACAAAATTTGGTATGAGTAAAGGTCTATACCAGATTATCTCAATGCCGTATTTGAAAACATTGTCAGTGCTATCAACTGCTGAAAATTCGCAATTGGAATTTGAGCTCCATGTTGGATATCTTGAAAGGTATGAATGGGAGCTATTTCAAAAATTGGCACACATATAGATAATAATATTTCAGTTTAATTTCCAGGAGGTCATACATGGCAGTGTTGCTAAAATGATTATAAGCCTGCTGATAGGTCCAATTTTTAAATGCATATAACTTCTAAACTATCAATTGTAATTCAACCAAATTTCGTATGTGCTATGTGTACATAAACATATATGACTGAGCGTATTCTTAGGAGCCACCAGGGCTGCCAACTGTTAATAAATGCTCTAATTTATTTTATCCAAATACCAATATAACAGAAAGTATGCAAGCCGACGGCTTTAAACTATGCACACGTATAGTACCTGACATTCTAGATTAATTTGGAGTAACTTATATGCGTCAGTGCTACCAATATGATTCTAAGCCCTGGGAGGTCCAACTTTAAATACATGTAACTTCTATACTATCCTTTGGATTTCAACCAAATTTCGTATGTGCTATGTGTACCATAACAGATATGACTATGCGTATTCTTAAGAGCAACCAGGGCTGCCAACTGTTAATAAATCCTGTCTCTATTTTTGTTAACCTAATATCAATATATCAGAAAGTATGCAAGCCAATAGCTCTAAACTTTGCTCACGTATAGTACCTGGAATTCTAGATTATTTTGGAGTAACTAATATACGTCAGTGCTGCCAACATGATTCTAAGCCTGCTGATAGGTCCAATTTTAAAATGCATGTAACTTCTATACTAACTGATGGATTTCATTCAAAATTGGCAAAACAATAGATCATATTATTTCAGATTATTTCTGACAAACACATGCATGACATTGTTGCCAATATGCTTTTACGCGCTGTTAGATCCAATGTCTAACTGCATGCAACGTCCATTGGACTTCAACCAAATTTTGTATTCTGTACCTTAAGAGATGGAACTAAGAATATATTCAGTTACCAGGGCTGCCAACTGTAGTGCTCTATTAGGCTACATTATACCAGGTATATTTCGAACTAGTTAGACATTTCGATGTTACCAACTTAATTTCGTCATTATTCTAGATATGTTCATATACTGTAGAATAATCATTGGCATGAAAAGTAGGCTCTTTAGTTCGTCACGGAACTTCTTGTTCATTTAGAGAAGTGTCAGCTTGGTTAGCATGACTGGAACTGTACCAAACAGGACAAGCGTACTCTGCAGCGGTGTAACACAGTGACTACTACTTCTGAAAATGACAAAATTTGTGACTGTCAAAACTTGTAATGTAAACACTACTTTTCTGGTTCGTGCAACAAAATTTGAATTGAAGAATGAATCTTGGGGGAGTTTGTGCTCGCGAGCACTTGTGGGCTCGTACGATGAGAACATTAAATTTCATTTAAACAGCACCGGGCTTAGAACGCCTGGACCGCGCCCTTCTTCCGGCCAGACTCTCCATTGCTGAACCTACTGTCGAGATATCTAGGAAACTCCAAATATTATTATCATTATTATTATACCGACAGCAGTGGCTAAAGCGCAGCGTTAGGTTATGGGGCCAAGCTCTCTGCTGACTCGGTAGACGCGTGGGTTCGAGCCGTCCTTGAAATGGTTTTCCGTGGTTTCCCATTTTCAACACCAGGCAAATGCTTGGACGGTACCTTCTGACAGGCCACGGCCGCTTCCTTCCACATCCTTCACCAATTTCATTCATCTTCATCCATTCCATCTCTCATCCCTACGCGCAGGTCTCCCACGGGCGTCGAATAGAAAGACCTGCACTCGGTCTCTGAGGAGACCACACGACCAAAAATAAATAATATATATATATACATATTATTATTAGTCTATTATTATTTTTATTATTATTATTATTATTATTATTATACCGGGTGAGTTAGCGGTGGTCGTTACGGCATGACTGCTGGCAGTCGCTCACATCCGGGAGGCGAGGAGGTTCGAATCCCCCCGCCGGCAACCTTGAAGATGGTCTTCTGTGGTTTCCCATCTTCCTTCCAGGCAAATGCCGGGGTTGGTCCCTAACTATAGGCCACAGTCGCTACCTTCCCACTCCTCGTCCTTACATTCCCACTTCCCTCCCCAACGGTATTTGTAGCTCCCCATTGGGTGTCCGTCTCGAAGCAGCTACAAACCTGGCGAGCCGAACATGTCCTCGGACACTCCCGGCACTAAAAAAGCCATACGCTAAAAAAAAAAAAATATTATTATTATTATTATTATTATTATTATTATTATTATTTCCAGATGAATGCCACACGGGCCTCCAAGTAGAGATACCTACGGACTGTCAGGAGGCATAGCCTACTACAAAACAGATGTTATGTCGCAGAAGTGCAAAGAATGTACGATTTTACAGTTCTAAGACGTAGTTTATTTCTTACCATGCTAACTCCATCACAGTGCGGAGTCAGGCCTACCAGTAAAAGCTATGTTTAAAGTGCAGTTAAACATTTACTTCTGTATTCATGAAGTAATTGACACTGGCAATGAAGTCACCAATTAATGACATCTGTTGCAGTTCCTCTTCGTTGTGCACGCTATCTTAACACAAGGAATAATCCCTTAAGGGAATGACGGTACAACTAGCATTTATATCAGACATTATCCAGACAAATTAAGATGCTGTACAATGTAGCCTACTTAGCGGCAACAAAACATTCGAACGACTCAAATAGCAGCATTTGTTTTTAGTAAATTTTCTATTGTATCAATAGGAATTTAGGGAGTTCTTTAGCTTACTTTTCACATTTTGCAAAAATGAGGAAAAAGTAGACTTATGAGATCGATCCGGGCAAATGTCTGTCTGTCTGTCTGTATGCCCCCCTCCCCTATCAACTCGTAAAAGGCTGCAGCGGGCGGGCATCAATTCCACCCGGGAATTCCAGTCAGGTAGCCAGGGTTACCTCAATTCCACCCGGTCCTCCAAGGGACCCAGAAATGAGTTCTTCAACTCCGCCCAGGCTTTTCCCCAATGACTGAAACAAGTGTCGTAAGAACCCTCCTGCTCGCATACCAAGGGCCGTGTCAAACACCTTATGCAGCGCATGATTAGAAAAAAAATAGAAAACTTGGCAGACTTATGTAAAAGAATATTATGATTAATTTTAAATCACCACCACCAAGTCCGCTCAATCGTAAAATCAGATATAAACATAATACAAAGAGCTAGATATTAATCCCTGTTGTTAAATGAAAATATGGACAAAAAATTTAATAAAATAAGAGAAATCAGCATCTTAAAATCACATAAATCTTTACTTCATTTCAAACTATACAAGAAACATTAGATGAAACTATTTTCATTCCCTAACTATTGTGTGAGAAACACACTTCACAAGATCTAATCAACTCATTGTTTGGTTGTCGTACTGCATGAGCTTGTTTTCAATGAATTCTTTTCTCACACGACTATTCTTGTCTTTGCTCGACACCCGCCCGCTGCTGTTAAGTAGAATGTACGTGTCTGTCTGTCTGCCCTTGGTATGCGTGCAGGAGGGTTATGACATTTGTTTACGTCATTGGGGATAACCCCTTTGCCAGAGCGGAGTTGAGGAACTTATTTTTGGGCCCCTTTGAGGACCGGGTGGAATTGAGGAAAATCGGGCGGAATTGATGTTCGACCGCTGCAGCAATCGAAACCAGATTTGGTATGAGTAAAGATCTATACCAGAATATCTCAAGTCCATATTTGAAAATGATGTCAGAGCTACCAACTGCTGAAAAATCGCAATTGAAATTTGGGCTTCGTTTTGGATATCTTGGAAGGTATGCATGGGAGTTATTACAAAATTGGCACACATATAGATAATAATATTTCAGTTTAATTTCCTGGAGGCCATACATGACACTGTTGTCAAGATGATTCTAAGCCTGCTGATAGGTCAAATTTTTAAAAGCATATAACTTGTAACTTCTATACTATCAATTGGATTTGAACCAAATTTCGTATGCGCTATGTGCACCATAACAGATATGACTATGCGTATTCTTAAGAGCAACCGGGCTGCCAACTGTTAATATAAGGCATTACAGAAACCGGTACCTGTATGTTAGAAGTATTGGCCCCGGCTGTTGAGGAACTTGTCCCACTGTGACACGAGGCGGTGAATGGCTGTCTCATAAAATTCTCTGGGATGCGATGTGAACCAGTTCCGCACGTACAGCTGGACGTCGGCGTCCGAGGTGAATCGCTGGCCCTGCAGAGCCCTTTTCAGGGGACCAAACATGGTGTAATCACAGGGAGAGGGGTCTGGACTGTATGGAAGGTGGCCGAGAACCTCCCATTTGAATTTCTGCAGGAGTGCCGCGACTGTTGGTTGTATGAGGTCGTGCATTGTCGTGGAGCGACCACGGCGGCTATGGCGTTCACTGTCACTCGGCGGTCCTAGGTAATGAGTGCACCAACCAGCTGGACGTTGTCATCGGTAATGCAGGGGGTGGGGGTGGGGGGGTGGGGGGGGGTGCCCCAGACCGTGCATCATCGGCTATTGACACCCGTCCTTCCCTGAAGCGCTTGTGCCACGCCTTGACCCTTGCAAGGGGCATGGAGAGTTCGCCGTACACGTATGCCATTCGGCGATGAATGTCCGTTCCCCCTACTCCTTCCGCTGTCAGAAACCGAACAACACCTCTTTGCTCTTCGGTTGACGCCTCCATGTCACTGTTGGCAATGCGACTGGCAGCGTTGGACGATTGATGCATGCTGCTGCTCGCTTTGTATCGTCACGTGACGTCCACGCGTGCCCTCTAGTGACGGGCTGTGACCTTCCACGCTCTGCTCGGAACCACACCTCGATACACATGCCACGATTAGCCGATGTCGTCACTGGTTTGCGCATTCTAGCCTCCAGCTCGTTACTTTTTGAACGCACCTTATAAATGCTGTCTCTATTCCTTTATCTAATATGAATATATCAGAAAGTATGCAAGTCAACAGCTCTAAACTTTGCACACGTATAATACCTGACATTCTAGATTAACTTGGAGTAACTAATAACTAAAGTAAATAATCATTGGCATGAATCTTAAAATTTAAGAAAAGTAGTGTCTTTAGTTCGTCACGGAACTTCTTGTTTAAACTGCATTAGGCCCGGTTTCACAGCCAGAGCTCCAGGTCGAGTTTAAGCCTAACTTTTAGGGCAGGTCGAGTTTCAGAGTTCACAAAATGACAGCTAAGCTGAGCTCTTCTCTTACCTATCTAAAGGTGCGAGAATTCATGGCTTAAAGTTCACATCAGATTCGTTAGAATGGACTTCACAGACCTATTAAGAGAATATAAACTATTGTATCATCGGTATTTCGCAGTATTGTGCAGCAAAACAGAATTTAGACTATTAATGCGCCACTTTGGTAGGTCTATTTCTATGCCGGAAATTGTATTAGTTACGGCTAAGATATGCTAGTAGTAACCACCGTCATTACATGATTATCATAGGAACTGGACTGCATATGAAATCAACATTAGTTGAACCCTAAGCCTTCGATATCCCATAGGAGGATATTTTGATTGGATAGTGTGGTCGATGTAGAGTGGTCTCCGAAAACGAAATCCTCGTACTCTCACTCCTTTGGACCAAAAATCTGGTTGTTCCGTATCCTAGAGAAAACGGAACGGAAATCCTATTTTAAAAGCCTTTCTATCTCCTAGAGTACGACGTTCTTCACATTCTATGATACCTTCGATCCCTTTTCTTCCTAGATAATTTCTTACATTTTCTGTACTGTTGTTAGACTTTAGGTTGCTTAGATGTAGCCAAGCTCTTTGTTCAGCTGGTTCAAGATCTTTTTTTTTTTCATCTATTCCCGCCAAAAATGAATTTTTCTTGATTGGCATTTCGTTTGCTTTTTCGTACGAATGCCGTGATACATTGTATAGGCCTATATCATTGGTCGTTATAGTCAGTGTTGCCAATTTGGTGTTTTTAGCACCAGATCTGGTGTTTCTGAAGTTCGTCTGGTGCCAGAAATGTTCTAATAGCGCCATAGCAAAATACTGGTGTTATTTCAATAAAACCAGTGCCAAATCTGGTGCTTAACGGATGTTTCCATGAAATTGTCTCCTATGACAAATAAGTAAATCCTGGAAGCCACGTAATAGTTTTAATAAAGTTAATCAATTAAGATAGGCAAAGTTCAGCCTTACACGTGTCAAGGTCAACACTCCAACAGGGGAAGTCCCTGAAATTCTCATTCTCGTGCATAAGTGCTAAGTAAGCACAACATGCAGTGTAATGATTCGATCCCACACCTGTTAGATATAAAGGGTTATTCATTCATTTATTATCATATTTATTATTCTTATTAATTAGTACATCGATGAGATGATTTTTATATCAGATAATTGTAAGCGGTTTTTATTATTATAGTCAGACAGATTTTTAATATCCATTTACTTGTAAAGAGACGAAGTATTATATATTGCAACAAGATTGCCAATAAGGATCAACCCTATGCGTCACAAACAGAACGACGTAGTACTTATTTCACCACGGCTAAGAGTCACTGTCATGAGTAACCATCACGTGAGCACCATCGAGTTCCTTCTGGAAGGAATGGAACATTATATTTCACGCATGGTGCAACTAACATGCCATTTTCTACTGTACGTATGCGTCAAGATATTACAAGTTGTGATGCAATTAGCCCTCGTGGAGGAATGAACACTGAAGAGAGGGAAGCTTACCAGTGGTGGGAGACAGTCGAAGACCACGTGACAAGGAAGTTATTAGTACCTGCGCCCTCGACAAGACATTCATTCATCACCAGCTCTCGATAAAAGAAGGAAGTTGTAACCTTTCTTTCTGGGTCCTAATGGACTGAGCACCCAGAGTCGACACTGAACGATGTCTTGCCGACATCTATATTAGTACATAATGGGTTATATCCCTGATCAAGAGTCTTTCTACAGATGGCAACGTACTTAATGAGGATATTTCATAGTAATTGAGATATCACATCATTTTTAAACATATGCGACGTAACATCGAGATCATCGGTCATTACTTAAATATGACGAATCTTCGACTGGGTGAGCAAACAATTAAATATCCGACGGCTCTGTAATATGTAACTTCAAGATATATTCAATTCATTAATGTTTATTTTCTTTTAAATTAATTGCCGCATTGAGTAATTTTAAATTCAATTGTGTGACTATCACTATTCTGTTTTATTAATATTTTGTTTTTGCATTTAATAAATTCATTTTCTTTAACTTCATGACTGTAACTTTTCTTGTAGTTAGCACATACTATAGGCAAAATCAATCATACTCCTTAAATAAGTACTGAATGGTTAGTCAACTAAGTTACACTACGGGCCGGGTAAGTGGTCTCGAACTCTACTGATGACTGCCGAGGATTAATTCACAAATTTCGATTCACTGTCTTAAATAGGAATCTGGCGCTCAACAACAACTTATTATATTACACTATCACAGGTAAGGTCACACCACAGTGTATATTATTTATTCTTATCATGTTTGTTTTAATTGAACCATTACAGTTTTGTCACCATAGTTAAAGGAACTATATTTAAAAATGTTACATTTGGCCCCATGGAGGATTTTAAATATAAATCATTTTTTTAGTAGACGAGAAATTAAGTTTTATTTATGTCATACGGAGTTAGTAAAAAGAGAGCATTAATATTTTGAAGGAAGAATAAGTTAGTAAAGTAAGGTAAGTATACCTAAGGGGTAATATGTAGTTTCAATTAAAGACAGGTGTAATTTACGCATTTAATTTGGTAGAGCAGAGAGTGGCTGAACTGTGTTATGACTCAGGACTTGCTTTATGAAGTGATTATGGGAAAATATTTGCCAATTAGGAGTGTCGGTGTTATTGACTATCAACTGGAACACTGTCATTATTTTAGGAAGACAATAGTTAGGAAAACAAAGTGTGATGTTATTATTCCAAGGAATTAGTCGAAGCATGTAAGATTTTTTTAGCTGAAATTTAATGTGTTATTGGTCAGTAGGAGGTGACCTGTAACAGTAAGAAGAAGTGGGATTATACCACGAATAGGGGAGGTTTTTGTATGTGACGTGTGATGTCACGATGAGTTTTGAGAGATTCTGGTATAGCAAGAATGAGCTATAGTCCAGGCAATCGAAGCAAGTAAGGAAGTGTTGACGAGTAATGTCACAATAAGTTTTGAGAGAAAACTAAGTTTTTTTTAGGTATTCAGCAAGAAGTCAAATCATGAATAGACTAAATTTAAAGTATAAGAGCACTAATATTTTGTGGAACGAAATATTTATTCCGAGGAGTTTGTCATGTGTTTTTGTGAAATAGTTTAGTGATATACGAAATTCAGGTATTGAGTAGTATTTTGTCCTAGTCTTAATCATTTTGTTATGGTAAGTAAGGAATGACGATACAGTAAAGTTATATCTTGAGGCTAAGTTAAATTTTATAAGATGAACAAGAAGTCAGATTATATGTTCATTTGTGATTTTGAAAATCCAAGTTATTGTTTTCGAGAAGTAGTAAAGAGGAATTATGGTTTTATGAGAAGTTAAGAAGTCGTGGAGACTTAAGAAGTATTAATTTGAAAGGAGGCGGCCGTGGCCTAAGAAAGAATTAAGCCACGAAGGCAGGTGAGTAGTAACTTGGATATTTAAGTGAACTGTTTAATAACTGCTTTAAGATATTTCGATGTCATTATGTATTTGGGGAAATATTTACAAGTATGACATGCACTGAAATTGGAATTGCCTTAGGTATCTTGCTAAGTTATTTTTTTTCTTCAATTATTGAAATGTTACTGCATTTGAGTAATCCCGTTATAGAGACGAAAGGAATATTGTGTTGTTTGCATATCGTGTGCTGTAATAATTTTAATGTGTTAATCAGCTGGAAATACAACAATGTAATTCTACGCCAGACTGATATACAAAAACTACGTTCACTAGATATGAAGACAAAATTGTATGTCAAGCATACGATCACCAAGACAAGTGCAGCGTTGACATATATGTCAAAATTAAAAGTGAAGGGCATTTATGTATATTTCTTTACAGCATAAATATAAAGAAGAATGAACATTATGAACATTTGGAAGAATGAGATGAATGAAAGTTAAAATGTGAATTTTAGCGAAGAATATATTTCTTGTATATTTTTGTGTATTGATGAAGAGTATATTGTATGTTGTCTTTTTGGGGGTTATAATATTTATATTTATAGGTTTTTTTTTGTTGGATGTGGTAAGAGAAATAATGTGAAATGTCATTTAAATTATTTATCTTAGGGGCGATTGTAATGATTCGATCCCACACCTGTTAGATATAAAGGGTTATTCATTCATTTATTATCATATTTATTATTCTTATTAATTAGTACATCGATGAGATGATTTTTATATCAGATAATTGTAAGCGGTTTTTATTATTATAGTCAGACAGATTTTTAATATCCATTTACTTGTAAAGAGACGAAGTATTATATATTGCAACAAGATTGCCAATAAGGATCAACCCTATGCGTCACAAACAGAACGACGTAGTACTTATTTCACCACGGCTAAGAGTCACTGTCATGAGTAACCATCACGTGAGCACCATCGAGTTCCTTCTGGAAGGAATGGAACATTATATTTCACGCATGGTGCAACTAACATGCCATTTTCTACTGTACGTATGCGTCAAGATATTACAAGTTGTGATGCAATTAGCCCTCGTGGAGGAATGAACACTGAAGAGAGGGAAGCTTACCAGTGGTGGGAGACAGTCGAAGACCACGTGACAAGGAAGTTATTAGTACCTGCGCCCTCGACAAGACATTCATTCATCACCAGCTCTCGATAAAAGAAGGAAGTTGTAACCTTGCTTTCTGGGTCCTAATGGACTGAGCACCCAGAGTCGACACTGAACGATGTCTTGCCGACATCTATATTAGTACATAATGGGTTATATCCCTGATCAAGAGTCTTTCTACAGATGGCAACGTACTTAATGAGGATATTTCATAGTAATTGAGATATCACATCATTTTTTTAAACATATGCGACGTAACATCGAGATCATCGGTCATTACTTAAATATGACGAATCTTCGACTGGGTGAGCAAACAATTAAATATCCGACGGCTCTGTAATATGTAACTTCAAGATAGATTCAATTCATTAATGTTTATTTTCTTTTAAATTAATTGCCGCATTGAGTAATTTTAAATTCAATTGTGTGACTATCACTATTCTGTTTTATTAATATTTTGTTTTTGCATTTAATAAATTCATTTTCTTTAACTTCGTGACTGTAACTTTTCTTGTAGTTAGCACATACTATAGGCAAAATCAATCATACTCCTTAAATAAGTACTGAATGGTTAGTCAACTAAGTTACACTACGGCCCGGGTAAGTGGTCTCGAACTCTACTGATGACTGCCGAGGATTAATTCACAAATTTCGATTCACTGTCTTAAATAGGAATCTGGCGCTCAACAACAACTTATTATATTACACTATCACAGGTAAGGTCACACCACAGTGTATATTATTTATTCTTATCATGTTTGTTTTAATTGAACCATTACAGTTTTGTCACCATAGTTAAAGGAACTATATTTAAAAATGTTACAGCAGGGCTCAGTGCAAGTGCACTTGTACTAAGAATCGACCTATCATCTATTTTCTTTCCAGCTCCCAGGGGATTTCCCAGTTTCATGCGAAGGCAGTTTATGTACTTCCACTCCCTCACGCTAATGCAGATGGAGGGAGAGTGTTTAGCCAAGTTTAATTGGTGAAAACAAAGCAAAGAAATCGAATGAAAGTATAAAAATTGCATTCCATTCCGTGTGTGAGATTTGGACTAAAACAGAGGGAAAATGCTATCACGACTACGAAATTCTGAGTGATATAATAGTGGCCGAAATTGGAAGTATGCAGAGCTACAGCAGTATTACACCTTCCTGCTCTAAAGATGTAACAGCGGTAGCAGGCTCCGCAAGTGAAGAAGACTATTTTTAATGAAAGAAATGTAAGTAAAAGGCCGTTTACATATTTATAATTTTTTGTGTTTTTCTAGTGTTTTGAATCATAGAGTCCAGCTGGTGCTTTTCTGGTGTTTTAAAGCATAGGGTTTAGTTCTTTCCCATTTCAAGATATGGCAACACTGGTTATAGTTATAATTTTCACCGTTGTTCATGTCGCTGGTCGTTTCGTTTTATTCCTTCCTTCCTTCTTTCTTTCCTTCTTTCCTTCTCTCTTTCGTTCCTTCTTTCTTTCCTTCTTTCCTTCTTTCTTTCCCCCTTTCCCTCTTTCCCTCTGTCCTTCTTTCTTTCTTTCCTTCTTTCTTTCCTTCTTTCCATCTCTCTTTCGTTCCTTCTCTCTCCTTCTTTCTTTCCTTCTGGTGTATTCTTGGAATACACGGTACGAGAGAATATAAAGTTTAATGCTCTTTGCATGTTCATTCCTTCCTCTTTGTCAAACACCAACAGTGATCTTCTATTTTCTCTGTGGTGATCACTTCGCTTATATCTTTTGTGAGTCTGTTCTAGATATATATCTTCCATGACCCACCTAGCGTCATCTAGCAGCGAATCTCTAAAGCTCCTCAATTTTTCCTGGTGCAAGAGGACTTCTTTTTCCATCTGGCCACCAGTTCTCGTTGCCATCGCCAGCTATTTTCTCCATGAGCAAGAGAACTTCGTCTCCTCTTTCACTCACCATGCTGTGCTAGTATCGCCTGCTATCAACTCTTTGAAGACCATCTCCTCAAGAGAATTTAATTTCTTAAGTTGGTTATGCTGATATGTATACCTTTTGTTTCCTACCCCCACTCTTCTCCCTTCCTTGGACCCTCTGTGCTTCGCTGAGTGGGTCTCACTTGTGCGCCGGCAGTCGACTCAGTTAAGGCTCAACTAGAGCTAGCCTCCTGACCTAACGAGGCATTTTTTTGATTCCACGCCATGTGGTAGCTTTAACCATCAAGGAGAACCTCACTTTCGCCATGCAGCAAAGTTAAGTACAAACTTCAAGTTTTAACCTCATCTTCATGATTTTAACGTCTACATGCTTTTAACGATCTTTTATAGGCAGTGTGAAATTACTTATTTTGGGGCAAAAATCATCCTTCGCGGGATTTTCCATGTTGGGCTTTTGTCTAATCAAGCAGCATTTCTTATGCTTGTTAAATGAGAAATCTTCTCACCACGTGGGATATTATCTAATACCCGCTGTCTATAAATTACAAAGCTAGTTCCTCCGCTGGATTAACTTTGACCCCATTCTTCTATAAAGATCGTTCTGGAACCTTCCAGATCCTGTACTCTATCTGCGAGTCTTGCCGTCAGGTATTTTTCACTCACTTGTGAAAATACTATTTAAAATGAGGAATCTTCCTTATAAATTACTGCAATAGCTAACTTTCTTCCACCGTTGGAATGTTCTATGGCGCATTTAATTGTAATTCCCAACTTTCTCAAGAAATAGACTCTCGCCTACCTAGTGCAACCAGTTATTTTCATCATTGCAATAACTTTCTTTCCCATAAACTTTCGTGTTACTACAGTGAATTTTTCATCTATTCAAAAGACTATAGTGAGAAACAGTGCTTTCAGTATTCCTTCCGCGTCGCGATCGTCCGTTTACATTAAATAAGGCCATGAACATTGATCCTAAATCCCAACGATCTTTCCTCAACCTTCTACTAACAAACCTTATTAATAAAATTGTAACTTTTCTATAAGGTGTCACTCTACGAAGTGCCCTTCCATTTTGTTTGTTTATCATTAATTAATTGCTGTATAACTACGTGTTTTATACACGGTTCAAACTTACATTTTTTCTTCCCCATAATCAGGGAAAACAATTCTTTTAACTCTTGAGTGAGTTATTTCTAGGTCTCACGAAATGGAAACTTCCCCGTTTGGCTCGTGATTACTACTTAAACATAGGAAGTCTAGAACCTTCCTTTTGACTTTCTCTTCAGGTTTCACCGTAAGTGACCTGCTCTCTTTTGTATAATTGTTATAAAGTAATTCAGCTTAAATATAAGAAGTTGTAGGAACTTCTATCTTATTCTTCATGTTTTTTCTTATTGTTATTTTCGAAGTTGTAACTTTTTCTAAAACAGTTACCTGGAAATTTCTTAAAGTACACTCCTTGTACTCAATTGAATGTTTAAACTTTAATCACTTTATTTGTCTTCTTTAAATCTTACAAAGATTTTAGTACATATATAAGGTTTGAAACCTCATAAATTGTTATTTGCCTGGAGCAATCTCTAAATGTTAGGAGGTCTGCGACCCCATTTGTTAAAAAGTTTAAATGATCTATATTTGTCTGAAATATATATATTTATTAAAGTTATCAACTTCTTTTGAATTGTTAAATAAATCAAGCGTTTCTTTCTGCCTTTTCATTTTTCTAATACAACGGTTAGGCAAGATCCTGTCCTCCTTGGTTCTCCCTACTCAATGCCATTAAATCTATTAATAGGGCTTTCACCACTCGTTGCATTTGAGCAAGAACTCTTAGTGGTAATCTCGTTAAAGTTTCTCTTAGCTTTAATAGCTAATTCTAACTGGCCAGTAAGGCAAATAAAGCTCGCTACGCCAGCTACCTGCTTGTGGAGATCCTCTCCGAAAACTTATGGTCAGTTTTTCAAAAGATAAGTGTTTTTCTTTGTCTAAACTTTTAGCCGGCCTCTCGCTGAGTAAAAGCTTAGCAATTTCCAGATGCAACCATTGGTTAACTTACCAAAATTACTCCCCAAAGTATAATTTTTTATCACTATCCTTCCTGGAAGCACTTGGTCGTTTTTTCATTAAATCTATAACTTCAAAAACTGGAAATACCAAACTTGATTCAAATTATTGGCATTCTTCGAATTACTTTGAAAAAACGAATTTCTTTGAAAAGACATACAATAAATCTGTTACTCTCAGTCTTGCCAGACCAACACCCTTCCCCATAGTAGTCTTATGCCTGCTTGAGAGGGAATATACTAAGGCCACGCTCTTGCAAACCGCCCAAGTCCTAGCTGTATTTCCCGTCAGCTTAGACCAAGCTCTTACCCATTTTAGGTATCAGAGAACGGATTTTCAGTGGAAACCGCCTCTAAGTGCATTAAAGGTTAAATTTATAACTTTTGTGGAACTCTCATCCTATTTCTCTATCCTTTTTCTCCAGTCCGAAACCCACTTCCTTTTATTAATCATCTTCCCTTGGTGGGTGGGTTATTCCTCAGTTAATAATCTACGCACCTTCTTTCTTTCCTTCTTTCCTTCTTTCTTTCCTTCTTTCCTACTCTCTTTGTTCCTTCTTTCTTTCCTTCTTTCCTTCTTTCTTTCTGTCTTCCCTTTTTCTTTGTTTCCTTCTTCCCTTCTTTCCTTCTTTCCTTCTTTCTTTCCTTCTTTCCTTCTCTTTTTCGTTCCTTCTCTCTTTCCTTCTTTCTTTCTTTCTTTCTTTCTTTCTTTCCTTCTTTCCTTCTTTCTTTCCTTCTTTCTTTCTCTCTTTCGTTCCTTCTTTCTTTCCTTCTTTCTTTCTGCCTTCCCTTTTTCTTTCTTTCTTTCTTTCTCTCTTTCTTTCCTTCTTTCCTTTTTTCCTTCTTTCTTTCCTTCTTTCCTTCTTTCTTTCCCTCTTTCCTTCTTTCCTTCTCTCTTTCGTTCCTTCTTTCTTTCCTTATTTACTTCTTTCTGTCTTCCCTTTTCTTTCCTTCTTTCTTTCCTTCTTTCCTTCTTTCTTTCCCTCTTTCCTTCTTTCTTTCTTTCTTTCTTTCTTTCTTTCTTTCCTTCTTTCCTTCTTTCTATCCTTCTTTCCTTCTCTCTTTCGTTCCTTCTTTCTTTCCCTCTTTCCTGCTTTCCTTCTTTCTTTCCCTCTTTCCTTCTTTTCCTATTTCCTTCTTTCTTTCCTTCTTTCTTTCTTTCCTTATTTATTTCCCTCTTTCCTTCTTTCCCTCTTTCCTTCTTTCCCTCTTTCCTTCTTTCTTTCCTTCTTTCTCTCCCTCTTTCCTTCTTTCCTTCTTTCCTTATTTCTTTCCCTCTTTCCCTATTTCCTTCTTTCTGTCCTTCTTTCTTTCTTTCTTTCTTTCTTTCCTTGTTTCCTTCTTTCCTTATTTCTTTCCCTCTTTCCTTCTTTCTTTCTGTCTTCCCTTTTTCTTTGTTTCCTTCTTCCCTTCTTTCCTTCTTTCCTTCTTTCTTTCCTTCTTTCCTTCTCTTTTTCGTTCCTTCTCTCTTTCCTTCTTTCGTTCTTTCTTTCTTTCTTTCTTTCCTTCTTTCCTTCTTTCTTTCCTTCTTTCTTTCTCTCTTTCGTTCCTTCTTTCTTTCCTTCTTTCCTTCTTTCTTTCTGTCTTCCCTTTTTCCTTCTTTCTTTCCTTCTTTCCTTCTCTCTTTCCTTCTTTCTTTCTTTCTTTCTTTCCTTCTTTCCTTCTTTCCTTCTTTCTTTCTTTCCTTCTTTCTTTCCTTCTTTCCTTCTCTCTTTCGTTCCTTCTCTCTTTCCTTCTTTCTTTCTTTCTTTCTTTCTTTCTTTCCTTCTTTCCTTATTTCTTTCCCTCTTTCCTTATTTCCTTCTTTCTTTCTGTCTTTCCTTTTTCCTTCTTTCTTTCCCTCTTTCTTTCTTCCCGTGGCTCATGATCTACAGATTAACGGTCACGATAAACTACAAGCTTCCTTCCTTCCTTCTTTCTTTCTTTCCTTCTTTCCTTCTTTCTTTTCCTCTTTCCTTCTTTCCCTCTTTCCTTCTTTCCTTCTTCCTTTCCTTGTTTCTTTCTTTCTTTTTTTTTTGGGCTGGCAGCGTGGCTCAGTGGAAGCGTTCCCGCCTGTTGTGGCGAAGGTTGCAGGATTGAATCCTGGTGCAGGCAGTTGGCATTTGAGGGTGTGCAAATGCGAGGGAGCCGTGTCAGAAGATTTACTGGCACGTTAAAGATCCCCTTCGGGCAAATTTCCGTCACTCCGCGCCTCTAAAAGCCGCAGTTGTTAAAAGGGACTTAAACCAATAACATTATCATTATCGTCCTTTCTTTCTCTATCTGTAGTAGCTTCGGTGGCGTAGTGGGTAGCATGCTGAACTGATGTGCCCAAGATCGCGGGTTCAAACCCGGCCGAAGTCGTCAGATTATTTAAGAGCCTTAACATCCTTTAGTATGCCTTCCTTCGGAGGGGAAATAAAGCCGTCGGTCCCATGTCATAGATTTACGGCATGTAAAAGATCCTTCCACAGACTAAACTTGTGTAAAGATAAATTTCTAGGTTAGATTTTGTTGGAACGCTCTATTAAAGTTCCAACGTTCAGCACTAGGTATTAGTGACACCCGGTAGCGAAACTTGGACTACTTGAAATTAAAAGGAACTTGTAGCTCACCATATGGGTGTCCGCTTGATGCAGCTACAGACTCTGGCGAGCCGAACATGTCCTCGGACACTCCCGGCACTAAAATCCATACGATAATTAAATAAATCTCTATCCGCCTTGATTGGCATTGCAACGCATGCCGGGTGTACCAAGTCAAAGAAAAAGTACTGACTCGTTACTTCGACATTTGAAATTGAATCATCGTTACTATTTTTGGCAAGTAGACTAACAGTAACGGTAAATTTAACGAAGTTACTTTTGAAAAGTAACTAACCAAGCTGTAGTGAAAAAGAGCAAGCCTTACGTTGTTCTTCTTGTTGTTGTTCTTTAATTTTATGGGCTTGCGATACTTTTCTTATCAGCCCCGTGTACTGTACTTTGGTGGGTGTTGAATTAGAGATAGGCTAAAGTTTCCAAGGTAGAACTGAAAATGTTTCATGCATTCATATTCTAAAGACAACCACACTCTTCTGTCGTTGGCGGTTCAGTTCAGTTCCATGTAATTGTCACATCCCATTCTATTCTTGATGACTTCCAAATACTTCGTCCTAGGACGTCCTATTACTTTCTTTCCCAGCATTTTCCCTGCAAGAATGTTAACGATGCAAGTGTTCTGTCTGATGACATGTCCAATAAATTTTATTTTTCTCTTTCCCATTTCCTTCATTAATCTTCTCTCTTCTTTGCCCTTAAGACTTCCAGGTTGGTCTTTCTTTCCATCCTGCTCGTTCTTGTCATTTTCCACCATAACCACATTTCAGCAGCTTCAAGTCGATTCTTCTCCAATTTACCCAGAGTCCAACTTTCACTTCCATAGAGCAAAGGATTTTCTTGCATCTATATACAAATGTTTGCTGGATAAAATGTTTTTCTTATTCATAAATGCCTGTTTTACGTGTCTTCAAAGAACTACCTCAACTGAACGAGCTGATGTACTTTCACTACTGAAATGAAAATCCACAGCCTGCTTCCAGTCAACCGACCGGGTCAGGGAATGGAAAGAATGAAGCCCCCATCTAGCGGCGAGGATATGAACTGTGCCGGCTGCCGAAGACTGTCGCATTCCCCTTGGGCAATGATTAAATGAATGACAGAGGTAATGAAATGATAATGGAGAGTGTTGCTGGAATGAAATTTTGACAGGGAAAACCGGAGCACCTGGAGAAAAACCTGTCTGCCTCAGTTTTGTCCAGAGCAAATCTCAAATGAGGCGACTGGGATTTGAACCACGGATCCCCTGGTGAGGAAACCTCCGTGGCTTAGGCGGCAGCACGCTGGCCTCTCACCGCTGGGTCCGTGGTTCAAATCCCGGTCACTCCATGTGAGATGTGTGCAGACGGAGGCAGACAGGTTTTTCTCCAGGTATTCCGGTTTTCCCTGTCAAAATTTCATTCCAGCAACACTCTCCACTATCATTTCATTTTATCTGTCATTCATCTTTTGAGAGGTCAGACCTACCTCATCTACAGTGGTGTAACTTAAGGAAGGAAGGAAGGAAGCTTGTAGTTTAACGTGACCGTTAATCTTGAGATCATGAGCCACGGGACCTCCTTTTTACGTGGAATCCGAACCACAGGACATGGCATTTCACTTCGAAAATCTCACATGCATTGACCGGGAATCGAACCCGGACCGCCTTGGTGAGAGGCATACAGCTAGACCGCTGAGCCACCACGCCCCCTGGTGTAACTTAACTGGGCTTTGCTGGAGAGGGATGAGGGCTAGGACGTGAGACATGATCAATGAAAGCAAATATACGATTCCGAAGTTTAAAATCCTCCTATCTAGCCCTCAGTGGGCTTTCTTTCGGAGGAGACGTAAAGCCGGCGGTCCCATGTCATAGATTTATGGCATGAAAAAGAACCTTTCATTAACTACACTTGTGTGAGGCCAAAATTTGTAGGTTATTTATTTATTTATTTATTTATTTATTTATCGTATGGCTTTTAGTGCCGGGAGTGTCCGAGGACATGTTCGGCTCGCCTGAGTCTGTAGCTGCTTCCAGCGGACACCCTAAAGGGTGAGCTACAAGTACCGTTCAATTTCAAGTAGTTGCAACTTTCGCCACCAAATATCAATGATACCTAGTGGTGAACGTAGGAACTTTGATAGAGCGTTCTGACGAAATCTAACCTAACAATTTTGCTTTACACAAGTTTAGTCTGTGAAAGGATCTTTTACATGCCATAAATCTATGACATGGGACCGCCGGGTTTACTTCACCTCCGAAGGAAGGCATACTGAAGGATTTTAACGCTCTTAAAAAAATCCGACGACTTCGGCCGGGTTTGAACCCGCTATCTTGGGCACAGCAGTTCAGCATGCTACCGACTACGCCACCGAAGCAATTTGTAGGTTAGAATTGATAACGCTCTATTAGTTCCAACGTTCACCGCCAGGTGCTGACTGCGATGCCATCTAGTAGCCAAATCCGCAAGCTAGTTGTCGTGGACGGTAGAATTTGGTAACAAAAGTAGGAACTCCTTGAAAATTCTTGTCTGCAGTCCTTAGGCCTACTTGCCTGGGTGAGTGGTTATCGGTCGGAGTACTAACCCCAAACCGGGTGAGTTAGCCGTGGTCGTTACGGCATGACTGCTGGCAGTCGCTCACATCCGGGAGGCGAGGAGGTTCGAATCCCCCCGCCGGCAACCTTGAAGGTGGTCTTCTGTGGTTTCCCATCTTCCTTCCAGACAAATGCCGGGGTTGGTCCCTAACTATAGGCCACAGCCGCTACCTTCCAACTCCTCGCCCTTCCCTTCCAACTTCCCTCCCCAACGGTACTTGTAGCTCACCCATCGGGTGTCCGTCTCGAAGCAGCTACAAAACTGGCGAGCCGAACATGTCCTCGGACACTCCCGGCACTAAAAGCCATACGCTAAAAAAAAACTAACCCCAAGCTTGCAGGTTCGCTCATGGCCGTGGTAAGTGATTTTTGAACGAGGTAAAAATTACGACACGCATGTCTTACGATGTTGGCATGTTAAAGAACCCATTTGAATTCAGTAGTCCGTACTCATAATGGTAAAATTAATCTCGGGAATTTCCGCCAACACAAACTTCCTCATAACTCTACTAGAAAGCGCTATAGTGTCTAAGAGCTTAGATATCTAACCTCCTTGACTTTCATAGTGCTTCAAGGCATAACAAAATTCGACATGCAAGCTGCCCTCTGCGTATCAAATAACAAAGCTTGCACCCGAGGCCATACGATATTATTATTATTATTATTATTATTATTATTACTACTATTATTATTATTATTATCTTTAATTTCTTATAATTAGCCTATGGTAAAAATCAGTTTACAGCATACGGATTTGGAATCAAGTATCCTGTAAACTTATTACTGTGATAAAAATAACCTGGCAATATGGCACGTATCCAGCAGCACTGCCTTCTGTATTCTGGCAATCAGGTGTTTCATTTGCAGTTCCTCCAAACCCATAACCAACATCTTTGGAACAACTCCCGTGGAAGAGATCACCACTGGCAAAATCCTCACGCATTTTAGTCCCCATAGTTTTCGCATTTCTTCCGCCAACGGTGCGTACTTGTTTATTATTATTATTATTATTTGAATTAAAACAGATAACACACACTATTTCAGCCATCACAATTAACACCGGTTATCAGACAGATTCTACACAGATCAAAGTACACGTGGCTACATAACCGCATTGTTGCAGCCCCTAAACTGAGGAACCAACCAACCAACCTTTTGCTCAGAAACTATTAATAGCAACTAATTTTTCATGGCTGTTCTTCAAGACACTCCCCTTACTTTAACGCAATTTTTTTTTGTGAAAATAAATGTATTTTTGATTTCTTTTAATGAATATTTTTAAATTGGCATCATTTTAACAACATATTCATGAACATTTAAATCTGGCAATATTAAACTAAAATAAATTTTGAAAAATAGATGTATTAACATGTATCACGCGTAAGGAAATAGGCCAACTACTTCTAAAGAATTCAGCTGTTTATGGTGAACATTCCTTGAAAGGAATTAACCGGCGAGGACTGGCGCAAGGGTATTTTTGACCCGAGGCTTAGCCTAAATAATGCTCTATGTTTGGTCAGCCCTTATTTCCTGTCGCTTACTGTACCTTCCCTCCTAGCCCTGAACTTCACCCTACAAAAGGAACATGTCCGTAGCTTTTGGAATACTCAAGTTATTTCTATATTATTTACGGCCGGGTCAGATTTACCCATGGCGCCAGTCCTCGCGTGACAATTTTCGGCTGACGTTAGTCGGAACAATCTGAAAAAAAATAAGGGGGAAAATCCACTTATTTTGGTACAGCACAATCATGTAGTTCACGTTCTTGTTCATCTATATCTAGGGTCTAGGGACACCTTGGTCATCAGCTCCTTTCTTCAAGAAAACTAAGATGACTGCTTTGCCGCTACTATCAGGGCCAATGATATTGTTACGCGAATTGTTGTCATTTTTCTGCGTGTTGAATTTGAAAAATGTAAATAAACCTCATTTTATATTGGGAATAACTTAGTTCATAGGAAAACATCAGGTGCAAAATTACTTCATTAAAATACACACGAGATCAAACATCAATTCCCCTCGATTTTCCTTAATCCACTCGGTCCTCCAAGAGACCCAAAATGAGTTCATCAACTTCGCTCAGGCTTTGGCAAGGGGTCGGCAAAGGGGTTATCCCCAATGACGTAAACAAATGTCATAACCCTCCTGCTCGCATACCAATGGCCGGGTCAAACATCTTCTGCAGCGCATGAGCGAATTCTTGAATGCAGCTGATTTTTTCGTTCTAGGCTGGAAAACAGTATTTTCAGCATCCGCAGCTGATATCAAAAGTACTTTTAGGTACAAATTATACACCTATTAATATCTAAATTTAATATCATAATGTCTGACTAGGTTAAAAAACAACAAACATTTAATCATGCACATGTTAAAAACAATGCTTAAAATTTGAGAAAAAATTAGTTCAGAGCGCTTGACCGATGGCGTGGTGGTATTCGCAAGACATTGTTGTGCCATTGGTCAACCGCTCTGATGTCAAGTCCGCTCATTCGTTAAATCAGGTATAAAGTGTTTGGCACATTATAACTTATATGGCAGAAAATACAAGTGATTTAAAATTAATCATAATATTCTTTTAAATAAGTCTGCCAAGTTTTCTATTTTGAGAAGTTATACTTAGGCCTAGTTTGGTTTCATTATTAGAAGTTGTATTAGAAGCATCGATTATAATCAATGGTAGAAGTGAGCATGGAAGACTTGTGTCGTTCTAAGAATGCATAAGGATAAAGAGACCGCGACCGAGCGGAGTTGAGGGACTCCTCTGGCGACTACCTGGAGTGTCGAGTGGAATTGAGGTAACCCTGGCTACCTGACTCAGGTACCCGAGTGGAATTGATGCCCGCCCACGCACGACTTCAACAAAACGGGAGTGACACACTATGGGTCAAAATGACCCGGCGCCAACCCTTGTGTTGTATTTTTTCACGCCAGTTCACAAGGGTTAAGCAATATACACTGGTCAAAAATAGTTTTGCATATTGCAAGATGTTGTATTTTCATTGCTGTGAGACGACATTTCGTTTTTGCACATTGGCTCATCTGTTAACTCTAAGATGGTTTGTTGGTACCGTGCACTGTAATCGGACATGGAGTTTGTGCATACAACCTGCACTAATGCTGTGAATGCGGTACATCGAACCCGACCAGCAGGATCATTGTCGAACATAGCAGACTAAGAGTGTACCTAGGTGACACTAACAACTTTTTCAGTGCTACACCATCGTGCCTGGACTGGAGAAATAGACTGGACATAAGGTTATAATAAGGTTGATATCTGTGCTTGAATGTACTTGTTACTATTATTATAAATAATATCATTATTATCGTGTTTCATGTGTAATGCCATACGCTACATAAATAAATAAAACAGATATCGGATAAAGCACGTGTATTATATTTGGTCCTCAAATACATAAGCTTGCAATATGCAAAACTTTTTTTGACCAGTGTATTATAGCGAGAAATTGGAATCAATATTTTTCTAGTTTTTAGACCATGCCAGTTCCATATGATTCTATTTCTTCCATTTGAAGCACTGGCATCCAATTTGGTGTTCTTCCATGCTCCCTTGCTCTTGTTTGTAGTACAGTCTCTTTGTTAAAAATGTTATTTTTTGTGTGTCTAATATAAATAAAAATAAATACATAGGCCTACGTTGGCGAGATTACTAATTGGACGCACTAAAAATGTAGAAAGTAGACTATTCATTAAAAAATAAAACAAGTAGTTCCGTGAAGAACTATACAGCCTATTTTCATATATCCTACTTATGTTAATTGCCTCTATCAACATACACAATTTCAGTTTGATTGCTGTAATAGATTCGTAGATATTGAGAACCGACTAAATATTTCGGATGTTCGCCATGTTGGATTTTATATATGTAGGTTCTAGAGTTAAGTACTGTTACATGCAGATTATTGTGAACGTGTAGTATTCAAACTTCAATCGCATAGTTAGGACACAAGAAAAAACAAGGAGAGTTTAAAATTTTTCACAGCTGCCATCTTGAGGTTATGGAAACAATTGAAATAAATCAGATGCCAGTGGATTAACATTCGTATAAGGATTTACTGTACCAAGTTTCACTGCACGCGGATGGTTAAATTGCGAGAAACGTCCATGTGAATATTTATAATTCGCGTCACCGCCATGTTGGATTTGTGATCACCAGGTTATTTAAAGTCCTATAGGTGAACTTATGTTCATAGCCCCTATGAACATTAAAAAATGCAGTTTGATTGCTAAAATAGATTCGTAGATATTCAGTATCGTCTAAATATTTCGGATGATCGCCATGTTGGATTGTTAAATGTATAGGCCATAGAGTCATGTACCATTAAAGGAAAATTATTGCGTAGGTTCATTATTCAAACTTTCACTTCGATCGCATGACTACATCACAATAAATAAAATCTTAATTTTAAAATTCGCACTGCCGCCATCTTGAGGTTATGTAAACAATTGAACTAAATTAGATACCAGTGGATTACAATGTGTATAAATATTTCCTGTGCCAGGTTTCAGTGCGCTTGGAACATTAAATCGCGAGAGAGGTCTATTTACAATTTTCAAATTCGCTTGGCCGCCATGTTCGTTTTGTAGTTAACCGGTTTTTGAAAGTCTTATAGATGGACTTCCAGTAGTGCCCTTTATCTCTGTACAAAATTTCAGGGGTTTACCGCTAATAGTTTCAGAGATATAGAATGCCAGTGAAATATTTCGCACATCCGCCATCTTGTGATTATGAGAACAATTGAACGAAGTTAGATGTCGGTGCATTACAATGTATATAAACATATACTGTACCAAGTTTCATTGCGTTTGGTTGGTCAAATCGCGAGAAACGTCTATTTAAAAGTCGCAAATTCGCTTGGCCGCCATGTTGGTTTTGTTGTTACCAGGTTTTCAAAAGTCACATAAGTGAACTTATAGTAGTTCCCTCTATCACCATAGAAAATGTCAGGGTAATATCGGTAATAGTTTCGGAGATATTGAATGCTGGTGAAATATTTCGCACAGCCGCCATGTTGGATTGGTGAGTCGTAACAAAATTTGAAGGGCACGGTCGAGGTCGCCGGGAATAGTGCTATGAACTTTCCGAGTTTCATTGAAATCGCTCCAGCCGTTTAGATTTTATTAGGGGGACACACACACACGAATCACACACACACACACACACACACGCACACACACACGGACAAAAGGTGATCTCATAAGCCTATTTTTTCAAAATTGAAAATAGGCTAAAAATATGCACTTAACAATAAGCCAGTCTTATTCACTCTTCTTTGCCGTAATATGTGCAGACGGTTTTGCATGTTGTTCAAGTGTAATTTATTTTCACATTCCACTTCCTTCGAGCATATTTGACAATAGACGATAACGCCATCAGTTGAATAATCACTATTACCTGACACCCACTGGTTTAATAAATACTTTCTGCTGCTCTTCTCTTTAGGCATTTTGAGTTAAGGATATGCAGACTGAGAATAAAGTAACACAGTAACTGAAGAAACTCCTCACAAAACTAACACCGGGCTACTGGCTGTCGAGATGGTGAAAGGAAAGTCCCACTCCATTCCCTTCTTCAAATAGCCAGGCAGCATTGCTTAAAGTACGAGTACTGTCATCTTGTTATCTGTCGCTCAGAAAGTTGCTTACAAGGGATGTCCAACACGCAGGGGAAACCTATTTTGTTCCTGATGTTTTAAATTATACTTAATCTCAACTGTATATGCTAAAATATTCTGTTATATTCAGAATATACACAAAATCTAATGAACTCTCAAAGTATGTATTTGCGTATTCGCATATGCATTTTCAAAAAATCTGGTCCTTACTCATAAGTAAGGCCAGGATAGTTAGACCTATGTGTTTAAATATTTTATATTTAACAAAATATTTTCTATTTATTTACATATTTTTGACGTTTTTATAAATAAATATATATTCTAGCGTATTTATTCATAAGTAGGCCTACATATTTCTTATATTTGGTGGTATTTTCTACGCCTTAGTATGTTGTACTGCCCGCATTTTTGACATTTGGCAATTCCAGTAATTTGTTTCTCTATTTCGTGATTGCACCTGTGTCTCTGTATTATAGTGGTATTTCAAGACAGGAATTCCCCAGTCATTAAGTATACCAGGGGGTCGAACATCAATTCCGCCCGATTTTCCTCAATTCCACCCGGTCCTCCAAGGGGCCCAAACATAAGTTCCTCAACACCGCTCAGGCTTTGACAAGGGGTCGGCAAAGGGGTTATCCCAAATGACGTAAACAAATGTCATCTCATAACCCTCCTGCTCGCATACCAAGGGCCGGGTCAACGTCAAACACCTTCTGCAGCGCATGAGTGAATTCTTGCATTCCACACGACAACACAAGTACAACACCTCATCCAAATATATTTGTTTTTTTAAAGTGCCTATCAGATACAGACAGACACGTACATTCTACTTAACAGCAGCGGGCGGGTGTCGAGCAAAGACAAGAATAGTCATGTGAGAAAAGAATTCATTGAAAACAAGCTCATGCAGTACGCTAACCAAACCGTGAGTAGATTAGATCTTGTGAAGTGTATTTCTCACACAATAGTTAGGGAATGAAAAGAGTTTCATCTAATGTTTTTTGTATAGTTTGAAATGAAGTAAAGATTTATGTGATTTTAAGACGCTGATTTTTCTTATTTTATTAAATTTCCTGTCCATATTTTTATTTAACAACAGTGATTAGCTCTTTGTATTATGTTTATATCTGATTTAACGATTGAGTGGACTTGGTGGTGGTGATTTAAAATTAATCATAATATTCTTTTACATAAGTCTGCCAAGTTTTCTATTTTTTAGCCTACTTTCGATTTTTGCAAAAAATGAAAGTAGACTTATGAGATCAACACAGGGCGAAAAAAGTGTGTCTGTCTGTGTGTGTGTATGTGTGTGTGTGAGTCTGTGTGTGTGTGTGTGTGTATGTGTGTGTGTGAGTCTGTGTGTGTGTGTGTGTGTGTCTGTGTGTGTGTGAGTGTGTGTACTCTGAATGTCTGTCCCCCCCTATCAATTCGAACACGGTGAATGCGAATTGAACGAAATTCGGTACAAAGGTAGCACTAGCAAAGGACACCTCAGTGTCATGTTTTATATCGCCGCCATCTTGACGGAAACGTAATGGCGGCCACACAAATGTTCAAAGCTTAAATCAAATTACGACCAACCTAATCATCCGATCTCTACCAAATTTTGCAACAACATACCTTTATGGGGGGAGCATCCTTTGACCAAACCAATAGGTCATCAGCGTAATAGTTTGCGGATGGCGGCCATCTTTGTGTGAAAATCGATTCCCTCTATTAATTCGAACACGGTGAAACCGAATGGAACGAAATTTAGTACAGAGGTAGTACTATCAAAAGGCACCTCAGTGTCATGTTTTATATCGCCGCCATCTTGACGGAAACGTAATGGCGGCCACACAAATGTTCAAAGCTTAAATCAAATTACGATTAACCTAATCATCCGATCACTACCAAATTTTGCAGCAACATACCCTTATAGAGGAAGCATCCTTTGACCAAATGAATAGGTCATTAGCCTAATAGTTTGCGGATGGCGGCCATCTTTGTGTGAAAATCAATTCCCCCTATTAATTCAAACACGGTGAAACCGAATGGAACGAAATTTGGTACAGAAGTAGCACTAGCAAAGGGCACCTCAGTGTCATGTTTTATATCGCCGCCATCTTGACGGAAACGTAATGGCGGCCACACAAATGTTCAAAGCTTAAGTTAAATTACGACTAACATAACCATCCGATCTCTACCAAACTTTGCAACAACATACCTTTATGGAGGGAGCATCCTTTGACCAATCTAATAGGTTATTAGCCTAATAGTTTGCGGATGGCGGCCATCTTTATGTCAACATTGATTCCCCCTATTAATTCGAACACGGTGGAACCGAATGGAACGAAATTTGGTACAGAGGTAGCACTAGCAAGGGCACCTCAGTGTCATGTTATATATCGCCGCCATCTTGACTGAGACGTAATGGCGGCCACACGAATGTTCAAAGCTTAAATCAAATTAAGATTAACCTAATCATCCGATGTCTACCAAATTTTGCAACTATATACCTTTATGGAGGGAGCATCATTTGACCAATCTAATAGGTCATTCGCCTAATAGTTTGCGGATGGCGGCCATCTTTGTGTCAGAATCGATTCCCCCTATTAATTCAAACACGGTGAAACCGAATGGAACGAAATTTGGTACAGAGATAGCACTAGCAAAGGGCATCTCAGTGTCATGATTAATATCGCCGCCATATTGACAGAAACGTAATGGCGGCCACACAAATGTTTAAAGCTTAAATCAAATTACGACTAACATAACCATCCGATCTCTACCAAACTTTGCAACAACATACCTTTATGGAGGGAGCATGCTTTGACCAATCTAATAGGTCATTAGCCTAATAGTTTGCGGATGGCGGCCATCTTTATGTCAAAATTGATTCCCCCTATTAATTCGAACACGGTGGAACCGAATGAACGAAATTTGGTACAGAGGTAGCACTAGCAAAGGGCACCTCAGTGTCATGTTTTATATCAGCGCTATCTTGACGGAAACGTAATCGCGGCCACCCAAATGTTAAAAGCTAAAATGTAATTACGACCAACCTAATAATCTAGTCTCTACCAAATTTTGCAACACCATATCTTTATGTGGGAAACATATTCTGACCAAACTGCAAGAACATCAGCCCAATAGTTTGCAGATGGTGGCCAAGTATGTGTGCAAAGCGATTCCCCCTATCAATTCAAACACGGTGAAACCGAATTGAACGAAATTTGGTACAGAGGTAGCACTAGCAAAGGGCACCTCATATTCATGTTTAATATCCCTATAGCACGTTGTATTTCAACAAGCTACTACAACCAACATTCAATCATACTCCTTGAAAAGGACAAAGAGTTATAATAATACCCATGCATTTAGGAGAAAGTAGGCTATATGTTCTTTACTGAACATCTTGTTTCTACTCATGCGCTGCATAAGGTGTTTGACACGGCCCTTGGTATGCGAGCAGGAGGGTTCTTATGACACTTGTTTCAGTCATTGGGGAAAAGCCTGGGCGGATTGGAGGAACTCATTTCTGGGTCCCTTAGAGGACCGGGTGGAATTGAGGTAACCCTGGCTACCTGACTGGAATTCCCGGTGGAATTGATGCCCGCCGTACCAGGGGGGCTGGAGTCAACAGTATCATTATGACTCCAATAGTCCTTACCTTGACAGGAAATTGTTACTTGAAATTACAGTGGTCTGCGAAACTTGTGAGTATTCACAGACTGCAATGAAAGGTTTTGAAGTGACCTTTTCTTCTGCGCTTTCGAATGAAATTCGAAAAATACACATATATAATTTCGTATCGCGCATCTGCTGTAAGTATTGTAGGATTCGAAAACTAAGGCAAGCCCCGGCCTATTAAGCGGGAATGTTCTGTACTATAGTTATGATTATGGATTATTCAAGCAGCTAGACGTTCCAGTAACTGGAGGACATTAATATGATACAAATTTAAGAACATATATTTTGGAAACTTAATCACATATTTTCCACTTTTGAGCACATGAATAAATACGTATTTCTGAAAAGTTAAGCATACAGTAAATATCAGCAATCTTAAGGTAATGGCATGTTCTAAAAACCAGAGAAATCTTTGGTTCCATCAATATTATTCATTTTCTTTTTTTTTGGGGGGGGGGGGAATTATGCTGTGTGAAAATAAATTAAAAAAACTTCTTTCGAAAATGGAGGCCTATAGCAATATTTCTTTTTTATTTTCACGTGGCATAAACCAAAAGAAAGAATAATATTAATAGTATTCCGGGCTGTGAAAGCCTTAATCTACACATCTTTGATTCTAATTTATCGCTAAAATGTTTTTCGAGAAAAACAATTTCCTTTTTTCTTTAAATTATTTATATATAGACTATATATTGGAACTTCTCAACATGCAAAGTTGAAATATTTGGATGTAATTCCTCGTTATATGTGTTATTTTAACACGTCTGATTTTCATGATTTACTATAATTTAATTTTGTCAGATGGAAATGTTCATGAAAGTGCTTTTGAAATTAAGCAATTTTAAAACGATAAATGAAAATTCCAAAATACATTAATTTTCAGAAAGCCTAGACTGTCAATGTAAGGAGAGCGTCTAGAATATCCTGGAAATAATTCGATTAGTTCCTGTCAATAGTTTCTAAGGAAACGGTGAATAAAATTTGGTTGTAGTATGGGCAATATAGGACATTCCGGAGTCCTTTAAGGGAACCAGGTAGTGTGGAATGACCGAAAATAGTATTTTTTGTTTTTAGATTCAAAACATTCTCCATTCTTTCCCGATTACACCAATATATAACACATAGGTATGGAACCCATATTTGAGGTCAATATTTATATTTTATTGTAACCATGCATACGTCGATTACATGAAAAGACTGAATGTTTAAGCTTAATTTTCTCAAGATTTAAAATTTTCGATAATTTGGACCTTTTTCTCAGGAACCACCTGCCTGACCAAGTTGAAATTTTCCGAAGTTATAGATGCTTACAAACCAAAAGCTGCGAAACATAATGGAAGTCATCGAAAAAAAAGAAAAAAAAAATTAAAATAGAACTCAAATAAATTCATAAAATCGAAACCAAATGCCGGACAACAATAACTTACTTCACAAGCTGTATCAATAATATTAGATTAAGATTTATAGATTTCACCCAATTTTCTATTTTATCACCAGAGAAAACGGTATTCTACCAAAATACAAGTAGCCTACTCTTCTGAAAAGTAGTGAAAGCTGACTTAACGCTTTTCAGCTCCGGCAGATTCCATTATTAAAAAAAGGATATCCTATTATTGTGTTTTGTAATCAGTAATTTATGGTTTTGACACAACAATAACTTAATTATTACTGACTGGCTGCGTGGCTCAGCGGTATCGTTCTCACTTCCTGGTCCCAAGATTGCAGGTTCGTATCCTGGTGCAGTCAGCAGGCATTTGAGGGTGCTCAAATGTGAGGGAACCGTGTCAGTACATTTACTGGCACGTTAAAGATCCCCTTCGGGGCAAAATTCCGGCTCCCCGGCGTCTCTAAAGCCAGATTAGTTAAAAGGGACGTAAAACCAATAACATTATTATTATCTTAATTATTATTCTTAATTAAACTTTTAGCTGACGAAGGCTTCATTGTCAAGCTCTAATATGTATAACAATTGAACAACTGAATAGTTGTTTCTTAATTTGTAATAATTGGCGTAATATTATTAAGATTTTTTATTTTTTTTTTGTCGTTTACCCTCCAGGTTGGTGGTACTGACGGACTCAGCGAGGGAACTCACCACTACCGCCTCTACGGGCAGTGTCCTAGAGCGGGGAACATCTAATCGGAAGGGATACAACTGGTGAGGTGTGATTGGCACCTCGCCCAGGCGGCCTCACCTGCAAAGCGAACAGGGGCCTCAGGAGGGAAGGTAAGGGATGGTGAGGATGGATAGACAAGGAAGAGGGAAGGTGGCGGCCGTGGCCTTGAAGAAGGTACCATCCCGGCATTTGCCCGAAGACGAAGTGGGAAACCACTGAAAACCACTTCGAGGATGGCTGAGGGGGAATCGAACCCCCTCTACTCATTTGGGCCACCCGAGGCTGAGTAGACCCCGTTCCAGTCCTCGTACCACTTTTCAAATTTCGTGGCAGAGCCGGGAATCGAACCCAGGACCTCCGGGGCGGCAGCTAACCATGCTGACCGCTACGCTACGGAGGCGACTATTTATTTATTTATTTATTTATTTATTTATTTTATTTTCGTATGGCTTTTAGTGCCGGGAGTGTCTGCGGACATGTTCGGCTCGCCAGAGTCTGTAGCTGCTTCAAGCGGACACCCATAGGGTGAGCTACAAGTCCCGTTCAATTTCAAGTAGTTCCTACTTTCGCTACCAGATGTCACTGATACCTAGTGGTGAACGTTGGAACTTTGATAGAGCGTTCCAACGAAATATAACCTAGAAATTTCGCTTCACACAAGTTTAGTCTGTGGAAGGATCTTTTATATGCCATAAATCTATGACATGGGACCGCCGGCTTTACTTCCCCTCCAAAAAAGGCATACTGAAGAACTTAAACGCTCTTAAAAAATCCGACGACTTCGGTCGGGTTTGCACCCGCGATCTTGGGCACAGCATTTCAGCATTCTACCAACTACGCCACCGAAGCTGCTTCTTATTAAGAATTATCTATTAATCAATACGGTAACTTACATTATCACAGCCTACATTCTCCTAGCATGGTAAATCAAATCTTATTGCTTTGTATCCAACAGAAATGTAATTTCGAGCCATTCCAGTGCAGGCAATTGAGACCAGTTCCGAAACCAAATAATTAAGAAATTAAAGCATAAGCTGCTATAAAATAAAAGACAAGGAAATGGCTGACAATCAATAAATTAAATACCCTATAAATCGTTCTACACAGGCAAGTTATGAAATTTGTGTAGAATCGAGAGTGACACTGAAACGCCCGTTTGTCTAGTCCCAGGACCGCAATCACTCTCCATTTCAGAAAGATCTCCTCTTCATTAAATTTATTAGTATTCTGTAATAACGCTCACGAAATATATTTTAGATTCTTTTAATATATTCCTCTCATTCTATTCCTTATGAGATCATACTAACCGATGTGCCAAGGAGTCTTGTACGAAATAAAGTTACATATGATTATGAAAATTCATTGTACACACGTTCTTACATGTGCCCAGTTCATTTGTAGCTTCGTGCCGTAAAAGCTGTTTCAAAAAGTATAGGTGGCCCACAAGCAATCGATATGGCATTATCGTCGATCAGGTGCGTGCGAGGTATCGGACAGGTCGATAAGGGGGACTGGCTAGTCAGCTGATTGGCTCCGCCCCTCCGCGGGGAAGCGGCGGGGCTGTGGGTGTGGAAAGGGGTGAGGTGGGGTGGGGGGAACACACGTCTCGATCGTTCAGGGAGCTCGCGAAAACTTAAAAATGCCGCCGCAGAGAAGCCCGAATCAATACAGCGGCACTATACCACGTGACTTGCTATCGGTCGTCACTTCAGCCAATAGCAAGGCAGCAAAAGTTTTGTTAAGTAGCAGCAGCCGATGGTGGCGCCTCTAGCCGGCAGGTCGTGGCAAGCAGTTAGTGAGTGCGAGGCAGCCAGTGCGGCTTGCTGTTGAGTGTTGTGCGAGCCGTATACTGCGGTGGTGAGAGACTCTCATCGTGTTCTTAAAAAATTGTCGGCGTTATATAAAGCAAAGTGTTGTTCCAGTCTGGTATAACTTATGATTTGCCACTCGTCTTCGGTGTGGACAAGACGTGTTTCGAAGTGTACGGGGAGTATTTTGTGACACGGTGGTCACGGCTAGATATGGAGGAAGGACAGGTGCTCTTTACAGAACTTCCCGCTCCACTGGTAGCAACGACAACCTTACATCGACCGCACCAGCATCACCACCATCCTTATTCAGCTGCCAATTTTTTACACCAACCACATCTTCAATTAAGTCAGCATACACACCATCAAATACATCAACATAATCGCCATCTTCATCAGCTAGAGCAGTTGCAACAGCAGCATCAGCAGCAACAGCAGCAGTTGATAGAGAAAAACCAAACCCATGTTTCTTGTTTATACCCAGAAATTTTAGCGCTTATTTTTGGGTACTTGGAGGTGCGTGATAAAGGCCGTGCAGCGCAGGTGTGTTCCGCGTGGAGAGATGCCGCTTACCATAAGTCTGTGTGGCGCGGTGTCGAGGCTAAACTTCACCTGCGTCGCGCCAATCCATCACTCTTCGCCAGCCTGGTGAGACGAGGCATCCGTCGTGTGCAAGTCTTATCACTGCGGAGAAGTTTACGTGATGTTGTTCAAGGTATTCCAAATCTTGAATCCCTTAATCTTAGTGGCTGTTATAATGTGACTGATATCGGCTTGTCTCACGCTTTTGTTGACGATGTACCATCGTTAACGCAGTTGAACTTATCGCTATGTAAGCAAGTGACTGATACTAGCCTAGGTCGAATAGCGCAATATCTCAAAAATCTGGAGGTTTTAGAACTTGGAGGTTGTTGTAATGTTACCAACACGGGACTTCTTCTCATAGCTTGGGGTCTAAAGAAGTTACGCCGACTGAACTTACGCTCCTGCTGGCACGTGTCTGACCAAGGCATTAGCCACCTGGCTGGACTGAACAGTGACACTGCGGACGGCAATCTAGCGCTTGAACACCTGGGCTTACAGGATTGTCAACGTCTTTCAGACGAAGCTCTCAAACACGTGGCTGTAGGACTGACCGGTTTAAAGAGTATTAACCTGAGCTTCTGTGTCAGCATTACGGACAGTGGTCTAAAACACTTAGCTAAGATGGTGTCCTTACGTGAACTCAATCTTCGTTCGTGCGATAATATATCAGACATTGGAATGGCGTATCTTGCAGAAGGTGGGTCGAGAATATCGTCTCTTGACGTATCATTCTGCGATAAAATAGGTGATCAAGCTTTAGTTCATGTGTCGCAAGGTTTGTTTAATCTGAGATCGCTATCGTTAAGTGCGTGTCAGATATCAGACGAAGGTCTCTGTCGGATCTCCAAGACACTACACGACTTAGAAACTCTTAACATCGGACAGTGCAGCCGCATTACGGACCGAGGTCTTCAAACCATCGCAGAATCGCTGAAACATCTTCGCTGCATAGACCTGTACGGCTGCACACGCATCACGACTGTCGGCCTGGAGAGGATAATGAAGCTCCCGCAGCTCAGCACTTTGAACCTGGGTCTATGGCATGTCAGGTGAAACCGGTCTACCGAGGACTATCTCGGCCCTACCGCTGCCTTTGCCAGATAACATTTCTACAGCCACCGTCCCTTCCACTACATTCTTCTTAAAACATATACAAGAGGTAATACTTGCTCATATTACACACTAGTCAACATTTCATTATTACCAAAAAGAAAAAGAAACTGATAAACAATAACTATTAAAACATTTTTTTTTTCAAATTGGCAAAGGGAGCTGTAGTCATTGTGATGCTCATATTCTTCCTATTACTAAATAAATAAATTCACGCCGATGACATTAATTAATATCATGTGATCTGTAGGGTATAAATGAAAATATTAGCTTCACTAAAGTTATTATGAAGCTAGCTCAGATTTTTTGTTCGCGTGTTTGTTGATTTGTCTGTTTCGTTGGAAGGAATGTTTGTTCGTGAGAGTGCATTAAGTAATTTACTAATTACTTTACTATCGTCACTACTCGTAGTTCTGTCCAAGTTACAAATGAATTGTGATTAGAATTTGTACGTTTTGTTAACTTTATGAATTGTTTTCTTGGATATTTGTTAGTTTTTATATTGCTAGAACAATTCCTTTCTATAATTCAATATTCCGATGTACAAAGCAAATATTACACCACAATAAGAAGTATTTTTAATGGTTTACATCGAAGATTGGATACTTTTGTTTACCGGTACATGAAATATTCATAAGCGCTGGCCAACCTATTCCCATATTTAGGGTTACAGTCATTGAAACTCAATCAATGTTTTCAAGCATTTTAAAATAATATTAATATTAATTACATTTTGTTGCGTTGCTACATCAGACCTAATTCACACTGTATTATTGATTGTTATGTTAATTTCATATTTATTGTTAGGCCTCATTCGTCGATTCCCGTATAGCCTACATGAAAAATATTTGCTTGACAAAATTATCAAGTAACTTAATTTCAGTATGGCTGTTCAGTTTGTAGGATAAATGCTTCTGTTTCATTGTCGAGGTGAACTTTTTAGGGCGTAATTTTATAATAATTATGTTTACCAACGTTTTTTTAAGAGCATTTTATAAAAGGCTAAGAATGAGATGTGGGTTTCAACTCGATGGTGACAGTGGGAAAGCACATAAGACAAAAACACAACTTTTTGGTAGAGACAAAAACTTCAACAGTAAACTCGAGAATATCTAATGTACCAATCCTAGGTAAACTAACTGTTATTTTGTTTCTTCTGAAAAGTTGAATTTTCTACTTGCTTTTCTCCCGTCACCCTAGAATTTACATTTAGTCATGCCTGCCTTTGGAGTATGTTCTCATAATTTATTAAATCGTGATTACTAGTAGTAACCTAGTATTATTATTATTATCAGTATACAGTGATTTGGCATCATTTATTTTCGATGACGTTTTCGGATGAGGGATTTCATGGTTTTGTGTTCGTCATGAGTTATAATTCATACCTGTGAATTTAGTTTTGTTGTGGGAGGAGTTTAATTCCCTATTCAACTCCCTACAACTTTCATTTATTATTATTATTATTATTATTATCAGTATCATTCAGTGACATACATATATTTCAAAATATTTCTATCACTTTTTGGCGTATATTTCATGCAAGCTTAGATTTTCGGTACACCGCGTCATAATTGTCATAGTACTTCAGGTGGAATACTTCATAATGTTATTTCCCTGTGTATCGTGAAATTATTTAGGAGTTTGGTCTATTATACAAAATGTTTATGAGGATCATAATCGACCTTGTTTACACATTTACGAATTTTATTGAGCAGGTGATCCAATTCGACAGTCCCCTATTGTCAATGCTATTATTATTATTATTATTATTATAGTACAGTAAATTATAATTATAATAGTGCATAGTGCTGTGATAATGTTTTCTGCCAAAAGAAATACAATGAAGAACAATTTATAGTCTAAATTCAGTAGGCCTATTATTATTATTATTATTATTATTACGATAACAAGGCAATGCTGTGTTAGATATATAATTTTTTGCTAATTGCTGTAGTATATTGTGTTCACTATGCCTCCCAGTCAGATATGAATCAAAATGAGAACTCCTTCCCCAATCTCGCAATATAATTTTCGATAACAGTACTGTACCTGTAAAATACCACGGGTTGGTATTACAATCATTTAGTAAGCAATGCAAAATAAACATGGCAAGGACCGTAATTATAGTATTTAGACCAAGAGGCTAGATGTCTAAGATATCCATTTTGTCCCTAACCCGCGGTAGCTCGACAGGAAAGGCATTCGTTTTTAAATGGAAGCCTCACTAGAAAAGAAATTGAATAATTAAGTTATAGGCCTAATCTAATTTCCTTTTAAACATCACTGAACAAACATAATTTTAATATTAAAATGTGCAGGTTTTATACCCTTTGTAGGCCTTACAAAAGACCTATTAAACAAGATTTTCAATGTTCGTCGTGAATTTTTGGTACGATTCTTTTTTTGGCCAGCGCATACATAATAATATTGTACTAGCCCAGCGTGAGATGATCGCATCTAGTTAAAATGAGAAAAGGATCTGGAGATCTGTTCCAGTAATAATAATTGTTATCTGTTTCGGTGTTGCAAAGATTATCGAAGCAGCGCTCCAGCTAAAATGAAACCCTGGGCCTCCATCTTCCAGGGGGTCCCTAGCAGACTGTCAGCTCCTTCATTGGTGGATTCACACAGCTGGTCGCAGTGTTAATTACACCACCCTCATATCCAACGAAGTGCTTTAACCTCCAAAATTTCCCTTCGTTGATAAGCCAGCAAGTGGGTACTTTACCATCCACGTAGGCTACTGCATAATCAAAAATTGAAAAAAAAATTCTATAAGTTACTCTCAAAATCGTGAACAGTTCAATAGAGTCAAACAAAACATGGTAAATTGTTTGCGGACTACAGGCCTATGCTAAAAACTGCTTTGGAATTCATTTTTCCGTAAGTGATCTTTCTTTATTTTTTTATAGCAATAGGCGGCAAATAATTCACGCCCTAACGTATTGTATCCGAATATTCTCAAGGTTAATGAAATATTAATACAAACAACAAAAACACACTTGAGTCAAATTGCTTCCGATCCTTAAATTGCAAATGCCTGGAACAAACATTTTACAGGTGTTTTTTTAAATCTGAAGCAAGGTGATTGAATAGCCTACTTACGTGTATCGTAGCTCATTTTGAATAATATCTGTACTATGCCTCTGTCCTGACATGCAAACTACAGTTAGTGTACTTTTCACATATTATTACTCAGCAAACGTTTAGGCCTAGTTCTTAGTATTCCCTATTCAACGGAAGAACAACTACTTTTTATTATTTCATTACGCCTATTGTTATTATAATTATTTAAAAAAATGAAAGATGGAAACATCAATACCATTGGTCGACAATCAATGATGCCTCTTGGATTTTGCTTGGCAAGTGAAAAACAGATATCCTTAGATTATGATCATTATTATTATTATTTACTCAATGGTAATTGGTAGGAAACTAGTTAATAAATGTTAAAGGGATTTTACATTTTCCCCCTTATGTTTAAAATTTGGTAAGAACTCATTATGTTCTTGCCATAGATTTTATTTATTAGGCCTAAAATTCTATTCATTTTACTAACATCAAAATTTTTAACAGCATTCAAAATGGTTGTTTAACTGCCTTTTGAATGGCAGATAATATCGAATTTTTTCCCCCTTGAAACAATCACCACCAAGGTTAAAGTTGCATTCTCCTGTGGAGGGGCTGCACGGACTCACCTACGTTTTCGTACGTTTTAAATGAAATACCGGTAAACACAAACTTAACTTATGTCACAAAAATAAGATTATTATATTTTTATTAATATACCATCGATGGAGCCTGGAATAAGCAAGCCTATTTATTATTATTATTATTGCCAATCGTCAAAATCAATGATGCCTCGCTCGTTATTTTTACTTGCTAAGGGAAAAGCAAATATTCCAGATTTATATAAATAACATTATTATTATTATTATTATCATTTGTCTGAATCTTTCACTGCCCCAAATACTCGAAATTTGGAATTCCTTTGTATTTATTTCTTGCAAATAGCATGGAAGAGAGGAAACTTGAACTTTCATTCAGATATACCTTGTTGTTAATTCATTTTAGGGGCTTGGGGACATCTTAGTCATCAGCCCCGTATACTGGGGTGTGTTTTCAATTTGTCTAAAAAGCTGTTTTTCTGTGATGACTGTAGTAGTTCATTAGGGACAGAGACGAGGTAGGTTGCCCGGGATTTGAAGTAAGGTATAAAGAAAAATATTATCCAGGCCCGGAGGGAGTGTGGAAAAACCCGGGGAGAGACCACACTCAGAATAGCCGCTTTCAGTGCCGGGATTCGAACCTATGATCTCTGGACTTCCTGCAGCTGCCCTCGTAGCCGTGGTGCACTATTTAATGAGCATGGCTATTCTGTTTTAAGCCACATCAGGGTTACATACCCCAAATGAAGTGCTGTTCAGTACAGGTCTGTAATGGGCTAATGGCATAGTCCCCAAAAACTAGATTTTTTTAAAATTATTATTATTATTATGATGATTATTATTATTATTGTTGTTGGGGGCATGATGTAACACTTCTCTTATACGGTACCTATGGCTAGGATTTTTGGCACTTACTGATTTCTTACGGATTTCTTTTTTCAAAAAAAAAATCAATTTAGGGTAAATCGAGGGTGCTGATCGTGAATATACTATTAGTTTTGTAGTTTGTATGCCAATAAAACTAATAGTATATTCACGATCAGCACCCTGATTTACCATAAATTGATTCCAAAAAAGACGGTTTCGAAGAAAAGAAATCCGTACCGGCTAAACTCCACAAGTGCCGGATTTTTATGTAAGTACAAATGCATACCCTTAATTTATACATAACTAAAAATGTCCATGAATTAGAATCTTAGCTATCATATAATTTTACTGTTACATTTTTAATCATAATGACATTTGTTTTACATATTTTTACTTTTTTATGTAAATTTGCATATTCTGTTTCTGACTGAAAAAGAAAAGTATTTTTCGCAATTGAAGTACACAGTAATTCAAAACAGTCTATAACAATATTTTTTCACTAGAAACGCAGATACAATTTTCCAAGCAATTCATAAACTGCTGGGAAAGGGCCAGGGAAGAATTTCAAGTAAGATATTAGTGAGGATAAGAGGATGGGAATTTAAGTCACACCCTGCTGAAAACTCAACGACTGGACTTAAGTTTATTTCAGTTGTCCAGTGAGTGCCTGAGACTCGACTTTTCAACCTGTTGTTCAGAAAGGCTGCTGCTATATTTCCTCCCACCCTGCTAACAAAAAGTGCCCCTCACAATATTTATTCTTTAGTTCTAACGCATTTTCTTATACATAATAATGGAATTTATTTAAATTTGGTATAATATGGACATCCTTAATTAATTCATTATTATTCTACCACACTTTATTTTGCAAAATGGGGCGTGGTGGCTCAGCGGTCTAGCTGTATGCCTCTCACCAAGGCGGTCCGGGTTCGTTTCCCGGTCAATGCATGTGAGATTTTCGAAGTGAAATGCCATGTCCTGTGGTTCGGATTCCACGTAAAAAGGAGGTCCCGTGGCTCATGATCTCAAGATTAACGGTCACGTTAAACTACAAGCTTCCTTTTTTTTATTTTGCAAAAATATGAATTAAATGAGGAATCTTCAAGTATCATGTCTAATATATCATTTATATAAAAATTAAATTAATAATAATTATATATTTTAAATTTTTAAATGTAATATTACATATTTCACCTAATATTATTACCTAAATATGAACATATTTTGCATGGTTACATAAATATCATAGCCCTACTTATAACCTGGCTGCTCGATTTCGACTCCCAAGTGCTTGTGGAGTATATTTTCACTTGAATAATAACACATGAGGTGAAGGGGGTGGGGCATCCGGCCTTAAATCCACAGCTAAAACCAACAAGTGGGATAAACAGTTGACAGTAAAAGCTATTCTTGTCTAAAACGACTCTATTGACTGTAACCCAACCCATAGATTACAAATATTGTTAGAGAACTGTAGCCTATTCCAAGCCAACGCCTATGAATATTTTGACATTGGTTGAGAAAATGTTGCGAGAGATTGTAGAGTGTATGTTGTAATGTTTCTTCATGTCAGGACAGGGAAGTCTTTGTACATAAAACAAAAAGTTAAAGGGAGTGAAACCAGTGGTGCTCTTGGTGTCCTAGCATCTAGTATGCAGTGAGGTGTGTAAAAATTATAATATGCCACCCATCGGAATTGAAGCGAAAAAATTATAAATGAAGTGGGTTATACCGCTGAGAACACACATTTACTTTGATCACTGTTTTAAAATGTTTCTTGCAATCCCATCTGTGATTTCTTTCATCAACAATAGGTGTGACCAAACGGTTCTTATTAATCCCTAAATTATCTTATTTCATAAGATACTTTTTTAAGAAAAACTTTGAATTTGTTCCATCAGTCAAATGTTATGTAATGTCAAACTAATATTTTGTTTAGGCTTACGTCTCCCGAAAAATTAACATTCTGTTCAATCACATTCCAAGATTTCTAAAATATAAGTACTGTACCGTACATCCAAGCAATCACGCCAAAGATAATGGATTTCTATTCGCACTGAATATGAAGAAAACGTATAGCCTATTTAAGCTGAAATCAAGAGAAAATTTTGCGGCATTCGAAGAAATATTACTATTGTATCACAAAATAATAGGAGGGCACCTATCCCAATCATACATCTAACTGCCATTTCCCATTTTCTGTCCCATTTTAGATCATGACTTATATAGTGATGATGATGATGATTATTGTTTTAAGGGGTCTAACATCTAGGTTATCGGCCCCTGACTTATATACTAAACTGCCAGCTTTGTTGGCCATTATCCATGTGAATTTTGGACAAATAGTCATCTTGCAACAAGAAAACATGGGTTTTACCTGCGAAATTTTAAGTTTTTGAAAACGTTTTTGTTAATTTTTATGTTGTTTGGTGTGCTTAGTTCGAAAATGACCTTCATTTCTTTCCATCACGTTAGTTCTTTTTTTTGTAAGATCGATGTCTATATTTTTGCTAAAATCGAGAGCAAAACAAATTTTCCTTGAGTTTAAACTTTTTACATCAAATTATGGTGCAGTTTCTAGAAGAAACTAACATAAAATTGACGATTGATCAAGAGGAACAAATATTATGTATGTTTACATGAACGTTTGAAACAAATTTTAAACTGAGCAAAAAACAAAACAAGTGTCTTTTTTATTGTTGTTTTAAGGGCGGATCTACGAGGTCATCTGCTCCTCATAACACTGATTAAATTATACAAATTTGGAATGGAATTTAAAATTTAAAGGTGGACACCTAAATTTGAAAAGACCGAAAATTATGTAATAAAACAAAAAATTAAATGTAAGTTAACTAATAATTTTAAAAATAAACAAAAATTACGGAAAAACAAAAAAATCATCATTCAAACGAACAAGTCGTTGAGTCAATGTACACTGGAAAATTTAGATTGCTATTTAAGTACGTAGGCCTATTGTTATTCCCTTTTGAAACGTCTTCTTGACCGTCTGTTATGTTCAACCTCAGGTAAATGTTCATAACAATCCAAGCACAATTGTGTTTTTCAAGAAAACGTCACGTGATAGAACTTTTTAATTACTCTTTTCGAAATTAGCACCGAAAATTACATAAAGTTCAGACATCCCTTGTTCGTCGTAGGCCTGAGTTATTAGTAGGTAGCACGGCCCTGAGGTCTGCGTTAGCCATACAGCCTTGCCCCCCCCCCCCCCCTTCCCGGGGGGTTTGTTACACGCAGTGGGAGTACTTGCACACCAATAATCTGTATCCAAACTAATCGTTTTGCAAATTGAACTTCATACTTTTTCACATAATAACAATATTATCTATGTCTTTAACAAAACCTGTGTGGGATATTTGTTCGTTGTATTTCACGGGCAGTGTCAGTGGTGCAAGTCGTACGTTTATTTAATGATAAAATACCGGTAGTAATATTTTTTTCGAATGCCATAACATTTTCACTTGATTTTGCCTTAAGTAAACTTACATGATTTCTTTATATTCTGTACAAATCAAGTTCCATTACCGTTGGCGTGTTTGCTTGGATGTACATTTAAAATATTTAAATAATACCGTAACATTAAAATGCTATTTAAATCAATTCACTTTGTAGAAATCACGGGGTTTGCTACAATTCAGGGCTGTATTATTTGAAGAATGCCGTTTGATTATGGTGTATAATCTTAAAATTTAAATTGTCGTAAATACCTTACTACGTATTGCAAAGACCAAAAATGTACAGATAAAGGAATGGGCAGATTATTAATTTCGAAGTAGACGGAAGTCTCGCAAAACTTCATTATTTTGTTTATAACAAAAAATCAAGTCTGAATCATTATAAAAATTAAGAATGATCTTTAAAGTAATTCCCATGATATTTACATGTTTATATTATATTTTTGTCGTATAGCATTCCGAACAAAGCCAAAAAGACGTGTATCTATACTTAATGCCCGTTATAATATATGATTTACAAAACTACCGACTCACATTCTTTTAATTCTAGTTACCCTCCTCTATAATTTCCATATCTCCATGTGATGCATCCTCTTTTAGAGATCTCCTTATTTTATGAATGTCATTTTTATTTCTCTCAAAAGGATGGTCTGGCTATTCTTGAAGACAGGCTTGGTATTATTCGTCTGAGAACCAGAGTGGACTGTGGAAGATGTTTTGTTGTGTGCATTGGAATTCGTCCTTCTTGTTTTGAAATGTGTTCTGTTGGGAGCCTGCAAGAATGACCAGCGTCTATTGTCAGCAGGCAGGTTGGGTATCTTTTCTTTACGAACTACCTGGCCATCCAGAGTATACCTGAAATCTGCCCCCCGCCCCCCTCTCTCCATTCCCTTCCATGTATAAGCCGTCCTGACACTTGAAAAGTTGCTTTTGAAATTTCCAGCTAACGTAAGCCTAGCCTGCCTGCATGTAGCTCTCCTGCGTCTGTGTTGAACATGGGAAGGGAGGGTTAGCTCACAGTGTTGCCAAGTATAGCCACGGACCAGTTCCTATTATCTTTCCCCTCTCCCTCCGCCCCCGTTGGATACCAGCCAACACACACACTCTTTCGCAAATGGCCGATTTCCACTAGCAAGTTGCATGCTATGTCTTCTGTCATTCAGTAATATAATGTATTTCTTATCAAATAGCATTAGACCTTTCGCAGGAGAGAAAGGTGAAATTATCAGCAGGGCTCAAGAGATATTGGGAACGGAAAAGAACATCGAAGAAGAACTAGTCATAAGCGCTCCGTAGTGGGCTAAAATTATTATTAATAATAATTAGACCTTTATTTCAAAGTTCCTTTCGTAGGCCTGCAATGATCGAATCCCACAGAACCATACTAAACCTGCCAGTCATCATAACCTTTGTTCTATGTTATTTGAAGAACACAATTAAAACTGAATTTATTAATCTCATGTAATTTTTTTCAGGGTTATGGCAAAACACCCAAATCAACTGGGTACAATCGTGTTGACCTACTGCAAATCATAAATGTAGTTTCAATTTCATTAAGGTAGGCCTACCTTTTCTTCAGCAACACCAATATTATGTGCCTATATCTCAATAGTTATAGGTAGGCTTGCCATATTTTTGGTGAGTGAAACCGGGACACATTAATGTGGGATGGACGTACCGGAATACCCTCCAGTAGAGCGGGGGTCCGGGAAATTTTTAAAAAATTGGAAGCAAAATGGTGAGTTTTAAGCCTCTTTTTTAAGCCTCGCAAGTGACGGGAGAGGGGAATCTGGCTCCCTAAATTGATAGTTCTACACACCTCTTAAAAATAAAAAAGGAATTTTTGCTACATTAAAATATATACTTTTTTCTTTTTAATGATATTTTTTTCTGGTCTACCATCTAGAAAGAAGTGTTAATAAAATACAATTTAAAATATTTCATAGAATTGTTTAATTGAACATTACTAGGTCTTATTATTTTTTTCAAAAATTGCATCTTTTTGTCTAACTACAAAAACAATTAATTAAAGAGTTAACCACTCCTATTTTTGACTTGAATGTACTTTTTACAAAATGTCTTTCTTAAGCTTGACCTTTTCATAAAATTCATAGCAAGAAAGGCCAAAGTTGATATTTTTTTACATCTTACGGCCGTTTTCCGGGACATTGATAAAACCGGGCGGGACACCGGGACAAGAGCAAAATACCGGGACGTATGGCAAGCCTAGTTATAGGTAAAGATCGGCGAGGATGCGGATATAGGATGTGCAGACTGCGGATAAACTGTGAATAATGTTTGGAGTAAATTTGCGGATAGATTTTAGAAGACAATCCGAACTTGTTGAATATCATTACTAGTACCTAGACGTTTACTGTTATGTTTCTCTTTCTTTACAAATGAAAAATGATGACAACAAAAGGTTGGTGCTTTTCAGTCGGTCAACACGAATGTACCCAAAAGAGCTGGGTTATGTTCTAATCCTGAAAAAAATTACATGTGATTAATAAATACACTAGGATGACCAGTTTCGATCGTCAAGCGACTATGTTTGAAAATGCAGGTGAAAATATGTACTATTATTTAGTTGCAGTATTGGTAATGCAACTGCAACTAAATAATTGTACATATTTTATATATTTTCACACATAGATTTTACAGCCTAAGTGTAATGGATCTGATGATGATCGCTTGACGATCGAAACTGGTCATCCTAGTGTATTTATTAATCTCATGTAAATTTTTTTCAGGATTAGGGTACATTCATCTTCACTGACTGAAAAGCACCAAACTTTTGTTTACTAAGGCAACACTGAAAAATGACTTCAAACCCCAGAATGTAAAATGATGATTTAAGATTATCTCATTCAAATTATGGCATTAGGCTAAGCATAATTAACACTCCGAACTGAAAATTTTTGCAACTCTGTGTAACATTAATTTTAAACATAGAACTTGACATAGCCTACATAGGCTAAGGGAACGAGTTTCTCCTCAAATGTCTAACTGTGTTGCTTTAATGTAGTCTACCCCTTATTGTTCCCGTTCTCCACCGGGGTCGGGGATGAGATGTGATGTAAGTCTTTATGGGGGATGGTTCTTACAGCCGGATGAAATGAGTTGCTTTAATACTTTATGTTCGACCCTGACTATTATGTGTTAGAAAACTGTATCATAATGATGGTGATTATAACACTATTTTTCAATATGAAACAGTTTCTCCCACCAATCACAGCTCAAGAAACAGTTGTTTGACCAATTAGATAAGGTTAGCATCGCACCTGCCTGGAGTTCCAAGGCATTCTGAACTGTGTTGCCTAGTGTCATAGTGGGGTAATCGAGGAGGCCATGGTCAAATACAAGGCATTCTCTGCGTCTCATGCGCTCTGATCAGTACATAAAACTGGCGAAATCTCGACAGATATTTATGAATATTTATCTTCGAACATAAAATAGTTATAATAATTATCGTCGAACATAAACAGTCGTATGCAACTCGCCTATAATGGTAATTAAGACACTCGTATGGAAATTATAAAACTCCCATACGCTCGTTTTATAAATATACTCGTGTCTTAATTATAGCCATTATAGGCTCGTTGCATAATGTACTATTATCTAATCAAAGATTTTTTTTAGCGTATGGCTTTTAGTGCCGGGAGTGTCCGAGGACATGTTCGGCTCGCCAGTTTTGTAGCTGCTTCGAGACGGACACCCAATGGGTGAGCTACAAGTACCGTTGGGGAGGGAAGGAGGGAAGTTGGAATGTAAGGACGAGGAGTTGGAAGGTAGCGGCTGTGGCCTATAGTTAGGGACCAACCCCGGCAGTTGCCTGGAAGGAAGATGGGAAACCACAGAAGACCAACTTCAAGGTTGCCGGCGGGGTGATTCGAACCTCCTCGCCTCCCGGATGTGAGCGACTGCCATCAGTCATGCCGTAACCACCACGGCTAATCAAAGATATATTATTGTAATGCCAGTAGATTCGAATAACAAACGTGCGGGGTGGATGCGGATAAAAGTCGTGCGGATGAGGGGTGGATGCGGTTAAAGTTTTCTTTATCCGCGCAGGGCTCTAGTATAATTAATTTACACCCAGAGGGCAGCTTGCGTGTCGAATTTAATGATCTTTGGAGCGCTATGAATGTCAAGGAGGTTAGATATCTAAGCTCATTTACGCTATACCGCTTTCTAGTAGAGAAATGAGGAGCTTTGTGTTGGCGGAAAATCCCGAGATTAATTTTGCCATTATGAACACGGCCTACTGAATTCAAATGGGTTCTTTAACATGCCAACAACGTATGGCATGAGTATCTTGATTTTTGTCGCCTTTCAAAAATCACTTACCATGGCGAGGACCGAACCTGCAAGCTTGGGGTTGGTAGTCCGACACGATAACCACTCACCCCCCGTGGCAAGCAAGGCTCTAGTTATAGGTAGGCTTGCCATATTTTTGGTGAGTGAAACCGGGACACATTAATATGGGATGGCCTTACCAGGGGGTCTGGGGATGGGGGTATGGTAATTATTTAAATTTTGAAGAAAAATGATAAGTTTTAAGCCTCGCAAGTGACGGGAGGGGGGGAATCTGGCACCATAAATTGTTAGTTCTACACAACTTTTAAAAATAAAAAAGAAATTTTTGCTACATAAAAATATATAATTTTTCCTTTTTAATGATAATTTTTTTCTGGTCTACCATTTAGAAAGAATTGTTAATAAAATACAATTCAAAATACTTCATAAAATTGTTTAATTGAACAATTACTGTCTTATTATTTTTTTTGAAAAACTACAACTTTTTGTCTAACAACAAAAACAATTAATTAATGTGTTAACAATGTTAATATTTGCTTTCAAACCACTCATATTTGTGACTTGACTGTAGAGACTACACTACCCTCGCAACGCGCTGAATTAGCAGTTTGGGCTATTGTTTTGTGTCATTCGTTTGAATACTTCTGACCTCTTTGATGCTGTGCGCGATAGTCAACGATTTTGATTGTTGAAAAGTAACCAATTCATAAAAGATTCTAAAACACATAAATTCCTTATATTTTGCATCTTACAGCCGTTTTCCGGGACATAGATAAAACCGGGCGGGACACCGGGACAAGAGCAAAATACCGGGACTGTCCCGGTCAAACCGGGACGTATGGCAAGCCTAGTTATAGGCCTAATTGTTTGTTTTTCATTATTGAGAGAAGCGCGCCAGAATAGGGAAAGTGTATTTTTATGTGCAATACTATGTTGCTGTTATTGTTGTTGGCTCATAAGGGGCTTTGCTACATCTTAGTTATTTACTCCCATGCAATCGGGTGTCGACGTGTGTAATCTTATAACCTGTGACATTGTGATGGCTGTATCAGTGTGAGTATTTATAATTATGTATGAGGCGACCTGGCCTGAAGTTAGGTGCCATTCCGGCATTTGCCTATAGAGTGGAAGTAGGCCTAGTCCACTTCTGATGAGGAATTTAAGCCTATCTCTTCTCAGGTTCTAGAAGAATCCTTCAACAAGCAATTAAGTGTCAAAAAGATGGTATATTGGCTTTCACGGCCAGTGAATTAAAACTAGAACAAGTAGTTCCGTGATGAACTATACAGCCTATTATCATATATCCTGCTCATGTTAATTGTCTCTATCAACATACAACATTTCAGTTTAATTGCTGTAACAGATTCGTAGATATTGAGAACCGTCTAAATATTTCAGATGGTCGCCAGGATGGATTTTTATTTTTGTACTATTACATTAAGATTATTGTGTACGTGTGGTATTCAAACTTCAATCGCATGATTAGAACACAAGAAGTAAAAACGAGATTTTAAAAGTACGCACACCAGCCATCTTGTGATTATGCAAACAATTGAAATAAATTACATGCCAGTGGATCAACATTTGCATAACCATTTAACGTGCAACATTTCACGGCATTCGGATAGTTAATTCGCGAGAAAAGTCCATTTAAATATTTATACTTCTCGTCGCCGCCATGTTGGATTTGTGCTCACCAGGTTACTGAAAGTCCTATAGGTGAACATTTGTTCATAGTCTCTATGAACATTAAAAAAATCACTTTGGTTGCTGTAAAAGATTCATAGATATTGAGAACCGTCTAAATATTTCGGAAGCTTGCCATTTAGGATTGTTATATGTATAGGCCATAGAGTTATGTACCATTCAAGGACAATTATTGCCTAGCTTCATTATTCAAACTTTCACTTCGATCGCATGATTACGACACAAGAATAAAATCTTAATTTTAAAATTTCGCACAGCCGCCATCTTGAGGTTATGTAAACAATTGAATTAATTAGATGGCAGTGCATTACAATCTGCAAAATCATTTACTGCACCACATTTCACTGCGCTCAGAGAGTTAAATCACGAGACAAGTCTATTAAAATATTTCAAATTCGCTTGGTCGCCATGTTCGTTTTGTACTTAACAGGTTTATGAAATAAACTTGTATCAGTACCCTTTATCAACGTACAAAATTGCATGATGATATCTGTAATAGTTTCGGAGATATAGAATGTCAGTGAAATATTTCGCACAGCCGCCATTTTGAGGTTATGTAAACAATTGAACTAAATTAGACTCCAGTGCATTACAATGTGTATAGACATTTGCTGTACCAAGTTTCATTACGTTTGGATAGTTAAATCGCGAGAAATGTCTATTTAAAAGTCTCAATTTCGCTTGACCGCCATGTTGGGTTTGCAGTCACCAGGTTTTTGAATGTCTCATAGGTGAACTTCTAGTAGTTCCCTTTATCACCGTAGACAATTTCAGGGCGATATCGGTAATAGTTTCGGAGATATTGAATGCTATTGAAATATTTCGCACAGCCGCCATGTTGGATTAGTGAGACGTAACAAAATTTGAAGGGCACGGTCAAGGTCGCCGGGAATAGTGCTATGAACTTACCGAGTTTCATTGAAATCGCTCCTGCCGTTTAGATTTTATTAGGGGACACACACACACACACCTCACACACACACACACACACACACACACACGGACAAAAGGTGATCTCATAAGACTATTTTTTCAAAATTGAAAATAGGCTAAAAAATTGCTGAGTTTTAATTAAGTGTCAGTTAACCAGTAGGCCCACAATTCATGTGCCTATGAAGTAATAACATCTTGATAAGATGCTATTTTTAGCCTATTTTCAATTTTGAAAAAATAGGCTTATGAGATCACCTTTTGTCCGTGTGTGTGTGTGATTCGTGTGTGTGTGTCCCCCCTAATAAAATCTAATCGGCTCGACAGATTTCAATGAAACTCGGTAAGTTCATAGCTCTATCCCGGGCGACCCCGACCGTTCCCTTCAAATTTTGTTACGTCTCACCAATACAACATGGCGGCTGTGCGAAATATTTCACCGGCATTCAATATCTCCGAAACTATTACCGATATCGTCCTGGAATTTTGTATGGTGATAAAGGGAACTACTAGAAATTCACTTATGTGTCCCTTGAAAACATGGTAACTACAAAACCAACATGGCGGTCAAGCGAAGTTGCGACTTTTAAATGGACGTTTCTCGCGATTTAACCAACCAAACGCAATGAAACTTGGCACAGTATATGTTTATATACATTGTAATGCACCGACATCTAACTTTGTTCAATTGTTTACATAACCTTAAAATGGCGGCTGTGCGAAATATTTCACAGGCATTCAATATCTCCGAAACTATTTATGATATCAACCTGAAATTTTGTACGGTGATAAAGAGCACTGCTACAAGTTTATCTATCTAACTTTCAAAACCTGTAAACTACGGAACGAACATGGCGGTCATGCGAAGTTGACACATTCTAATACATTTTTCTCGTGATTTAATCATATGAGCGCATTGAAATGTGGTACAGTAAATGATTATACATATTGTCATTCACTGGCATCTAATTTAGTTCAATTGTTTACATAAACTGAAGATGGCGGCTGTGCGAAATTTCAAAATTAAGTTTTTATTCTTGTGTCGTAATCATGCGATCGATGTGAAACTTTGAATAATGAAGCTACGCAATAATTTTCCTTTAATGGTACATAACTCTATGGCCTATATATATAACAATCCATAATGGCGAGCATCCGAAATATTTTGACGGTTCTCAATATCTAAGAATCTTTTCCAGCAATCAAACTGGTTTTTCTTAATGTTCATAGAGGCTATGAACATAAGTTCACCTAAATGACTTTCAGTAACCTGGTGAGCACAAATCCAACATGGCGGCGACACGAAGTATAAATATTTAAATGGATGTTTCTCGCGATTTAACCATCTGAGTGCAGTGAAACTTGGCACGTTAATGCTTATACAAATGTTAATCCACTGGTATCTAATTTATTTCAATTGTTTTCATAACCATAAGATGGCAGCAGTGCGAAATTTTAAAATCTCGTTTTTACTTCTTGTGTCCTAACATTGCCATTGAAGGCTGAAAACCACACGTACACAATAATCTTCCTGTAATAGTATATACATAAAAATCCAACCTGGCTACCATCTGCAATATTTAGTCGGTTCTCAGTATCTACGAATCTAACATAGCAATCAAACTGGAATTTTGTATGTTGATAGAGGCAATTAATATGAGTAGGATATATGAAAATAGGCTGTATAGTTCTTCACGGAACTCCTTGTTATATTTCGTATTAAACATAAACCATAAAACAGTTCGGTATGCTTATGCTTTTCTTGATGGTGAAATTTGATTGAATCTAAAGTCTGGTGGTCGACCAAAGAATGTAGGCCTGTGGCGTTTTAACAGCTTTGTTCAGTGGGCAATAATTTATAGCTGTCCCCTTCCTTTCGTTTCTTCCGTGGTTATTTGAAGGATTATTATTTAAAGATTCTTCGAAACTGGTTATAATACTGTTGCTGTTGTTAATTCATTTAACCCTTTATAGGTTAAACTTATTAGCCTACTTTTCACATTTTGCAAAAATGAGGAAAAAGTAGACTTATGAGATCGATCCGGGAAAATGTGTGTCTGTCTGTCTGTCTGTGTGTGTGTCCCCCCCTATCAACTCCTAAACGGCTGCAGCAATCAAAACCAAATTTAGTATGAGTAAAGATGTGCACCGGAATATCTCACGTCCATATTTGAAAATGATGTCAGTGCTACCAACTGCTGAAAAAACACACTAGAAATTTGAGCTCCATGTTGGATATCTTGCAAGGTATGCATGGGAGCTACGGCACATGTATATTCTGACATTTTAGATTAATTTGGAGTGACTTATATACGTCAGTTCTACCAACATGATTATAAGCCTGCTGATAGTACCAAATTTTAAATACATGTAACTTCTATACTAACAGTTGGATTTCAACCAAATTTTGTATGTGTACCATATCAGATATGACTATAAGTATTGTTAAGAGCAATCAATTCTGCCAACTGTTAATAAATGCTGTCTATATTTTTTTACCCTAATATCTATATATCTGAAAGTATGCAAGCCAACAGCTCTATACTTTGCACACGTATAGCAACTGACACTCTGGATTAATTTGGAGTAATTAATACAAGGCAGTGCTGCCAACATGATTCTATGCCTGCTGATAGGTCCAATTTTAAAATACATGTAACTTCTATGCTAACAAATGGATTTCATCCAAAATTGGCACAACAAGATATCATAATAATTCAGATTATTTCTGACCAGCACACGTATGGTATTGTTGGCAACATGCTTTTACGCGTGCTGATAGATCCAGTGTCTAACTGCATGTAACGTCCATTGGACTTCAACCTAATTTTGTATTCTGTACCTTAAGAAATGGAACTAAGAATATATTCAGTCACCAGGGCTGCCAACTGTAGTGCTCTATTAGGCTACATTATACCAGGTATATTTTGAACTAATTAGATATTTCGATATTACTAACTTAATTTCGTCATTATTCTAGATAGGTTCATATACTGTGGAATAATCATTGGCATGAAAAGTAGGCTGTATAGTTCTTCACGGAACTTCTTGTTTTTTACTGTTATGTGTTTCTACATTTTAATTCTTTTTAGTTATTATAATTATAAATAATGTTATTTTTCGTTTCTGAAATTTTAATGTTTATATAGTAATTTTTAATTTTCAATTTATGTTCTTATAGATTTCATTTTGATATTTTTATTGAATTAATTAATTAAGTTAACTAATTTCGAATTGATTTTTACAATTATTTTCATTTTTTTATAGTTATCTTTATTATTTAAAAAAATATTCTTTTATTATTGTAATTTTACTTTCATGATTTTTATTTCTATATTTTATTTTTTACACTTTAATTGTTAATGTTTTTAGTATTACATTTTTTAAATTATTATCCAACACATTACGTCAAGTAGACACGTATATAATATTTGATTTTTAGAAATACCGTGGAACGTGGCTAATTCGAACTTGCATAATTCGAAATCTTCTTTAATTCGAATTTTTCTCTTGGTCCCTAGCATTTTATATACAATCAATGCAAAAATATCGTGGTTAATTCGAATTATATTTTGGATAATTCGAAGTTTTTAGTGTAAAAAGCCGATCGGAAGCCAAACAGTTGGGACAATTCCCGAAGAACTGTTCCGAGTGCAGCCCCAAGCAACAAACCATATCACAGAACTTACGCGGTTTGTTTAAAGTAGAAATGACGTAAGTAGTTCTGTTTTCCGTTCTTTACATTTGTTAGATTCTTTTGTGATGGCTGAGAGACTTAATTGTAGGTAAAAATCTCAAACTATTTTGATAAACAGTAGATTTCTCTAAGGCTTAAGTAGATTGCTGGATTACTACTGTCGTTAAATAGGTGAAAGGTACATTTTGGTTTTATTTTTCATTTGAAACTTTTGAGGTTATTCACGATACAGTCTTAATAAAGTACCGTTGTCTGTTAATCTGCTTTGTCGAACGTAATACAATATATTTTCTCTATCCTTTTCAAAGGACTTTCTTAATTCGAATTTTTGGATAATTCTATTTTTTTTAATGGTCCTTTGAGGTTCGAATTATCCAAGTTCCACTATACTATCATTTCGGTAGGAAAATTCTCCGAAATTTGGCTGAAAGATTCAACTATCAGAAACGTTTGAAAGCATGAACTGTCCTTATGACAGGTGGTTAATATACAGACCACTATCCCATAAAGGGTTAAGGGGTTGGGACATCTTCGTCATTAGTCCCGTGTAGTTGAGTGTGTATTGAGCTTGTATTCCTTTGATGCATTAGTTGTGTGTATAGCTGTTATTGGGACAGGGATGGGGTAGGTGCCCCGGGACTTGAAGTAACGTAGGCCTACTATCCCGGCATTTGCTTGGCAGGAGTGTGGGAAAACCACAGAATAGCTGCTGTCTGCTCCGGGATTCGAACCTCTGAGCTTGCTGGAGCCGCCCTCGCGGCCGTGGTGCGGTATTTAACAAGCAAGGCTACGTCACGGAGTGCTATAATAGGCTACTATTGGATGCTACCAACATTAATTAATGAATTTAATTTGTAGGCTTAAATAGTAAGCAAATTGTTAATTCTATTAGCCTAATGATAGGCATAATAACATAATTATATAAACATTGGACGAAGAAATTAGAAATTTCACCTGTCATAAAACTGGCGAGCAAGTTTCGGGTTCGAGACAGATAAAGATAAAATGGACTAATCATTGTATTCGTTTTAACAATAGACGAGCTGCATGAGAATTGTTTCATTTATGAACTTGGACATTGTAGTCATCAGTCCCGAATAAGTGTTTGTGTGTAATTTGTCTAATAACCAGTGTTATTGCCGTGTCTGTAGTGGTATGTGTAGGCCTACTTGTAATTGAGGCTAGGATTGGGAGAGGGGCGGCCGTGACCTTAAGTTAGGAACTATCCCGGCCTGGAATAGGAATGGGAAGTTACGGAAATAATTTTTGGATGACTAAGGTCAGATTCCATCCAACGCTCTTCTCAGTCATCCTCACTGGGCTAGGTGGACCCCATTCCAGTTATCAGACCAGAAACAGGCTTAATTTCTCGGCAGATTCTGGAATTGAACCCAAGACCTCTGGGATCACAGCCAACAAACTGCAGGTTTAAAATAAGGGTGGTGTCGTAGGTGTTGTTTTTTTTTGCCTTGAAATGACATGTCCAGTTGTAAGAGGTAGGTATTTAAGATTAGTACATTATGCAACGAGCCTATAATGACAATAATTAAGACACGAGTATGTTTTTAAAACGAGCGAAACGAGTTTTATAATTTCCATACGAGTGTCTTAATTACCATTATAGGCGAGTTGCATACGACTGTTTATGTTCGACGATAATTATAACTATTTTATGTTCGAACATAAATATTCATAAATACCTGTCGAGATTTCGCCAGTTTTATGTACTGAACAGAGCGCACAGGACGCAGAGAATATCTGGTATTTGACCATGGCCTCCTCGAATACCCCTATATGACACGAGCCACGCAGTGAAATTAAAAATAGGAGGCCATGGAAGTGAGGGCAGGTGCGATGCTATCCTTACCTAATTGGTCACACAACTGTTTCTTGAGCTGTGATTGGTGGCAGAAATTGTTTCATAATGAAAAATTGTACTTTAAACATCCTCATTTTGATACAGTTTTCTGACATATAGGCCTAATATTTACATTTCGACATCGTAGATCATAAAATCAATTTTGCATAATTTTGCCACAATATAGGCTTTTCTGATAATCAATTTAACCCTTTATAGGGCAGAATATTATTGCAGATCTTTTATTTGTATTTATATTAATTTAATTTTAAATGTTTAAATATTAATTATTTTTATTTTTTGTTTTCTTTAACATTGGCAGATGACCTCGCAGTTCCTCCCCTTAAAACAACTATAACAATTTCTTTAACATCTTAATGTTCTTAAAATTAAGATTATAAAGTAATAGAATTTTATTTTTTATAGGCTTATTTATTTTTAATTATAATTTTTTAACTTCTTAATTTGAATTGTTTCACCCTAATATTAATAAAGAATTTTTATTTTCTTTAACATTTTAATGATCTAAAAATTAAGAATAAAAATATTACAATTTTAATTTTTATGGGCTTATTCTTTTTTTAATTATAATTTTATTAGGCCTACCACTTTATAAAACTTTTTAAATTTAATTGTTTTTATTTTCAAAAATGTTTCATGTTCTTTAGGTCAAGGAGGTAAAAGGATAATATTTGTTTTTCAGTAATATTAACACTTCCAAAATGATATCTGTTGGTATTTCGCTGAAAGATTCAAGATTGGCAATATAAATTGTCCTTATTGTAGGTGGTTAACTAACCCAGGTATTTGGTTATCTGCTGTGTACTACTGTAGATAGCAGTGTTGCTGTTCTTCAATTTTCATGCATCTTCATCTTTTGAGTAGCCTTGTTGCTTGTTATTAATTCATTTTAGGGACGTGGTCATTTAGCCTCTTGTACTTTCAAGAGAGTGGATTTATTTCGGATAACCTGTGTTATTGAGATAGCTGTATTAGTGTGTGTGTTTGTAATTTTAGGGCAGATGGAAAGAAGGCGGCAGTTGTCTTAATCCTATATTAACCACCTGTTATAAGCACAATTCATATTGTCAAAGATGCTGGTTGGTTGGTTCTTAAGTTAAGGGGCTGCGACAACGCGGTCACGTAGCCCCGTGTACTTTGGGTGTGTGTAGTCAAAGATGCTGATGGTTGAAACTTTCAGCGAAATTTACTTGAGGAAGTGTTAATATTTCTGAAAAATAAATATTATCTCTTCACCTCCTTGATCTAAGGTGATTGAAAAAATGTATAATTTTAAATAAAAACAATTGAACTAAACATTTAAAAAATATGTTAGTAAAAATTAAAATAAACATGGTTGTAAAAATTAAAAATAAATAAGCTTATGAAATTTTAAATTATAATAATTTTATAATCTTACTGTTAAGATTATAGAAATAATTTGAAAATTCAAATTTAAAAAATAAATATAAACGATAAAATGTTAATGAAAACAAAAATTAAAGGTAATAATTAAAATTAAATTAAAGTGGTTTGAGTCTTCAGTCTTTTGACTGGTTTGATGCAGCTCTCCATGCCTCCCTGTCCTGAGCTAATCGTTTCATCTCTACATAGCTACCACACCCTACGTCCGAGGCAATCTGTTTAACATATTCTAACCTTGGTCTACCCCTACAGTTCTTGTCCTCGACCCTTCCTTCCATAACTAAGCTTGCTATTCCTGGGTGTCTTAGTATGTGTCCTACCAACCTATCTCTTCTCTTCATTAACAGTCGCCAGAAACATCTCTCCTCTCCCACTCGTCTTAATACCTCTTTGTTTGTAACCCTATCTACCCATCTGATCTTCATCATTCTCCTGTAACACCACATTTCAAATGCTTCAATCCTCCTCTTTCCTGCTGCACCAATAGTCCAAGTTTCACTTCCATAGAGCGCCACGCTCCAGACAAAGGCCTTTAAAAATGACTACCTAATACCTAAATCTATATTCGATGTCATCAGATTCCTTTTTTGTAGAAATGCTTTCTTTGCCTGAGCCAACCTACTTTTAATATCCTCTTTGCTTCGTCCATCACTGGTTATTCTGCTTCCTAAGTAACAGAAGTCTCCTACTTCCTTCAGCTTCTCACCTGCCAATTTGATCTCCATAGAGGTTTCTGATTTATTTCGGCTGCATTCCAGTATTTTTGTTTTACATTTATTTATTTTCATCATGAATTCTTTCCGTAAGACGGAGTCCATACCATTCAAAAACTCATTCAAATCCTAAATTAAAAAGAAAATAATAATAATATATCTTCTATATTCTGCCCTATAAAGGGTCAAGTTAGTTATTGTTGCTTTAAGTTGCGGAACAGAGAGGTTATCTTTCCCTAGTCTTAAGTTAGGAACCATCCCGGCATTTCCCTGGGGTACAAGTGGGAAACCACGGAATACCAATTCCAGGATGGCTGAGGTCGAAATCGAAACCACCTTTTCTCAGTTTTGCCTCACGAGGCTGAGTGTATCCCGTTTCAGACATTGTGAGTATTCTCAGGGGATTGTCATCGCAAAATACCCAGAAATATTAACCAATATCTTAGAGCATATTATAATTATTTTAGATAAGAGTTAATTGTGAAATTCTCAGTTTATATAGCCTACAATTAGGGCCATACAAAGAGTTGTAAAATACAAAATAAAATGTTATAGTTAATGAATTTTCTATTATGGCCTATGTAGTATGAATGGCAAATATCTAAATATTTGTCAATGTATTGAGCAGAAAGTTAATAATTTATATCTCACAAGTACTGTACTGTGGAATTATCAGTTTTGCTTCACAAGGCTAAGTGTACCCCGTTCCCGCCCTCAGACCAGAATTTAAATATCTTGGCAGAGCCGGGAATCGAATTTGGATCTCTGGGGTGGCAGTCGAGAATGCTAGCCACTATACCACGAGGTAGACTAATTTCAATCTTAATATTGTTTATAAGTTATCCAACAAGTTATGATTAAGGTACGACCAAATCGACATTTATTTTATGCCTTTACCAAAACAACACTTTCTTAATTTTTATTGTTTTATTTTCGGGAGGGGGGGGGGGGGGGGCTGGACCCCCATAGCTCTCCCGCCTTATATACGCCCCTGATAGCTTCCTAGGTGGTGTGTTCACTTTATAATCCCCAATTTGTAAGTTCGATTCTCGGCCAAGTAAAGAATCCACACCATTCCGTCTGATGAAAGATGTCTCTTATCACATTTTCTGATTTGTAGACAAAATTAATTAAATCCCGTCTCCCAATAGAGACCACCTCCTGGTGGTCAGGGTGCGATTACCAGCTCTGCCAAAACAGAATTCTAATCTGAGGGATCTTGTGAAGCAGAATTGAGAAGAAGTGGATTTGATTCGCACATCAGCCATCTTGGAAGTGATTTTCCGTGGTTTCCCACTTTTAATCCAGGCGAATGCCGGGCTGGTTCCTAATTTAAAGCCACGGCCACCTCATTATCAATTCTCACCTGAATTATGTATACACACATTACTATAGACACAACAATAGTACAGGCTACCAGACATATTCTTCACATATCCAAGTACACGGAGCTGTATGACCACGAAGTCGCAGCCCCTAAAGTAAGCAACAACAACACAAATTAATCCACCTTGATCAATACTTTATTACAAAATGTATTTATTTAGTGCACGTTTCAGCTGATCAATGCAACCATCTTCAGCTCAAAATGACGTAAATATTCCTTTAATATGATGAGGAATTGCCAGCATATTACTATAACACTATCATATCATATCATTTTATATTTAATCCTAGCTTTATTATAGTAATGTGCTCGCAATTTCTCACGATTTAAGAAATGTTTACGTCATTTTGAGCTGAAGATAACTGCATTGATCTGCCGAAACATATACTATTACATTTAGAAATAAAGTACTGATCAAGGGGGATAACATAAATTAATTACTCCTCACGGATCTCTAAAGGGTGAATAGAACCTAACGCACCAGGAAAATTAGCGACCCCAGTCAGGTCCGTTAAGTCGGTTAACGCTGGTGGTATCGCCGATGGGTTGGCCGATCGCAACCGGACCTAGGAGAGCCGAAACATAATATGCAGCAAATACGTGGTATTTTTAAGGTTTTGTGTTACCTAAGGTATACTTCACAGTTGGAATGTTCACCATTCAAATCCAAGCAGGATTCACAGTGGCGCAGAAAATCTTGGAAAGCTCATTACTGTTCATCGAGTGTAACACTGGCTCTGTCCAGACGGCAGTCGGTTAACTCCTCGGTGATTCTGTCAGTGTTGACCGGTACATGGACCTGGTGCGGTCACTAACTTCCCCGGTGCGTTAGGTTTTATTCACCCTGTACCATATCTCTCTCTCGTCATAATATGTGAGAACAGGAGAAAGTTCTGATGAAATCACGATATTCTGGCAGTACTGTATGTGCACGCATGTACGGTATGTTATTCTGTATCAATCGTTTGAGCGTTCTTCAAATGAAACCTAGGCCGATGTCTAGAAATTAACACAAAATGTACGGTATTGGACAATATACCAACAGTATACAGATGACAGTACTAGGGATTTTACACATATCAAAAATGACTGTAATAAATGACCTAAAAATTCACTATAAAATGGAGAAAATGATCTTATATTAATAAACTCACCAATATTTCAAAAAATCGAAAAATGCACTATAAAATGGAGAAAATGATCTTATATTAATAAACTCACCAATATTTCAAAAAATCGAAAAATGCACTATGAAATGGAGAAAATGAACTGAGACAAGTATATACACCCCTTCCCCTTTCTACCATGCCACAGCTGACATTGGTCAGGTTTGCGACGAAAACAAGAGCATCTGTATACCTACGGCACCGTTCTTCTGTATCCAAGATATATATATTTTCTACTAATAGCAATACTGAAATACTTTATTTCAATATTTTAAAGTATCTTGTATCAGCTCCTAGCTTCTTCTTAACTGTGAGAGACGTAACTCCCTCATATAAAGCCGAGACATGACTAAATTGGGAAAAATGCCGATTTCTCTAAAATATGACCTCAAAAATCTACCAAACTTAAAAAAATGCTCTTAAAATTGAAAAAATAGCAAATTATGCAAAAAGATGCAAAATAAAAATTACATATTTAAAGACGGGGTGGCCCGTCCGGAGTTTCTATGTGCTTCAGCATTGTTTCAGACAGCTCAGTAAAAAGATGACATATCATCAACATCCGGGCCCTACTCATCACAATCGAAGGCGGCATGGCGGTCAGGCGGGCAATCTGTAAATTTGTACAACCGGATCGCTCGTCGTCGCGACAAAGACTAGCGGGTGACGGTAGGCCGCGTTCTGTGTGCCAGCGTTGATGCTACTTTAGGAAATACAACTGGATCGCCTGACCGTCTCGGTCAGATATCGCTTCCTGCCGCGACAGACAACTTTCTGTGTGGCCGAACCTTTACTCTATACCCCCTGCGAAGAAGGATGCTGGTTGCTGGTGAATTTACTCTTTCACAACATCACGAACCGCTTGATCGGTGTTGAAACGCTTACCATTCTGAAACTTCTTCGATTAACCAAACACGTGATAATCGTAAGGAGAGCAATTTGGGCTGTAAGAGTGTTTTCTCCAGCGACCAGCGTCCTTCCTAGGTGAGGGAAACTTGTTCAGTTGTGGGAGAGGTGCCATGGTCTTAACCCCCATTTGCCATTTTTAGCCTACTTTCGATTTTTGCAAAAAATGAAAGTAGACTTACGAGATCAACACAGGGCGAAAAAAGTGTGTCTGTCTGTGTGTGTGTGTATGTGTGTGTGTGTATGTGTGTGTGAGTCTGTGTGTGTGTATGTGTGAGTGTGTGTACTCTGAATGTCGGTCCCCCCCTATCAATTCGAACACGGTGAATGCGAATTGAACGAAATTTGGTACAAAGGTAGCACTAGCAAAGGACACCTCAGTGTCATGTTTTATATCGCCGCCATCTTTACTAAAACTGAATGGCGGCCACTCAAACGTTCAAAACGTAAAATCAAATAACGACTAACCAAATCATCCGATCTCTACCAAATTTGGTAACAACATACCTTCGTATAGGATGCGTCTTGTGACCAAACTACAAGGTCGTCCGCCATACCATTCAGGATGGCGGCCGTGCGAATTATGCAAACTTTATAATCCATATCATGGGACCCACCAGTTCCGATTATCGAGCCGAGAATCGTTTTAGCTGTTCTAAAGGAAGAGGCACGTTCGAAATTAAAAGTTTATTTTGTAATACTATAGTGCAGACGTGATTTTAAAAAGCTGAGCTGATTCAGTAATAAGACAAGATGGCAGCGGATATCTTGTGCCTGACTTATATTTCACTAATTTGAGTATTGCATGCAATATAGCGTACTGATACAAAATAAATAAACTTTGTATGAAATGCTTTATATATAAATAATATACTCCAGTGATGAAATCATTTAGTATAAATCATTATTTGCTAACAAGTTCTATGTAAGTCATTTTAAATAGAACGATATTCGTTGACACAATTAGCTCAGTGGTAGAGCGTTAGCCTATCGCTCAAATGCCTATGGTTCAAAGCCGATCAGAGCTAGGTTTTTTGCTTGAAATGTTATATGTTTATTGTTTTGTAATGACTCAGATGTTTTAAAATTAAGCGTTATATTGTGCATATTATGGTGTAAAATATATATTTAATTAAAACATAATTCGCCAGCAGATTTACTCGAGACATCTAGCTGCCAACCTACTTATTAACTTCCAGATTTTATTGAAAAGTTTCTTCTTCTGGCCGCTAGAATGCACTCGCTCTGTTAGGATTATATTGTTCGATATTTCACCACTAGATGTCACGACTAGTTTACGTGGGGCTCCATTGATTACTATACCATTGGCATTCTATGCGCATTGAATTTGAAGAATGACAAGATGATACTACGATACATTTTTACTTTTTATTTTAAAGGGTTTGTAACAGCCTATTGTGCGTTATTTGAAAATGTTAATTGAAGTAAAGAACAAAACGATTTCACATAGTATCTGAACTCTACCGTTGGTGCTAGTTCAGGATATTAATTAATACTTTTATTTCAGCCAAATAACAATCGAAAATATCCACATAGTTGGTATACACACGTCTCTGTAGGGTCATGGAAAGATTTGTTAATTCAATTAGGGTTGTGAAAGTCATACGCAGCCAGACGTGTTAAGACATGCCTCAACTCAAAGTTGGATGTTGCCCGCGTCAGGCCGATTATGTAATAATAATAATAATAATGTTATTGGTTTTACGTCCCTTTTAACTACTGTTGCTTTTAGAGACGCCGGGGTGCCAGACTTTGTCCCGAAGGGGATCTTTAACGTGCCAGTAAATCTACTAACACGGCTCCCTCGCATTTGTGCACCCTCAAATGCCAGCTGACTGCGCCAGGATACGAACCTGAAACATACGGTCCAGCAAGCGAGAACGTTACCGCTGAGCCACGCCGCCAGTCCGGTCGATTATGTCTCCAGATCCATAACATTCTTTAGATACTTCTTATCTTTCTTTCTTCAATGATGGTAGCAGTTTTTATCTAGGTTGTGGCGTTTGGTAGAGGTAAATCGTTTCTAAGGTCTTCAACAAAGAATAGTTCTATTATACTCTTTGATAATAACAACGAGTTATAACTATACTCATACATTTAGGAGAAAGTAGGCTATATGTTCTTTACTGAACAGCTTGTTCTTTTATGAAGAGCTCGACCGTTACCTTTCTAATACTTCGCCGAAGTGAACCTTTCGTGGAGGATTAAGCTAGCCTATAGTTACAACTATCCGGTTCAAATTCCACGGAACCATGCCGAAATAGACTCGGATGATTATATTCGTTTTGTAGCCTACTTGATTTATGATGTGGGGAGTTGTAGAAAAGATAAATAAACGTTGCTCAGTTAATTAATTTATAGAACGGAACAAGGCAAAGAAACACAATAGCAGGCAAGTATACTAGTCTTTAAGGAACCCTAGGAGAGCACTGACGAAACACTTCTTTCCGTCGCTGGTCAGCTATACGGTTTACCCAGCATAAGCTTAAAAGACGCACGGACGGCAGGTCCCAGATACAATTCAGAAAAGCCGAGGTGAAACTCCAAACACATATACTCTTCTCTGAAGTCCTAACTCGACACGACTCGACAGTTTGATGCTGGCCGAAGCTGGGGTGATAGTCTCACTCGCTGTGAAGCTAGTAATTTAAATTTCCATTGAATTAAGATTGTTGGAAGAACTGAGAACGTAAAAACACTTATAGTGGGCGATGTGTTAAAGATAGAGATATGCTGTGTTGGACTTTTTTGTAGAACTTTTCATGCTCAACAATTCTTACACTCATAGTATATAGTAGGGTAAAGTTAAGTAACTCCGTGATACTAAGCTTTTTTGACTATTTCTGAAATTTTAGATTTCAGTTATTTCGATTCATTTCATATTAAAGAGAATACCCTACGGAACATTTCTGGCATATATCTTACAAATATTCATAAGTTATTTCAAGGTATTAACTAACAAAATCCGTTACTAGAAGTAGGTAACGCCGTGATATTCAAGTTACTCGGTGATAGTGCTCGAGTTACTCCATGATATGATGGTGTTCACCATTCAGTGTACTTCTTAATCGTGAAATCGAATGTTTAATGTAATAAAAGTGTTCATATCGTATGTAGACTATAAGTATCTATTACCCCATATTGCCCATATTGAAACATTTCACTACACTTTTTTTTATAGGAAAAAAACTTTCTATTAAAAATATTCCATTAAACATATTTTAAGTCTTCTTAATCACTATCAGATTCCTCACACCTATCACACATAAAATAGACATTATAGGTGCCATACATTACAAAACTGATAATCAATCCATTCGGCTCCATTTTTTCTCTTGGTGTCAGCGCCAGGGGAGCCACCTCACGCACCACAACCATCATCGTCATTGTTCTGGGGTCTGGAATTAGGCCAAGACCGATATATTGTGTCTTATCTTGACACACTATCTTCATTTCAAATTCAGATGACACAACGAATGGCTTTCCAATTTTTGCAAGGGTTACTCTTCCTGGATCGGCTGAATATTTTGTGCAATAATCCTTTAGTGTACTCCACGGGCTATTAAAACGTCTACTGGCCTTGTATGCTGACCATCCTTCTTCCTTCATCGACCTCAATGCTTCTTTAAGTGCTTCAGCTGTGTAGGAGTGAGCCTCTTTATTCCGTTTTGGCGCCATTTCAGCTCCCAACCCAAGAAAAACGTACTTATTGCTAAGCTCACAGACCTTGCATGCGTAACACTACATGCATGTAAGTTTTGTATGCGAATGGTCTGCATCTTACCTCTGACTGGTGTTAAAATGAAACTTATACAATGAAACAGCTGTTTATAAGAAATTAAAATCTTCACTGAATTCGCGGGATGTGGATCACTAGTCGAAATGTCAACTCTCTGTTAATATATTTCTTAAACCTCATTGAGTTGGTCAAATATAGAACGCAAGGGCTTCCTGGATTCCTGGTGTCTACTGCCATCTGTTGGTAAAAACTTAGAACTTTCGGAATTGAACCTACGTAGTAATAGAGGAAATACGCTTTATCACAGAGTTACTTGATATCATGGAGTAACTTGACTCTACCCTATATCTTTTAAACGGTTTACCCAGAGTAAGCTTGCAAGACTCACGGACGGCAGGTTTTTCTTCGACTTGATTCACTGAAATCGTTACTGTTCGGCTTTCTTTGGTCATAAATGAATGTTTTCCTACACAAACCTTCCTCGATAAATCCTTTAAAGATTGGTGAAAACCACATCAAAATCCATCCAGTGATTCTCAAGATTACCCGTTACATCCAAGAATCGGGGACTTCGTTTTATAGGCTACTATGTATAGATGTTATTATTAATTGTATTGAACCTCTGTGTTTTGTAAATCTAGCCTCTTCTTATTCAAATCATGCAAAAGTAGGTTTATGATCTCAATATGTGGCGACTGTCGTTGTGTCTGTGTGTAGTGTATGTAATGCATATCCTTCGATATGAACGATACTATTTTTTTGGAGGCGGATGGTGGGCGTGGTAGTGCAGCGGTCAAGCTCTTTGCCTCTCACCAAGGTGGACCGCGATCGATTCCCGGTCAATACACCGTGATTTCCAAAGTGAAACGCCATGTCCTGTGGCTCGGATTCCACGTAAAGAGGAGGTCCCAGGGCTCGTGATCGCGAGATTAACGGTCACGTCAAACTACAACTACTCCTTCCTTCAATACTATTTTGATGAATCTTGTTCTAAATAGCCTACGTAGCACCAACTAATGACTTTTATACTGTTTGTGTGTCTGGATATTGGTGTTGATAACTGCAGACAAGACCACATTATTAGAATAAGCATTCATTTCATCAATTCATTATCTTCGTTGTTGTTGCTTCATTTGAGAGGCTAAACCATTGCTGTTTATAGCCTATTTTCATTTTATAAAAAAAATAGGCTTATGAGATCACCTTTTGTCCGTGTGTGTGTGAGGTGTGTTTGTGTCCCCCCTAATAACCTCTAAACGGCTGGAGCGATTACAATGAAACTCAATAAAGTCATAGCACTATTCTGGCCGACCCCGACCGTGTCCTTCAAATTTTATTGTGTGTCACCAATCCAACATGGCGGCTGTGCGAAATATTTCACCAGTATTCAGTATCTCCGAAACTATTACCGATATCACCTTGAAATTTTGTACGGTCATAAAGGGCACTACTAGAAGTTCACCTATGAGGCTTTAAAAAACCTGGTAACTACAAAACCAACATGGCGGCCAAGTGAAGTTGAGATTTTAATAGACCTTTCTCGCAATTTAACCATCCAAACGAAATGAAACTTGGTACAGCAAATTTTCATACACATTATAATGCACTGAAATCTAATTTAGTTGAATTGTTTACATAACCTCAATATGGCGGCTGTGCGAAATATTTCACTGACATTGTATATATCCGAAACTATTACAGATATCACCCTGAAATTGTGTACGGTGATAAATGGTACTAATACAAGTTTATTTATGTAACTTTCATAAACCTGTCAAGTACAAAACGATCATGGCTGCCAAGCGAAGTTGAAACATTTTAATAGACTTTTCTCGTGATTTAACTCTCTGAGCGCAGTGAAATGTGGTACAGTAAATGATTTTACATATTGTAATGCACTGGCATCTGATTTGGTTCAATTGTTTACATAACCTCAAGATTGCGCCTGTGCGAAATTTTAAAATTAAGTTTTTATTTCTTGTGTCGTAATCATGCGATCGAAGGGAAAGTTTGAATAATGAACCTAGGCAATAATTGTCCTTGAATGGTACATAACTCTATGGCCTATACATATAACAATCCAAAATGGCGAGCATCTGAAATAGTTAGACGGTTCTCAATATCTATGAATCTTTTACAGCAATCAAAATGATTTTTTTAATGTTCATAGAGGGTATGAACTTAAGTTCACCTATAGGACTTTCAGTAACCTGGTGAGCACAAATCCAACATGGCGGCGACGCGAAGTATAAATATTTAAATGGACGTTTCTCGCGAATTAACTATCCGAGTATAGTGAAACGTTGCACGTTTAATGCTTATACAAATGTTAATCCACTGGCATCTAATTTATTTCAATTGATTGTATAATCCCAAGATGGCAGCTGTGCAAGTTTGAATACTACACGTACACAATAATCTTAATGTAATAGTACAAAAATAAAAATCCTACCTGGCGACCATCTGAAGTAGACGGTTCTCAATATCTTCGAATCTATCTCAACCTTGAAACTGAAATTTTGTTTGTGTTAGAGGCAATTAACATGAGTAGGATATATGAAAATAGGCTGTATAGTTCTTCTCGGAACTACTTTTTTTTTCTCTTTGTTGTGTGGCCTCCTGAGAGGCTGAGTGCAGGTCTTTCAAGCCGATGCCCGTGGGTGACCTGTGCGTCGGGATGAGAGATGGAATAGATGAGGATGAATGAAACTGGGCAAGGAAGTGGCCATTGCGGTAATTTAGCCCCATATTTTTGGTTGTGTGTAGAATTCGTCTGATAACGTAAGTTACTGTGGTATCTGTAGTAGTAGTAGTAGTGTGTGTATCTGGAAGGAGGCGGCCATGCCCTTAAGTTAGGGCCATCCCAGCATTCGCCTGGGTAAACGGAGAAATACTTTGAGGATGGCTGAGGTAGGTATAGAACACACCCACCTCTTCTCAGTTGTTCCTCATGAGGTTGAGAGTACCCCGTTCCAACCCTCAGACCAGAATTAGATTTTTTGGCATGCCAGGCTTCTTAGGCCACGGCCGCATCCTTCCCAATACTCACCTGAATTACAAATACACTAATACAGCCATCACAATAAGACAGGTATTCAGACAAATATTACACACACCCAAGCACACGGGGCTAAATGACCGCGATGTCACAAAGCCCCTGAATAAATCATCAACAACAACTTTGTTTGGTATTCTGCATCGTGTTTTTCTGTGAAGACTGTACAGTAGTGCTGTGTGTAGCTGCTATAATTAAGATCGAGGACTTGAAATTAGGATGTACCTTGGTAAATCACACTCCTACAGAGGTGTGCAAGCTATTAGACTCAAATAAATAATTTAAATTAGTGATGGGCAACAAAACACTACAAACATGTTCAAGAATGTAAATATCTCGGAAGCAAAATTACCAAAGATGGAAGAAGCAAGAAAGAAATCAAATGTAGAATTTTACAAGCCAAATTAGCATTTCACAAAAAGAAACGTTTATTCACTAAAAATTCCATTCATCTTAAAACCAGAAAAAGATTATTAAAAGCGTATGTTTGGAGCACTGCCCTTTATGGTTGCGAAACGTGGACAATTGGAAAAGAAGAAAAAAGGAGGATAAATTCTTTTGTACAATGGTGTTATAGAAGAATGCTAAAAATTAGCTGGACAGAAAAAATAACGAATGCTGAAGTATTTAAAAAGGTGGACGAAAATTATACCTTATGGAAAATCATAAAGAGGAGGAGGACTAGACTGATAGGACATATTTTGAGACACGATAGCCTGCTGAAAACGGTATTGGAGGGAATGGTTGAAGGCAAAAGATGTCGAGGAAGACCACGCCTACAATATGTACAGCAAATCATGTCTGATGTATGATGCAGAAACTGTGAAGAGATGAAGAGGAAAGCTATAAATATAGCCGACTGGAGAACTGCCGCAGACCAATCCATGGATTGAATACTTAAGAAGAAGAAAGAATTTAAATTAGTCACAATTTTTTAATCAAAATTTTATTCTTATTACCCTATTTAGTAATTACTAGCGGAACCGAGTGAGAAATCTCGCATGTTCATAAACCACACTTTTCCCAATAGTTTTATAATGAGAGACTTAGGAGAAAGGTTGTTACGTTTTTATTTCAACCAAATGATTATAGAACACTATTTGCATTTCAGTTAGAATTCCAAGTTCAACGTTCCCTAACTTAAGAAGGCAATCACCATCATAACACTCACCGGTTCTTCAATATTTATGAAATTATACGATTTGAGTACTCATTCCTTTGATTTACTGTTTCTGAAATCCATGCAAAATGATAAAGAAAAGACCTCAGAATGTTAAAATGACATGAAACAGGCCTCACAGCGGCCAAAATGTGAAGTGGACAGCAATTATGGAGCGTATTTTCCTACAGCAACAGTATTTGCAAATCGCACACTTCGTACATTATTTTTAAAGTTTTTTTTTTTAATTGTCACTGCTAATGTCTATTTTCTTTCATTTGAATGTTCATTTGTCACGATCAGTCGCTTGTGCGCGCCGGAGGGGGGATCTATAAGTTACTACTGAAATAATATATACTAGCGGATCCGTCCGAGAAATCCCGCATGTTCATAAAACACACTTTCCCCAATAGGTTTATAATGAGAGACTTAAGGAGAAATGTTATGTTTTTATTTCAACCAAATGCTTATAGAACATTATTTACATTTCAGGATAAAGGAAAGACCTCATAATGTTAATATGACATGAAACATGCATCACAGCGGTCCGTGGACAGCAATTATGGAGCGTATTTTCCTACAGCAACGGTGTTTGCAAATCGCACACTTCGTAAATATTTATAAAAGTCATTTTTTTTAAGAAATTATAGACATTTATGAAATAATAGTGCAGTCACTGCTAATGTCTATTCTCTTTTATTTGAATGCTCATTTGTCACGATCGGTCGCTTATGAGCACCGCAGGAGGGATCTATACTACTGAAATAATATATATGATGATTTCTCCCCTGTGGACTTACAACGTTTCCCGTAAGGAATTTCATGTGAAATTTTTCGAAATTGGAGATTATGAGGGGCACCTGAGCTGGGTCCGGCTTTTCTTCTTTTTTTTTCATTGACTTTTAAATGTATCCTCTAAATCGGGTTATTGCAATCCATTGTCCACGAATCTTTGTATAGTTCAATAATAAAATACTTCCTATCTCTCTGATCTTAAGTCACACGAAAACTAGTAAAAAGCAAACAAAACGTGTGCAGTAATAAGGCTCCTCTTTTACTAGAAACTGTAAAAAGTTAGTTTCCTGTCAGATTCATTAAAAAATGTTATTAAGATTATTGATTAACCCATTATGGGATAGTGGTCTATATATTAATCCCCTGTCACAAGGACAGTTTATGTTTTCAAAAATGCTGATAGTTGAATCTCTAAGCCAAATTTAGGAGAATTTTCATACCGAAGTGCTAGTATTTCTAAAATTCAAATATACCTACTGTATCTACTTCACGTAATGTAATGTGTTGGATATAATTTAAAAAAATAAAAACATTAACAATTTAAGTATAAAAGTTAAATATAGAAATAACAAGAAGTTCCGTGAAGAACTATACAGCCTACTTTTCATGCCAATGATTATTCTACAGTATATGAACCTATCTAGAATAATGAGGAAATTAAGTTGGTAATATCGAAATATCTAATTAGTTCAAAATATACCTGGTATAATGTAGCCTAATAGAGCACTACAGTTGGCCGCCCAGATGACTGAATATATTCTTAGTTCCACCTCTTAAGGTACAGAGTACAAAATTTGGTTGAATTCCAATGGACGTTACATGCAGTTAGACACTGGATCTATCAGCACGCGTAAAAGCATGTTGCCAACAATACCATGCGTGTGCTGGTCAGAAATAATCTGAATTATTATATCTTGTTGTGCCAATTTTCGATTAAATCCATTTGTTAGTATAGAAGTTACATGTATTTTAAAATTGGACATATCAGCAGGCATAGAATCATGTTGGCAGAACTGCCTTGTATTAATTACTCCAAATTAATCTAGAATGTCAGGTGCTATACGTGTGCAAAGTATAGAGCTGTTGGCTTGCATACTTTCTGATATATTGATATTAGGGTAAAAATAATATAGACAGCATTTATTAACAGTTGGCAGCCCTGATTGCTCTTAACAATACATATAGTCATATCTGTTATGGTACACATAGCACATACGAAATTTGGTTGAAATCCAACTGATAGTATAGAAGTTACATGTATTTAAAAATTGGTTCTATCAGCAGGCTTATAATCATGTTGGTAGAACTGACGTATATAAGTTACTCCAAATTAATCTAAAATGTCAGAATATACGTGTGCATAGTTTAAAGCTGTTGGCATGCATACTTTCTGATATATTGGTAATTGGATATAAAACAAGAAGTTCCGTTAAGAACTATACAGCCTACTTTTCATGCCAATGATTATTCTACAGAATATGGACCTATCTAGAATAATGACGAAATTAAGTTGGTAATATCGAAATATCTAATTAGTTCAAAATATACCTGGTATAATGTAGCCTAATAGAGCACTACAGTTGGCAGCCCTGGTGACTGAATATATTCTTAGTTCCATCTCTTAAGGTACAGAATACAAAATTTGGTTGAAGTCCAATGGACGTTACATGCAGTTAGACACTGGATCTATCAGCAGGCGTAAAAGCATGTTGCCAACAATGCCATGCGTGTGCTGGTCAGAAATAATCTGAAATATTATGATATCTTGTTGTGCCAATTTTGGATGAAATCCATTTGTTAGTATAGAAGTTACATGTATTTTATAATTGGACATATCAGCAGGCATCGAATCATGTTGGCAGCACTGCCTTGTATTAATTACTCCAAATTAATCTAGAATGCCAGGTGCTATACGTGTGCAAAGTATAGAGCTGTTGGCTTGCATACTTTCTGATATATTGATATTAGGGTAAGAAATATAGACAGCATTTATTAACAGTTGGCAGCCCTGATTGCACTGAAGAATACTTATAGTCATATCTGATATGTTACACATAGCACATGCGAAATTTGGATGAAATCCTACTGATAGTATAGAAGTTACATGTATTTAAAAATTGGCCCTATCAGCAGGCTTAGAATCATGTTGGTAGAACTGACGTATATAAGTTACTCCAAAATTAATCAAACATGTCAGGTACTATACGTGTGCATAGTTTAAAGCTGTCGGCTTGCACACATTCTGATATATTGGTATTTGGATAAAAAAATAGAGAGAGCAATTATTAACAGTTGGCAGCCATGGTGGCTCCTAAGAATACGCTCAGTCATATCTGTTTATGTATAGATATTACATACAAAATTTGGTTGAAATCCAGTTGATAGTGTGGAAGTTATATGCATTTAAACTTTGGACCTATCAGAAGGCTTAAAATTATTTTGGCAACACTGTCATGGTTGGCCTCCAGGAAATTAAACTGAAATAGTATTATCTACATGTGTGCCAATTTTGGAATAGCTCCTATGCATACCTTGCAGGATATCCAACATGGAGCTCAAATTTCTAGTGCGTTTTTTCAGCAGTTGGTAGCACTGACATCATTTTCAAATATGGACGTGAGCTATTCCGGTGCACATCTTTACTCATACTAAATTTGGTTTTGATTGCTGCAGCCGTTTAGGAGTTGATAGGGGGGGACACACACACAGCCAGACAGACAGACAGACACACATTTGCCCGATCTCATAAGACTACTTTTTCCTCATTTTTGCAAAATGTGAAAAGTAGGCTAAACATTGAGAGAGCAATTATTAACAGTTGGCAGCCCTGGTGGCTCTTAAGAATACGCGCAGTCATATCTGTTTATGTACGAATAGTACATACGAAATTTGGTTGAAATCCAATTGATAGTGTAGAAGTTATATGCATTTAAACATTGGACCTATCAGAAGGCTTAAAATTATTTTGGCAACGCTGTCATGGTTGGCCTCCTGGAAATTAAACTGAAATAGTCTTATCTACATGTGTGCCAATTTTGGAATAGCTCCCATGTATACCTTGCAAGATATCCAACATGGAGCTCAAATTTCTAGTGCGTTTTTTCAGCAGTTGGTAGCACTGACATCATTTTAAAATATGGACGTGAGATATTCCGGTGCACGTCTTTACTCATACTAAATTTGGTTTTGATTGCTGCAGCCGTTTAGGAGTTGATAGGGGGGGGACACACACACAGCCAGACAGACAGACACACATTTTCCCGGATCGATCTCATAAGTCTACTTGTGAAAAGTAGGCTAAAAATAAATATATAAACATTAAAATTAGAGAAACAAAAATAGCATTAATAATTACATAATATTTAAAATAAATTAAAATGTAAAAACACACAAAAACAAGAAGTTCCGTGACGAAATAAAGAGCCCACTTTTCTTAAAATATATGATTCATGCCAAAGATTAATCTATATCGATCTATCTAGAATAATGACGAAATTAAGTTGGTAAAATCGAATTTTCTAATTAGTTCGAAATTCTGTATACGTGGCATAATTTAGCCTAATAGAGAACTACAGTTGGCAGCCCTGGTGACAATATATTCTTAGTTCCATCTCTTAAGGTACAGAATACAAAATTTGGTTGAAATCCAATCAATGGAATGGACTTTACATGCACTTAAACATTGGATTTAACAGCGCGCGTAAAATCACGTTGGCAACAATGACACACATGTAGTGGTCATAAATAATCTGAAATAATATGATCTATTGTTGTGTTCATTTTGAATGAAATCCATTAGTTAGTACATAAGTTACATGCATTTTAAAATTGGACCTATCAGCAGGCATAAAATTATGTTGGCAGCACTGGCATAGGCCTCTATTAGTTACTCCAAATTATCTAGAATGCCAGGTACTATACATGTGCAAAGTTTAGAGCTATTGGTTTGCATACTTTCTGATATATTGATATTAGGGTAACAAGAATAGAGACAGCACTTATTAACAGTTGGCAGCCCTTGTTACTCTTAAGATCGGCTTATTAACAGTTGGCAGCCCTTGTTACTCTTAAGATCGGCATAGTTATATCTGTTATGGTACACATAGCACACACGAAATTTGGTTGAAATCCAAATGATAGTATAGAAGTTACATGTATTTAAATTTGGAACTCTCAGCAGGCTTAGAATCATGTTGGTAGCACTGACGTATATAAGTTACTGCAAATTAATATAGAATGTCAGGTACTATACGTGTGCATAGTTGAAAGCTGTCAGCTTGCATACTTTCTGATATATGGGTATTTGGATTTAAAAAATTGAGGGCATTTATTAACAGTTGGCAGCCCTGGAGGCTCTTAAGAATACGCTCAGTCATATCCGTTCATGTACACATAGTAGCCTACATACGAAATTTGGTTGAATTCCAATTGATAGTGTAGAAGTTATATGCATTAAAAATTGGACCTATCAGCAGGCTTATAATCATTTTGGCAACACTGCCATATATGGCCTCCTGGAAATTAAACTGAAATATTATTATCTATACGTGTGCCAATTTTGAAATAGCTCCCAAGCATACCTTCCAAGATATCCAACATGGAGCTCAAATTTCAATTGCGATTTTTCGGCAGTTGGTAGCACTGACATCATTTTCAAATATGGCCGTGAGATATTAAAGTATAGATATTTACTCCCACCAAATTTTGTGTCGATTGCTCCAGCCGTTTAGGAGTTGATAGGGGGACACACACACACAGCCAGACAGACAGAAGGACAGACAGACAGACATTTGACCGATCTCATAAGTCTACTTTTTCCTCATTTTTGCAAAATGTGAAAAGTAGGCTAAAAATAGTTTTGCCCTATAAAGGGTTAAACAAATGTCATAATTTCAGCGCCTTGCAAATCATTTCAACTGTATTACGTCACGAAATGTACAAAGTGATTGTTGGAAAACTGCCTTCGAGTCTAATACTTTGCACACCTCTGTTTGGACTTGCTGCAGCTTGTGGTCGTGTTGGGTGATTAACCAAGCATGGCTATGCCGCTGAATGACGTATTTTGTTGTTGTTGCTTATTTTAGGAGTTGTGTCATCGAGGTCATGTAGCCCCTCGTATTTGGATGTGTGATAATCTATGTTATTGTGATGGCTGTACCTGCGTGTGTATTTGTAAACTGGCGATATTATTTCTCTCTTAGACATTCCTTAGTTGCTGAAAAAGTATTTCTGATTGCCAATGGCGTAGCTATGTTGAAACACCGGATCCTCAGCTATCTATAATAGTTAGTACTTGGCTGGTATCTAGTCGAGGAACCACATTCGAGGGCTGTTCTTTTTTTTTTTTTCAACCTCCGGACGGTCTTAAATGAAAGACAAGTGCACATATCCAAATGAATTTATTACCAAAAGTTAGGTACAAATGTGGTTACTTTTCAACATAATCACCATGAAGGTTGAGGCATTTGTCATGTACCGGTGGACAAGCTTTTAGATCCCCTCTGCACAGTATGTTGCCGCCAGTGAGTTCAGATAGAACCGAACATTGGTTTGAAGATCTTCATCCGCCTCGAACCTCTGCCCTCCCAGCCACTTTTTCAGTTCCGGGAAGAGATGGAAGTCACTCGGCACTAAATTGGGACTGTACGGTGGGTGGCCAAAAACGTCCCACTGATATTCCTGCAGAAGATGTTGGGTGACATGAGCACTGTGAGGGCGAGTGACCTCCATCCCTTCCCGGGCCTGAAAAAGTGCCCGGGAGGGCAGAGGTTCGAGGCGGATGAAGAAGATCTTCAAATCAACGTTCGGGCCTATCTAAACTTAATGGCGGCAACATACTGTGCAGAGGGGATCGAAAAGCTTGTCCACCGGAATGACAAATGCCTCAACCTTCATGGTGATTATGTTGAAAAGTAACCACATTTTTTACCTAACTTTTGGTAATAAATTCATTTGGATATGTACACTTGTCTTTCATTTATGACCATCCGGAGGTTGAAAAAAAAACAGCCTTCGTATTATTAGCTAGGGAAGGAGGATTATAAAAGTATAAACCATTCTACTATGAATAAAAATTTATATTGCGAAATACTTATATAGCAGGTGCAAAAATCGTGGAAAACCACTTCCAGAATGGCTGAAGTGGAATTCGAACCCTCCTCTTCTCATTTTTACTTCACGTTCTAACCCTCACACCAGAATTAGAAGTTCTTGGCAGAGCTCGGAATCGAACTCGGACGTTCCAGGGTAACAGCTACACCACGAGATGGTCACGTATTTTGTACATGTGAGGATAATTAACATTAGTGTCGCTTCTGACTGTCAGCCCGATAACGGAGATAATTGCATGATTTATTAGCCTACTTTCGATTTTTGCAAAAAATGAAAGTAGACTTATGAGATCACTACAGGGCCAAAAATTGTGTGTGTGAATGTGTACTCTGAATGTCTGTCCCCCTCTATCAATTCGAACACGGTGAAATCGAATTGAACGAAATTTGGTACAGAGGTAGAAATAGCAAAGGGCACGTCAGTGTCATGTTTTATATCGCCCCCATCTTGACGGAAACGTAATGGCGGCCACCCAAATTTTTAAAGCTTAAATCAAATTACGACCAACTTAATAATCTGATCTCCACCAAATTTTGTAACAATGTGCCTTCAAGCGGGAAGCATATTTTGACCAAACTACAAGATCACAGTAATTTAAATTTATTTGCGACTGAATGTATTATATCCTCTTGGGTTATTTCCACAAAGATGCTCTATAATCTGCTGTGACAGTCCAAATTGAAGATACAGTATCTGCCATACGTGAAGTGTTTCGTCATTCCTTGGGGAATCCTGACGACCACTTAAACAGTATTAAGTGTCCTGACTCATAAGACAATGTGACAGGAAGTTACCATCCGGTGTCTGGCCTCCCAGTAAGAGGAAAAGGACGCTTCAAGTAAACCCCACTACCTAGCATTATTTCCTTTATATCACTGTAGAATTGCTTTTCTTCATAAACCACTTTCAACGCGCCTCAGCTTCGCCCGGTATCTTTAACGGTTTACCCAGCGTAATCTTAAAAGGCGCTCGGACGGCAGGTTATTCTTCCACTCGATTCACTGAAATCGTTACTGCTCGACTTCCTTTGGTCATAAATGAATGTTTTTTACAGAAACCTTCCTCGAGAAATCCTCAACAGAATGGTGAAAACCGCATCAAAATCCATCCAGTGGTTCTCGAGATTACCCGTGACATCCAAGAATCAGGGACTTTGTTGTATACTATGTAGAGATTGTGGAGTAGAAACAGCACTAACGCCCTATCTCTATTCCCCTTGCTCTCTACAAAGCTCCGGAACGGTTAATACATGCTGAAATACAGGGCTATTTCAACACTCTCTCTGTAATACACCAACTGTAGAATTAGAATGGTTTCAAGAAAGGCCACAGCATAACGACTACCTTACTTAAGATGACCGATGACATCAGAGAAGCAATGAACCAAAGACAGGCAGCAACTAGAGCCAGGCCTAGCAGCGAGAATGACATTTAGAACTAAAGAAATTTAAGGCCGCAATGCAAGTTTTCCTTGTTGAATACTGTTGACTGTCGCGTGTAAATGTTGATATATGCTAAGACTTCGCCAAGATAATATCTAGGATAGTAGACTATAGGAATGTTTCTAACATTATATATTCAAAACGCTAAGGTGATTTTTGTTACCACGAGATTGAGATAACGTCTTAACCGATTGACTTCGTAATGCATTCAACGAGAGCTCTTGGCATGTAGATTTGCAGAGTGTATTTAAAAGGATAATGTATTATGTCAGGGTATTTTTTTAAATTATTAAAGAAAAATGTAATATTTGTCGCTCCCACGCTTGCGCACAACAGCTCTATTCCACCAGAGAAATGGCGGATCCCGCCGCGTCTTACTGAGATCTTTGTTTATGAGAATTATAAAGGAGGGAAATATTGTTGTGGCTCTATGGCTCAAACTTTTAGAGTACGTATATGTGGAGGCAAATCACTTAATGGGCAGATAACTTTATTCCTTCAACTTGATTTAACATCTTCCGATAAAACATTTCAATTTTCCAATTTCCAATTCGCTCAGAGGGAAACTCTGGAACGTGTAGGTATCTGTTGGCCTCATCAAGGTTTCATTCACGGCCAGTTATATGTTGCAAAGTCGATCTTTCGACGGCCTTGAAGTTGCAACAGTGTCAGAAAGTAATCGTTCAAAAAAATGCATTCTGTATAAGAGAATCCTTCAGTAAATATTCTCCCAATGACCGTCATGTTTTGACGGGTATCAAGTAATTATTATTATTATTATTATCATCATCAATATGAACTTGTATTTCATGTATTTTTGGTAATACAGCATTTATGTGCCATTTTGGAAAAATAATGATAATGTTCTAAGTCAAACTTTAGTTGGAAAATGCAGTTTATTTATACAATGTCGGGGAATAGAAAGGGCCAGATGATTTGACGAAGAATACTGGATTTTATAATTTAAACTAATTTTCAGGCATTTGCACATTGATAAATACAATTACAACGTATCAAATGCTAATGAAATCGAACATGAACATGATCTAGATACCGTAGGAGGTTTTGAATGCTGGAGACCGTTTATTGGTTTTCATTTATTATGGCTCAGTATGTCCGAGCCCTCACGTTCCCCACCCACCCCAACGTGATTTTAACTCAACTTACCCCCTCCCGAAGCAACCCGTAGTTACGCCACTGAGTGGTGGACTGAAACTTCGCACAAGAAAAGAAAGTAGTAAGACGAAAGCTGCAGGAGACTGATACAGACTTAACCCGTGCCGCCTCGCAAGCTTTGGAGAGCTAGCCAAGTGTAAAAATGTTTCAAACCGACCATGTTGACAGAAACTACTTGAACCAAACCAGCGTTGTCAGACGTAGCAGAATTCAAAATGATTTAGCATCACGGTGTTAGCATAATGTAAAAATCTAGCATAATTGTAGAATTTTCCTCAGTGCAACATTTTGAGTTTTAAAGACGGGGATACGTATGATATGTTTTTATTTACCGGGTGCGTTGGCCGAGAACGTTAACGCGTATTGGGAGAGCGTGGGTTCGAATCCCACCTCGGTCATGCTGGAAATGGTTTTCGTGGTTTCCCATTTTCACTACCAAGCAATAGGTCCACGGCCAATTTCCTTCCTAAATCCCTTCCCTGACCCGTCCTGAAAATAAAATAAACGGCCATTAGTAAAAATCAAAATAGTACATTATGCAACGAGCCTATAATGGCAATAATTAAGACACGAGTTTTTTAATACAAATTTTTTAATTACCATTACAGGCGAGTTGCATACGACTGATTATGTTCGACGATAATTATTATAACTATTTTATGTTCGAACATAAATATTCATAAATATCTGTCGAGATTTCGCCAGTTTTATGTACTGAACAGAGCGCATGGGACGCACAGAATACCTTGTATTTGACCATGGCCTCCTCGATTGCCCCACTATGACACTAGGACAGGCAGTGAAATTTAAATTAGAAGGCCTTGGAACTCATCACAGATGCGTTGACTGATTGGTCAAACAACTGTTTCTTGAGCTCTGATTGGTGGGAGAAACTGTTTCATATTTAAAAATACTGTTATAATGACTATCATTATGATACAGTTTTCTGACACATAATACTGTAGTCAGGGAGGAACATAATTTTTTTTCTACAATCTTCGGTGAGTAACCTGCATACAGGGACGTATATAGAGTTTTATTTTGGGGGGAGGGGCACCCGGGCATTTGGGGGCATGGAATAGTCCTCAAAGAAAAGGGGATCCAGGGTTCCTACCTGTGAAACTTTTGTATAATTTGGTGTATTATGATAAGTTTTAGGGCTATGTGGCATCACTTTTTCAACCAATTTGTTGTGATGTTTTATGTTTGGATAATGTCAAACACAATGGGGTCAATTTTATGTTACTTTTTATTAATGCCGTCATCTTGCACACTGTATAGTATTTAGATAGAAAAAATGAACATTACTGTTTTGATTCGAGGCACATGACCTCAATGACTACCTGTTTTGATTTACAACTCACACTATGTCAAGATTTCTAAAAGCATTACTACGAGGGCCGTTTTTAAGTAAGGGCCGTTTTTTTAATAAAAAATTACCGAACATTTTATTTTGAAACCCCATTTATTTTTAGGTTTTACATACCTTCCTCTATTTTTCTACATAGTTGCCTTGTTTATTTAGGCACTTGTCATACTTTAAAACTAAGTTGTGAAATCCCTCTGCATAAAAGTTTGCCGCCTGCTCTGACAACAAAGAATTCAGACTTGAGGAAAATCCACTGATAGAGTGGTTATTATGAATCTTCGGTCCTCGTGAATTTTCGTGTCAATTGCAGTCACCAAGTCATCTGTGATCACAGACCTGAGCGTTCATCGTCATGAACATTTTCACGGCCACTTTTGAACTCGGGTACCCATTTTCGCACTTTACCTTCCGCCATTGCATTATCACCATAGACCTCACAAAGCTGACGATGAATGTCTGTAGCCGACACGTTTCTTGCACTCAAGTATGACAATTCGTACCTCACACGCGGCGGGCGAATCAATAATCTTGAACATAGTAAAGATGCACAGTTCAGCGTACAGGTTAGCTACACAGCTGCAACTGACGCCTGCTTGTTCGCAAAGGATGCCGGGAGGTAGCGCGCACGCTTGTTGCGGAGTGCGCACTAACTACGGGCTTTAAAAAACGGCCCTCACTTAAAAAACAGCCCTCGTAAATTGGTTTATAGCATCGTCAGTATGTCTCTGTGTATAGGTGATGATTTTGATGATGATGATAATTGTTATTTTAAATGGCCTAACATCTAGGTGGAAGATGAGATGAGAATGAAAACTATAACTAACACTAACTACAGACTGACATACTGGAAGAAGACATGGTGAACAAATAAAGGATAAGGCAAATAAAGGACAGGAAGAAAAGAAATACCCTCAACCCTCGATGAATGAGGATGTAGGGACTTGGAAGGAAGGAGAGCCATGAAAGGCAGATAGGAAAGGGGAAGAGGAGAGGGCATGCCACAAAGTCAGAGGAAAAAGGGAACAAAACGGACCCAGCTCAGGAATCTCTCGGGGTGCCAACTCCCAAACTCACCAGCTGTGAGCCTTTGAGGGTGTAGCACTATCAAGGATGCAGCAGAAGTGGTGGGGATACACCCTGTTTCCTTGAGAGTCGTATGCGGAAGGCAGAAGAAAACATGAAAAGAAAAAGAAGGGTGACCCCTCGAAGAATGAGGGTATCAGGAAAGATGAGACAAGGGCCAATTAAGGCGGGAAAGTGAAATACTTCCTAGGCCTCGGATACCCTAATACCGTCGGGGTCGGAAGAGAACAAGAGTTGACAAAGACAGGTCGACTGGAAAGAAGACAGAGAGGAGTCCGGCACAAGTAAGTGGAAGTAATGCCGGACTCAGCTGGGGTTCCGTGGTTGTCAAACCACTCATTTTGGAAAGTAAATAATATTTTGTTACCGTATGTTTTATTGTTGTTTTAAGTAAACTAATATTTATACAATGCCGGGAAATAGAAAGGCCAAATAATTTTCCGAAGAAATCCGGACTTCATAATTTAATATCGATAAAATTGTAAAATTTCGAGAATTTGCACATTGATAAGCGATAATACAGAGTCTTTATATTTGCTTGGCAAGGACATTCTCGCTCACGCGCTCCGCCAGTGACGGCTCAGTTCCCGGCGACCGCGCGCGCGTATGCACGACAGGATACGGCGCTTAAAATCAGTATCATGCATTTTTACTCACCATGCTTACAGTAGATACTGAAAATGTTCCCCATCCGCTGCCAAACATAATCGGCATCTCCTTATGAAGTTTCCGGTTACTCCGGTTAATTTAGCTTCAGTAATGAAATAACGACCTTTTCGTCTATTTTTATTGTTTATTGAACCTGTACGTTTGAATCTCTTAGCCAGTTGATTTATTGTCCGATTTATAGGAATGGGTCTCCCTGGAAATGTCACTCGAAACTTTTGTCTTGTTCTAGCGCACGATTTCCTGCACTTTATGTACGTATTGTGCAGATATACACGTTCACGTAACGAATATTTTACATAAGGCATTACAGCACTATACACAATCACAATAAAACACTACACAATAAGATATACAGTACACAGTAGCTTTATAAAACACTGAAAGACTGAAACACCCAATTACTGTAGCTCGGAGCTCACACGTCTACAGAAGCATACAGAAGATCGAGGGAATACCCGGGCAATACGGCTGGAGACCACGAGCCGGAGACCGGCGGCCAAGGTCGAGCGAAGGTCTGCATAATACGTGCCGTTCATAACGTGTTAAACAAACAAATAAATCAAATAGAAAAAGTGTACATGGGAGGTTTAGAAACTTTGAGATACGGTAGTATGTTTGCTTTCATTGATTAAGTAACATTATGGTTTCAAATATTCCCGAAGGAAATAGGATGTTAGTTTCCATTTGAGCGGATGTAATATCAAATAATATGATAAACTGGGCCGGTTAGCTCAAATTAAACTAACATCATATTTCCTTCGGGAATATTTGAGCCCAAATTGGATTACCAAGGTAAGGTTTATTGTTTTTGTGAAAGGGAGTTTGAGTCCCGTAACACATTGGCATTTCTCGTGACTAGGGCCCGGATATTGTTGCCGTAAAAACGTTTAAAAATGCTCTTAACATTTTCAAAAATGACTAATAAATGACCTAAGAATTCGAAAAAATGCTCTATAAAATCTAGAAAATGAACTTATAATAATAAACTCATAATATTTCAAAAATTCCAAAAATGCACCATAAAATTGAGAAAATGATCTTATAATAATTAACTCATAATATTTCAAAAATTCCAAAAATGCACTATAAAATGGAGAAACTGATCTTATAATAATTAACTCATAATATTTCAAAAATTCGAAAAATGCACTATAAAATGGAGAAACTGATCTTATAATAATTAACTCATAATATTTCAAAAATTCGAAAAATGCACCATAAAATTGAGAAAATGATCTTATAATAACAAACTCACCAATATTTCAAAAATGACATCTTAAGCTCAAACGGAAAAGTCAATCAAAATAGATTATCTTGTATCAGCTACTAGCTTCTTCTTAACTCTGAGAGACCTAACTCCCTCATATAAAGCTGTGACATGACTGGAAAAATATGACCGACCTTAAAAGGCCGATTTCTCTAAAATATGACCCAAAAAAATCTACCAAACTTAAGAAATGCTCTTAAAATGGAAAAATAGCACCAAAAAATGCAAAAAGATACAAAATAAAAATGACATATTTGAATACGGGGCGGCCTGTCTGGAGTTTCTATGTACTTCAGCATTGTTTTAGGCAGCTCAGTAAAAAGATGACATGTCATCAACATCCGGGCCCTACTCGTGACGTCAATACTACAGTACACGTATTTTGTGTCTTGTAATGGCCTTCTCAGTATGTGCTAGCCACGCGTCTTGGTGAGGTGTGTCTGTACCAACTGACGAGCCCAATGGTACACTAGGGCAAACGCTGGCAATTATAATTTGAGCTAACCGGATCATTTTATCATATTATTTGATAAGTATCAGTATGTTCGAGCCCTCAACTCCCCCTCATAATGTAAATTGTGACTCGTCTCATCACCCTCCTGAAGCAAACCTTAGCTACGCCACTGCCATCGATCATTGTTGATTAATTAATTAATTTATTAAAAGCGTCATTGGCCTCTTATATTGATTTTGCATTCATTTTGAAACATCTTACACTTAAAAATTCCTAGAAATCTTTATTTTTTAAGCGTATGGCCTAGGTGCCGGGTGCAAGCTTTGCTATTTGACGCCCAAAGGGCAGCTTGCATGTCGATTTTTTTCTTCCTTGGAGCGCTATGAAAGTCAAGGAGGTTAGATGTCGAACCTCTTTGACACTATAACGCTTTCTAGTAGAGAAACGAGGAACTTTTATGTTGGCGGAAAATCCCGTGATTAATTTTGCCATTATGAACACTGCCTACTGAATTCAAATGGGTTCTTTAACATGCCAACAACGTATGACATGCGTGTTGTGATTTTTGTCGCCTTTCAAAAATTCACTTTCCATGGCCAGGAGCGAACCTGCAATCTTTGGATTGGTAGACCGACACGATAACCACTCACCCACCGTGGCAATGTGGTAGGTAAGAATGAAAGGGGCTTTCAAAATCTTCACTGAAAGTATTGTTCAATCATTGGCAGGGGCGGATCTAGGGAAGGGCGAGGAGGGCGACCGCCATGGATTTTTTTAAATTTAATTAATTAATTATACTTTTCAAACTAATTTATAATTCATATTCCTTTTCTCAGTGCAGCTATGACCTCCCGTGACCGTTTAGCAAGTTTAGATTTCAGTGAAATAATAGAAGACCTAAGGCGGAAAAAAGTCGCAAAAGTAATATTTTAATATTTTCATAGTTTACATAATCGTCTTCAAGGGGACTTAATGGTTTCTTTCATATTATTAAAAAAAATGTACTGTGGTGTAATCAAAATATTGAAACTATTCTTTATTTTATTATTATTATAAAATTATTTTCCATTTAATTTGATATTTATTTATTTCCTATTGATGTGGGCCCCACCTTATCATATCGCCCAGGGTCCCGCGAGGCCTGGATCCGCCGCTGATCATTGGAAATAAGCATAATTTAGGCCCTAATCTAGTATGATGTCTGGCAACGCTGAACCAAACCCAGTGCAGTGCTTCCCTGTGGTTAGGAAGAAACGGCCTGTCCGGTGCGGTGCCACCTTCAAGGTTAGCTGTCCCTGTCGGTTGTAGACCCCCTCGAGCCATACGTCCGTTTTCTGACAACACAAAGATTCTCAAGAGAAAAACGCAATGCTTCAAAGGAGAAGATTTTTTTTTTTTTTTCATACCTGCCTGTTACTCATACAGCCTTGGAGATGGGTGTCTGCTACCACTACCATACAATTTGTGGAGGCTTAACCATGCCCCGCCTCCGGTTAGCAACCTGAAGCTGGATATGCCCCTTGGTGCACTGGAATATTTAACTTCGGGGAGGGCTGCAGGAATTAATTAATATTAAATGTATTTATTTAATTACGCCAATGTTACGATTTCTTGATGAATGCAGTTTATTATTTAGCGTATGGCAACAAGTTACAAATATATGATTAGCGGCTTCGGTGGCGTAGTCGGTAGCATGCTGAGCTTCTATGCCCAAGATTGCGGGTTCAAACCCGGCCGAAGCCGTCGGATTTTTTAAGAGCGTTAAAAATCCCTCACTATGCCTTCCTTTGGAGGGGAAGTAAAGCCGATGGTCCCATGTCATAGATTTATGGCATGTTAAAGAACCTTCCACTAATTACACCTGTGTGAAGCTAAATTGGATAGGTTAAGAATGTAAACAACGCTCTTAGGTTTGTACGTTCGTTGCCAAGAGTCGACTGCGGTGACGTCTAGTAGCTAAGTTCTGAACTTGGCCTAGTAGTCGTTGACGGTGGCGCTTGGCGGAAAAGTAGGAACTATTTGAAAAATTCTAAGTTGCAGTCTGTACTTAAATTTAAAAAAAAACAGATAACACACACTAATACAGTCATCACAATTAACACCGGTTATCAGACAGATTCTACACACACACACCCAAAGCACACGGGGCTACATGACCGCAGCCCCTAAACTGAGGAACCAACCAACCAAATATATTACGGGCGTTCAACTGAAAAGGTACGAAACGATACTGTGGGTACAATTTATTCGTTACAAGCAACCCACCCCGGCTTCGCCCGGGAAGAGTTATGAATGCATTACGCGATAAGAGCATTTTGTTTGGATGTCAATGAACTACGACCTATATGCGTTTTACGTCTCGGCACGATGGGTTAAAATCACTGACTGGTCGATATTATATTATCATGGAGATGCATGTGCAACGAATTCTTGTCAGGCGTAATTATAAGAATGGCGAGGTGCATGAAACACAAATCCCCCTTCCGTCCAATCTTAACATGACTGTGTATTTTGCGGCACGAGAAGTTCACAGGCCAAATGAAGAAAAGCCGAGTTGCACTTCCGGGGAAACTCCTAACACAACCACTCTTCTCTAAAGTCTTAACTCAACACGACTCGTCAGTTTGCTGCTGGCTGTATCTGGGGTAATAGGCTCGCCCGCTAGCTAGGCCGTAACTGGGATGATAGGCTCGTCCCTAGCTAGCTCGTAAACTGTCACCTCAGTAATTGAATGGAGTTTGTGGGAAGAAATGAAAACGTAAAAACACTTATATAGTGGGCGATGTACTGATGATAGAGATATGCTCGCGCGGACTTTTTTGTAGAACTTTTCATTCTGAACAATTCTTACACTCATAGTATATTGATATTTTTAACGGTTTGCCCAGCGTAAGCTTAAAAAGCGCACGAACCCCAGGTTTTTTTCGACTTTTTTTTTCACTGAAATCGTTACTGCTTGGCTTCCTTTGATCATACATAAATTATTTTCTAAAGAAATTTTCCTCGAGATATCCTTTACGGAATGGTGAAAACCGCATCAAAATCCATTCAGTGGTTCTTGAGTTTACCCGCAACAGAGTCCAAGCTTGGACTCACGCGGCGGCCATGACACTATTTAGAACTCCTATCACTCCCCTACTGCAGTTTGTGTCCTAGAAACTTGAAATATATTTTGGGGGTAGACGGGGTCAGGGCTATTCATTTATGTAAAACAATTTTTTTTAAACTCTTTAGTTTCCAAAATATAAAAATTTCAAAATTGAACCTTTTCAAAAAAAAATGTAAAAAATAAACACTTTTTATAAAAAAAAATAAAGGACATAGAGACCATTCTTTTAAGCCCATAGAACACTTCTTAGAATTTTGGTTTTATGAAAAATCGCCTACTTTCCCAATTGAACTTTTTTCATTTTTGTCCTACTAACCTGGGACTTGGTCTAAAGGTAGAGGGGATAGAGACCTTTCATTTATGTTAAACAAACTTTTTTTTTTGAATCTTAGTTTCCAAAATAGTGACCATTTTTCAAAATTAATTTTCTTTTGTCCTAGAAACTTGAAATTTGGTGTGGTGCTAGAAGAGGTGAAGACAATTGATTTATGTCAAACAAACATTTTTGTAACATTCCTAATTTTGGAAATATAGCCTATTTTCAAAATTAATTTTGTTTTGTCCTAGAGGCTTGAAATTTGGTATGGGGATAGAGGGGGTCAGCGCCATTCATTTATGTCAAACAAACGTTTTAGTAAAATTCCTAATTTTTGAAATATAGCCTATTTTCAATTTTTTTTCCTAGAGACCTGAAACTTAGTGTTGGGGAGGGGGGGGGGGGGGTAGAGGGGAGGTAAAGACCATTGATTTACGTCAGATAGTTTTTTTTGTAAAATTTCTAATTCTGGAAATATAGCCCATTTTCAAAATTTTATTTTTGTTCTCCTAGAGACCTGAGACTTAATGTGTGGGTAGAGGGGAGGAAAGACCATTGATTTACGTCAGACAAACGTTTTTGTAAAATTCCTAATTATGGAAATATAACCCATTTTCAAAATGTTATTTTTGTTGTCCTAGAGACCTGGGACTTGGTACTATGGTAGAGGGGGCAGAGGCCATTCATTTATGTCAAACAAACATTTTTGTAAACTTTTTAATTTTGGAAATATAACCCGTTTTGAAAATATGTTTTGGAAAATTTGAAAAATACACTATTTTTGGACTAAGAGTGGTATAGAGGTAGGTGTTGGAGTTAACATATGTCTTTTTAGGATTTTTAGTTTAATGATATAGCCTACTTTACAAATATTTTTTGAAAAATTTGAAAAATACACTATTTTTTTGACTAGGTATGGGATAGAGGTAAGTGTAAGAGTTGAGAGTCATTGATAAACCTTAGAGTACTTTGTTGTTTTTTTTATTTTGTGTGTTGTTGTTGTTGTTGCTGCTTACTAACATGACTGTAAGCATTATGCAGCCATATAAAGGGCTGACATACTTTCCAAGACCAAATAAGCCCCAACAAGCAAGAGCAAATATGAGAGAGCTAATACAAAAGCCAACAATAAAACCAACAAAAAAGCCAACAAAAATCTGACAAAAAAGCCATGTAGCATGCTGGTAGTTGAGTGAGTTGTCATATTGACCGATAGGTAGCATGCTGGTAGTTGAGTGAGTATTGATATCGACCGCTAGATAGCTTGCTGGTCCTTCAGTGAGTGAGTGTTGAAATGGAGCGCTAGGTAGCATGCTGGTCGTTCAAGTAGTTCTCATAGTCACCGCTAGATAGCGGAAACATACTTTCCGTGTCGCATGCAGCTATTTAACAAAGTTTTACCTCTTGAAAAACGTGCTTGTATAAGCTTTGTATAAAAATTGAATATACAATTAACTACTAAGTGTTCAGAACTATCATGTATAGCCTTGTGTAGGGAATATTGAGGTCCTTAGCAAGAAAGAGTGCCTAACACACATGATTGTACAGCCTTTTGATATGCAGTAAGTACCTGATAACCTTGAGTAGGGTATAAGAATATTTTCAGTTGACTACTACCTGTCACAGTGTTTACATTGTGAAAGACCGTTGAAACAACCAGTCTTTAGCCTTGTCGTATGCAGCAAGCAGCTGTTACCCTTAACTAGGGGTATATTAGAGGACCCTTAGCAAGAATATCACCAGTTGACTATTATCTCTCATGGTGTTCACATCGTGAAAGACTGTCAAAACAGCCATTGTACAGCCTTGTACTACACAGTAAGTAGCTGTTGGTCTTGACGATGGTATATTACAGAACCCTTAGCAAGAATACAATCAGTTGACTACTACTTGTTACAGTGTTCACATCGTGAAAGACCGTCTCACTGTCCAGTCTATAGCCTTGTCATACGCTGTAAAGAGCTATTGGTCTAGACTAGGCTATATTAGAGGACCCTTAACAAGAATATCACCAGTTTACTACGACCTCTCACGGTGTTCACATCGTGAAAGACCGTCTCACCGACCAACCTCTAGCCCTGTGATACGCAGTAAACAGCCGTTTGCAGAAATCAACACTCATGATGGAAGAACCCATTCCTAGCTATATGTGTAAACAGTGTGGAGAAACTTTTCTTAGGGACTATGATAGAAAGCGTCATGAAGTTTCGGGTGGGGAATTTCATGAGTGAGAAACGTGTGGCAATAAATTCAACAATGCCTAAAATGAACTTCAGCATGAAGAGTGTTGTAATGTTGTGTCGGCAGCTAAAAGACAAAAAGCGAAGCCTACAAAACATTATCTACTGTCATTGGTCCCAGACAAAAATGGACTTATTGAATATGAGACATCTTTTGAAGGTCGACTTAAATCCTATTTCATTCGTTGTGATACGTGTAAGGATTTAATTCATACCTTAAAAGAGCCCAAACAGCAAATAATACAAGCCATGCAGAAAGAACTATCAATGCACAAGTCGATCAAAGTTAATCTTGTGGCTGAATGTAGATTCATGCATACGTCCACCAACGGAATTACAGATCGGGCTTTTAAAACACGAAATCAGGCTCTATTTTCGGAAACAGACTTAAGTAGTTTTTTGGAAACACAATTTACAAAGTTAACTACGGAAATGGAAGAATCTGAGCTAAAAAGCAGTAATTGGGCTTTGTTAGCAGTGGAAGGAGTACGATTGAAAATAAATAAATAAATAAATAAATATAATCCCTTGCGTGGAAGCACATATATTCCATTACCAGCAGCTATACAAGCAAGAAAAGCCTGCATTAATCCTGAAAACTTGAAAGATGAAAGGTGTTTTATGTATGCCATTTTAGCAAAACTGGTTAAAAAGAATGCTCAACGCATTAGTAAATACAAGGACCTGGACAACAAGTATGATTTTTCTGTAATATCATTTCCTACATTACTAGCTGACATTCCCGAATTTGAGAAAGCCAACGACATATCCATTAAAGTATTTGCACTGGAACAAGACAACAAACTGTTTCCTCTAAAGGTTGTGGATCAAGAGCTACAAGACCATCGCGGCCTCCTTCTGCTAAGTTCTTCATCTGGCCAGAACCACTACGTCTTTATCAAAGATTTTAATAAACTAGTAAGACATCAGAATACCCACCATGAACTTAAGATATATACGTGTAAACGGTGTTTTACTCACTTCAATAACCAATATGGGCAGCAAGGAATGGAAAATTGAGAGAACATAGAGCTATGTGTGTCCAGCATGACATTGCTAGGGTTGAAATGCCAATTAAAGACTCAATTGTGAAATTCTTAAATGTTGAAAAAATGCTTAGAATACCTTACGTTATCTATGCAGATTTTGAACGTATACTGTTACCCTATCAAACATGTCTACCTAATCCTGAGGCAAGTTATACAGTGCCATACCAGAGCCATGTTCCTATGAGCTTTGGTATATATGTTAAACCCTCACCTGCTGTGGAACACATAAAGACAAACCTTCCAAGCCAACCTGTTATTTATCGTGGACCTGACGCTGCAGAAAAGTTTATGAACTGTTTGATCTCAATAGCTAATGAAATCGATCGCCTTTACAGCTTAAATGTTCCAAAGGCCTTAACTCAGGATCAAGAAGCAGAGTTTCAATGTTCTGAAACCTGTTATTTGTGTCAAAAACTATTTACCAAAGAGGACTCGAAAGTTCGAGACCACTGCCATATTGCAGGGGAATACCGTGGAAGTGCTCACAATAACTGTAATTTGAGGTGTAAAACACGTAACCCCGTTCCAGTGTTTCTACATAATATGAGTGGCTACGACGCAAATTTAATTGTAAAGCAATTGGGATGTACTACTGAGAGAGTGGATGTTATCGCTAACTCCAAAGAAAAGTACATTTCCTTTACCAAATACGTAGGAAATGTTAAGCTTATATTTGTGGACACGTTTCGGTTAATGCCGAGTAGTTTGGAAAACTTAGTTTCCAACTTAACATCATACCCTGAAACAGACAAGTACTTTGGAAAAAAAATGCAATGCTCATGACTCGTAAAGGGGTATTTTGTTATGATTACATTGACTCATGGGAAAAGTTATGTGAAACGTGTTTACCTCCAAAATAGGCATTCTTTAACAAATTAAGTCAAGAAAATGTTAGTCAAGAAGACTATGAACATGCCAAAAATGTTTCGAAACAGTTCAACATTAAAACTCTAGGGGAATATAGTGACCTATACCTAACTTCAGATGTACTCCTTCTTGCAGACAGCTTTGAAACGTTTAGAAACAAAACACTAGAAACACACCGAGTAGATGCTGCACATTTTTTTACTTCGCCTAGTTTAAGTTTCGAGGCAATGCTCCTTTACACAGGAATTGAACTGGAATTGCTACAGGATTACGATCAAATTCTTCTAATCGAGTCTGGAATACGTGGAGGCATATGCCAGGTGTCTCATCGGTATGCTGAAGCTAACAATAAATACATGGAAACCTATGATTCTGATAAACCATCGCAGTTTATTACTTATAATGATGGCAACAACCAATACGGGTGGGCTATGTGCCACTCTCTTCCTTATGGTGGATTTCAGTGGGTTTCTCCAGATACTGTTGATCTAGAAAAACTTACGGAAGACGATCCAGTGGGATACATTCTAGATGTTGATGTTGATTACCCATCTGACCTTCATGATCTACACAACGATTTACCTTTCCTACCAGAGTGTACACATCTAAGGATTCGTCTCTGAAAAAACTAATTCCTCATCTTGGAAATCGAAGGCGATATGTTGTTCACTACTTGGCATTAAAACAGGCTTTAGATCATGGAATAAAATTGCTAAAAATTCATCGTCTCTTTAAGTTTAAACAAAGACCTTGGCGAATGGCATACGTTGATTTTAATAACAACCTTCGAAAACAAGCCCAAAATGATTTTGAGGAAAATCTGTACAAATTATTCAACAATGCCATTTTTGGAAAGACAATGGAAACTATCCGTAAAAGAATAGACATACGTCTTGTGACTGACAGCAAAAAGGCAGAAAAGCTAATAGCAATGCCGACATTTATTGACAGAACAATTTATGGCCCTAACCTAGCTGCTTTCCACATGGCTAAACGTAACATTGTATTCAATAAGCCTATATATATTGCCATGTGTATACTGGGTATTTCAAAAACTCTAATGTATTCCCACCACTATGATGTCCTGCTACCCTATTATGGAATGAGCAATCTTTAACTCATGCATATGGATACCGACTCGTTCATTTATTTGGTTAACACGCCAGATGTATATCAAGACAAGTTGGATTTCCTAGATCACCTGGACACATCAGATTATCCCACTAATCACATATGTTACTCTACATCAAACAAGAAAACGTTGGGGAAATTTAAAGACGAGGCTTGTGGACAAATTATAAAAGCATTTGTTGGACTTAGAGCTAAAATGTACGCTTTAGACTTAAATGGTGAAGAAATCAAAAAGATTAAAGGTATTGGCAGAGGTGTTGTCAAAAATTGTATAAGCTTTCAAGATTATAAGGATTGTGTCATGAAAAACAATGTAAAAAGAATACCCATGAACATTATCGCTTCTAAACAACATGACATATCATCTATAAGACTAATCAAAATTGCTTTGTGTCCTGGTGATGATAAAAGAGTGATTGATGCTGATGGTATAGGTACACATGCCTATGGTCATTACTCAATCATTAACCATGCGTAAAGAGTTAAGTTATGAATATCAAAATCTTCTGGCTGCAACTAGCAAATACATAAAACAAAACAATTTAGGAAATAAAACAATAGCACTAGAAAAATAAAAAAAACAAAAATAAACAAATGGTATTCATAACCAAAAATAAATAAAAATAGAAAACAAAATAAAAACAACTGTACAATTTATAATAAAAAAAGAAAATATACATAAAAATTTACTATGTGTAAATAGTGTACATGTATTTAAAATAAACAAGTAGTTCCGTGAAGAACTATACAGCCTACTTTTCATGCCAATGATTATTCTACAGAATATGAACCTATCTAGAATAATGACGAAATTAAGTTGCTAATATCGAAATTTCCAATTAGTTCGAAATACTGTATACCTGGCATAATGTATCCTAATAGAGCACTACAGTTGGCAGCCCTGATGACTGAATATATTCTTAGTTCCGTCTCTTAAGGTACTAAATACAAAATTTGGTTGAAGTCCAATGAATAGCATGGACGTTACATGCAGTTAAACATTGGATCTAACAGCGAGCGTAAAATCATGTTGGCAACAATGTCATGCATGTATTGATCAGAAATAATCTGAAATAATATGATCTATTGTTGTGCCAATTTTGAATGAAATCCATTAGTTAGTATAGAAGTTACATGCATTTTAAAATTGGACCTATCAGCAGGCTTAGAATCATGTTGGCAGCACTGACGTATATTAGTTACTCCAAATTCGTCTAGAATGCCAGGTACTATACGTGTGCAAAGTTTAGAGCTATTGGCTTGCATACTTTCTGATATATTGATATTAGGGTAACAAAAATAGGGACAGCACATATTAACAGTTGGCAGCCCTGGTTGCTCCTTAGAATACGCATAGTCATATCTGTTATGGTACACATAGCACATACGAAATTTGGTTGAAATCCAAATGATAGTATGGAAGTTACATGTATTTAAAGTTGGACCTGTCAGCAGGCTTAGAATCATGTTGGTAGCACTGACGTATATAAGTTACTCCAAATTAATATAGAATGTCAGGTACTATATGTGTGCATAGTTTAAAGCTGTCGGCTTGCATACTTTCTGATATATTGGTATTTGTATAAAATAAATTAGGAGCATTTATTAACAGTTGACAGCCCTGGTAGGTCTTAAGAATACGCTCAGTCATATCTGGTTATGTACACATACAGCATACGAAATTTGGTTGAATTCCACTTGATAGTGTAGAAGTTATATGCATTTAAAAATTGGACCTATCAGGAGGCTTATAATCAGTTTGGCAACACTGCCATGTTTGGCCTCCTGGAAATTAAACTGAAATATTATGATCTGTACGTGTGCCAATTTTGAAATAGCTCCCATTCATACTTTCCAAGATATCCAACATGGAGCTCAAATTTCAATTGCGATTTTTTAGCAGTTGGTAGCACTGACATCATTTTCAAATACGGCCGTGAGATATTCAGGTATAGATCTTTACTCCTACCAAATTTTGTTTCGATTGCTGCAGCCGTTTAGGAGTTGATAGGGGGGGGACACACACACAGCCAGACAGACAGACAGACAGACACACATTTGCCCGATCTCATAAGTCTACTTTTTCCTCATTTTTGCAAAATGTGAAAAGTAGGCTAAAAATATTGTATGGACACTGCTTGTACATTTTTAGCCTACTTTTCACATTTTGCAAAAATGAGGAAAAAGTAGACTTATGAGATCGGGCAAATGTGTGTCTGTCTGTCTGTCTGTCTGTCTGTCTGTCTGTCCTTCTGTCTGTCTGTCTGTCTGGCTGTGTGTGTGTCCCCCCCTATCAACTCCTAAACGGCTGCAGCAATCGAAACAAAATTTGGTAGGAGTAAAGATCTATACCTGAATATCTCACGGCCATATTTGAAAATGATGTCAGTGCTACCAACTGCTGAAAAATCGCAATTGAAATTTGAGCTCCATGTTGGATATCTTGGAAAGTATGAATGGGAGCTATTTCAAAATTGGCACACGTACAGATCATAATATTTCGGTTTAATTTCCAGGAGGCCAAACATGGCAGTGTTGCCAAAATGATTATAAGCCTCCTGATAGGTCCAATTTTTAAATGCATATAACTTCTACACTATCAATTGGAATTCAACCAAATTTCGTATGTTGTATGTGTACATAACCAGATATGACTGAGCGTATTCTTAAGACCTACCAGGGCTGCCAACTGTTAATAAATGTTCCTAATTTATTTTATCCAAATACCAATATATCAGAAAATATGCAAGCCGACAGCTTTAAACTATGCACACGTATAGTACCTGACATTCTATATTAATTTGGAGTAACTTATATACGTCAGTGCTACCAACATGATTCTAAGCCTGCTGACAGGTCCAACTTTAAATACATGTAACTTCCATACTGTCATTTGGATTTCAACCAAATTTCGTATGTGCTATGTGTACCATAACAGATATGACTATGCGTATTCTAAGGAGCAACCAGGGCTGCCAACTGTTAATATGTGCTGTCCCTATTTTTATTACCCTAATATCAATATATCAGAAAGTATGCAAGCCAATAGCTCTAAACTTTGCACACGTATAGTACCTGGCATTCTAGACGAATTTGGAGTAACTAATAAACGTCAGTGCTGCCAACATGATTCTAAGCCTGCTGATAGGTCCAATTTTAAAATGCATGTAACTTCTATACTAACTAATGGATTTCATTCAAAATTGGCACAACAATAGATCATATTATATCAGATTATTTCTGACCAATACATGCATGACATTGTTGCCAACGTGATTTTACGCGCGCTGTTAGATCCAATGTTTAACTGCATGTAACGTCCAGGCTATTCATTGGACTTCAACCAAATTTTGTATTTTGTACCTTAAGAGATGGAACCAAGAATATATTCAGTCATCAGGGCTGCCAACTGTAGTGCTCTATTAGGATACATTATGCCAGGTATACAGTATTTCGAACTAATTGGAAATTTCGATATTAGCAACTTAATTTCGTCATTATTCTAGATAGGTTCATATTCTGTAGAATAATCATTGGCATGAAAAGTAGGCTGTATAGTTCTTCACGGAACTTCTTGTTAATTACTACCCACCTCTCCCCACTTCTAATGCAAAATGAACATGTAAAACACAAATTGGAAAATCCATGTTTCCATATTGACAGAATAGAAAAAACATTAAACTGAAATTTCAAAAACTCTAAATGGGAATTTGGTAATTTGACAAATGTGTAAACAACAAATTGGAAAATCCATGTTTCTATATCATGAAATTGAAAAACTTTAAACTGAAATTTTTAAAACTGTAAATGGGAAATTGTGAAATTGATGACTGTGTAAACAACAAAATGCAAAATCCCTGTTTCCATATTATGAAATTGAAAACTTAAAACTGACATTTAAAAAAACTGAAAATGGGAAATTGGAAAATTGACAAATGTGTAAACAACAAAATGCCAAATCCATATATCCATATTATGAAATTGAAAACTTAAAACTGACAATTTCTAAAAACTGAAAATGGGAAATTGGAAAATTGACAAATGTGTAAACAACAAAATGAAAAAAAAAAAGAATTACCCGGCTGGGGCAGTGATCATGTTGTACAGTAGCCTATAAGACTAGCATAAGGATAGTTGCATGTGCCCTTATATACTTTGTGTATTAGCTGTGGATTAGCTTAAGTTAGGTTTGGTAAAGTTAGGTTTGGTGAGGTTAGGTATGTGACCTTGTAGTTTACTCTTTTCGGAAAATGTAAAATTTTAAATGTAAAATCTAAAAAAAAAAACTAAAATCTAAAATACAAAAAAAAATCTAAAATGTAAAATGTAAAATCTAAAAAATGTAAAATGAAAAAATCAAAAATCTAAAATGTTAAAATGTTAAAATATAAAATATAAAATCTTTAAATGAGGTTTCTGTGGGTTAGGTTAGGTTAGGTTATAACTAAGTTTATTATTTGTGCTTTCCCATTTGCTCTTACTTTTTTGCTCCCACTTTTTGCGCCCACTTTTTTGCTCTCACTTTTTGCTCCCACCTTTTTGCTCCCACTTTTTGCCCCCACTTTTTTGCTCCCACTTTTTGCTCCCACATTTTTGCTCCCACTTTTTGCTCCCACTTTTTTGCTCTCACTTTTTGCTCACACTTTTTGCTCTTACTTTTTGCTCCCATATTTGCTCACACTTTGAAGTTAGGTTATGTTAGGTTAGGTGAGGTTAGGTTAGGTGTGGGTAGGTTATAACTAAGTTTATTATTTGTGCTCATACATTTGCTCTCACTTTTTTGCTCACACTTTTTGCTCTCACTTTTTTTTGCTCGCACTTTTAAGTTAGGTTAGGTTAAGTTAGGTTAGGTCATAACTTAGTTTATTATGTGTGCTCTCACATTTGCTCTCATATTTGCTCTGACTTGAAGTTAGGTTAGGTTAGGTTAGGTTAGGTGAGGTGAGGTAATGTTTGGTTAGGTGAACTAAGGTTATGTTCGGTGAGGTTAAATGAAGTTGGATTAGGCTGAATGCCAGAGGTATGAATTAAACCCGCCTTTTCTCACTTTTGCCTCACAAGACTAAGTATACCCCGTTCCACTCGTGATACCAGAAATTAAATTTCGTGGCAGAGCCAGGAATCGAACCCGGGCCACCGCGGTGACATTCAAGATTACTAACCTCTACACCAGGAAGGAGGTGGACAATATAAGACTGGTCTTGATTGTACATGATCAATCAATAATTACCTAATAATAATAATAATAATACATATTCCATTTGGCAACTACACGGCCGACCTGTCCCTGTGACGTCATTGACGGTCTTAGGGCGTGGCGGCCATGTTGCGCATTAGCCCTTGCGCCTGCTCTGACTGTCCCCTCCATAAGAATAACATAGGACTGGTTGCGCGCGGCGGCCATGTTGCGCATTAGCCCCTGCGCCAGAACCGCCTGATTTATCCTACTTACGGACCACGTCATTTCAACTTCTTCCATCTTTGGGCCTTGATCCTAGCCCAGTGTTCACGCATTCGCTGCCTGTGAAACTCCTTTCTTTCATCAAACCACTTCATGCCGGTTTTTAATTTCGCTTTTTCTTGGAATTGGTGGTGTGCTCTAAGCTTTGTCTTCAAAAGACCACTTTCCATAATGTCTGCGTGGGTGATCCCTACTTCTTGCAAATCCCTGTTTACCTCACAAAACCAGGGGCCCTTGGTTGTCTTGTTAAGAAAATAGGTAAATATCCGATTGGCGATTCTCTCGGGTTTCATACGAGTTAAGGGGCCATAGAAAGATATGCTTCTCTTGCACATTACTTGGGATATCCTTTCTACACGATGGTACAGCTCATTGTTATGCCATCTCCTGTATTCACCATCGTCTCGCAACGGCCCCAAGATCTTCCTCAGGATCTTCCTTTCCTTGGCTTCCAATTTCTCAACCAGACCCATCCTATTCATTGCCAGGCATTCTGCTGCGTACAGCGCCTCAGGTAGGATAACTGTACGATAGTGGCTTAGTTTGGCATTTCCCATTATTATTATTATTATTATTATTATTATTATTATTATTATTATTATTATACCGGGTGAGTTAGCCGTGGTCGTTACGGCACGACTGCTGGCAGTCGCTCACATCCGGGAGGCGAGGAGGTTCGAATCCCCCAGCCGGCAACCTTGAAGATGGTATTCTGTGGTTTCCCATCTTCCTTCCAGGAAAATGCCGGGGTTGGTCCCTAACTATAGGCCACAGCCGCTACCTTCCAACTCCTCGTCCTTCCATTCCAACTTCCCTCCCCCAACGGTACTTGTAGCTCACCCATCGGGTGTCCGTCTCGCAGCAGCTACAAAACTGGCGAGCCGAACATGTCCTCGGACACTCCCGGCACTAGAAGCCATACGCTAAAAAAATATATTATTATTATTATTATCCCTCCCTATATTATTCTGCTAAGGTCCCATTCCAGTTTTGTACCGAAAATATGGTCCCATTAACACCAACCTACACATATGGGGTACCTACAGGTTCAGCATAACCCAATGCGTAAGCGAAACGCACTCACTTACTCTTTAAATGCCTCACAATTAAATAAATACCTTAAAACATGTATATTTACAATGAAAGAATGCAACACGGTAACCATGGTAACAGAATCTCACAGGTCCATCTATTTCTGTAAGACGCAATGCAATTCCAATTACTGTGAAAGTTTCCAGACGGTTATAAGGTTATCACTGAACCAAATTAATCTGTAAAATTCATCAATACATACAGTATAATGCGCTTAAGGGTGTCAAGGGGCACTCTAGAATTTTTTCACGCAATTTTCACGTGTGAGTGTGGTACGAAAGGTCTTTTTCACCCGACTATAAAGGGTTTCCAAAAACCACATTCAAGGGCCCTTAAATTTACAGTGTATGTGATATTCCCAGAAAACTAACTTCGATCTGATATACCTATGACGTAATGACAAACCCCTAACCACTGCACCAGTAGCTGAATTGATAAAGTCTGATTATTCATACCAAGGATAAATCAGTAATAGCATTCATGATTGAGATTCTGCTAAGTGTACTCTTTACAACTAGAATATTCGCGGGCGAAGCCGCGACGGGTAATGCTAGTTATTATTATTTAACTCACTTAATTAAAATTTTTTGTTTCTTTTCTGTCATCCGGATTGCTCTCAATAGTAAACTACATGGGCGTGCCAAGGGTGCAGATAACCTCCATGTTCCACGCCTTCACTCCCTACGTGCTCTGAAAGTTGATCTCTCACGAGGTGCACCCACCTGCCAACTGCCACCTCATGGTGTGGCGGCTAGCTTTCTTGGCTGCCGCCCCAGACGTCCGGGTTGGATTCCAGGCTCTGCCAAGGAATTTAATTCTAATCTGAGGGCGAGAACGGGGTCCACTCAGACTCGTGAAGTTAAACTGAGGAGAGATGGGTTCGAGTCCCACCTCAGCCATCATGGAAGTGGTTTTCTGTGGTTTCCCTTTTCTACTCCAGATAAATGCCGGGATAAAACTCAGCAATTCTTCTAGGTTTGTGGCGTGTCTTGTGTGGGGTTTCGCCTAGGAACACCAAGTTGGCTCATCAGCGGGCTCTTGGTGCTCCCCACCCGGACCCCACAGGAGTAGCGAACTGTGCACTTCCTCCCTTTTTATGAAGCGTAGTGCGCAGTTCACTACTCCTGTGGGAGTGTCTTAATTATGGCCATTATAGGCTCGTTGCATAATGTACTATTTTAAATTCAAGTAAGAACTGCAGACTTTAGAATTTTTCAAATAGTTCCTACTTTTGCCGCCAAACGCCACCGTCAACGTCTCTAGTTCAAAACTTAGCTACCAGACGCCACTGCAGTCGGCTCTTGGCAACGAACGTAGGAACCTAAGAGCGTTGTTTACATTCTTAACCTATAAAATTTATCTTTACACAGGTGTAATTAGTGGAAGGTTCTTTAACATGCCATAAATCTATGACATGGGTCCGCCGGCTTTACTTCCCCTCCGAAGGAAGGCATACTGGGGGATTTTTAACGCTCTTAAGAAATCCGACGACTTCGGCCGGATTTGAGCTTTTAGTCTCGCAGTAAAGAGGCGCAAGTGCGCTTCATAAAAAGGTAGGTAGCACGCAGTTTGCTACTCCTTTAAGGGTCTGGGCGCGAAGCACCAAGAACCCGCTGATGAGCCAACTTGGTGTTCCTAGGTGAAACCCCACACAAGACACGGCATAAGCCTAGAAAAATTGCTGAGTTTTAATTCACTGGCCGTGAAAGCCTAACTCAAGGCCACTTCCGCTTCCTCCCCAATCCTTACCTAAATTACAAACACACACAATCATCACTATGAAATAGGTTATCAAACAAAATTTCCATACACAGCCAAGTACAGGGGGGTTAATTGACCACGATGTCTATTCTTCCCATTGGTGAAATAGCCTAATTGAAAAGAGTCCTTTATCTATAAGACACAAACAGTAAAATGAAACGTTTATAGAGCCATTCTTAATGACTGAGAAATTAAGGAACAATGGCTAGTACAGATTTCAATAGAGTGACTTCTAATGGGCTGGCTATATTTATTGGAATACCTATTTCTCTTCGCTAATGCTCTTAAATTCTTTTATTCTGAATACCTCTTCACATAATGAGCCATGCCGTGATAGCTGCGCGTGCTATGATGCAAGGCCATGAGGCCACACTATCTCTAGACTCGGGGCTACATGACCGCGTTGTCGCAGCCCCTAAACTGAGGAACCAACTATATCTCTGGGCTTGGATTCGAACCCCATCTTAAGGTGGCTACACACGTAACTGCAAGCTTGACAAGCACGCATTGATGCACTCGCTTTGATTTGCCTTGTCCACAAGAGGAAAACGCGACAGAAAAAGCGTGATTTGTGGTGCAAAGAGTAGTAATTGAAGAGAAATACCTATTCCACGTTAATTTGAATTGAAGATATATCCGCGTGATTGGCATAATTATATCAGAATGAATGAAGAAACTTATCTGAACCTTTTGTCACTCGTAACACCTTTAATTTAAGAGAAGAATACGATCACGGCCGGATATGTTTACATACCAAGGCTTTCCTAGCGCGAGGCACAGTGTTGCTAACTCTACACCGTAGCCACTGAGAGCAAGCAGCGAGACTGGACAGAACTGTGTGCAACTGTGCAACACTTGACACCTGCGTGACAGGCGAGTTGACCGCCAGGGCGGGAAATTGAGTTCACGTGGAGTGATGGGGGAAGTATGGTATTGGTTAAGAACCGTCAGGTATAGGTCAGTAGCGAACAATGATTATTGACGGTTGACCTTCTTCAGATCACTCGGCATGGTCCAAATGATGTCACCACCTGTAGAGCTCACTCGCGACTGACGTTTGTTTGCACAAGCTGGTACACACGCTTCGTTTTGCTTGGGCAAACGCGGCTTATACGTACAAGCTTGCATGATTTCAATTCAATCCATCTCCAAGCTGCTTGTACAATTAAAATGCTTGCGCAGAATTATCCTACCGAAGCTGAAGCCGGCTTGTACAACAAGATTGATCATGCATGCTTGTCAAGTTTGCAGTTACGTGTGTAGCCACCTTTAGACTGTCCTCCAAGTTTCTCTTGCAACTTCAAGCGAATGTCAGTATTGTATAAGGCTTCGATCACATTGGAGGTACGCTTGTGCAAGTAATTTGGTGGCGCGTGCGTGCGCAAAATCTGTAGGAGAGCGACAGAAACAAGTAGTGACGTGTCCATCACCACTCATACTGCCCGCCACAAGCAAGTGCACGCTTGCGCAAACTTGATCCGACATATATTTCTGATTGGTGCTCCTGATACGAATAGAGAAGAAAGATCCGACTCCACTTCGAAACAAAACTATTTGTTTTGTAGTTGCAAGCGTGCGTCATCTCAGTTGATTTCCGACCATCGAGGCAGTGACAGTTTAGTGTTGTGGAGCTCCTGATTTGTGTGTTTACGAGTATATGATGGATACGGAAACGCTTATCGATGCCGTGATTTGAAGAAGACCGATTTGTCCTAATAAGGTGCGCTCAAAAAGTAACGAGCCGGAGGCATAGTTACAGAAACCAGTACCTGTATGTTAGAAGTATTGGCCCTGGCTGTTGAGGCACTTGTCCCACTGTGACACGAGGCGGTGAATGGCTGTCTCATAAAATTCCCTGGGCTGCGATGTGAATCAGTTCCGCACGTACAGCTGGACGTCGGCGTCCGAGGTAAATCGTTGGCCTCGCAGAGCCCTTTTCAGGGGTCCAAACATGGCCTAATCACAGGGAGAGAGGACTGGACTATATGGAGGGTGGCCGAGAACCTCCCATTTGAATTTCTGCAGGAGTGCCACGACTGTGTTGGCCGTATGAGTTCGTGCATTGTCGTGGAGCTGAAAGACCCCACGGGTGAGATTGCCTGGCCGTTTTGTTTTGTTCGCTTGGCGAAGGGTGGTCAAGGTTTGCAAGTAACGCTGTCCCGTGCGGCATGAAGTGTATCAGAAGGGGGCCATCTTGGTCAGCATTACCTTTCCTGCACCCGTGTGGATGGCCTTGCCTTTTTTGGGTGGTGGTGACCCTGGATGCTTCCACTGGAGGCTTTGTCGTTTGGATTCTGGTTCGAAGTGATGACACCATGACTCATCTCCAGCCACCACTCGTGCGAGGAACCCATTCCCTTCCCTCGTATAGCGCTGCAGATGACCAAGAGAGTGGGCCATTCGACATGCTTCCTGGTGTGGTTGAAGACTGTGGGGCACCCATTAGGCACACACTTTGCGCAAGTGCAGTCGTTCCTTCATGATGGTGTCCACACTTCCAACGCTCAATCCGACCACGGCGGCTATGGCGTTCAACCAGCTGGACGATGTCATCGGTAATGCAGGGGGGGGGGGTGTCCCAGACTGGGCATCATCGGCTAACGATACCCGTCCTTCCCTGAAGCGCTTGTGCCACGCCTTGACCCTTGTAAGGGACATGCAGTGTTCGCCGTACACTTGTGACATTCGGCGATGAATGTCCGTTCCCCCTACTCCTTCCGCTGTCAGAAACCGAAAAATACCTCTTTGCTCTTCGGTTGACGTCTCCATGTCACTGTTTGCTATGCGACTGGCAGCGTTGGACGATTGATGCATGCTGCTGCTCGCTTTGTATCGTCACGTGACGTGCACGCGTGCCCTCTAGCGACCTTCCACGCTCTGGTCGAAACCACACCTCGTTACCCACGCCACGATTAGTCGATGTCGTCACCGGTTTGCGCATTCCAGCCTCCGGCTCGTTAATTTTTGAACGTACCTTATAGTAGAAAGTGTCTCGTATCATTCTCAAGCATTCAAAATACTTATTAGGCTGTCTAAGCAAATCGTTGAATATTCGTGCATACTCTCCATCTTCCTCTCTGTCCAAAAAAATACTCGTTCACCCACTTTTCCCTGATTTCGTGCTCATCCAAAAATAAAAACTTTAAAAGACCATTTTCCAAAACAATGCCCTACTCATCTGACATCTCCATTTCGACTGACCTGTTTATAATAATTAACTTGCACCTGCTTGCATTTAGTGTGAGCACATTGCTGTTCACGCCAGGTTGCGCACGCGCACGCCACCAAATTACTTGCACAAGCATGCCTCCAATTTGATCGAAGCCTAAGTCTTCGTGAAGGCCCAAGCTCATCAAAGATTTCGGCATGGGATTGATGCTCAGCCCCTTATAAGAGTTTCCCGCCCAGCAGGGGGCCTTTATGTGGATTATTGGCTAGTTAACTTAAACGGACACTTTGTATATTTAGGCAAAAAGCAACATTTATAAAATTGTACACATCATTCCGAAAATAAGCGATGACCTCTCTTCTTATCTCGTGTTTACTAACCAATTTATCGAATCTCCAGTTATTCGATTAATGTATTATTCGGTTAGTCGATCAATCGAATGAACGGTCAGTCGATTAAGAAAGGCATTGTTATAGTAATCGTTTTCGATGAATTTCAAGAATTCAATTATAACCAAACATCGCTTACTGTAGCAGCCATGTTGCTAATACATTTGTCATGATCCACGGTGATAAGACTATGCACGAAAAGAAGGGAAAACACTAGCATTAATATGCTTAGTTTATGTTTTGATATCTGATTTGTTTTTGGCATGTCGTCACAAAAATGAATACTAATATCCGTCTGAAGAGTCTTTACCATTCTGAAGTGAGTGCGCTGTCAACTGTTTGCATCTGTCTATTAATCCCTCGCTATATTATTCTGCTAAGGTCCCATTCCAGTTTTGTACCGAAAATAAGGTCCCATTAACACCAACCTACACATATGGGGAACCTACAGGTTCAGCATAACCCAATGCGTAAGTGAAACGCACTCACTTACTCTTTAAATGCCTCACAATTAAATAAATACCTTAAAACATGTATATTTACAATGAAATAATGAAAGAATGCAACACGGTAACCATGGTAACAGAATCTCACAGGTCCATCTATTTCTGTAAGACGCAATGCAATTCCAATTATCACATTACTGTGTAATAGTCCAGACGGTTATAAGGTTAAGCTGTAAAATTCATCAATACATACAGTATAATGCGCTTAAGGAGGTCAAGGGGCACTCTAGAATTTTTTCACGCAATTTTCACGAGAGAGTGTGGTACAAAAGGTCTATTTCACCCGACTATAAAGGGTCTCCGAAAACCACATTTAAATGCCCTTAAATTAACAGTGTCTGTGATATTCCCAGAAAACTAACTTCGCTCTGATATACCTATGAATGAATGACAAACCCCTAACCACTGCACCAGTAGCTGAATTGATAAAGTCTGATTATTCATACCAAGGATAAATCAGTCATAGCATTCATGATTGAGATTTTGCTAAGTGTACTCTTTACAACTAGAATATTCGCGGGCGAAGCCGCGACGGGTAATGCTAGTAAGAGTAATATCGTAACCACTTCGGTGGTGAAGTTGGTAGCATGCTGAACTGCTGTGCCCAAGATAGCGGGTTCAAACCCGGCGGAAGTCGTCGGAATTTTTTAAGACTGTTAAAATCCTTCAGTATGCCTTCCTTCGGAGGAGGAAGGGGGTCCCATGTCATAGACAATATTTGTAGGAATCTAAATTTCTAGGTTAAATTTCGTTGGAACGGTCCATCAAAGTTCCAACGTTCACCACTAGGTGTCAGTGATATCTGGTAGCGAAAGTTGGAACTACTTGAAATTGAACGGAACTTGTAGCTGACCCAATGGGTGTCCGCTTGAAGCAGCTACACCCTCTGGCGAACATGTCTTCGGACACTCCCGGCACTAATAGCCATACGATAAATAAATAAATAAATAAATAAATAAATAAATAAATAATATCGTATGGCCCCGGGTGCAAGCTTTGTTATTTGACACCCAGAGGGCAGCTTTCATGTTGAATTTTATCGCTCCTTGAAGCGCTATGAAAGTCAAGGAGGTTAGATTCTATGCGCTTTCTAGTAGAGAAAGGAGGAACTTTGTGTTGGCGGAAAATCCCGAGATTTATTTTGACATTTTGAACACGGCCTACTGAATTCAAATGGGTTCTTTAACATGTCTATTGGCGCTTCAGGACGGGTGTGAGGCAAGAGGGATTGCATGTACACTCCGCTTGAAGCGTTGTTGACACTAGGGGATGCGTGCTGTCCTGCTGCTTGTGGTAATAATACTAACAAACACACTACTCTTTAGTTAAGCGCATGAATGCCTCAAAACACTTAACATAACCTTGAAATGTGTAACTAGCGAAACGCTAAGCTCGCGTCACAAGGATTCATCGATATACAGTTCACGCTCCGGTTTTTGGCCGGTCAGTCTCACCGCAGGGCAAACGGGTCTGGAGCCCTCGGGCCCGGGCATATTGAAGGGGCCCGAAGTTACTGGAAAAGGAAAATTGGACAACTGAACTGGTAATAATTCTCCTTTCAGATAAGATACAACCAAAAATGCATGAAAAACAAGATGTTCAGTAAAGAACATATAGCCTACTTTCAGCGAAATGCATGGGTATAGCCTAGTTATAACTCTTTGTCCTTTTCACCCTATAATTGAATGTTGGTTGTAGTAGCTTGATGAAACACGTGCTAGCTACACGGATATTAAACATGAATATGTGGTGACCTTTGCTAGTGCTACCTCTGTACAAAATTGCATTCAGTTCGGTTTCGCCGTGTTTGAATAGATATTGTGAATCGATTTGCACACATACATGGCCGCTATCTGCAAACTATTGGGCTGATGACCTTGTAGTTCAGTCATAAGATGCTTCCCACAAAAAAATATGTTGTTGTAAAATTTGGTAGAGATCAAATAATTAGGTTGGTCGTAATTTGATTTAAGCTTTTAAAATTTGGGTGGCCACCATTCCGTTTCCTTCAATATGGTGGCGATATAAAACATGACCCTGAGGTGCCCTTTGCTAGTGCTACCTCTGTACCAAATTTCGTTCAATTCGGTTTTACCGTGTTTGAATTGATAGGGGGAATCGATTTACACACATACATGGCCGCAATATGCAAACTTGTAGCTTGGTCAAAGAACGCTTCTCACATAAAGGTATGTTGTTACAACCTTTGGTAGAGATCAGATGATTAGGTTGGTAGTAATTTGATTTAAGATTTTAACATTTGGGTGGCCGCCATTACGATTCCGGCAAGATATAAAACATGTCACTGAGGTGCCCTTTGCTAGTGCTACCTCGGTACCAAATTTGGTTCAATTCGATTTCACCGTGTTCGAATTGATAGGGGGGGGGGGGGGGGGGGCGACAGACATTCAGAGTACACAGACACACAATTTTTCGCCCGGCGTTGATCTCATAAGTCTACTTTCATTTTTTGCAAAAATTGAAAGTAGGCTAACATTAAATATTTCTATATCCTAGTTGGAAAAGATTCTGCACGTTTCGTATTGCATTCCCAAACATTTTGAAATTGCCTTTATAAGGAACTATTTAGCATCCTATCCGCCAAGAAAAACTCATTGCAAAATTTTTAGCCTACTTTTCACATTTTGCAAAAATGAGGAAAAAGTAGACTTATGAGATCGATCCGGGAAAATGTGTGTCTGTCTGTCTGTCCTTCTGTCTGTCTGTCTGGCTGGGTGTATGACCCCCCCCCCCCCCTATCAACTCCTAAATGGCTGCAGCAATCAAAACCAAATTTAGTATGAATAAAGATGTGCACCGGAATATCTCACGTCCATATTTGAAAATGATGTCAGTGCTACCAACTGCTGAAAAAACGCACTAGAAATTTGAGCTCCATGTTGGATATCTTGCAAGGTATGCATGGGAGCTATTCCAAAATTGGCACATATGTAGACAAGACTATTTCAGTTTAATTTCCAGGAGGCCAACCATGACAGTGTTGCCAAAATAATGTTATGCTTTCTGATAGGTCCAATGTTTAAATGCATATAACTTCTACACTATCAATTGGATTTCAACCAAATTTTGTATGTAACATCTGTACATAAACAGATATGACTGAGCGTATTATTAAGGCCACCAGGTCTGCCAACTGTTAATAATTGGTCTCTCTATTTTTTTCATCCAAATACCTATATATCAGAAAGTATGCAAGCCAACAGCTTTAAACTATGCACACGTATATTCTGACATTTTAGAATAATTTGGAGTAACTTATATACGTCAGTTCTACCAACATGATTATAAACATGCTGACTGTACCAATTTTTAAATACATGTAACTTCTATACTATCAGTTGGATTACAACCAAATTTCGTATGTGCTATGTGTACCATAACAGAATATCTGTAAGTATTGTTAAGAGCAATCAGGGCTGCCAACTGTTAATAAATGCTGTCTATATTTTTTTACCCTAATATCAATTTATCAGAAAGTATGCAAGCCAACAGCTCTATACTTTGCACACGTATAGCACCTGACATTCTAGATTAATTTGGAGTAATTAATACAAGACAGAGCTGCCAACATGATTCTATGCCAGCTGATATGTCCAATTTTAAAATACTTGTAACTTCTATACTAACAAATGTATTTCATCCAAAATTGGCACAAAAAGATATCATAATATTTCAGATTATTTCTGGCCAGCACACGCATGACATTGTTGCCAACATGCTTTTACGCGTGCTGATAGATCCAATGTCTAACTGCATGTAACGTCCATTGGACTTCAACCAAATTTTGTAATCTGTACCTTAAGAGATGGAACTAAGAATATATTCAGTCACCAGGGCTGCCAACTGTAGTGCTCTATTAGGCTACATTATACCAGGTAGGCTATATTTTGAACTAATTAGATATTTCGATATTACCAACTTAATTTCGTCATTATTCTAGATAGGTTCATATTCTGTAGAATAATCATTGGCATGAAAAGTAGGCTGTTTAGTTCTTCACGGAACTTCTTGTTATTTATCTTAACACATTTAGTGTAGCTAGGAATTTGTAGGTTATGTTTGAAAATCTGAACAAATCGGAAATCCGACCCCCTCCAGTCTCAATTATTTCGGATTTTTTACGCTCTACTGTAATGAGGCGTTTTGTACGTTACTCTGCATCATAGATGCTGGTACCTTCAGTGTTGTTGATCCCAGACTCCTGCTGAGCTGTTACTAAAGCTAGTCACTTGGAAGTAGCATGAAGATAAGCAGACGATCCTTGAATGATAACACCACACTGTCTGACATTCAGCACACTTTTAGTGCATACTCGCACAGGAAGTCGGCAGTAACAGCAACATGGTATTCGATATCAAACATTGGTGATGTGACATCTGATATTTGACATTTCTGACATTGACAGCGTGACAGGTTAACACACAAAAGGAAATACAGAATTGCCAACTGTTACGGATTACGCGTAGTCTAATGATTGCTGATTTACACATCACAACACGGCATAGGTCAAGATTATAAGGGGGAAGCAATCTTTGGCGTTGCATATATGTTTCTCTTATCTGCTTGTTCGATAACCGTTTCAGACAAAAGTGATGAAAAGGGGCGGATGTTGAAGGAAATCAATTTAGGGACATTTCACTGTTATTTATTTATTTATTTATTTATCGTATGGCTTTTAGTGCCGGGAGTGTCCGAGGACATGTTCTGCTAGCCTGAGTCTGTAGCTGCTTCCCTTAGGGTGAGCTACAAGTTCCGTTCAATTTCAAGTAGTTCCGACTTTCGTTACCAGATATCAATGATACCTAGTGGTGAACGTTGGAACTTTGATAGACGAAATCTAACCTAATAATTTAGCTTCACACAAGTTTAGTCTGTGGAAGGATCTTTTATATGCCATAAATCTATGACATGGGACCGCCGGCTTTACTTCCCCTCCGAAGGCATACTAAAGAATTTTTAACGCTCCTAAAAAATCCGACGACTTCGGCCGGGTTTGAACCCACTATCTTGGGCACAGCAGTTCAGCATGCTACCGACTACGCATCCGATGCCGCCCTGTACACACACTTCCGTAACTAAATTGGCCAATGCTACCAGTGCACTTGTAAGGAATGCTCTTTTGTGTGTATGTTAACATAAAAAAATTAAAAAACAACTAACCTGTAGCACTACAGCCCATGAAGGGCCTAGGCCTACCAAGCGACCGCTGCCCAGCCATTTGGCCTGCAGATATTGGGGTGACACGTGGTCAGCGCATCGTGTCCCCTCGGCCGTTAATCTTGGTTTTCGTGACCGCGGCGCTGCATCACTGTCAGACAGCTACTCAATTGTCCTCACAAGGCTACGTGCTCACGTCAGTTTCTAAAATCCCTGACGGAGCCGGGAATCGAATCTGGGGCCTCCGGGTGAGAGGCAGGGGCGCTAACCCTACACCACGGGGCCGGTATTTGTTAACATTTACCTGCCGTTATTTTTGGTGAGTAGTGAGAAGAATAATCTTGACGTAAAAGACTCAAATTAAATACAGAATAAAATAAATTTCCAATACAGAGCGCTTTATAAAGCAAGTTGGAAACTGGAACTGGTGCAAATATGCTAAACATAATCTGATCATTATGCCTTATTAACTTCAATTTAATTCACACTCCATCAAAAACCGAACTAGATAATTGAGACATAATAATAATAATAAACAATAAGAATAGAAATAAAATATCCTCCGTACAAAATCTAGGATTGCTAGAGATTTGGGAGAGAGAATTGTTAATGCAACCATCGCTTGATACATGTGATTTCTAATCACGGTAATTACTAATAGCTTAGAACAAAACATCCCGAAACAATTGTAAAAAGATCAAAAATAAGAAAGTAGAACATAGTTTTGGAAAATACCTTAAGGAAACCTTAGTACGAGTATATTGATATTGAGATACAGATAGGGTAGCTTTAGTGACGGCTATAACGTGTGTTCTCTCTTACTCAAATTGGTACAAAGAGCCTATCGTAGACTGTCGCAGTTTTATCAGACGCAACATAAACGATAATATTAATATTCACCGTAAAATAGAAAACATGTCTCTAAATTGATTTTCACTATATGCAGCAGAATATAGAACATAGAACTCGCAATTAAGGAAAGGAGAATTATCATAAAGAATCTTGGTCTCAACTTCATAGATGGTAAATTTCAGCAATTTTTCTGGGTTTATGCCGTGTCTTGTGCGGGGTTTCGCCTAGGAACACGAAGATAGGCTCATCAGCGGGCTCTTGGTGTCCATGCCCGGACATTTCATAAATTTGACCGTAAAAGCCAAAATACCATCCTTTCGGAAGTCTTTATATGAAGGTGAAAGGCTGTTTGACCTTTTACCTCTCGCAGTAAGAAGTGCAAGTACGCTTCACTCCTGTGGGGGTCCGGGCACGGACACCAAGAGCCCGCTGATTAGCCTATCTTGGTGTTCCTAGGCGATTCGGTGCATCTTAGAAATATACATCGGAAAGATACCAAGCGTAATAAAAAAAAGAAAAGAAGGATATCGATTTACTCTAAAATCTTCAGATTGTCAGCTGAATAATTTCTAAATGTTTGTTGTTCTATTTCAATAGTGTGGAAATGATTCCTCGTTGGCCGCTGGAGATCGATAAGGACATTTTAAAGTACATGTTGCAGCAATTTCAAAAAACCATAGCTCCCGTTGTAAGTGAGATAAATTAATAGTTCGACCTGAAAAATAATCAGGAACTCATCGGGTTTTAGTTTTAGATGTGACTGTACTCCGCCCGTGACCTTCAGCTGATGCGCAGAATGAGTGCGCGACAGGAAGCTGCCACACCAGTGTTTCAGTAGAGAGTGTGATTGCAATGGCGACAATTCAGCAGAAAGCACAGTGTGTGTTGTGGTTAGTGGAGTTTAAATCTGTTATAACTGTTCAGCGCACTTTCCACCGGGTGAGTTAGCCGTGGTGGTTACGGCATGACTGATGGCAGTCGCTCACATCCGGGAGGCGAGGAGGTTCGAATCCCCCCGCCGGCAACCTTGAAGATGGTCTTCTGTGGTTTCCCATCTTCCTTCCAGGCAAATGCCGGGGTTGGTCCCTAACTATAGGTCACAGCCGCTACCTTCCAACTCCTCGTCCTTACATTCCAACTTCCCTCCTTCCCTCCCCAACGGTACTTGTAGCTCACCCATTGGGTGTTCGTCTCGAAGCAGCTACAAAACTGGCGAGCCGAACGTGTCCTCGGACACTCCCGGCACTAAAAGCCATACGCTAAAAAAAAGCGCACTTTCCGACTTGTTTATGGTCGTGACTGAACGCAAGGTTCCCTGATCGTTGGATTGGTAGGACCGGTACTATTCAATGGCCTCCTAGAAGCCCCGACTTGACACCCCCAGTTTCTTTTTGTGGGGTATATAAAATCCATTGTATTCACCGAACCGGTCAACATTAGACAACGCATCACCACTGCTGTCACTACAATCACGCCTGAGATGATCCAGCGCTGTTGGACCTATATCGACTGTTGACTGGATATTTGCAGAGCCACCAAGAGAGTGCACATAGAAACATTATTATAAGGTATAAAAAAACTTTTTGAGTTGGTGAATTTAACAAAAGAATATTCGTTTTAATATCTCAAATAGTTCCTGAGATATGAGTTTTTGAAATTGCTGCAACCAGTTTCGGTGACCCCGTCTGTAATTTCATCAACATATAACTGCGAACACCACTCAAACACAACATTAAACAGGCTAATCGAGAAGTCACAACTCGGCTGAGGCATATTCATTTTGATATTCCTATCGGATAAAAACCTGGTGAGCCCGCAAGAAGGCAAGCAGTTGAGATCTCGGGGTCCTTAGTGGCCATAACGATACAGAGAAGAGAGATAATAATGATCATATGGCCTCAGTTACCTGAAATTCGACATGCAAGCTACCCTCTGGGTGTCAAATAGCAAAGCTTGCACCAGGCACCCGAGGCCATACGATATTATTATTATTATTAGTTACCTGGTGTACATCCTTCTCCAGTTTCCCCGGCTATATTGGATGAGCTGTGGCCGAGATTTAATTAATTTTGTTTAGTAATCTTTTGCGAGCTGAAATAGTTTGAGTCGCAGTGCCCTTAAAAAAAAAACTTCTCGGTCACACGATAACAAGATTATATACGATCTTGGGTTCATGAGGCGTACACTCCACCACTGATCCAGCAGTTATAAATAGGGCCCGGATTCTGATGACGTGGCATCTTTTAAATGGTTCACCACAGACATTGCTGACTTATGTGAAATCCTGTTCAAGGCCCCTACATTACAGAAATGCATATTTTTTAAGTAATTTTTTCGTCATTTTTCTAAGTATTGATACGTGTTACCCCTAATGGCAAGTTCGTTAATTGGATTACAGTGGGTCAAAGCACAGCACAAATGGCCATTTTAGAAATATTGGCTTTATTGCAGGTCTAGAAAGTTACACCACACAATAAACACTTGGAAACCAATTAGCAGTCTCAGTCAAGTTCCTCCCTTACGGAGTTCACTCACTCACAGAAGTTAATCTCTCACTATTGAGGTAGACCCGTGTCCTGGCTAGAAATAACTGCATTCTTCCTCTTGTAAACAAACCACAGTCTGACATTCACTTGTTCTTGAATACACGTTCTCTTGCCGTCCGCAGGCTAGGGAACAGTCCACTGAGTTTCGCAATTCACCACAATAACCTCCGTCGCACTGGAAAACACACCCGCTCGGCACTTCGTCTCAATACTTCTGTCGCACAGTCAAACACACACTCCTCAAAAGCACAGTCCCTCTCTCACTGGCCAGGTCGCCCTTATATAGCGGGGCTGATGACTCAATAGGTGTTTCTAGAGCAGACCAGGGTTCACACCTTCTTGAGATTTCCTATACTGGGCGGGCCACGAACCTTCGAGACGGGGGTTTTTGTCCTCGCTGCTCGTTGCGTAAACTGCTGGGTGACACAAGTGCCCAGGGGTGGCCTGGGGCGAGCTGGAGTTATGTGCGAGGCAGCGAAGCAACCCAGCGCTCGTAACAGTATTTTCTTTTGTCTTTTTCTCGCTTTTCGCGTCATTATTATGTCACTTTATGGAATTTATTAGAATATTTTATGCAATTTGAGTTATTTTCTCACATATTTAATGGTTTATGATGCATTTTTGCGTTTGGTACTGGATATTAACGGAACTGAAGGTGAGGATGAATACTGAGAATCTTCACAACTTTGTTCAACCCTTATTTCTTGGAATATCCACATTCCAGGAGACACACTGTGCTTGCAACTAATCCGGAAGCGATGTAGAAGTCTAGGGGATAGGAAGACAGACAACAGTAGACCAAGTCATTTTCATTCTAATTTTTAGGTCGTTTTTTAAAGTTTTCGTGTCATTTTATGGGATTTTTGCAGTGATTTTATTAGTCATTTTTGTAACTTTTTAGGTGCGGTAATCAAAATTCGTGCCCTGATTATAAACGTCGAACGTGGCCTATTTTAGACTTCTGAGTATCACGAGATAAATCGGGGGGCGATATGCGTGTGCCAGCCTCCCCGCAATCCTCGCCTGAATTACACACACATATACTGTACTGTTCTGAATAATTGCTCCAATAACAAGAACAACAATTTGATAAAAGCATGGCCTCCGGACGTCCCACTTTTGCTATTTTCAGAAACATCACTATTGTTAGTAGGCCTAATAGGTGATATCAATGAAGAAATCTTGTAGACCACCTCGTGGTGTCATGGCTAGCCTTGCCAAGAAATGTAATTCTGGTCTGACAGCTGGAATGAGGTACACTAAACCTCGTGAGGCAAAACTGAGAAGAGGTGGGTTTGATACCCTCCTCGGCCATACTGAAAGGGTTTCCGACATCTTCTCCAGATAAATGGTGGGATGGGTCTAACTTAAGACCATGGCCACCTCCTTGCAATCCTCATCTGAATTACAAACTTCACACTACTAACGACACCACAATATCAGGGGCTATGAGACAAATTCTACACTCTCACATACACGGGGCTATACTCAGGGGCTGGTATCCCCGAGGAGTTCCTGAGAAGGAACAGTTGTTTTCTCTTTTGACTATGGAATGGACCCTCTTCTATTTCCCCCCTTCCTATCTTCCTTTTATGGCTCTCATTCTTTCCAAGCCCCCTCATTATTCGAGGGTTTTTTCTTATTTCTGTCTTTCTTTTCCCGTAAACCCACCTGTTCTCATTTCTGACTCACAAGGCTGAGCGTACTCCGTTACAACCTTCAGAGAAGACTTTTTTTTTTTTCAGAGCCAGGATTCAAACCTGGACCCCCTCGGTGACAGCCACAAATGGTAGCCATTGCCCCACGAGGTGGGTTCGTAACATTGAAAGAAGAGAAAAGCAAAAGAAGGTTTGGTCTCTTACCAATTAGGCCTACATACCATTATAACAAGGCTGCTTCGGTAGCGTAGTGGGTAGCATGCTGAGCTTCTAAGCCCAAGGTCGCGGGTTCAAACCCGGCCGAAGTCGTCGGATTTTTAAGAGCGTTAAAAATCCCTCAGTATGCCTTCCTTCGGAGGGGAAGTAAAGCCGGCGGTCCCATGTCATAGATTTATGGCATGATGAAGAAGCTTCCACTAATTATACTTGTGTGAAGCTAAATTATAGGTTATATTTGACTAAGGCTCTTTGGTTCCAACGTTCATCGCCAGGAGCTGACTTCGGTGGCATCTAGTAACGAAGTTCAGATCTAGTTGGTCGTTGACGGTGGCGTTTGGTAGCAAAAGTTGGAACTACACACATCAAAAAAAGTTTTGCATCACCTCGGTTCCAAGAGTTCCGGAACCTTTAAATACAAAGGGAATAGAGATCAACACAAACAACATTTCAGCTCGTTTTATTGCTCATGAGACCCACACATTGCATGTTGTACCATCATACAGCTAGACTTTCAGCATTTGTGGTCCAGATTGCAGTACACACCACTACCTCTAATACCCAGTAGCACGTCCTCTTGCATTGATGCATGCCTGTATTCGTCGTGGCATACTATCCACAAGTTCATCAAGACACTGTTGGTCCAAATTGTCCCACTCCTCAACGACAATTCGGCGTAAATCTCTCAGAGTGGTTGGTGGGTCAAGACGTCCATAAACAGCCCTTTTCAACATATCCCAGGCATGTTCGATAGGGTTCATGTCTGGCGAACATGCTGGCCACTGTAGTCGAGCGATGTCGTTATCTTGAAGGAACGCATTCACAAGATGTGCACGATGAGGTCGAGAATTGTCGTCCATGAAGACAAATGCCTCTCCAATATTCTGCCGATATGGGTGCACTATGGGTCGGAGGATGTCATTCAGGTATCGTAAAGCCGTTTCGGAGCCTTCCATGACCACCAGTGGCGTACGTCGGCCCCACATAATGCCACCCCAAAACATCAGGGAACCACCACCTTGCTACACTCGCTGGACAGTGTGTCTAAGACGTTCAGCCTGACCAGGGTGCCTCCAAACACGTCTCCGACGATTGTCTGGTTGAAGGCATATGCGACACTCATCGGTGAAGAGAACGTGATGCCAATTCTGTGGGGTCCATTCAGCATGTTGTTGAGCCCATCTGTACCGCGCTGCATGGTGTCGGGGTTGCAAAGCTGGACCTCGCCATGGACGTCGGGAGTGAAGTTGCGCATCATGCAGCCTATTGCGCACAGTTTGAGTTGAAACACGACGTCCTGTGGCTGAACGAAACGCATTATTCAACATGGTGGCATTGCTGTCAGGGTTCCTCCGAGCGGCAATCCGTAAGTAGCGGTCATCCACTACAGTAGTAGCCCTTGGGCGGCCTGAGCGAGGCCTGTCATCGACAGTTCCTGTATCTCTGTACCTCCTCCATGTCCGAACAACAACGCTTTGGTTCACTCTGAGACGCCTGGAAACTTCCCTTGTTGAGAGCCCTTCTTGACACAAAGTAACAATGCGGACGCGATCGAACTGCGGTATTGACCTTCTAGGCATGGTAGAACTACAGACAACATGAGCAGCGTACCTTCGTCCTGGTGGAATGACTGGAACTGATCGGCTGTCGTACCCCCTCCGTCTAATAGGCCCTGCTCATGCATGGTTGTTTACATCTTTGAGCAGTTTTAGTGACATCTATGAACAGTCAAAGGGACTGTATCTTTGATACAATATACACAGTCAACGTCTATATGCCGGAGATCTGGGAACCGAGGTGATGCAAAACTTTTTTTGATGTGTGTACTTGAAAATCGAATGTCTGTGGTCCTTACTTGAATTAAAAACAGATAACACACACTAATACAACCATCACACAGTATGCCTTCCTTCGGAGGGGAAGTAAAGCCGGCGGTCCCATGTCATAGATTTATGGCATGTTAAAGATCTTTCCACTAATTACACCTGTGTGAAACTAAATTGGATAGGTTAAGAATGTAAACAACGCTCTTTGGTTGCTACGTTCGTTGCCAAGAGCCGACTGCGGTGGCGTCTAGTAGCTAGTTCTGAACTAGGCCTAGTAGTCGTTGACGGTGGCGTTTGGCGGCAAAAGTAGGAACTATTTGAAAATTCAAAGTTGCAGTCCCTACTTGAATTAAAAAAACAGATACACTCACTAATACAGTCATCACAATTAACACCGGTTATCAGACAGATTCTACACTCACCCAAAGTACACGGGGCTACATGACCGCGTTGTCGCAGCCCCTAAACTAAGGAACCAACCAACCAACAACCATCACAACATTAAAAACGGTTATCAGACAGATTCTACATACACCCATAGTTCACTGGGCTACATGACCGCGTTGTCGCAGCCCCTAAACCAGTGGTTCTCAACCCGTAGAAGTCTGCGGACCACTCAGCCTGAAATTGAATCATGTACGGACCCCACCCCTACCCCCAATACACCTTATAAGTTGTAGCCCCTCCTCAATAACCCTTATTTTAAAGATATTTCAATTCAAAACCTCATAGTCATCGTCGCGAATACATTCGGACGATTCTCGTTCAACGCACATCGTTTTCGAAATCCCCATTTATTGGTCACTCTTTTATACGTGCTGGTGGACCCTTTTCTGCCGCGGACCACAGTGGTCCGTGGACCACTGGTTAAGAACCACTGCCCTAAACTGAAGAACCAACTAACCATTATAACAAATTCATGACAGTCATGCTAGGAATCAAATTGTGTTGTTTTATCTGGGAAGGCAATGACAAAAACGCTCTGAGCCATCCTTCCTCGCTGACACTCGAAACTAGTAGGTCATTGGTGTCAAGACATATATTTTCTCTAGATTGTATCGAAAAAATCTAAGATGTAGGCCTATTAGGTAGCTAGGCAGATTCGTTAGTAGCACATCCGGTCACCAATGCGGTCATTGTGTGGCATTTCAGTCGCGTTCTTTGAACTTGGGGTAAACAATGATCTGTTGATCGACTGCATCCTGTTTACCATTTCATTGTGTTTAGCTAAGGAGGAGCACCTTAAGGCTGTTTTGCGCTCCTTGAAGGCCCAACCACAGGTAGAGGCCAGGAGCGGAAATTGTCCGCAGTAAATTATTTGGAGACCACCTCGCTGTGCAGTGGCTAGCGTTCTTGGCTGTCATTCCGGAGATCCGGGTTCGATTCCCCTTTCTACCAAGAAATTTTAATTATGGTGTGAGGGCTGGAACGGGGTACCTCGTGAGGTAAATCTGAGTAGAGGATGACTCGATTCCCACCTCAGCCATCCTAAAAGTGGTCTTCCATAGTTTCCCCACTTCTACTTTAGGCAAATGCTAGGATAGTTCCTAACTTAACACCATGGCCGCCTCCATCCCAATCCTGTCCCTGATTTACAAATGTACGCACTAGTACAGTCATCGCAATAACACAGGTTATTACACAAACCACAAAGCCGCAGCCCCTAAAATAAGCAACAAAAATATTTTCTACATTTGATGTTCTGCAGGAAACACTTTAATACCACTCAGGGGCGCACAACTAGTGTTACTTCACTTTAGGTGCGCTTGCCACGGTGGGCGAGTGGTTATCGTGTCGGACTACTAACCCCAAGCTTGCAGGTTCGCTCCTGGCCGTGGTAAGTGATTTTTGAAAGGCGACAAAAATCACGACACGCATGTCATACATTGTTGGCATGTTAAAGAACGCATTGGAATTCAGTAGGCCTTGTTCATAAGGGCAAAATTAATCTCGGGATTTTCCGCCAACACAAAAAATTCCTCCATTCTCTACTAGAAAGCAGTAGAGTGCCAAGCAGCTTAGATATCTAACCTCCTCGACTTTCGTAGCGCTCCAAGAAATAACAAAATTTGACATGTAAGCTGCCCTTTGGGCGCAAATAACAAAGGCCTCCCCGACCAGTGAATTGAAACTCAGCAATTTTTCTAGGTTTGTGCCGTGTCTTGTGTAGGGTTTCACCTAGGACACCAGGATGGCTCATCAGCGGGCTCTTGGTGTCCCCGCCTGGACCCCCACAGGGGTAGCGAACTGCGCGCTACCTCCCTTTTTATGAAGCACACTTTGCCTCTGTACTGCGAGAACTTAAAGCTCAATCAGCCATAACCTCCCTATGAAGGCTTCCGAAAATATGGTATTTTGGCTTTCACGGCCAGTGAATTAAAGCTCAGCAATTTTTCTAGGCTTGTTTCTGAATTAAAAGTAGAGAGAGATTTGATGCCATATTTCAGTATTGTCAAATTGACAATTGTTATAGCAAATGAAATAAAACATACGAACCGTCTGATTGTATTACCACGTGTCCACACATGATATTCAATTGTTTTAACCTTGTTACTTCAGACACTCTCCAAATACAGGGTCTTTCATATAAAGTAAGAACGGCGAGCGGCAGATATGTAATCCGTTGCTCCAGTGGTGTTGGCCGACATTGTGGCGCGCCACGGCCCCCCGCTGTAGTATTGCAAGTGCGCGCATAGTATATACTAGACCTCGCAATAAGCGTGCAGGTGTGCAGTCGCCAGTCTGAACCTCAGCTGCTGACATGGTGACACAGTTATCATTACAACATCGTATTTTTGTATGTAAATAGCACATTATGCAACGAGCCTATAACGGCTATAATTAAGACACGAGTATATTTATACAACGAGCGTATGAGAGTTTTATAATTTCCATAAGAGTGTCTTAATTACCATTATAGGTGAGTTGCATACGACTGTTTATGTTCGACGATAATTATTATAACTATTTTATGTTCGAAGATAAATATTCATAAATATCTGTCTAGATTTCGCCAGTTTTATGTACTGAACAGAGTGCATGGGACGCACAGAATGCCTTGTATTTGACCATGGCCTCCTCGATTACCCCACTATGACACTAGGCAACGCAGTTCAGAAGGCCTTGGAACCCCTCGCAGGTGCGATGCTAACCTTATCTAATTGGTCAAACAACTGTTTCTTGAGCTGTGATTAGTGGAAGAAACTGTTTCATAATGAAAAATAGTGTTATAATGACCATCATTATGATACAGTTTTCTGACGCGTAATAGTCAGGGTCGAACATAAACTTATTTTAAGTACGAGTCTGCTTGGCGGGTACGTGATGCATTTGTTCAGCAATTTCCTGATGAAGTGCCACCTTCACTAACACAGATTCACGTAATTGTAAATAAGTTTGACACTACTGACTCAGTGCTCAATAAAAGATATAAAATAAAAGATCAGAAACATTACAGTGGCAGAACTTACTCGCGTCTGCCAGAATGTGGTTACCAGATACAATGCCTGTATATCCCAGGAAGGACGACACTTCCAGCATATTTTATAAGGTTATATTTCGTATAGGATTGTACACGCGCTTAAAGCAGGGGGCCGTGGCGCGCCACAAGCTCGGCCAGGGCCACCGCAGCAGCGAATAACAAAACTGCCCCTTGGCGTTCTGACTTTATATGAAAGACCGTGTATATTCGTAACACCCTACGAGGAATATCACTTATCCACACATTTCAATTTTTGAGAGAGCAGTACCAAGTTCATCAGGCAGGTTTACAAATTACGACCGTAAGTGTACCATTTACCCATTCGAATAGCCCTTTTAATCCCAAGCATGTTTTGTATTTGGCTACATAATTGTATGGGTACACAATTTATTTTGTATTTCTTACCTGAGATCATATTCTTCACAAATTGTCTGGGTCAGGTTGAGGTGCAACTGCGTCAACTCTTAGAACAACAGCTCTTGCCCTAGTATACCCAGTGGCTGAATATTGCTGTCCTGTGTGGATAAATAGCGCGCATATACAGAAAATTGATACTGAGCTGAATGATGCTATGAGGACTATATCAAGAACCATCCGATCTACACCTCTGGATTGGTTACCAGTCCTCTCAAACATTCCGCCTCCTCACCTCTGAAGACAAACGGCATTGACGAAAGATTGAGAAAAGATCCTTCATTACCAATTCATCAGGACATTTTTCAACCACATCTCAGATTAACATCTAGGAATGCTCCCTGGTTACTGGGTGAGGAATTGGTTCAAGAGCAATTAATTTAATGTCTATCAAGCATGGCGGAACAATTAGGTTTCCTCGAATCCAGACAAATATCATCTAATTCTTGTTCCAACTCAACGCCCCCCTGGTTTCAACTTATTCCGGAAAACGTAGACGTCACTAAATCGACTGAGAACCCGACATGGTAGATGCCAGTATTGGAGGCATAAGTGGAAGATGATCGACAGTCCAGCCTGCGTCTGCAGTGAAGTGCCTCAGACGGTTTATTACATTGCCATGGAATGCCCAATAAGGAGGTTCAGTGGGACGCTACAAGAAATACATGAGGCTACAGAATTGGTTAAACTCGCTGGACATCCATTTGTAATGCTTGCATCTTTTTCACTGTCAGAACTTACGTACATTTTGTATACACTATATACTAGCAATAACGTTTTTCACCTTATTCGTAAATTATATACTTGCCATACGAAATATACTATGTACTGTATATAGCCTACCTGAGATCGCTTTTGGGCCCCAGACAAAGCAGCGTCACTTCTGTGGGTTAGGCTGCATGGAACTCCAATATGAAGCTTCTTTAGTATTCCGTGGAGTTGTGAGATCTGTTTGCTTTTCATCTGGGGGAAAAATGGCTGCCAGCAACCTCCAACCTCGAGGTAAATATTAGTAATTAGATTCTTAATTAATATAGCAGCAAATTAATGGTCAGAATATAATGTAAATACCTTAACATACCATTATAATACGTTATTTTTACATAATAAATGCTCATACGAATCTAATTATTAATAATATGCCTCGAGGTCGGTGGTTGCTGGCAGCCATTTTGTTCATAGATGAAACGCAAACAGATCTCACTACTACATGGAATACAAAATTATCCTCATATTGGAGTTCCGTGTAGCAAGTAATCCACACAAATGTATAGCCAGAGATTGAAAGGCTTAGTTGGTTGGTTCCTTAGTTTAGGGGCTGCGACAACGCGGTCATGTAGCCCCGTGTACTTGGGGTGTGTATGATAACCGGTGTTAATTGTGATGGCTGTATTAGTGTGTGTTATCTGTGATTCAGGGAGAAGGACTGCAGACGATTAATTTTTTCAAGTAGTTCCTACTTTTGTCACCAAATGCTACTATCTACGACACCTAGCTGAGGACGTGGCTACTACATGCCATCGCAGTCAGCACCCGGTGGCGAACGTTGGAACTAATAGAGCGTTATCAACTCACCTACAAATTTTAACTTCCACAAGTGTAATTAGTGGAAGGTTCTTTTTAATGCCATAAATCTATGATACGGGACCGCCGGCTTTACTTCCCCTCCGAAAGAATGCATACTGAAGGATTCTTTTTAACGCTCTTAAAAAAATCCGACGACTTCGGCCGGATTTGAACCCGCGTTCTTGGGCATAGAAGCTCAGCCACCGAAGACGCTAGATTGAAAGCTATCAGATGGTGGAGGCTATTGTTGATCTGCGTTGTGATACGAATGATGATGGTAATGATTAGCCTGCTACTAGACTAATAATAAGTTGTTTGCTGTTGTGTTGTTGTTGTTGTTTAATTTGAGTGGCATGGATATTGTGGTCATTTAGCCCGATGTACTTGGGTGAGTGTGCAATTTTGTTTGATAACTAGTGTTATTGTGATGGCTGTATTAGTGTGTGTATTTGTAACTCAGGTGAGGATTGAGAAGGAATCGGCCATGGCCTTAAGTTAACAACCATATTGACATTCGCCTGGTATATAAGTGGGAAACCAGGATAGTTCCTACTTTTGCCGCCAAATGCCACCATCAACGACTACTAGTTCCGAACTTAGCTACTAGACGCTACCGCAGTCGACTCATGCCAACGAACGTAGGAACCTTCTTAACATATATAATTGTGCAGGTTTAATTAGTGGAAGGTTCTTTAACATGCCATAAATCTATGACATGAGAGGGACCGCCGGCTTTACTTCCCCTCCGAAGGAAGGCATACTGAGGGATTTTTAACGCTCTTAAAAAATCTGACGACTTCGGCCGGGTTTGAACCCGCGATCTTAGGCATAGAAGATTTTTTTTGAATTGAAATATCTGTAAAATAAGTGTTAGGCCTATTAGAATATGATACAAAATAATTTTTAAACTTTTGTTTAATCGTGTCAAATAAACTTTCACCAACATTAAACAACCAGAAAGTCACAGGGCAAAATTAAAATGATTATGGTTACTATTATTTTGCAATGTCCTTTTCTAACAATATTATTGCTTGGACATAAATTTGAAATTGAGACTGTTCATATTATGTAGTCTATATAAGCCTACAGTATTATAAAAAAGTAATTTTGTTTTATTAAATATTTTTTAAAATTAATTTTCTCTTCTTTTCTTCTTCTTTCATAGTCGTTTACCCTCCAGGTAGGTGGAACCCACGGACTCAGCGAGGGAACTCACCACTACCGCCGCTACGGGCAGTGTCCTAGAGCTGGGAACATCTAATCGGAGTGGATACAACTGGTGAGGTGTGATTGGCACCTCGCCCAGGCGGTCTCACCTGCAAAGCGAACAGGGGCCTCATGAGGGAAGGTAATGGATGGTCAGGATGGATATGCAAGGAAGAGGGAAGGAGGCGGCCGTGGCCTTGAAGAAGGTACTGCCCCCGTAAATTGAATTATATTGAGACCACGGTGGCTATATTGGCAAATATGAAGAAAGTTATGGCTGTCATAGTTGTGACGTGGATATTCATGACGTAAGCACGGATGACGCAGACTTCATGCAAGCAGGCTGGTTGAACTGAGATTCTTGGTGACGTCATGATTTTGTTCGAGAAAGATCTGAGATTTACGACGCAGTCGCAGGGAAACATGGAATTGTGCTAAGGAAGAAGTTACGCGATTGGAGGAAAGGCTCGAACCAATGAATGATAGTTTGGAGGGAGACGGAGATTACTGAAACTACCATATTTAATAACTTTTGGAATGCAGAATTGTGGAAATCCATTTTCAGTTATGGCATTGATTTGGAATTTTGAAGAAATTAATTTTGAGTTTTTGAAATTTGAAAATCCGTCAAGTATAGCCGAAGTTAGAACTTCTAGCAATGACGCAGGAACAAGCTATGGAAGGGATGGATACGCCCCTTAAGAAGTTGATAAAAGGTCTTGCACAGCAGAGAGAAGCTCTCATATCTCATATCTCATTTTCTCGTGTCTTATAGTGGTTTTTCTGATTATCATACTGTCAGAATTCGAGTGATTCAGTGAAGCAAGTCGTTATTAGCGCGTGTGGTAAAGCCCACCGCATCGAACGAGCACGGAGCAGTGCAGCAGTACCATTTTACGGTGATTGAAACTAGGCGAAGTTGAAACGCACACATTAACGAGTCTACAAGAATATACATCAAGAGTTAGCTAATGCCTATAAGATAATTCTATTGTGCATAACAGTATTAAAGTGTGTAGTCAAGTTGAACATTTTCACGATTATAATTTGGAAGATATTGGCATTTTAAGACGGCAGACAAAAGTGATTTTCTCGCCACCTGAGAAGCACTTTTATAACACCACATTCTACGCTACGGCTAACACGTGTATTGTAACCGTGATACTACATATTGCATTTGGTGATACAACGCTACATTCTAATATGGAACAGTATAATCTGGCAGTACTTTCAACTATTATCATAACGGAAGTGAAGATGGAAGGCTAAAGACTTTAATGCAATTGGGACATATATCAATGGAGTGAAATAGCAGCATGGAACTTCGTTAATCGCCATTCTACAAAAAGCGAGCATGTAGTAAACATCCAACTACACTCATGCATCGTGGTCCAACGCTGAATTATATCAAATGGCAGTGGAAATATTTTCATACTCTACAACTATGAATATTTCTGCGGAAATAACTGCAATAAACTTCATGGCGAATTTCTACCAGAACTTCAGGGAACTATCAAGAGAGGCCAGGGTGGACCCGGCTCACAAAGAAGAGTTTTGCCAGAACTTCAGGGAACTTTCAAGAGAGGCCAGGGTGGACCCGGCTCACAAAGAAGAGTTTTGCCAGAAGGATGTCTATCGTCTACACGGAGCAGTGCAATTTCCGGAGGAGGAAGCAGTTCTATTCTCCGAGGGCGCTGGTTCCAGGTTCGAGGACGGAGCACATCTTTACATTGGTGAAATGGAACCATCAGCAGTCTTCTTTGGAAGATTTTCCTCTGGAACTTCAATCAACAGATAAGGTAGTCGTGAACGTTTCTTGTTTTATTTGAGCCATTTAGCGATATCTGAGCAACCATTTTTCCCATATTTTCTGTCCCATATATTTTGCCCCATATTCTTGCTTGATATTTCTGTACTCAGTACACTTTGATGATTGATGCATTTTTCTACGATTTATTAAGACATTGTTATGTCATTGGCATAGTTAAATAATTTTGGATCAGTTGAGACTGATAACTTATATTCTTTCAGTAATTTGCATATTTTTGTAGTCTCGATTTGACTGTAGAGTTAACGATTTTCTATGGCAGATTTGAATTCAGACAGCGTGTCATTTTATTAAAGTAATTCTATTCAGTAAATTACTTTGACCAATTTTCTGTCATCATCAAGAAAGAAGAATAATTGAAAGATTTTAGAGCGTTAAAATCTATTACTGTATCGACGATCTTGGAAATACTAGTCGTTTTATGAACATGATTGCAACATAGACATTTATCGTCAGTTCTGAAATACCATTGCAATATAGACAATTTTATGAAATATGAACTTTGATTACGATTTATTGAATACACTAAAGTAATGAACATTTGATAGGAATTTTTTCTCAATTCTAGATTGGAACAATAATGTTTGCATTCCACAGTCTAATTGTACTCTATTCGACTATTATGCAGTTTAGTTGAACTTTTATTGAAGATAGTATTTTTATACTGCGTTACTTTGAAGATATTAATCTCAATTTTGATAGACCAGGGAGGCGTGTATAATCGTATTTGCTATTAAATTTATTTGTGATTGGCAAATTTTTACTTCATATCGATTCATGAATGAAACCCACGAAGGTTAAAAATAATAACAGTTTTGAAACAATTAATGAATATAAGAATTTTTGAAGTGGAACTATGGATGTATAATCGTTAGTTCAGTGGACGTGTAAAAGTCGCTGATGAATAATGCCCTTGAATAAGCGAAGGAGGTTCCCACAGTAATTAATGATGTTGAAGAATTTGTAAGTGGAGGTTTTTTGTATGTATTGTGGAAGATTTTGATGCCATATATATTGAGATATATGATGAATTCTGGGCCTATTAGCCTACTTTCGATTTTTGCAAAAAATGAAAGTAGACTTATGAGATCAACACAGGGCGAAAAAAGTGTGTCTGTCTGTGTGTGTGTATGTGTGTGTGTGAGTCTGTGTGTGTGTGTGTATGTGTGTGTGTGAGTCTGTGTGTGTGTGTGTGTGTGTGTCTGTGTGTGTGAGTGTGTGTACTCTGGATGTCTGTCCCCCCCTATCAATTCGAACACGGTGAAACCGAATTGAACGAAATTTGGTACAGAGGTAGCACTAGTAAAGGACACCTCAGTGTCATACTTTATATCGCCGCCATCTTTACCATAACAGAATGGCGGCCACTCAAATGTTCAAAACGTAAAATCAAATTACGGCTAAACTATTTATCCGATCTCTACCAAATTTGGTGACAACATACCTTTATATAGGACGCGTCTTTGACCCAACATTCAAGGTCATCGGCCATGCCATTTCAGGATGGCGGCCGTGTGAATTATGCAACCATTTTAATCAATAGCTTAAGACCCACCAATTCCGATTATCGAGCCTAGGGGGGTTTATGCTATCCTGAAGGTCGTGATCCGTTATTTATTATAATTTAATATTATAATATTATACAGTACGAGTGGCTTAAAAGAGCTGAGCCGTTTGTGTCACACGACAAGATGGCAGCTGTCCTCATGTGCCTGTCTTATATTTCAGTAGTTTTAGTATGTTGTATGTGATATACCGTACTGATACAATAATATAAACTTTGTATGAAATGATCTTTAATGAAGATGTACTGCAGTGAAGAAATCGTTTATTTAAAGTCATTATTTGCCAACAGTTTGTATCTAATATGTCAGTTAAGAACACCTGACGTCATGGATAGGGTTAGCTCTGGGCTAGCATGTTAGTCTGACACGCAGTTGACTGGGGATCGAGTAATGCTACAGTTAGTTTTTTTTTCTTGAACTCTTTTACAAATAATGTGCACGAGCTTTTTCCACAGATACTGAATAAAATGTCATTTAGCTCAAAGGAGAGGATAAAGTATACACTCGTATATTAATAAAATCACAGTCCCAGCATCGCACATAAACAGAAGACATTGGGAAAAGGAGAATAGAAGAACTAGATACACGTTGTCATTAACCACAGCCTTCTTAATGCCTCTGTACGGTGCTGTCCTCTTGTGGGTTATGTGGGTAATATTGTTCCAAACATAACTCTGTGTAAATGCCTGAGCTGGCCTCCTGAAGTATGGCAATTTTGTAATACTGGTAGTTCAACTATTAGCCACGATCGCGCTCCGAATACCTTTAAACACTGCCAGCTGGATCGCCTCCCTCCTGGCTACTTTAAACTGCCTACTCATTCAACACCCATAGAACACTGCCATCGTAGTACATTACGATGGCAGTGCATAGGCGTGCAAGATAAAGATTAATTCACCGATAGGTCGCAGCACCAACCTACTGTGATTGGGGCGGAAGATTCTTAATTTTGCAGGCTGGCTTAATATAGAGATTAACGGACGTGAATGCATTACAATAAGTTAGTAGTTTTGTTATTCAATCGTCATATAGTATATAATATTGATTTTGACACTTACTGGCTTATTATCAATATAAAAGAAAACAAACAATACATTGTGGTAGAGGTGATTGTGTTAGGGATGAGGACAAAGAGTCATAAAGATACCCATACATTTAGGAGAAAGTAGGCTATATGTTCTTTGCTGAACATCTTGTTTTTGCATTTCTGTGCGTTTTGGAGCGAAGTATTTTTCCGCTGTGTGTATTGTCCAGGTCCTTTGAAAATTAATCATGTGAAGTTACTGTTATAATTAACAAGAGTGCTTAATTAATTTGAGATAACGATTTTGAATGGAGTTTACCGTCACAAATAATAATAATAATAATTATTAAAACCTTATTAAACCTAAACATAACATTTAAATATAACTAACCTTCATTGGTCGATTATATTAACCCGATTTGAGTAATTATCAACCGGATAAACGTGTGGTTTAATGTATTTCTAAAATGAATAATATTAATATTGTAAATAATTTTGTAAATATCTTTAATAATAATTTGGAACGAAAGGAATTAATAGAGGCCTGTATGAATTTTTCAATTGTCGTTTGACAATATTATAAACAATTATGATTGTTATAAACTATTAATGAGCATTTGTTTTAAACATTAAGAGTTTTGTTAATATAAACAACGCTAATTATACATTTGGATTATATAATTAAACAAGTTTTGGGATTATCAGAGTAATCCAGTGATATTTGAATGGAGCATTTAAAAGATTTGCGTGATAATATTTGAGTTGAGTTGAGGACATTTAAAGTGTTTTGAGAAGGAGCTAGGCTCTGATGTAACTAGCAGATGCTAACGTTGGCTGGACGGGTGAGTCCATTTGACGATGTAGGCATCCGACATGATGCAGGGTGGATCGCAGCTGGCCAGACAACTGTATGATAGAGGCCAAGGTCACCTGCATAGTAGCCTTGCGGCTATAAATAAAAGTGTGATGTCTATTAAAAGGAAAACAATTGTTATATGTCTCGTCCCAACTCCCTTATCCATTCCAAGTGTATTATGATTATTTCGTTATGTTAAGCTAGTGAAAGCTAAGATTTTGTATGTAAAGTCTACAAGTCCTACAGGAGGACATGGTTATATTGACAATGGCTTCTGATTGCCACGTTTATTTTATTGAATTTTTGTTAAAATCATTCCCTTTATGTGAAATAAATTATTGTACAGTTTAAAGTTTCTTGTTTCCGTCTTGGTTCATTTTAAATATCATGGTGGAGATTATTGTGAGGGCATACTTTTAAGTGATCCAGTTGACAACCCAGACCCGAGATTAATTTGAATAGGTAAGTAAAGGTAAGTATGAACCCCCGTATATTTTGGTGTGTTCCACAATAATTTCTTGTTAACTACTGTGCTCTAATCTCGGTAGTATCTGTCAGTGCCATTTTCATTGATGTTGCTGTGCCGGTGCGTTTGATTATTGGCAATCCGATTGAGGGGGGCGGATATCTGACAGCCTACTATCCGGATTATCGGGGACAGTACCATCCCGGCATTTGCCCGAAGACGAGGTGGGAAACCACGGAAAACCACTTCGAGGATGGCTGAGGTAGGAATCGAACCCCCTCTACTCATTTGGACCACCCGAGGCTGAGTAGACCCCGTTCCAGTCCTCATACCACTTTCCAAATTTCGTGGCAGGGCCGGGAATCGAACCCAGGACCTCCGGGGCGGCAGCTAACCATGCTGACCGCTACGCTACGGAGGCGACTAAATTAATAGTAATAATAATTAATGTGTTCTAAAAACGGTTTTGCTTAATCATCTTTGGATATTCTTATGACGAAGGGGATGAGGAAGGGTTACGAACCATTAACAGTGACGTGTATTGTGCGACACTCCGTAGCCTACACAAGTCCATCAAGAACAAACGGCCTGGACTGCTCACGAAGGGAGTGATTCTGCTCCATGATAACGCTCGCCCACACGTCTCTAACGTCACACATGGTGTATTGGCCACGTTCAAGTGGGAGCAACTTGAACATCCACCCTACAGTCTGGACTTGTCACCCTGTGACTTCCATCTGTTTGGTCCGTTACAAAAACATCTCAAGGAAAAATGTTTCCAATCGGAGGATGAACTAAAAGACACCGTACAGGATTGGCTCCTGTCACAACCACAAGACTTCTGGGAACAGGGAATGCTGCAGCTAGTGAAGCAATGAGACACCTGTGCACAGGCCTGTGGTGATTACTTTTGAATAACGAATAAATTGTACCCACAGTATCGTTTGGCACCTTTTCATTTGAACACCCTCGTATATATAAAACCAGTAAACAAATAATAAAGTTGTTTTCCACCATTTTTCAACAGTCTCCAAGCAAAGTATAAATTATTAACGAAAGAACTAGTCCTCAAAAAGAAGGCTGCTCACGATAATTTCACGAAAAACTTAATTGGGGGAGAGGGTGATGGTTGGAAAACTATTTTCTAGTTATGTTAGAAGGCGGAAGGCAAATTCCAATGATTTTTCGATGATAATGCCCGGAGATGGTGAATTAATTACTGACAAACAGTCAATTGCTAACGAATTAATTACATGATATGGTAGTGTGTTTAATAAATTTAATACGGTAGCTATCTGTTGGACCTTAACGATGATTCTGATAGCCAATCTTTCCAATTATATCAATAGTCAATTCTAGCAATTATTAAAAAGCTACGTAGAAATATATCGAAAGGTCCAGCCAATATTTGTGGAGATGTGCTAAAGCCATTGGGCGATACTTGGAGGTGCTGTTTAATGCATCAATTAATAACACGCAAATTCCCTAAGACTGGAAAAGAGCTACAATAGTTCCAATATTCAAGGGAGGGAACAGATTGGTAATGGGAAACAATCTCCATTTGCAAAAGAAAGTAAATGAATGGAATATACGACGGTGTATTGTTTTACACTTTATTATTTTCTACCCAAATGAAGTACATTACACATCAGTTGTTACGTCCACCTTCTCAACATAATCTCCTTGTAACTTTATGCACTTTTGCCATCGATGTGTCAGTCTCTCCAGACCTTCCTGAAGCCATTCTTTAGGAGTGCTGCGTACCCTTGCCTTGACGGCTGTGTCCAGAGGCTTCTTCATGTTCCCCAACAGGTGATGATCACTCGGTGCCAAGTCGGGAGAGTATGGTGTTGCCACACCGTGAATCCCATTTGATCAATGGCAGCGGTGGTCTCTAGGCTAGTGTGGGGGCGGGCATTGTCATGTTGCTGAAACACGCCTTTAGCCCATTTTCCTGGCCGCTTAGTTTGAATGGCACGACGTAAGCACTTAAGGGTTGCCACATTTGCTGCACTGTTAATCGAGGCCCCCAATTCCAGCCAGTCAATGAGAATGATGCCCTTTGTGTCCCAGAACACTGTCGCCATTCGGTTGTCAACTGATGGCACTGTTCGACTTTTCTTTGTCGGTACACTACCCCTATGATTCCATTGCATGGTCGCCGTTTTGCGGATTTTGCAGAACTGGACACAGCAGCACTCCGAAAGAATGGTTTCAGGAATGTCTGGAGAGGCTGACACATCGATGGCAAAAGTGCTACAGGACATTATGTTGAGAAGGTGGACGTAACAACTGATGTGTAACGTAATGTACTTCATTTGGGTAGAAAATAATAAAGTTTAAAACAATATAGTACTAATAATACGGGCATAAATCACTCGTTCCGAATAGATATTTCAGTTGAAAATTGAATGTATTTTACATCGTAATAACATAACAAATGAGCATAAGCAGTTCCGATGCGGACGCTCAATAAAATCCCAATATGATAATCTGTATCTCCCAAATTGCATGCGTTTTACGAGTATACCTGCCCGACTCGCAGGCGTTCTCGGAGGTAGACATTCTCACCCGGCGCCTGATAGCTACACGATTGTCAATCAAATGGCATGATATATCAGTATCAGGAGGGGATCAATCCCTCTCCAGAGTCAAATAATTGTAAGGAACAAAATTTGATGGAATTTTGATTTAAAAAAAGAGCCAAATTTCTGATTGTTGACCAACGATTGGATGATGTAAGCCTACGTCTATACTTTGAGAACATTTATCTTTACTTGTGTAAAATATTTAATGTAAGGCCAAAAAAATGTTCATTTCCGAGCTGTTGCACATTGATACGTAGGTACAAATAGAACGTATCAATAGCTACAGAGATCAAACATGAAAACGTGCAGGTTTTCTTTCATGGCCTGTCTTATTTTGCCCCCCGCACAAAGCAGAAAGGAAACGACCAAAACAGAAAGCCAAATAAAAATAAAAATGCACAAGCAGAAAACAAACTGAAAACCGAAAATGCAAGCAATATGTATTTTAACAAATAGTTCCGTGAAGAACTATACAGCCTATTTTCATATATCCTCAACCCAACAACAAGTCAACCCCTGGCACTATCCAGCCCATGACGGGCTAAGGCCGACCAAGCGACTGCTGCCCAGCCATTTGACCTGCAGATATTGGGGTGACGCGTGATCAGCGCGTCGGGTCCCCTCGGCCGTTAATCTTGGTATTCGTGATCGGGGCGCTGTCTCACTGTCAGACAGCTACTCAATTGTCCTCACGAGGCTGAGTGCACCCCGTTCCAACCCTCACGTCAGTTTTAAAATCCCTGACGGAGCCGGGGATCGAACCCGGGGCCTCCGGGTGAGAGGCAGGCGCGCTACCCCAACACCACGGGGCCGGCTTTTCATATATCCTGCTGATGTTAATTGCCTCTATCAACATACAAAATTTCATTTTAATTGCTGTAACAGATTCGTAGATATTGAGAACCGTCTAAATATTTCAGATGATCGCCAGATTGGATTTTTATTTTTGTACTATTACATTAAGATCATTGTGTACGTGTGGAATTCAAACTTCAATCGCATGAATAGAACACAAGAAGTAAAAACGAGATTTTAAAATTACACACAGCAGCCATCTTGTGATTATGCAAACAATTGAAATAAATTAGATGCCAGTGGATCAACATTTGTATAAGCATTTAACGTGCAACGTTTCACGGCACTCGGATAGTTAATTCGCGAGAAACGTCCATTTAAATATTTATACTTCGCGTCGCCGCCATGTTGGATTTGTGCTCACCAGGTTACTGAAAGTCCTATAGGTGAACATATGTTCATAGTCTCTATGAACATTTAAAAAAATCAGTTTGGTTGCTGTAAAAGATTCATAGATATTGAGAACCGTCTAAATATTTTGGAAGCTTGCCATTTAGGATTGTTATATGTATAGGCCATAGAGTTATGTACCATTCAAGGACAATTATTGCCTAGGTTCATTATTCAAACTTTCACTTCGATCGCATGATTACGACACAAGGAAAAAACCTAATTTTAAAATTTCGCACAGCCGACATCTTGAGGTTATGTAAACAATTGAATTAAGTTAGATGGTGGTGCATTACAAACTGCAAAATCATTTACTGTACCACATTTCACGGCGCTCAGAGAGTTAAATCACGAGAAAAGTCTATTAAAATATTTCAAATTCGCTTGGTCGCCATGTTCGTTTTGTACTTAACAGGTTTATGAAATATACATAGGTAAACTTGTATCAGTACCCTTTATCACCGTACAAAATTGCAGGGTGATATCTGTAATAGTTTCGGAGATAGAGAATGTCAGTGAAATATTTCGCACAGCCGCCATTTTGAGGTTATGTAAACAATTGAACTAAATTAAACTTCAATGCATTACAATGTGTATAAACAATTGCTATACCAAGTTTCATTACGTTTGGATAGTTAAATCGCGAGAAAAGTCTATTTAAAAGTCTCAAATTCGCTTGGCCGCCATGTTGGTTTTGTAGTCACCAGGTTTTTGAAAGTCTCATAGGTGAACTTCTAGTAGTGCCCTTTATCACAGTACACAATTTCAGGGCGATATCGGTAATAGTTTCGAAGATATTGAATGCTAGTGAAATATTTCGCACTGCCGCCATGTTGGATTGGTGAGACGTAACAAAATTTCAAGGGCACGGTCGAGGTCGCCGGGAATAGCGCTATGAACTTACCGAGTTTCATTGAAATCGCTCCAGCCGTTTAGATTTTATTAGGGACACACACACACACACACACACCTCACACACACACACACACACGCACACACACACACGGACAAAAGGTGATCTCATAAGCCTATTTTTTCAAAATTGAAAATAGGCTAAAAATACGAAAGCAGAAAATACACACAAAGCTCAAAGCAAAATTCAAAACCAAAAGCAAAAAGAAAAATTCAAAAATAAAAGGAAAAACACAAACCAAACACAAAATCAAAAAGCACAAACCAAAAAACAAATGGAAAAGCAGAAAACAAACACAAAATAAAAACGCACAAAGCAAAATTCAAAAAGAAAAGCAAAACTGACACACAATTAAAAACAAAAAGCACAAACCAAAATTCAAAATTAAAGCTAAAGCAGAAAGAAAACAAAAAATGCAGAAGCGGAAAACAATCTCAAAACCAAAAACGCATTAGATCAGATTTGACTCCACTCATCCCCCTCCAGAAGCAAATCCTAGTTACGCCACTGATAAGTATGGAAAATAAGCTTGATGAGATCGATGCAGGTTGAGTGTTTGTATGTATTTGTCGTAGTCAGATAGTGAAATCCGTCATTTGATGAAATTCTCAGGCACTTCATGAAAAGCCAGCATATGATGTAAAAAGGGATAGTTGCACTGTCTGAAGCGTTCCTCATGAAGTGATGGACCGATTTAGTCAGGTTATGTAAGAAATAATTGCAAATTATCAACCGAGGTACATCATGGAGATCCGGTATTTATTGATTCGACTCTTCATGAGATGACTGACGCAATCGAGTCGTACATTAACCTTTCACCGTCATACACGAATGTATTCCAAAAAATTAATTAATACTTGTTTAATAAAGTTATATGCAGCCGAAACATTGTCTCTCACCACCCAGGGACCTCTTGAAAGGCTGGAGGTCAAGGAAAGAACGATATTACGCAAAATCTTAGGCCCCAAATTCCATAACAACAAATTAATCCCTGTCAGGAACGAAACTCTTTACCAAAAGACTGAAAAACTCTCGGACACAATAAATAAAACGAGATTTTTTTTTATGGGCACAACCTCCGAATTAATTCCAATAGACTAACCAAAAAGATCTTCGACTACTTTCGTAATAAAAAAAACAAAACCCCTTTGGCTTAAGGAAACTGAGAAAGACCTCGTAGAACTCCAAATTACAGACATTCAAAACAGCCAAAACCATCGCCAAGGATAAGAAACAACGGTTCCAAGTGAAACTCAAACAAAAGCGTACGATCCACATCTCTGCCGAACAAAGGGAAGCAAGATCTCAAAGGATGAGGCAATACTGGGCCAAAAGGAAAGCTCAAAACAAAACAAAACAAAATGATTGATTTCATGTATCTTAAAGTTGTGTGAAACAAATAAAGAAAAAAGTTATTATTATGGTTTAACATGAATTTACAATAATAGAACTACAGAACTGTTTTAGAATTGGCAGGCTGAACAAAACAAATTAGCCTACAGAAATCGTTAATTGGCAAAAATACTCCTCCAAAAACAGTTGATAGATTGAGCTTCTATAGTAACTTCCATACCGTAGATTGTCACTATTAATTCCTGGAAAGCACCTCTCACCGCGAGGACACCACTATCGCTACTTCATGAAGTGACGGGCTGGACTTCCCGTCAGATCATGTACAAAAGGAATTAAACTATGCGACGTAGAAATCACGTGTCAGATAGTTCAACTATCCCTTCTTACATCATATGACGGCTTTTCATGATGTGCCTAGGATTTTTATGAAATGACGGATTTTCCTATCTATATTAAATATAAATATTAATACATATTAAATACCTGTAACAACCAAGTTAATGAGCTTGGACTGAAAGTTAGTCCTACGAAGACAGTACTGTAGCCATGAAGTTTAGTAGACAAAAAGGGAATTTAAATATCATGTTGGATGGAAGGAACTTGCAAGAAGTTGATCAGTTCCAATACCTTAGCAGCATTATAACTCGGGGGGATGCTGCTCAGTGGAAATTACCAATGGTATTCAGAAGGGAGCTAATTTGTACCAGCAAGTCAGGAATGTCCTTTGGGACAGTCAATTCCTGTAATATCAAAAACAACATTGTATAAGGCCTACTTTGTACCAACAGCAATATATGGCCTGGAAACGTGCACCGTTAATATATAGAAGGGATAACAGCAGACTTCAGGCTGGGGAAATGAAATTTCTGAGGACAATGCTTCAGAAAACGAGACGTGATAAGATATGGAATGTAAAGATCAGTGAAGTCATACAAGTGAAACCACTTAAGGAAATTATAGCAACATCAAGGTTGAGATGGTTCGGTCACTTGAAGAGGATGGATCTAAAGAGAGTGGCACGGCAATGGTTTGATAAGGACCAAGGGGAAGACCAAGGACACGATGGATCTTCGAAATAAAAGATGATCTGGAAGATAGAGGAGTGGGATTGTGTAAAGTTGAAGGGGAATTGTATTTGCATGGACTGAAATGGAGAGCGCTCTTACACCGCACCTGGGAAGCTGGAGACGGTAAAATGATGATGATGACTACGATATGTGCATGCATGTTAACTTCTGAACAGGTCAACCGATTTTGATCAAACATTGTATACAAGACAAACCCAGTACAGCCTTCTTTATACTTCTTGTGAACTCACTGCTGCCAATCATAAATACGAACTAATACAATAACAAGAAGTTCCGTGACGAACTAAACAGCCTACTTTTCTTAAAATTTAAGATTCATGCAATGATAAATCTATATGGATGGATCTATCTAGAATAATGACGAAATTAAGTTGGTAATATCGACATTTCTAATTAGTTTGAAATACTGTATACATGGCATAATGTAGCCTAATGGAGAACTACAGTTTGCAGCCCTGGTGACTGAAAATATTCTTAGCTCCATTTCTTAAGGTACAGAATACAAAATTTGGTTGAAGTCCAATGGATAGCATGGATGTTACATGCAGTTAAACATTGGATCTAACAGCGCGCGTAAAATCATGTTGGCAACAATGACATACATGTATTGGTCAGAAATAATCTGAAATAATATGATCTATTGTTGTGCCAATTTTGAATGAAATCCATTAATTAGTATAGAAGTTACATGCATTTTAAAATTGGACCTATCAGCAGGCTTAGAATCACGTTGGCAGCACTGACGTATATAAGTTACTCCAAATTAATATAGAATGTCAGGTACTATACGTGTGCATAGTTCAAAGCTGTCGGCTTGCATAATTTCTGTTATATTGGTATTTGGATGAAATAAATTAGTAGCATTTATTAACAGTTGGCAGCTCTGGTGGGTCTTAAGAATACGCTCAGTCATATTTGATTATGTACACATACAACATACGAAATTTGGTTGAATTCCAATTGATAGTGTAGAAGTGTAACGATTCGATCCCATAGCTGTTATATTTAAAGGGTTATTCATTCATTTATTATCATATTTATTATTCTTATTAATTAGTACATCGATGAGATGATTTTTATATCAGATAATTGTAAGCGGTTTTTATTATTATATTCAATTAGATTTTTATTAACAATTACTTGTAAAGAGACGAAGTATTATATATTGCAACAAGATTTGCAATAAGGAACAACCCTATGCGTCACAAACAGAACGTCGTAGTAGTTATTTCACCACGGCATACAGCGTCACTGTCATGAGTAACCATCACGAGTTCGACCATCGAGTTCCTTCTGGAAGGAATAGAAGCTTGATATTTCACCTTATTGCGAAAGAATCACGCCATTTTCTACTGTACGTACGCGTCAATATATTACAAGTTGTGATGCAATTAGCCCTCGTGAGAGTATGAACACTAGAGAGAGGGAAGCTTACTGGGGTGGGAGACAGTCGAAGACCACGTGACAAGGAAGTTATTAGTACCTGCACCCTCGACAAGACATTCATTCATCAATAGCTCTCAATGAAGGGAGGAAGCAATAACCTGGCTTCCTGGTATAGCATCGAACTGAGTATACTGATTCGACACTGAACGATGTCTTGCCAGTATCCATATCAGCCGATAGTGGATTATATCACTACTCAACGGTCTTAACACAGATGGCAACGTAATTGAGTATGGTATACCATATCTACTGACATACTACAACATTTTTTTGAATATGAGAAGGAACATTAAGGTTATCTGTTATAACGTTCAATATGACAAAGCTGCAAGTTGGTGAGCATAAACAATTATTACTTCCGTCTCTATTTGTAATTTAGAGTCAAGCTTTTTTTATTCAAGTAATTTAAATGTTCATTTTCTTTTAAATAATTAAACCGCAGTTGGTAAATTAAATTCTTTTTTGTAACTATTAGTATTTTGTTCTTGAGTCAATAAATTCATTTTCTTTAACGTAATGCCTATTTCTTTCATAGTGGTTAGTAAATACTATAGGCAAATTAACTACTCCTTATAAATAAATACTGAATGGTTAGTCAACTAAGTTACACTACGGCCCGGGTAAGTGGTCTCGACTCTACTGCTGATAGCTGAGGTTAATTCATAAATTTCGATTCACTGTCTTAAATAGGAATCTGGCGCTCAACAACTTATTATATTACACTATCACAGGTAAGGTCACACCACAGTGTATTTATATATTCTTATCATGTTTGTTAAATAGAACCGCAATAGTTAACACCACGTTTTCAGGACTCATTAAAAATGTTACATTTGGCGCCACAAAGTAGGACACGAAAACCATTCGGTATTTAGGAGAGGAGTGTATAATTTCAGTGCAAATTGTCAGTGCTTTTGGGGGACAGTGAAGTGAAGTGAAATTTTGGAAGGGCAATTGTTATACGGTGTACTTCGAGATGTCGGAAGAGGAACAGAGGCAGTTGAGAAGTAGGAATAAAGTCGAGAAAGTTAATTATAAGGAGGTTGATAGCAGTAGCGATGTTGAAAGCGTAGAGAATAATACCAAGATGTCGGAGGTAAATCTTGAGAATAATCCTGAGGTTAACCCTGACAAGAATACAGAGGTACATCCTGAGACTAGTGGTAGTCTAGAGAAAGAAAAGTCTATAGAGATTCCTGAAGATCCATTAACTGCGCTCATAAAGCAGATGAGTAGAGATTTAAGTGCGAAATTTGATGAGAGTATGAATAAAAATAGTAGGGAGATGAAAGAAAATATTGGTAGGCTAAATCAAAATATGGAAGAGAATAAGAAAGATAATTTAGAAAGTAGGAAGGAATTCAATGATAAATTTGAGAAATTAGATAAAGATATGAATAAAAATAGTAAGGAGATGAGAGAAGAGATGGGTAGGCTAAATCAAGATATGAGTGAAAAATTAAATAAGCATAGTCAGGAGTTCAATGTTAAATTTGAGAAATTAGAAAAGAATTGTCAGGAGTTGAATTTGAAGCTTGATAAGAATAGTCAGGAAATGAGAGAAGAGATGGGTAGACAAAATCAGGAAAGTAGGAAGGAATTTAATGAGAAGTTTGAACAATTGCATAGAAATAGTAAAACGATCAACCAAAAGCTGGAAGAAAATAGTAAAAAGCTAGACAGTGTGGTTAAGGTAAATGAAGGATTGAGTAAGAAGTATGATATGCTACAGGAAAGTATTCAGGGGGTAAAACAGGAGATCAGAGGTGAAATTAAGGAAGTGGTAGAGAAGAAGGCTAAAGATATGGTTGAAAAAATAGATAAACAATTAGAAGCAGTAGAAAATCAAATTAAGGAAGTTGAGATAGAAGTTAATAAGAAAGTAGAATCAGTAAAGACAGCCTTTCAGGAGATTTTAGATGAAAGTAGATCGGAGTCCGAGGAAATTTTAGGTAAAGGTTTTAGCAAATTGATAGAAGCGGAAACTAGGCAGATGAGAGAAGATTTTGGGGATAAGATTAAGGTATTGAGAAATGAATTAATGGATAAAGAGAGTAATTTTCAAGAAATGGAGGCGAGATTAAAGAAGCAGATAAGGGAGGAAGGAAATCAGGATAGAATGAAGTATTTAAGTAGTATGAGAGAGACTGAACTGCCTAAGTTTTCAAACAAACAGGGGTGTCCTATGCAGTTCATAAATCAGGTGGAGGATAGATTTAAAGAAAGGCTAAAAGATGGTCAAATTGAATGGAAGATGGTAGTAGAGCTATTGGACCAGGCTTTTATAGGAGATACTAAGGGATGGTTTTTAGTATACAAGCATACCTTGATAAATTATGAAGATTTCAAAAGTAAATTTATTGAAAAATATTGGAATGAGGATATCCAATCACAAATGAGACAGATTATTAATTCTGGCAGGTATCAATCTGGGGAAGGGAGTAATATGACTGATTACTTTCTAGAGTATGTACTCATATGTAAACATCTTGACGGAATGAATCAAGATGGGGATGTGGTAAGGCTTCTCCTCAGGCATTTCCCACCCAAGGTAAACGTGGCTGCTTGTATACAAATGATCACTACAATACAGGAATTAGAGGGATTGTTAAGCAGATTCGATGCACTCGAAGATTCATACGATATGCCCATATTACAGAATAATCCTGAAAATAATTATTATGATAATAATCAGCAGGATTATAATGGCAGGGGCCAATATCAGAATAGTAGATGGTAAGAACTGTGATATGCCAGAGAAAGTAGTGATGCAAATTTATATTAACGATAGTTACTCTTCCGTATGACTTAAATATGAGTAATAAAGTTTTATATGATTTAACAGAGGTAGATAAGAAACCTGCTGTGTGTAATTTTAATTCAGTCGTGAAGTTAGGATGGTAAGGGGCGCGTAGTGCCTACGCTTATTGATTTAGATTGACTAAAATCATTTAATCTGGATGACAAAGGTTGTCGTGCTATTGAGCAATTCAGGTAAGTTGAATGTGGGTCCTTAAAGTGCAGGTAAGTTGGATGAAGTGAGAATTAAATTTAAAAAGTTGGGAAGATTATTACAAAAGTAAGTAATCGAAAGAAAGTAATAATTATTATGGCAACCATAATTATGAATATAATGGTAATAAAGATTTAATTCAAAAGTGAGTGAAGATAAGATGATACAGTGGTAATAAAACGAATGAGTTGAAGAATTAGGTATTGATTTAATAAAGAAGTTTCATTTTGAGGACAGCGAGATTATCATAGGATATATTTTGAGAAATTTATAAGTGGTTTAGAATTGTTAATGGTAATGCGTTGTATGAATTAACCAACATCAGGTTGAAATAAGGAAGTAGTAACTAATTAGGACATCTGGTAACTTACTTGGTGACAGATATGTGTGTGTATGGGTGTATTTTCACGTAAATGGACGTGAGTTTGAAGAAGTAGGCCAACGAAGGTAATGCCGTTGAGCAATGTGGTTTTAAGTTTTTGGTAAGATGCCAAATGGAGTTATAATGGAGGAAGTTTTGGTAAGATGCCAAATGAAGTTTTAAGAAGTTTTTGGAGGATGAAGTAGGTCAGCGAGGTATTTTCCGTTGAGCAATGAGTCTTTTTTTATGGTGTCTACGGGACTACGTGAAGTTAATGTTGGGAGGTTTTTAAAGTATATATGGTTGTATGCACACAAGGTAATAAGAGATTACAAAGGTAATATGGTCCAAGTTTTAGTTACAGTTATGCACGTTTTAACGATATTACAAGGCTTGTTATTGAGCTAAACCACTTTGTAGTAAAAAGTTACTAACGAATTAATTATGTGGTAGATTGTTGTCCTACACACAGGTAAAAGTAAAGATGATAATAATAATTAGATGGTTGACATAATATTTACTAGTATTGAAAGGAATTTATTATAATTCGAAGTTTTGAGGATTTTAAAAGTAAATCATTTTTTTTAGTAGACGAGAAATTAAGTTTTATTTATGTCATACGGAGTTAGTAAAGAGAAGTTTAATATTTTGAAGGAAGAATAAGTTAGTAAGATAAGTGTATACCTAAGGGGTAATAATGAAGTTTCAATTAAAGGCAGGTGTAATTTACGCATTTAATTTGGTAGAGCAGAGAGTAACTGTGTTATAACTCAGGACTTGCTTTATGAAGTGATTATGGGAGAATATTTGCCAATTATGAGTGTAGGTGTTATTGACTGTCAACTGGAACACTGTCATTATTTTAGGAAGACAATAGTTAGGAAAGCTAAGTATGATGTTATTATTCCAAGGAATTAGTCGAAGCATGTAAGATTTTTTTTAGCTGAAATTTAGGATGTTATTGGTCAGTAAGAGGTGACCCGTAACAGTACGAAGATGTGGGATTATACCACGAATAGAGGAGTTTTTTTTTGTATGTGACCTGTGATGTCACGATGAGTTGTTGAGAGTTCTGAGAGATTCTGGTGTAGTAGGAATAAGCTATACTCCAGGCGGTCAGAACAAGTAGGAAGTGGTGTTTGGAGGACACGGTACTTAATTAAGAGTTTTGAGAGAAAACTAAGGGGGGTTTTTAGGCATTCAGCAAGAAGTCAAATCATGTACAGACTAAGTTTAAAGTATAAGAGCATTAATATTTTGTGGAACGAAATATTTATTCCGAGGAGTTTGTCAGGTGTTTTTGTGAAATAGTTTAGTGATATACGTAATTCAGGTTTATTGAGTAGTATTTTGTCCAAGTCTTAATCATTTTGTTATGGTAAGTAAGGAATGACAATACAGTGAAGTTATATCTTGACGCTAAGTTAAATTTTATAAGATGAACGAGAAGTCAGATTTTATGTTTATTTGTGATTTTGAAAAGTCAAGTTATTGTTTTCGAGAAGTAGTGAAGAGGAATTGTGGTTTTATGAGAGGTTAAGAAGTCGTGGAGACTTAGGAAGTATTAATTTGAAAGGAGGCGGCCGTGGCCTAAGAAAGAATTAAGCCACGAAGGCAGGTGAGTAGTGACTTGGATATATAAGTGAAATGTTCAATAACTGCTTTAAGGTATTTCGATGTCATTATGTATTTTGGGGAAATATTTACATGTATGACATATGCACTGAAATTGTAATTGCCTTAGGTATCTTGCTAAGTTATTTTTTTCTTCAATTATTGAAATTTTACTGCATTTGAGTAATACCTTTATAGAGACGAAAGGAATATTGTGTTGTTTGCATATCGTGTGCTGTGATAATTTTAATGTGTTAATCAACTGGAAATACAACAATGTAATTCTACACCAGACTGACGAAAACTACGTTCACTAGATAAGAAACCAAAATTGTATGTCAAGCATACAATCACCACCATTATAAACGAGTGCAGCGTTGACATATATGTCAAAATTAAAAGTGAAGGGCATTTATGTATATTTTTTACAGCATAAATATATAAAGAAAAATGAACATTATGAACATTTGGAAGAATGAGATGAATGAAAGTTAAAATGTGAATTTTTGTGAAGAATATATTTCTTGTATATTTTTGTGTATTGATGAAGAGTATATTGTATGTTGTCTTTTTGGGGGTTATAATATTTATATTTATATTTTTTTTATGTTGGATGTGGTAAGAGAAATAATGTGAAATGTCATTTAAATTATTTATCTTAGGGGCGATTGTAACGATTCGATCCCATAGCTGTTATATTTAAAGGGTTATTCATTCATTTATTATTCTTATTAATTAGTACATCGATGAGATGATTTTTATATCAGATAATTGTAAGCGGTTTTTATTATTATATTCAATTAGATTTTTATTAACAATTACTTGTAAAGAGACGAAGTATTATATATTGCAACAAGATTTGCAATAAGGAACAACCCTATGCGTCACAAACAGAACGTCGTAGTAGTTATTTCACCACGGCATACAGCGTCACTGTCATGAGTAACCATCACGAGTTCGACCATCGAGTTCCTTCTGGAAGGAATAGAAGCTTGATATTTCACCTTATTGCGAAAGAATCACGCCATTTTCTACTGTACGTACGCGTCAATATATTACAAGTTGTGATGCAATTAGCCCTCGTGAGAGTATGAACACTAGAGAGAGGGAAGCTTACTGGGGTGGGAGACAGTCGAAGACCACGTGACAAGGAAGTTATTAGTACCTGCACCCTCGACAAGACATTCATTCATCAATAGCTCTCAATGAAGGGAGGAAGCAATAACCTGGCTTCCTGGTATAGCATCGAACTGAGTATACTGATTCGACACTGAACGATGTCTTGCCAGTATCCATATCAGCCGATAGTGGATTATATCACTACTCAACGGTCTTAACACAGATGGCAACGTAATTGAGTATGGTATACCATATCTACTGACATACTACAACATTTTTTTGAATATGAGAAGGAACATTAAGGTTATCTGTTATAACGTTCAATATGACAAAGCTGCAAGTTGGTGAGCATAAACAATTATTACTTCCGTCTCTATTTGTAATTTAGAGTCAAGCTTTTTTTATTCAAGTAATTTAAATGTTCATTTTCTTTTAAATAATTAAACCGCAGTTGATAAATTAAATTCTTTTTTGTAACTATTAGTATTTTGTTCTTGAGTCAATAAATTCATTTTCTTTAACGTAATGCCTATTTCTTTCATAGTGGTTAGTAAATACTATAGGCAAATTAACTACTCCTTATAAATAAATACTGAATGGTTAGTCAACTAAGTTACACTACGGCCCGGGTAAGTGGTCTCGACTCTACTGCTGATAGCCGAGGTTAATTCATAAATTTCGATTCACTGTCTTAAATAGGAATCTGGCGCTCAACAACTTATTATATTATACTATCACAGGTAAGGTCACACCACAGTGTATTTATATATTCTTATCATGTTTGTTAAATAGAACCGCAATAGTTAACACCACGTTTTCAGGACTCATTAAAAATGTTACAGAAGTTATATGCATTTAAAAATTGGACTTATCAGCAGGCTTATAATCATTTTGGCAACACTGACATCTATGGCCTCCTGGAAATTAAACTGCAATATTATTATCTATACGTGTGCCAATTTTGAAATAGCTCCCATTCATACCTCCCAAGATATCCGACATGGAGCTCAAATTTCAATTGCGATTTTTTTAGCAGTTGGTAGCACTGACATCATTTTCAAATATGGCCGTGAGATATTCGGGTATAGATCTTTACTCCTACCAAATTTTGTTTCGATTGCTCCAGCCGTTTAGGAGTTTATGGGGGGGGGGGGTGGACACACACCCAGCCAGCCAGACAGACAGACAGACAGACAGAAGGACAGACAGACAGACACACATTTGCCCGATCTCATGTCTACTTTTTCCTCATTTTTGCAAAATGTGAAAAGTAGGCTAAAAACTCGATTAACCGTCATCGTCGGGACCGTGGTCGTGACGGTTGAACGGATAGACGGATAACAGAAACACTATATTATTCGTCCAAAACATGACCTCAATCAATTATATTATAGACAGATATCACTCTCACAGTAATGTAATATATTTCGGAGCAAAAAGAAATTAAACACGATTGTAATAGCAAATACAACTATGTATTACTTGATAAAAACATCCGTACAATAGCTACAAATGTGGCAAAATAATGTACAGTAATATAAACTTACAGTGAAATAGTTCATGTAGCTTGAAAATAGTCAGTCATTTTCTTCTGCCTGTTTGATGCTCGAGATTTCACCGCGGCAATATTTCGTATTTTTCGGAGCAGTAGTGTCTGCATTGCATTGGCCTCTTCTTGACTTTCAAAGCATTCTATACACTAGAACAGCCCCTGAGTGGCTAATAGTTTGTTTTTCGTCATGGTTTGAACACTCGTCTTCATCGGCCCCTTCTTCTTCTTCTTCTTCTTCTTCTTCTTCTTCTTCGGTGGCACTTACGCTGTAAACAAAGCGAAAGCGTCGCCTGCACCTTAAAGAACTTTGTTATTGCAGTATTATTATGCTATTACAGCAATGACGGTTAACAGAAACTGACGGCTTAAAGAGTGACGGGAAAACGAAGTTTTACTGTATTAACTTTACGGTCACCTATGCATAACTCCGTAGCTCTGAAAACTATACAGCGTAACCCGTAAGAAAAGGTAGCCTTGAAAGGTTTTAGTTACATCTGTGTGTCAATATTGAGCATTCGGTGTTTGAACAGTCTGAAAGTTAACAAATTGTAACTTCGCAACCTTACGATAGATCAATATAAAATTATTTCAACTAACAGAAGAGAATTAGAAACTATAGATTGAACTTACGCTCATACGCCATCTTGAATATATAACTGATCATCTAATATAGGTATCCGAACTTCTGCAATGGCACTATGCTATTCTGCAGCAGAGTATGCTTCTCCTGTTTGGTATAATTCAACACATGCCAAACAGGTGGATGTAGCTCTCAACGATACCTGCAGAATTATAACAGGTTGCTTGAAATCAACTCCAGTCGAATGGCTTTATCTCCTCGCAGGAATAGCACCACCCCCTGTTCGAAGAGAAATAGCTGCGAACAAGGAACGAAATACAGTGGAGCATGAAACTGTGGTTCGCGGGAGAAAATGGTCCACCAGCACGTATAAAAAAAGTGGCCAATAAATGGGAATTTCGAAAATGATGTGCGTTGAACGAGAATCGTCCGAATGTATTCGCAGCGATGACTATCAGGTTTTGAATTGAAATATCTTTAAAATAAGTGTTATTGAGGAAGGGTTACATACGTTGCAAATGTGGTGGGCTACGACCAACCTTCCCCCTGGTTGGGAAAATGTTTCTGAAACTCTACCGCCTGGCTATGACGAGGAATGGACGACTTGGAAGTCCCTGAATAGACTGCGCTCTAGAGTAGGCAGATCAAGGGTTAATATGGCAAGATGGGGTTACATTGACCAGGATGATATGCAATGTGATTGTGAAGAAGACCAGACTGTTCAGCATATGACTGAGTGTCGACTGTGCCCAGCATCCTGCACGGAAGAAGATCTTCGTCGGGGAGCACAGAGTGCACTGGAAGTGGCCAAGTTTTTGGCAAAGAGAATATAATAACTGTGTTATATGTTTAAAATGTATGTTTCTGATACGAGAATAATAATCTAATATAGGCTACAGCAGGTACAGTAACGAAATTTGTTAAGAAGTTTGATTCCTTTTAAGATAATGTGAACAAATAAAAATTTTATTTCCACAGAATGTCTCTGTTTGAAAGATGAAACCTGATTACGGGAGATGGATCCACCCCACGCTCTTAAACAGGAACTTAGCCATTGTTCACAGCTCGCTGTTTTTACACAAGAATATATTTAGGCGTAGTGGGTAGCATGTTGAGCTTCTATGCCCAAGGTCAGGGGATGAAACCCGGCCAAAATCGTAGGATTTTTAGAGTTAAAAATCCCTCAGTATGGCTTCCTTCGGAGGGAAAGTAAAGCCGGCGGTCCCATGTCATAGATTAATGGCATGAAAAGGAACCTTCCACTAACTACACTTGTGTGAAGCCAAAATTTGTAGGTTAGAATTGATAACGCTATATTAGTTCCAACGTTCGTCTCCAGGTGTTGTCTGCGATGCCATCTGGTAGCCAAATCTGCAAGCTAGGTGTCGTGACGGTAGCATTCGGTAGCAAAAGTAGAAACTACTTGAAATTCTTGTCTGCAGTCCTTACTTGAATTAAAAACAGATAACACACACTAATACAGTCATCACAATTAACACCGGTTATCAGACAGATTCTACATACACCCAAAGTACACGGGGCTACATGACCGCGTTGTCGCAGCCCCTAAACTAAGGAACCAACCAACCAACACTTTAGGATTGAAACGTTTTGCTAGCTCCTAACTGTTGGGTGAGAAATGTAACTGTTTACCTTTGCCTAAGCTATGTTGTTTTAATGGGCGCCAAGACCTCAATGCAATGTTGAAATCTAAATTTGTATTTAACAACGTCTAGCTCTGGCAGAACACCTTCAAGACTCTATTCACTCAGATCGTGGTATGATTTGATCATTAACCCAACAAACAATTGTATCAGGAGAAGGAATTGGTCTATATCTAATGCTACCTACTGAAAGCAAAGATTGCATTGTAAAAGAAATGAATTTATTATATAAAACAAGTATAGCAAAATTAATAAAAATAATAAGTATAAAATTTAAATTGGAGCGTTGTGATTTGAATATTACCGATAGAAAATTACGTGAAAACGGAGTCTGATAAATTGATTTTACTCTTATTTCCAAGCTATGAAGTTACTGAAATATGAAATGTAAAACAAAGAAAAATGAGAGATTGCGTATTTCTGCGTCATTTGCGCTTACCATTGGAAATTGCCAAGGCATTTCCCTCGTACTTGCTGATGCTGTGTGCTTCCCACAGTCTCCTGGACGTCGTCATCTCCGTCGAAATTTGATGATATTCTGGTAGATTAGATAATTCTATGGTCCGTACCTCGGACCCAAACACTCGTACAACCAAGTTTTACAAAAGTTCGTCGCTAACTCCACTGAACATCGGAGCGACTCGCACGCGCATCCATACTCCTCAAGTATTTCACAGATAGTCCTCGTTTCACGGCGCGTCGAACGATATATCCACACGTTGGCTCCCCCACCATGGTACCGACATCTAGCTTACGTCGTCCTCACTGATTGGCTGCACCCTACGCGCTAGATCCCCACTCCTTCCTCATTACACTCCGCGGGAGGGAGAAGTCGATTTCCGTTTCAACAATTCGCCTTTTCTTGACGATGCGACCCAAGATTGCGTCATGCTTCTCGACAAGAATCAGCGTGTACTTGAAATCCCAGTGAGTCATCTCTCTCAAATACCCTAACTGACAAAAACTCCGTAAAATTCCGTAATCAGATAATTTTCTATGTTATCGTCGTTCGTAATAATTTGCTTGATAGCGTTTTCTAAGACATAGAAAACCTATCTGAATGCTAATAATTTTTATAAAATGCTCCGAAAATACCTTAATAATAATTATAATAAATTAATAATAATAATAAATTACCATGAAAAATTGTCTTGGCAGAACAATTTGCCGCGTAAATAAATATAGAATGGCTTCCTACTGACTTATGCCAGTTGCATAAAACCCCTCGAAAAACACGTTACATATTCGCCTCGGATCATCGGATGATTTACCGTGACGACGGTCCATTATCCGATTATCCCAGACACGTTAATAAACCCCATCCAAAATACATATTACATAAACGAAATCACCCTAAATTACAGATATATACACTCATATTTTTTCTTCACGCACTTTGCGTCAAAGTTTGTTGTCACTATGGATTGCACTTTGCAACCAGTCCAATGTTTCTCATATAAAATAGTGTTCCACGGATATTTCCGCCTCTCAAATTCCTCTATGTTGGAGAAATAGACATAATAAATGTGTGAGCACGATGTATTTATGATGTCATATCACACGCATTGAAGGTGTTCTGATATATTTATATCACCATAGAACTCCCTAATTTCACTGGAGGTCCCCTCCTTATGGTGAAATTTAATCTCACTTATCACTGAGCACACGATCACACTATTGTGGCAGCGCCTCGTGACCATAATACTTAATCTCTCTTTAAAGTAGATTAAATTAATATTGACTTCTGAAAAAAAAAACAGTAAATGCGCATTACATATAACACCAAATATTTCTGTGCCGTAATCGCCCTGTCTTGTTAAGTTCCCGTTAACCATATTCTACTTAATACTAGTTCTCAACACAGACCATTTCTCCTCACACAAATAATACCATTGTACAAATTATCTTAAATTACACACTTACAAATCTTACATGGCGAGGCCGTAAACAGAAATCACGTGTGCTGATATGTATGAGTTTCATGAAGGACTGTCTCGCATTCTGATGGCCCATCTTTTATCTCGTGGACGCCTTAAGCTAACAAGCCCTATACAAGCGCTCCCCCATCTCTTGGAGATAAATGGGAACCCATCAGCGCTGCCAAAATGGCCTTGGTGCATCGAGACAATTTAGTGCTCAACAGCATCCGACAATCCCGTCATATTTCCCTGTACCTTAAAAACTCTCATTTACTTACATACTACCCCCCGGTGTGACTTCTGATACGCCTGCCTTGAAGACCAGATCCTCCCACGCACCAAATACCACACTTACTCATTTGATAGGCTGGCTCGCCAGCTAAACACACTCACTTTATGACACATATTTTCGTAGACTATGTATATTATACGTTCCGTATAATCTGTTTCCCTCACTATTCTCCAGCACATATGCTGTTTTGCCAATACGTTTGGAAACTATAAATGGGCCCTCGTAGAGATAAAAGAACTTGGACATGACTTTCTCTAGCTTATTTGACTGTTTCGGCACTCTAAGTAAGACTCTGTCTCCCGGCTCGAATAGGTCAAATTTAGTTTCTTTTTGTTGGCGAATTCTCTTTTGTGCTGACTTAGATAAATTCTGTTTCGCCAACTGGACAATGTAATCCATCCCCGGTTGCTTACCCTCATTTAATCCCAACACCCTCGCTAGTTCATTTTGTGGTCTTTTTCCGAAGTGAACTTCGTATGGCGTCAATTTCGTGCTCTCATGCTGGACAGAATTCAGCCAAGTCTCGACCTTGGGAAGATGTCCAACCCAGGCCGCATGCTTGTCATGCACTAGAGTCCGAAAAAGACGAGCCACTTCCCTTAATGGACGCTCTGCAGAATTACCCTGAGGGTACCTTACAGAGGAATGAACGTGTGTTATACCAGCTTCCTGCATACTGGTTCTCCATTTCTTTGCAGTAAACTGTGGTCCACTGTCAGATAGTATCCTGAGAGGAATGCCAAACTCAGGTACATACTTATTAATGATCAGACGGCTACACGCTAGTCCCGTGGCTTTCCTTAGCGGATATAGCTTGACATACTTACTAAAAGCGTCAATAACTATAAAAATGTACTCGTAGCCGTACTGTCCTTTAACGATCGGGCCAAATAAATCCACACACAGTAGTTCACCGGGACTACTGGTGAGAACTGCAGATCTCTCCCCCACTAAATATTTAACTGGATATTTACTCCTTTGACAGGTGTCACACTTAGCTAAAATCCTCCTAACGTCCCTTCCCATTTTACTCCAAATAAAGTCACGACCAATTTCATAGAAGACCTTGGCAGCACCAAAGTGTCCTAATTCCCTATGAATGAACCAAATTAGCTCCTCCCGCAAAGTGGCAGGAACACATATTGCCCACCGATTATTCCTACATTTCCTTGCAAGAAGCCCATCCTGCATCTTGTACGTGAACCGTCCTACTTTCACATACTCTTCTTCACCTATTTCCAACCTAGCCAGTGGCTCCTTTAACTTAACGTCATCACGTTGCTCCACTAGCATATTTCTCAGTGTCTGTAACGATGCCCTGTTGCTACTGTCCACACATGCACATATTAAAATACCGTCCTCTGCTTTAACCACAGGATAATCCCTACATAAATTAGTGTCCCTCGATAGCATGTCTGCAAGAATGTTATCTTTACCTTTAATATATTTTACTGTGAATTCGTATTCCTGCAGAGCAAGAATCCACCTACTAACTCTGTTAGAACTGAGTTTACAAGTCCTCATATACAGTAATGCATGGTGATCTGTGTGGATCTCAAATTTCCCCCCTACTAAATACATTCTAAATTTTCCTAAACTGAAAACAATACCTAAAAGCTCTAACTCAGTAATCGTGTATCTTTTCTCCGCTGCTGTCAGTCCTCGCGAGGCTAAAGATACAATGCACAGATTACCCTCATCATCTTTCTGACATAATATTCCAGCAATGCCTATATGTGAAGCATCTGTCATAACCACATATTCCTTATCTTTTAACGGATATTTCAGCACTACAGCTTTCTCAAAACCTTCCTTCAGCGCTCTAAAAGCCTGATCATGCTTGGACTCCCATCTCCACCGAGTCCCACTTTTAAGCAATTCCCTGAATGGTTCTACCAACCCAGAGTATTTAAGAACGAACCTCCTGAAAAAGTTGCAAATTCCCAGGTAAGTTTTTAACTGTTTAACATTCTGTGGCACCTCTGCGTTAAGTATCTTATTAACCCTACTTTCCTCTGGTGTTACACCTCTACTCGACACTCTATGACCTAAAAATGTCACTTCTGACTGACAGAATGACGACTTAGACAGCTTCAAAGTGAACCCTGCCTGATCTAACTTCTGAAAAACTATATTTAAATGACATAGATGCTCCTCAAAACTGCGTGAACTAATTACCATATCATCAATGTAAATGGTTACAAACTCTCCTGTGTCATCCCCTAATGCGATGTTTAAAGCCCTAATTAAAGCTGCTGAACTACTCTTTAACCCATAAGGTGTTCTACAAAATTGATAAAGGTTATATTTATGACTAAAAGCTGTAAATGGTCTATCTTCGTACATAAGTGGCACTTGCCAAAAACTGGAACTCAAATCTACACAAGTGAAATACTTCTTCCCCTCAAATGTTTGCATTAATTCCTCTATTGACATAGATTTCAGCTGATCTGAACTAATTCTACTGTTAACCAAACGAGCGTCTAAACAAATACGAACAGTGCCGTCGGTCTTGTGTACCGTTATCAAAGAATTAACATATGGACTGTTCGAGTGCTCAATAATCCCATCTTCAAGCATCTGGTTAATTTGTGCCTCAACTGCACTCTGATAAGCGAAAGGTACAGGATATCTATGTCCTGTGAATACTGACCTATCAATAACGTTCAATGAATGTGTATAGCAATTGGCCATACCAATGCGATCCTCAAAAACTCTCCTATTACACCATAACACATCATAGAGCCGAACACACTGTTCATCCTCTATATTTCCCTGAAATGCAGCCTCACGTAACGAGTCCTCTAGACTTCCGTTCGTAATCACACTGCCCACAAAACATGGAGAACCCCGCTCTACGGCTGGCGATATCTCATTTAAAGTACAAATCACACCTACAATACTACTTCTCTGAATATGGTCATTGAACGCTACTTCTACTTCAGAATCTCCCCATTTAAATTTCAAACTCCCTACATCATAACATAAGTTACCAGACACTCTACTTAGCCACTCTGAACCCAAGATAACACTGAATACTAAATTTGGAATTACAAGACAAATCTGCTTCTCTACATGATTATTAATTTTAATGTCTACTAAAACTTGCTTAGAAATTACTTTAGACCTCTTCCCAACAGCTGTGATAACAAAAGTGCTTTTAATTGGCATCTCCTCAAAATT